>JAEAOA010000698.1:1555000-2185000 GCA_016746295.1 Potamilus streckersoni | reverse complement strand
AATTAACATAATAGAGGTGATAATTTTATAACAGTAAACTAATATATACGAAATTATGCCGCCAATCAATACGCTATTTAAACGAATGCATATTCCCGTTGCTTATATTGTGTGATGTGTCGAATTTTGAAAACTCTTAGAAGCATTGGTTAAAGGAATTGTATCAAAGTCAACTTAATTAAAGTAGAAAGGGCTAGAGATAGTTAGATGATTATTTTCATTTCATCTCTGAACGTCAAAAGAAAATTCGTTCCACGCGAGGAAACTTGACCGAGTCATATGCTATGGTACATGAGTATGACATAAGACCCTTTCCCAAAATCAGCCGGTTAAAGGGGAAAACTTGGCAATAAGTGAATGTTCAAAGGAACGTTAATTACGGCATGATTAGCTGTCTTGACAATCAAACATTATACGTAGAAGATTTAGGAAACAGTCGAGTCTGATTGGTTAGTAGTAATTTATGGGCGTAACTTTGTAAGGAATTAAATGTTTTACTTTGGAGAAATTCATCAGTCTTCAATCTTTCATCTTATAAGTAGGAGGTCGACTCCGGGAAACGTGAAAGACGTTATCTCGTGACTGCAATAAAGCGTGAGAGTTGTCTCAGAAAGTAAACATCTCTACATTTGAGGTTCGTTAGAAACAAATAATAAACGGGAAAAGGCACGCAATCTTAGTTTCCCGATTTTAATGTTATTTTTTGTTGATTTACTTGCAAATGTATTGATGTTATGATGTATGTATGTATGATTTCATTTTGCAGGGTTTTAGTGAAATGTTTGTCATGACATTTTATTCTTTGATTTTTTAATTATCAATTCATTTGGAGAACTGACAAGGTTGCATGTAATTAAATAATCGTTGAAAGAATTGATAAGATTGCATGTAATTGAATCTTTAATACATAGGAGTGCTTAGGAATTTTCAAGAATTAAGCTTAATAAATGATGGATAATGTTTCGTAGTTTATGAATTAACTATATGTCTCGTATGACCTGTATTGAGTGTATATCCTTATACTAGTTCGTAATATTTAATTGATCACTTAAGTGTATATCTTTATGCTAGTTTGTAATATTTAATTGGTCGAGTAAACTATTTTAGAATAGTTCGATTTGAGGGTCTAAGCCATGTGTAATTTAACACTACTAGATAGTTTAATGTAAGAAGTCAAGGGTGTTAAATACGGGCACATATGTCTTAGCGTGGAGTGGAATTTAATGATCTCCACTAGCGTGATCCGAAAAAAGGTCAGAACAGGCAATGACCGTCTATGTAAACATAGGAATTAGTGAACGTGAATGCGACAGAATTTATGCCTTTTATTTTCTGAGTCGAATTTATGTAAAAATATAGATATACTTGGAAATGTGACCTATTGTCTATTGCGAGACCTTTTATTTTTTAAAGGAAAACAGCTTTCCTGAACTTTCCCGAGATTTCTGAACTCTTCTGAGATTTTCCTGAAAATCCCTGTACCAATTCCAAGGACCAGAGCAAATTCTGAGCCGAAGTCTAGGTCCAGAGATGATTGTTAAATCAGAGTTCGACTGACAAGAGTCCAGGTCCAGACAACTAGACAAAGGTTGGCAGAGCAGGGACGAACGGAAGACTCGATGTCCGGATAAGAAAAGGTGATGATGTCGCTCATCGTTGCACTCAAAGGTCACATCTCGTAGGCAATGAAGAATCGAATTAGTTCTGTCACTGACAAGTAATAAAAAGAAAATTTGTATTGTCTTTTTTATTTGAGTACATGTTAGTACATTTTTCCTTCTTTTGTAACCAAGTAATTGATTTCTTTTAATTTTAAATTCCGTTGTTAAACTGATTAAATTTCATATTTGTTCATTGAAAGGGGGCTCGTTGTGTTTATTTCTTCAATATACTTGTTCAGAGATCTGCATTCATCTTTCTATATATCCACACTGGGTAACGAACCGTAGTGGACAGGTTGGTGTGTGTTTTGAACGCCGCCAATTTATCACATATTGTCTAGATTTATGGTGATGTTGTTAACAAAGACCTTAAAGGTTTAATTACATCATTTGTGTAAAGATAATTAATCGAAGCTTTGGATATTATGATTAGCTGTATGCTTAGATCACGTGCAGTTTCCACAAGTATACAATTATCTATGCCCTCTACTGCGTTAGGCCAGTTGCGTTAAGAACTTTCTATCAAAGAGTTGCCTTCACACAGGAGGTATTTTGGTAATAATGCATATTAAAATCTGGTAAACTCTTTATTCATTTTCTGCAAATAAAGGTTATGAGAAAAAAAATATCATGAGTATTTTATATAACTGATATGAATATATACAATACTCATAAACTCAGTCAAATCAGCTTTGGTGGCAAAACTGATCAAATCCACATACAAACCTCGTCGTCGGGCAAAGTAACATTCGCAATTATTATATGACATTTTTGTATAATATTAAACGTACTTTAATGGGAAATCAATAAGTAATTGCTGGGTTGGCATGTTTCTGCTAGATCACGCAACGCTTCAACAGCAAGATGACCACATATGGAGCCATCAATCTGAGTTTAGAATGGCAGAGTTGGACAAAACAGTGGTTTTCGTCCACAGTCCCTGTTTACTAATTAAGAATTTCAACTGGTGGTGCAAGTCCATATGAATCAAAATACAAACGATGCTGACGTGTTACTATGTCTGCAATACAATGAGTGCCTGGTGGGCTTACCAAATCCAGTTTGACATTACCGGTTTCAAATGTGCATAGCATCATCGATGCAAAGTTTATTTTGCATAAAAACACCGTAAAAACACGATTAATTTTGCCATCAAGAGTAAATATAGATTATTGAATGTACGTGTTAATGCCGTGACCTACAGCGTGTTGCACTGGGTAATCGAAGACCTATTTCCGATGGTATTGTTTATAGTAATTGTAGACCTTTTCATTTTGTATTAATACAAAACTGTCAACCACCTTCTTCAGCGCCATCCCTGAAGCAGTTCCGACAGCCACAAATGCGGCCACTTTGCAAGCACTGGAGCCGCTGCTCCTCTAAAGATGGACTAACTGCAAGGAATTGGAAGTATTCCATTGGTCTTTTGCAATTGTATCCCCTCTGATTTGGATAATCTTAGCACCACCGATATGTTATTTCGTTTGGCCCCACTAAGCTGATGGAGTTGTATTTGGGTCAACCACACCGGGACAATTCCAGTTAATTTTGTTGAAGAAAATTTCAGTGTCACACCACAAATATTTTTAATTGCGTTTTTATTGTTTCCAGATGATTGTTGCTAAGCCCAACCTTCACTTTGTGACAGGACATTATTGTTGTAAACACGTAAATGGTTCAATTATGAATTTGAGAAAATTATATGAATTTTACACAGGCGCATCGTGGACCCTCATTTGATCAGATGCGCCAACCAACAACAAAGTCTTGTCAGAACGCGCATTAATACACATGTCGTCCACGGAAAGTCTGAACAACTCCAGGTGTTCCATTTAAAAGTAATAAATCATGTACACTGTATAAAAGTCGTGTTGGGAAATTTGTAAACCAATTTCACCGTTTTGCTGCTGGTCCATTTACGACCACACTCTGTGATATGTACCTCCCATATGATTTGATTCTGTATAGTCAAGTCGAATTTCTTCTGACGGTTCCTGATGATTGTTTAACATCAACAAAACCTAAGTTACTTCTAATTTATCAAGTAACATCTTACTATGTGTTTGGTCATCATCTCAATTTGTATTTTGAAACACCACGAGCAGATGTCTTGGTGCGGTAAGACCATGTTGGGCACTTATTTGCCATAAAACTGTCCCATAATACCATTTGGTATGTGTGTGTGTGTGTGTGCGCGCGCGTGCGTGTGTGTGTGTATGAACGTGTGTGTGAACGCATTTGTGGTATGTGCGAGAAACTGCCTAAACGACCATAAGCGTGATTTTATAGAATGTAAAGACGATAATAGGCATCCACAATGTTAATGTTTCTAATGCAAGTTTACCAATACCAACACGTCCAGTCTGCCAAATTACATTGTTGGCGTTGTTCTTACAGGTTAATGTGACTGTAAATGTGTCCCCCAAAATAATCTTGCGAACATCTCAATAAAACCCAAATATGTGACTGAGGGAAATTTCATTCAAAAACCGAAATGACCCCCCTCCACTAAAATAGGTGTGATCGACGCTGTGTGAATCTAGTGTTGAAATTGGTATTGGCGTAAGACATCATAGGGGTCGTGGCAGCAGGTCTGGCATCTATGCCATCATGCTGTGGGTGCAAAACAGAATCCCGTATAAATTGATAAATTTATTCAGTTTATGATCTGCATGATCAGTTGCATCTCTGATAAATATCAATGTTGGACCAGTTGATTTAGTCTAATCATAATCGTATCAAGAGAGTCTAATAATTGTCTTGGCAACATCGAAGTCGTTAAGAATCGATTTGATGATTTCCTTTCCTTTGATGGAATAAAGTGCACTGTTGAACAATGCCACAATACTATTGTTGGAAAATCCAGCTTGAACATTGACACCCCTTATTGGAATCGTCATTCTGTGCAGGTTTTTGTTCAAGAATGCCTCACATGGAAAACATAGATGTGCCATGCACCTATAATTCTACTTTTTAAATCAAGAAACCTAGCCGGGCATGAGCAATGCTAAAAATCTCTTTTGCTTCGAACTAATTTAAATTCGGGAGGTGATGTATCTTTTAACCGGGACATTGTTTACACTTTTATGGTTTTGTCTAATACCTCTTGCAAAACAACCGTAATCAACTCCCGATTGCCAGTTTTGGAATCACCTAACCTGACAGACGTTGTTGCCTGATAATTTTACCAATCGCAGGCGGCATAGTACATTGTGAATGCCATTGTATATGGTACGTGTCTTAATGTTACATTGTTTCTTAATGTTATATTATAAGTATCATGATGTTATATCGTGTCTTAATGTTACATTGTAAATATCATACTGTTACATTGGTACGTGTCTTAATGTTACATTGTAATTGTCTTTATGTTACATTGTCTGTTCTTAATGTTACTTTATAAGTGTCTTAATGTTACATGGTAAGTGTCTTAACCTTACAGTATACGTGTCCTAATATTTTTATTATAAGTGTCTTAATGTTACATTGCAAATGTCCTAATGTTACATTGTGTGTCTCATACTGTTACATGGTACGTGTCCTAATGATACATGGTGTCTTTATGTTACATTGCAAACGTTTACATTTTACATTATAAGTGTCTTAATGTTACATGGTAAGTGTCTGAATGTTACATTGTAAGCGTCTAAATGTTACGTTATATGTGTCGTAATGTTACATTGTAAGTGTTGCAATGTTACATTATAAGTGTCTCAATGTTACATTACAAGTGTCTTAATGTTGCATTATAAGTGTCTTAATGTTACATTAAAAGTGTTTTAATGTTACATTGCAAGTGTCCTAATGTTACATTGTAAGCGTCTTAATGTTACATTGTAAGCGTCTTAATGTTACATTATAAGCGTCTCAATGTTGCATTATAAGTGTCTTAATGTTACATTAAAAGTCTTTTAATGTTACATTGCAAGTGTCCTAATGTTACATTGTAAGCGTCTTAATGTTACATTGTAAGCGTCTTAATGTTACATTATAAGCGTTTCAATGTTGCATTATAAGTGTCTCAAAGTTACATTGCAAGTGTCTTAATGTTACATTGTAAGCGTCTTAATGTTACATTATAAGTGCCTTAATGTTACATTGCAAATATCTTAATATTAACGTTTTACTGGTATTATACTTAGAGCTTCTCAATTTACAATGCAATCTTTTGGTCTTGAAATGTACATCCCTTAAAATTAATAAATGCAGGTCATCATTCCTTGAGGCCGAACAAATTAGAAACTGGTAGATCTCAACGTATTCATTGTTTGTTCATAAAACTGGTTAAACTATTAATTTAAGACACCAATGCTTTTTTAACAGACTGAAATGCATATAAATAAGACATCGATTATTAAGCTACATGCTCCTGCATTACTTGCATTTTGCAAGGGCATTATGTGGGATTAACAGCTATATGTATCAGGTAGTTAATACCAGCCAGAACCAGGAGCTGAGGGAATCTGATAGCAAAGAGCTATTCAAATAGGATGATGTTTTACCCTGAACAGCAACTATGCATATTATTGGGTCTTTCCTAAACACTAAATAAATTGCGTAGAGCACGAAGACATGCCATTACAATATTGAAGTTTCACACATTACAAACTCATAAAATATATTTGCAGACGTATAGTTGTAACAATGAATGAAAAAAAAAATAAATAGAAACAAGAAACATAGATAAAGGTAAATTAGACTATTTGTCTTATAGGAAAAGAAAATATATACATGCAATTATGGCGGCATTTGCTTTCCGTAGTCAAGTGGAGTGGCAGTTCGAATGGAACATTGGTCATAAACATAACTGTTTATTAGAAAGTTCAAAGCCACTTTTAAGTTCTGCCTTAAAACTTCGCTTCAAGATTTAGATTATATTAATTTTTGAAGGTATTTCGGCCAGTTTTATGTAAAAATATCAAAGCAGACTGGTATAATATTAAATTATGATTCTTGTAAGTTAGGATGCATGATTCTATGTTATGGTGTATGAAAAAGAAATGGTTTTAAACAAATGCCTATACCGTGCATCGTATCCAATTATTATTTCAATGTATGTCGATGCAACTGTAATTTTTGACGTGGCAATGATTAAATTTACTGTTGTAACGGTCTTTCATAAACTGGTGTTGTTCGAACAATATTAATACACCAATGCAACGATAAAACAAATTGCAAAACCAAAAATACTATAGCAACGGCAACATAAATGTTGTAATAAGACAAAGAATGCCTTCGAAATGGTAAAATAAACCGTTGCAACAAGAAAAAGTAACACTACAATGGTGAAATAAACTATTGCACCAAGAAGAAATACCGTTACACTATTGATTAAGTACCATTTCAACAACGGCGATTATCGTTTAACATATTGTATATAACATAGCACCAACATCAATGTTAAAAATACCTTTACGGTGGTAATCTGTATTGTTATAGTGGTAAATTGGATCGTTTCAAGGGCAAATTGTATCATTGCAATGGTAAACTGTATCGTTGTAATAGTAATTGTAAAGTTGCAAGGATAAATTGTATCATTGTATCAAATTTCGGTTGTCACTTTATTTCGGTTAACAATCAAATCTTGTATATCCCCGATTTCTCCCTTCTTTTTAAACATGATTACGCATGCGATAAAAGTTTAAATCGCTCATTAAACAAATTTTAGTATTAAATTTTTCCAAAGGTTAATACAGACATTATTACAGCTTGTTGTAACAGGTATAAGTGATACTAAATATATAAAAGAAACATGGCATATATATATATATATATATATATATATATATATATATATATATATATATATATATATATATATATATATATATATATATATACATATATATAGTGAAATTGTTGACGATTCATTTGAAAAATTAATTAAATTAATATTTTAAACCTATTTGTCTAGAGTTTGATTTTATTTTATGCATTTGTTACAGCAGCTACTCTTAGTTTACATACATGCACAGCATTGCCACCTGTTAAGATCTGTACGTTCTGATGAGAGATAGAGACAGAGGTGTGTGTGTGTGTGTGTGTGTGTGTGTGTGTGTGTGTGTGTGTGTGTGAATAGGAAAACAGAGTGGTTTTCGAGGTGTTATCATCAAAAACGACAGCACTTTCATCACCGTTGTCTTGACATAATATGTCTTAAGCCGGTTCGTTTCAATTATGACATGTATAATACATTCAACTACCGAGGGTATTTTTTAATGTTATACGATAATATCAATGTTGTAACAATGATTGTTATCGTAGCAAAGCTAAAGTTATTTTTACAGTTGGAACGGCGATTTTACTGTTGCAAAGATAGAAGAAACCGTTGCTACAGCACAAATATTTTCATACTGGTATTTGAATATATTAGCAACAGTAGATACATATCGTTTCAAAGGGTTATTGACACCATGACAACGATGCCAGTGTTGAAAATAATGCTGCAGTGGTAATTTATTTTTATCTTTACAACAACAAAAGTCACAGCTGCACCAACAAACTTTTACTTTGCAAACATATCTAAACATTGTTGCAACGATACCGGTAGAGTTTTCATCGTTTCTGAACACACTGTCTTGAGAGGAAAATTGACAACGCGGTCATCTTTAAAATGTTAACGCTGAACGCTGATCTCATATTTCTGCAACCAAATATCCTATTTACGTGAAATGTTTTGTTTTGTAATACAGGTATTGGATTACCATGCATTTCAATATAAAAACATTTCAAATTGAATTTGGTGAATTCTATACAAATTATGGAGGAATTGAGTTATTGGATGCTTCGATTGACATTGTTGTTACCAAATTGAAATTGTCAATCCCTCCACCCCTAATACGAAATGTTATCATAATGGATGACTTTAAAACAGACCTTTCAAATCAAATTCACACAAAATGGGTCGAAATGTTTAATACCGTTCTCCAGTTTGTTAATAAACGAGCATAGTTAACCGATTCAACATCGACCTTGATTGATCACATGTGCCCTACTCACCCACGGTCCATATCCGAAACCGGCGTACCCTGCTTAGCTCTAATAAACTATTATCCGGCCCAATCAATTCAACAGACCATAAAATAATACTCGTACTAGTATTGTATACAGATTAATAGCGATTCTGTTCGTTACGAACTATCCGCATTATTTATTACTACCTTATCGGAACAACGCGTTAAAAATTGAGTATGAAGGGGTTTGATCCTTACTTGATAAACATGTTCTGCTAAAATCAATCCGTCTTAAGCTACTGACACAACGAAACGGTACATTGATTAGGTAACAACAGTTAATATAGTGCATAACCGTAAGGGGCCGTTCATAAATGACGTCACGCATCGGGGGGGGGTTTACACATTTGTGACGATATGTGCCCAGGGTAAGAGGGTGTTTAAGAAATGTGACGTCACATCTAAATTCGCAATTTAAATAAACGTTCCACTTAATTTTCTTTCTTATTTTTTTTATTGCTTATGTTTTAATCAATGACGTTTTAAGTAGCTTCACGCATGTCATGCATGAGCTCAAATCAAAATGGATTCGTCTTCGAACTACCAATACCCCTACTAGCCGCAATAGTGGCTTATTCCAAAAAGCATTATTCCGTTTCTGGTCCGCTGGTGTCGACAAAGCGAGCTTGAAAAAAAAATCTTGTTCTCGCAAAATTTCTGCAGTTTTAGCTAGACGACGAATATTTTCTAAAGAATTTTGCAAATTTCAGCTTTCCAGTGACTCCTTTTTAATACATGTTTTCTCCTACAATATTAGAGTGCATAGCCACACTAATTACATACCACAATGGCAATAACGTGATTTGAAACATTTTAATTTACAAAAAGGAAATACGACTTTTTCGGGAGGGGAGAGGGGCATATTTTTGGACGTCATATTTAAGGGATTCTGACATTTTGTGACGACGTCTGACAGTGGTAGGGTAAAAAAAAAAAAAAAATCTGCCAAATTAGCGTGACGTCATTTACAGATGGCCCCTTATCGCTAAAACAAAGATTGGAAGAAATGTAAGAGAAAATATTACTCGAGGTAAGATCAATGGGTTGTCTTTATAGAATTTGAATTTTTTAAACTATTGCTGAGCACGATATTCATTTGATGAAATTGGCAGCCTATCAATTTTCAACTATGGCACACTCTTTGCTGAGTCTTATATAACAAACAGAACTCAGTATGTCATTATTAGAAACCAATCCTCAGCATTAGAACAAGTAAACGAGGCATTCCACAAGGATCGATTTCACGACCAGTCCTTTTTCTAATGTTAAAAGCGATCTACCTTTATGTTTTAAATGCTATGATTTTGTTATATTAATTGATGACACAACTATCCACTATTCGGGCGGCTGTATATATGTTATTGATTATCATTTTTAGACCGATATTAAATCTGCTAATAAAGTGCCGTGCGTAAAAAAAAATACACATTAGTCTATGAAATGCTACCACTGACGTGACTTTCATTCTTTTCCAAACAGTATAATTTTATTTCACGATCTCACTCGTCCTATTTCAATAAATCTCCTCCTATGTCAGGTCCAAAATTATGGAATAGTATTCCTACTGAAATCAGAAATTCAACTACTTAGTGTAAATTCAACAATTTAATGACAATTCGACTTCTTAGTGAAAATTCAACTACTTAGTGTAACTTCAGATAATTAGTGCAAATTCAGCTACTTAGTTTAAACTCAACTAATTCTTATAAATTCAATTACTTAGTGTAAAATCAGTTTCTTGTTGTAAACTCAGCTATTTAATGTAAATTCAACTACTTTCTGTAAATTCAACTACTTAATGTAAATTCAAGCATATAGTGTAAATTTAACTACTTAGTGTAACTCAACTACTTAATGAAAATTCCACTATTTAGTTCAACTATTTAGTGTAAATTAAACTATTTAGTGTAAATTCATCTATTTAGTGTAAATTCAACTACATGTACTTAGTGTAAATTCAACTATTCAGTGTTAATTCAACTACTTAGTGTAAATTCAACTTCTTCGTGCAATCAACTACTTTCTGTAAACTCAACTCTTTTTGTAATTCCTAACATATGGCTCACCACTAATGCTAATTCGAGCATTAAACTATGTATTATGTACCTATGCAATTTGCATAGACTTTTATGGAACCATTTGGATTATGAACTTTAATGCTAGATATGGCATCCTCTTAAAATTTTAGACATCTTCATCATTATCATTACTATCTCAATTTATTGCATCTTTCGTGCAAATAAATCGAGTGAAAAGCTTATGATACTTTATGCTTTGTTTGTTTATTTTCCTAAGTTCTCATTTTGACTCTAAGATCAACTGTTTTATCTGTTTTCCTTGGTTTTCTTTCTTTCATGCCTCCAGCATCGGGTCTTACCGTTAGAACATTTGTTGTAAAAGAATAAAAGGAGGAAGGAAGAAAAAATAAAGAGTGTGTGATTTGGAATTTTTACTCAGCTTTAATAATTTTCCGGTCATATCCATAAAAAGAAAGAAAATGTGCATTTGTCTAAGACATTACTGTACGATATCCAGTAACCGCATTGTGGTAATATATGGTATCAACCGTGTCTTGATAATAGACTATCTCTCCAGATATTTTGAGGTTGCCAAGTTAGAAAATGCACGAGCAAACATAGTAATCACATAAACAGTCACTTTTTGCAAGACATGGAATACCACGAAAAGCAAGTAGTGATAATGGACCACAGTTCTCTTCTAAAGAATATGGTCAGTTTGCAAAAACCTGGGGATTCCAACACAATACGTCAAATCCCAAATATCCACAGTCTAATAGTTTAGCAGAAAGAACCATTCAAACTGTCAAAGGAATTCTCAATAAGGCAAAAAGAGATGGAAAAGATCCATATTTATCGACATTTGAGTATCTAAATACACCAACTGATTATATAGGATCACCGGCACAAATACTGATGAGTCGAAGACTTCGATCGACTACCTACTACCAACACACAGCTACATCTGCAAGTCATAAAAGAAAGAAACCTAAATTGGAAACTAGTTGAAAAGAAAAGTCAGCAAAGCAAACAGTATGACAACAGCTAAAGAGCTTCCAGATCTGCCTTCTGGAGACAAAGTTAGAATCAGAAAACAAGATATTTGGGAACCAGCTGTAATCGTCGGAAAAAGTAGTACTCCAAGGTCGTATGATGAGAAAACCCAGGATGAAACTGAAGGCATGTTACAAACAAGATACATTACCAAAGATATATACATACGAAGATACAAACAAGTTGGGATGTCAACAGGTATCCGGTTACCGGAGTACCCGACATGTTGTTGTTGTTGTTGTTGTTGTTGGGCTTAACGCCAATTTTCAGCACATGATAGGCTATTCATGGCGGCCAGTATTAATGGTGGAGGAAGAAGCAGGGAAATCACCGGAAAGAACCACCGACCCACGAGAAGCTACTGGCATGCTTTCTCAAATATCCACATTCGCCGAATCCTAGACTCGAACACACGCAGACAGAGGTGAGATGGCAGTGATCCGTAACGGACAGCGCTTTAGACCACTCGGCCACTCGGGGCCCCACCCGACATGTAGTGAAAACCCCGGGCATTGAAAAACTAAAATATCATATCATCAGCAGTACGCGTGTCTGAGTTACAGCTCCAGTCTATATTTAGGAATAGAACCACCCGTTATGCGTCGGCGGCCCACTACTAAATGGCCGCTGCACACTGGGTTAGTGGTTGTACCTGTTTTTCATGTTCTAACGAGTACCCGGTTACCCGTTAAACGGTCCAACGGGTACCCGGGTGAAGTTTTCCGTGCTTTTTGACAAACGTACTAACAAGGAGGTCACTAAATTGAATGACAAGACGCCATTAGTC
The DNA here is from genome assembly GCA_016746295.1 of Potamilus streckersoni. Classification (NCBI taxonomy): domain Eukaryota; kingdom Metazoa; phylum Mollusca; class Bivalvia; order Unionida; family Unionidae; genus Potamilus; species Potamilus streckersoni. The sequence continues at coordinate 2,172,468 of JAEAOA010000698.1, read as the reverse complement.
ATATATGAACCTAACCCGACAGGAGAGATTCAAACAAGGAATGGACGTCGAAATTTTAAAAATAAAATGCTTGCAAGATACAAGTATTTTGTAATGTGAACTCGATAATTTTTCTCAATTACAAAAAATTTTGTCTTATGAATATTAGAAACTGGAAGCGGTTAAGGGCATAATAATACATCTTTTATATCACATCAGTTTATATGCAGTTATAACTGGATTGAAGAAAGACATTAGGACTATATATTTAGTGACAACGCCAATATATCACCATGTATTTGTTTTCATTAGTGTAATAATGATTGTGTCATAGGGATAGAACTTAATTTTAACTACAATTAGTATAACATTTACAACTCACCAGAACAATTTGAAATATATATGCATATGTAATAGAACTGTGTTAACTTTGGTTATGTTTACAAGTTTATTAAAAAGAAAAGGAGAAATGAATATGTGAATTTAAAAGAAAAGCACAAAACTCATTTTTATGGGGAGTTGTGGTAATATATGGTATTTAACATTCGGTTGCTACAAATGGTCTGACAGTTACAGGTCACCTAAATCAGCTCCAGGCTTTCGTATCCCTATAAGCCATATGATAATATTAGCGTGAGAAAATTAGTGTGCGTGTGTTTTCACTGTTGAAATCAGTGCATTCTAGCCAATCTAGACCAAACCATGTTTCGTGTTATTTAGCAAAATATAACACGCATAACAACACTCCAAATATGCCGAAAACTGGTTTAATGAATATAGCAATCCTGATCAATTATGCGTTTTATCTTTCATCTCTTTTTTTGTAAACCTCTCTTCCTCCTTCCAAGATCCCTTTTTTTTCATTGACAGTTTCTTTCTTGTTCTTTTTTTTCCATTTTTCTTTTTTGTTATCTCTTCTGTAAATTACATGAATAAATTCGCATTTGCTCATTTTAAATGTGTGTGACAGAAAAAAAGAAAACAACAAACTGAATCATGGAGCTATTAGACCGACCATATATTATGTATGGAGGAATATGGGATTTATTTATGCACATTAATTTATTTGTTGAAAAAAAAAAGAATTATATCGAGATGAAGGATGAAACAAAATGAAAGAAAGATTCCTGACCCTTTAACACGTTAAGACCCGGCCGGATACTTACAGTTTGCGGGGCCCAATGTACCATGCTTTCACCTTGCCAGGCGGGTGATGCTATTGTAGTAAGCCTATTTCTTATTATCTGGAGGGGGGGCCTAGACCAACAAGTAGGTCTCTGCTTTTTTATATTTGACAGCAGCAGATATAAAAAAGCAGAGACCTACTTGTTGGTCTAGAGGGGGGGGGCTAAGACTACCGCCTTACCCGAAGATCGGCCTCCCCATGTCAGTTCCCTTTACCCCCAACATAATAATGATCGATCCCTTACAAGATATTAGTTCTAGGTCAAGGATTGAACACAAATTTGAGAGAGAGAGAGAGAGAGAGAGAGAGAGAGAGAGAGAGAGAGAGAGAGAGAGAGAGAGAGAGTACCTTGTGCATGTTTCCCAGAAGCCAGTGTCCATCCTTTGGTCCAGGGCAGTCTTTGAATATACGTCGTAAATTGTTATACCATACAATTAAAACGACGATCTTATATAAAATATAGCTCAGGACACCAACGATAAGGGCACTTAAAGCCGTGCTATACATTGTAGCTATCTTGGTTAATTCAGATTGACTGCCACTTTATATATATATATGCCAATTTATCTCAGAGTTTCGCTGCAACAGAATGTGCAAGAAAACAAGTGTAATTGATACCCAGCCTTGTGCATATATCACACTTCTCTGTTCAAAAGGATGAACGCAACTGTAACGTTATACACGTGTAACAACCAATCAGCACTCTCTGTGTATGAGTCATAGTTCCACTGCCTCTCTGATAACACTCTGTTTTAAGACTTCACAGTTGTCACTTGTATATATTAAAGTTATTGATAGTCAGAACACGGCGTCTCATATTATGTTATAACACAATAACACAACATGGTGGCAGCAGTGGGATATCTTGGTTAGAATAGCACATGGATCGTAAAAGAATATTTTGAAACCATAATTTTACAATCCACGAAAGATTTTGCACGAATTTCAAACCTTAAAAACGTTGAAAATTCTGCATACGAACTTCATACCTTCGAAATTGATCTTTCCGGCGTGCCAACCCCTACCATGGACTGGGACAATTCTAACCTTACCACATCATGGGCTAAATTCCAACAACACTGTGAAATAATATTTAACGGACCGATGAGTAGAAGAATTGATGAGGTCAAAGCCAACTACATTCTACTTTGGGTAGGCGACAAAGGTAGATATATTTTTTAACACATGGATTCTGACGGAGGAAGAAAGAAAGGACCCATCAACGCTATTTACAAAACTTAAACATGACGTGCACCCAAAATTAAATCCGGTCATTGCCAGATTTAAATTTAACTATGAAATTCAAGGCTCCAGGACAATAGACCAATATGTGACTTTATTGAAACTCTTAGCCAAAGACTGTCTCTTCAAAAACGAAGACGACATGATTCGTGATAGAATTGTTTTCGGGGTATCGTCATTAAGGATACGAGAAAAACTGATTAACGAAGGTGAAAAGTTGACCTTGGAAAGGGCTATTGACATTAGTCAAAGCCATGAATATGCCCAGGAACAGTTACAGACCATGTCTGCATCAGCCAGACCAGAAGTACATGCGACAATTCAAAGACGGGCCAAGACAAAAGAACTACAGCCGAAGAAGAAATGGACCACAGGTGAACGCGACCTGTGGACACTGCGGATACAAAACACATTCAATCCAGGACAAGTGCCCTGCGAAAGGAAAGACTTGCAATAAGTGTCATAAACTCAATCACTTTGAGAAAGTCTGTGGATCAAAAACGGTCAGTGCGATTAACAATGAATATCAAAACCAGGATTTATTTATTGACAGTGTAAAAAAGAATATAGTTGCCAATGGACAGGCGTATGCGGCGATAGAGGTAGGACCTAATTTATTTTCTATTGATTTTAAATTGGATACTGGCTCCCAAGTTAACATCATACCCTCGCATATATTATAAAAGCTAGGCATAAAACATCCTCTCAAATCTACATTAGACACACTATCTGCATATAACGGCAAATTAATGAACACAATGGGTACAGTCAATCTCACATGTAAATGCACTGAACATACACATGAACTCGAATTCTACATTGTTAAAACGAGAGCACCACCTATACTCGGTTTACAGTCTTAAATGGAGTTAGGCTTAGTTAAATTTACATACTCTGTTAAGACACAGATGTCAGATTTACATTGTAACAAGAGTACGCCCCTCACTAAGGCGGTTGTTCTCAAAGAATATGCCGAAGTATTCAATGGTATAGGTCTTTTCCCAGGGGAATGTACCATACACATCGACCCCAAAGCCACACCTGTAGTGCACCCTCCGTGGCGAGTACCTGTTGCACTTCAAGACAGACTCAAAACTGAACTTGATCGTATGGAAAATGAAAATATCATTGCCCCGGTTACATCACTTACAGCGTGGGTAAATTCTATGGTTGTTGTTGAAAAGCAATCGGGTAAACTAAGGGTATGTTTCGACCCACAAGCCCTTAACAGGACAATTATGCGTCCCCATTACCCCATGCGCCCATTAGATGATATCCTACACCAATTATCAGGTGCAAAATACTTCACCAAATTGGATGCACGGTCCGGATATTGGGCAATAAAACTGTCACGTGACTCTTCTTACCTCACAACTTTCAACACCCCTTAAGGTTCTTGCCGTTTCTTGCGTCTCCCATTTGGTTTGAAATCATCTCAAGATGAATTCCATAAGATCGATGAGAGTTTTGAAGGCTTAAGTGGTATCGTTTCGATTTGTGACGATATACTAGTATTTGGACGCACACGCGACGAACATGATACAAATTTGAGAAATATTCTCGAACTTTCCCTCGAAAAAGTAATCCGGCTAAATGAGGAAAAACTAGAAGTGGGTGTCACAGAAGTACAGTACTTCGGGCACATTCTGTCAGCAGAAGTTCTCAAACTCGACCTCGCCAAAGTAGCAGCGGTCAGAGAAATGGAACCCTCTCGTGACCGCGCGGAGTTAAAACCCTTCTTGGCATGGTTAACTACTTGTCCAAATTTCCCCCAAAATTGGCAGAGGTCACAAGTCCATTAAGACAACTGTTAGCGAAAGATGTAGAGTTTTCATGGGGACTCTCCTCAAATAGACGCATTTCAAAAGGTCAAAGACATAATCACTATAAGCCCTGGATCTGTTCTGTCCTATTTTGACCCTAAGAAACCACTGACTGCAAGTTGACGCATCAAAATATGGGCTTGGTGCCGCCCTAATGCAAGATGATAAGCCCGTGGCTTATGCATCAAAATCCTTGACCACAGCTAAGATTAATTACGCTCAGATAAAGAAAGAAATTTCCCTACACTGTTCGGATGCAAACGGTTTCATCAATATGTATACGCGAGAAAGGTACACGTTCAAACTGACCACCTTCCACTTGTCTCTATAATGAAAAAGCCCTTCTATGCAGCTCCACCGCGACTACAACGCATGCTTTTGCAACTACAGCGTTATGACCTTAAGGTAAAACATTACCAGGGTAAGAACATACCCGTAGGAGATACACTCTCCTGTAAGTTCTCATCGGATACATACCCTATCTTATCCGACGGTATAGATATGCAGGTGCATATGGCGTTATCAGCATTACCTGTATCTGATCGTAGGAAGGAAGAAATTCAATCTCTCACTAAACAAGACCCCCCCCCCTCAGCTGGTCATACTGAAACAGGTCATAAGTGAAGGTTGGCATGAAAAGAGGTCAAGCTGTCAATCAGAGATAATCAACTATTGGAATTATAGAGATGCACTTTCAGTTGTAGATGGGTTAATCTTGAAAGGCCACAAAATAGTCATATCACAAGCCCTCAGGCAGAAAATGCTAGAAACTGTACATTCAGGAAATTTAGGTATTGAAAAATGTCTGAAACGAGCCAGAGATGTTTTGTTTTGGCCAAGAATCTCAGCCGACATTTCCGATTTAGTGTCAAAATGCTCTATCTGCTTAGAGCGCAGAAGTTCTAACCAAAAGGAACCTCTCATTGATCATGACGTCCCTGAATACCCATGGCAAAAAGTCGCCACAGACCTATTTACATGGGATAATAAAGAGTACATTGTTGTAGTAGATTATTTCAGTCGCTACTTCGAAGTTAAGGCACTCGTTAGCTCATAAAGTTGCACTGTTATCAATGATACGAAAAGCATTTTCGCGCGCCTTAGAATACCGGAAGACGTTGTCAGCGACAATCAAACATGCTATTCTTTCCGCAAGTTCGCAAGCTTCGCGAAAGAATGGGACTTTAAACACGTTACATCGAGTCCCACATACCCTCAGTCAAACGGCCTAGCAGAGAAAACAGTTCAAACTGTAAAGAGAATTCTCTCAAAAGCAAAAGCCGACGGCAGAGTACCACTTATAGGCATATAAGAGTACCGAGCCACTGTTCTTGATATCGGGTTCTCACCAGTAGAATTGTTGATGGGGAGACAGCTTAGATCAATTCTCCCAACAACCCGCGAAAAATTAATTCCAAAAATACCTATCACCGCTGAGGTCAAAAAGAAAATTACACTTTGTAAGAGGAAAACTAAGAGTTATTATGACAAAAACGCAAAACCACTAAAACCACTTAAGGAAGGGGAATCAGCCCAAGTTCAATTGAAAGATCAAAAATGGAAACCTGCCGTAGTAGTAAGAAAATACAGCGAAAGGTCATATACAGTTCGCACTAAAGATAGTACCATTTATCGTCACAATAGACGTTTGCTCATGAAAACTAATGAATGACACACACACACAATGTAATTTAAGTGCGCCCTTCCCTCAGATTGAAAACATACCTTGTACTGTTATATCACCATTCCCCACAAATGCCAGTAAATCAATTTCAAAGTCAATGGAATCTAAATGTTTCAGCCAAAGTACGCCTGAGCCTGACGCAACGGTTTCACGGGTTTGTCCGCAAGGCGGATGTTAACACGTTCTGGGAGGTAAATGTATAAAATGTCTTGTGTCGTTGATGATAATCTCAAAATTCTTAGTACATCCTCCTCTGTTCCCCTAAGTTAGTGGCGAATAGTTATATAGTCATAGTTAGGAGGTATCGTATCTTCGCCATCTTTTAACATGTTGTCAGCTCGACCGAGCGGTTCAGACAAAACCAAATCTGTCAAATGTTTGATCGACGGAAATTACATTTGGTTCATCTTCTACCACGACGTAGTGTTACAAAAAGCAGCAATCCACAAAAGCCATGGGGAATCCTTTTTATTTGTAGAAAACATTCCTCTTTGATGGCATGTCTGAAGAAAAAATTAAACCTTTGTTTACACGAAAAGGATGCCATCCTACTGCTACATTTTGCATTGCAAAATAATGTATTGTATCAAAGTAAAATGCATCGGACAATCAATCTCTATACTCACCATGCCTTCCAGTGGTTCCAAACATTTACGAGTAAGAGGATAACTACTTAAATTCAGAAAATTTTGCGATGCCCCGAAAATGCAAATAGTTCTACTTCTAGTATCCCTTGTAATACATCCGCGGCCTTTGGAGGTCCGCAGCTCACAGGTTAAGAACAGCTGTTGTGTTGTTTAAAAGTCTAAGAGACAAATCTCTAGTGTAAGTAGTATTCAAACAGTTAGGAAGACCTTGACTGCATTATGCGTATGACTATGCCACTCAAGCACTACATGCATATTGACTCATCGGTATAAAACCTACCATTCCTGATTATTTGAGATTTCGTACCAGTTTGCTTTACCACTGGTCATGAAGAAGTGTACCTACGTTTCCTGCACTTCTGTTAACTTGCCAACTAGGATGATGACGATACAAGATGATTATCATCCTGCGTCTTTGACAACCTCAACCCTTATCGAATTTAAAATCTAAGGACAACAGACGATTACATCGATTTGAAGAGCTATCAATTGTACCTGAAAGTCAAAAAGTTCTCAAAAGGGCAATTGCAATCCATGTGCCTTTGTCAGGATAGCGTCCGTCAACACTTTCACGCAATCGTTGTTCAGCGAAATGAATTGGTACTTAAAAAATTGTACCTGAAAGTCACAAAGATCTCAAAGAGACAATAGCAATCCAGTTTCAGTTGTCAGGGTAGCTACCATCAACAATTTCATGTATTCGTTGTTCAGCAATGTAGATTGGTACTTAAATAAGAAACTAGTCAGCAGCACGGATTTTACCATTAACGAGCGTACATAGAAAATCTCCTGACATACGAAATGAAGCCAAGAGAACATTTCTGTATGCCTCCGTTGTATGGAAACCTTGTGTGACCATTCCTTACATACACTGATTTATCTGGAAAAGAAATGCAGCGAAGCTCTCTTGAAACACATTATTGAGAGAGCCCGTTCATCAACTTACTTGTCAGATGTTTTCATGGGAAAAGTCAAATTTGAATTCATGACTTATTATTGCCTATAAAAAGAATGAATACCTGGGAACTTAATTACCTGCTAATTCACAGTTCCTAAATAGTTTCTTGGATTCCAGTTGTGTGCGTTAAAGATTAGGCTTGTCAGTAGAACCCAACAACCATTCAAGATTATTTCATCAACATAGATGACAGTCCTCGGCCAGGAACCCATTGTGTAGCCGCCAACCTTCTTAACAACCACAGTGTGGAGTATGTTCGTTCTTATAAATTACCTCCTCGGGAAGATGGCATCATTGACTTTATGGGAAGAAATGCGAGTTCTGCACAGTCAAATAGTGTGATTACAAGGATCAGATTCCATTGTCTGAGGACAGCATTGTTTTTATTTTCTTCATCAAAGCAGTTGCCGATTTCCCTTGGAACATTTGGTGACTTGCTTTAGACGTGAGTAGTATAGGGACTATGATAAAATAGAAAGGTAGTGCCATGAGCATTATTGTAACAAAATAACAGAGTTTGGGATTTTCGGATTAACAACAAAACACCATTGATGGGAATGCAATACAATATGTAATGTTATACGAAAACATTAAATGAAGTATAATAGATACGCGTATGCATGGGTCCCAATATGGGACTAATTAACATTATTAGCACGATCTTACTAATGCAACAAATGCGATACCAAGACAAATAAAGAAAGAACGATTCAAGGTATATCACAAACCAGAAATCTGATCTTCACAATAGTACAATACAAATTATATTTTGCTCAAAATTACGAATTGATTGTTTTACTCACAATGGCAAAACCAATGATATTTCGTTCAAAATAATGAATTGATAGTTTTACTCACAATGGCAAAACCAATGATATTTCGTTTAAAATAACGAATTGATAGGTTTACTCATAATAGCAAAACAAATGATAGTTCGTTCAAAATAACCAAATGATAGTTTTACTCAATAGTAAAACGCTGGATATTACAAAACCCTACATTAGCCCACGGCTAAAATATTATATATCTGGAGCAATGTCATTACCCCCTTAACTCTTTGTTAACAGTTAATTTGGCCAAACAAGCAAAGATTAATTTGTAGTCACCTACCACCGTTGATTCCTGGGTTAGACAATTAGCGCCTGTCACTTTGGTCTGCAATGCCAGATTACCCTCAACCCGACTAGCAACGTTGGAATATTTGAAGTACTCGAAAACATACACACAGCATAGCTCAGCACTGCACACGCAGCATACGCAGCTCTACACAGCACACGCAGCTCTACACAGCTGTACACACAGTACAGCTCAGTAATGCAAACGCAGCATACACACAGCTCTACAGCAGAGCTATACAGCACAGCATTGCACACTATACAGCACAACACAGCTCTACATCTGGAGAATTGTGGGTCTCAGTTTATTGGTGTGGTACCTCTCAGATTATCATCATATGAGGTACCCCCTAGTTCCAACAAAAAGTTAAATTGTTTTATGTATTTTTATTGCCCACTTTATATATATATATATATATATATATATATATATATATATATATATATATATATATATATATATATATATATATATATAATTATGTGTGTGTTGTTGTTGTTGTTGTTTGTGTTAAGTTTATTTAGATTTGTTTTATTAAATTTTGATTTATGGTTTATACACCGCCCTATTCTAGTGTTCAATATGCTCTTCAACCCTGGCTGGTTTTGGAGTTTAAATTAGTATTAGTGATCCTTGCCAGGGATCAGTATTGTGCTATATGTTTGTTGTTGTTTTTGTTTTGGAGGGTGCTCTCCCTGGTTGATCTTCGCAGACCATTTAGGGAGGCCCTCCTTCCTTATGTAGTGTTTGTGCTATATTCATATTTCTTTATTTTTAAGCAATGTTTTAAAATTAAGACTTTTTTAATAAATTCATCATTTGTTGTATTGCCCACATCAATTCCATTTTCTATGAAATATGCAACCTTTATACCAAGTTTTAACAAGAAACCCAAGGAGAAAAAAAGGCTTTCTTCACATCTTTCAAGTTTGCCTTTTCAATTTCAAACAATATACCCATTATAAATGCATGTACCTGGAATTTTGTCTAGTGTTGTAATTATTACTGGTATTTGGAATTTCTCATCAAATCTTGTTTTTACCACGTCATTGCTGGGATATCATTAAGATATTAAGTTCACCGTTTGTCTTTTGATTTTCCTTAAGATTGGATTAGGCTTCTTTACTGACGTCTGAAGATTTTTATAATATTCATTTCTCCATTAGGTAATATTGCTGTTTTACCTCTGGGTCTTAAAATATATCCTTCTTGTCCTGCTCGGTTTATCGAGTACATCTTCTCAGTGGCGTTGGGATACTGAACTTTAATTGCCACCATTACCTTCGTTAATTTTGGAAGATTTTCTTTTGGGATTTTCGACATATCCACAAATTGAGTTCCCTCTGGGTAATGGCATTCTAGAAACGATCAATCATTTTTACAACTGATAAAACCTTTTTTAAATATTAAAATTCCAGACTGGCAGAAAAATATAAAATTTCATTTCATATCTGTCAAATTATTTCATCTAATGGCGATCTCGAACGATCGTAGGCGGTATTTGATATCATTGTATAAGCCTATTATGAATCAATGTACAAAAACATTATTTCACAATTTATTTGGTTGGGATCCAACCATTAAATTTATAAATGTATCCACGCCACTTGACAATGCTTTTATTGCCACGTTTTTGATTAATCGTTTGATAACGAAAACATCTTGCTCAGTTTTCTCAGTTTTCAGTAACTCTTGTTCGTAAAAACTACCTATTATATGTTCCCCTGCCTGATCTTTTAGCGCGTATGTAATAGGTGCTGCTAAAAGTATTTTATTAACTACGAATACTTACTCAGTTCAGGTACGAGTATATCCATTTTCTAATACATTTTTGTCAGAGAATTTCAAACCTTATCACCGACTTTAAATTTTTGTCTGCGGTACGTTCTCATTTGGTAATATTGGTGCCATTTTGATTGATCTGTGGTTTGTGTTATTGTATTTGCCAACGATCTGTGAAAGCTCATTGATATACCTGTTTGTGTATTTAGTTGTCAGTGTACGATTACACCTTTCAACGGCAACACTTTTTCCCCTCATTTCCTGTAATATACTTTTTATTCTATTTTGCTCCAAAAATTGATTAATTTTTTAAATTAAAAAAGTCCGCTCTATTATCAGTCTAAATTTTATTTGGTTTTCTTTCAGTGTTTGTTATAATACGCTTTATCGCAGCAGTCATTGATGTCCCTGATTTATCCGAAACGGGTGTATTAAAAACTTACTTGCTAAAATTGCTAATAACGTTAAACAAATATTTTTACTGTCATTGAATTGAGAAAGATTTGAGATACCAAATCTATTGCCCATATATCAACTGTGACATTCGAGACAATCCTACGTCTTGGAAACTTTTTTTGTTTTAGGTTTGTATAACTCGGCTGCACGATCTTCATACAATTCTCTTTCAAGATCAAATTTATATTTTTCTCCTATCATTCCCTGAACGAATCTTACATCAATCGTTTACAGGTTTGATTTCACTTGGTTCATCTAACATTACCTTAACAGTCTGATTTCGAGCTCTCTTTACGAACGTTATCAATACGATCTATATCACGATAGCAAATATCATGTCGCATCGATATTGCGTGAATTTGATTGTAAGAGGTTCTTGTCCTGGAAATGGATTATCGTGTTCTTCCAACTGTTCGTCTAGTGGATTGTAAGGTCAAGTGTATTTATAATTTGGTAACATAAACCTCCCTTTTGGTTTCGATAATTTTCCAATAAATTTGTGAATGTCAATTCTGCTGCCAATTACCTCACGACGATTGCATGATAGACAATTTTGTCTTGCTCGATACAAAGATCCTTATCACAATCACACTTTTATTTCATTTTATTTTTATTTTGTCGATTAAAGTATTATTTTAAGAAAACAGAATCAGAAACCACGAGAGACAATCTGCAAATATATTGTTTTCTGACTAATGTTAGACTAATTTAGTCGATTTTGCTAGAGAAATTCAATCAGATTTCTCATTTTTGAGGTTCAAAGCCCGAGGATCTTAACGACAAATTAACATTAGAAATTCGAGAAAAACAAATTACTGGTTTTGACAGGGTTTTAGTGACCTTTGCTCAAAATCTCTGAAAAATTGTGAAATATTTGTAAAACAAAATGGAAAGAAGACCAGAAAAAAATTCGATGATTGGAATTTCTAATGTTAATTTCCCGTTAATGTCCTCAGGGTTTGACCCTCCAAAAACAAGAAATTGGACTGTGATTCAACAAAAATCTTTAAAAGTTTGTTTGATGAAGACTTTTCAATGAGATGAGATGGTATCCTCAGCCGTGATAAAATCTTAAAAAATAAATTTGTCACAGAACAAAGCCAGAAATCACGAGAGAAAATCTACAAAAATACTGTTTTTCATCAATTTAGGACAAATCTTTTACTAATTTAGTTGATTTTTTGCATAATAAAATCAGTCCGATTTCTTGTCTCTTGAGGGTCACAATTCCGAGCAAGTTAACATTGAAAAATAAAAAAAAATCGTTGTTTTTTCGCTGATTTCCATCCTGATTTGTCACACTTTTTTACACTTTTTTAGAGATTTTGAACAAAAACTCAGTTTAAAAAAACTTGTTAAAACCAGTTAATTTCCCAATAACGTCCTCGCAATTTGAACCTCAAAAAGCATGAAATTAGACTGATTAATCTACCAAAATGACTTTGCCTATCCTAGATCCTGTCACTGTTGTTGGCTTGTCAACCGCAATAACATTCACGGAAGCAAGAAACATTGTTTTTTCTACCACAAACAGCATAAATAATTTTAACATTGTTCTATTATTTGTTGTTTTTTTGGGAGGGGGTGTTTTTTTTTTCGTTGTCTTATCGGTATTCTGTTTTAGGTTTACATATGAAACATTATGTTGACATTTTGTTTATACTAGAATGTCATACAAAATTGTATGGCTATATTATCATTAGTCTTGCTCGGGTGCCTATTAAATTGCCAAAAAAAGTAATAATTAAAAAATCAGAATCCAATCCCCCAAATTTATCAATGGATTGGGACATCTTTCGTACAAACACAATACAATTATAACCGCTGGAAGATGTTCCAATCTGCTGTAGCTGATTAGACGAGTATGTTTTTTAAAAAAATTTAAATATTTTTTTTATGAGATTACTAGGAGGAAATCCGAACAAATCAAAATAATTATTATCATAGACAGCAACCCTGCCTGAGACATTGTTAAAAGTTTCTATGCTTACAACACACGAACCGCCTTTTGGTACATTTTCTAACACATCTTTAGAATACACTCCGCGAAATCAGGCGATGCAATTCAGTTTTTCAATTATATCAAAATTACTTAACGCAGGCAATGGCGCCAGTGTTAACACTATCTGGTGCTCATCAGGGTCAGTCTGCGTCCTATCCCTAACAGATTTGGTATCAAACTGCCCTCAAAACCCGGCCAACTGTGGAGCAATGGAATAATTCCTCCTTGTTTATGCTTTGTTCTCTTTTTCGATGATTTTTGTTTTTTCTAGCTGGCGTTTAGTTTTTAGTGCTACATAAAACTAACGATAGATTTGTTTGATGCCATCTCCAATTACATCCCTTTTCGTCGCCTCTGATACTGCTCCAGAAGTTGTCGCTAAACCAAGTGTGCCTAATACGTGCAGAAGTTTTGTTTAGTGCACTATTACAGAAAGTGCTGTCCTCAGAAAACTACCGCGGTTGGACATAGCTGGGGTTTGGGCGGGTGGTTTTTTTTTTTGTTGTTGTTTTTTGCAATGGATAATTTGAGCACAAACGGTTTTCCACGATCAAGTTTATTAATTTGTTGTTGCATTAACATTACTTTTACTGTAGTACCTTTGTCAGTTCCCGGGGACAAAGTCGTCTGAGATTTTATCATTACGAAAACAGACTTGCATTTGGCAACTTCTGCTGATAACTTTTTAATTTGTTCAGGAGTTAGATATATTTCTCTGGTTACGTATTCCGTTTTCATTATATCAAGGTTGTCATGCAGTAATTGTTAGATGAATTATACTTGTACTGTCGCCCTTCCTTTTACCGAATCAATTGTTAATAATCGATCGCTAGACATAAGTGCTAATACATTAAAAGAAACAGTTGGAACTCATGCGTTTCGTGCTTTTCTTTATTCCATTGTTGGTACTAGAACTTTTGTCATCATGTAAAACTTATAAGCAAGTATTTTATATACTGAAAAAACAGTCGATTTCAATCATATTTCAGATGAAATTCCAAACAAGATGTTGACCTATTAATGCAATATTACAATTATTATCAGTAGTAGGAGGGGGCGAACCCTACAAATTTTTGCGACAAAATCGATTAAAGCCTCAGAATGCCAAATGGAGCCTTCCTACGAAATCTCATATTTTAACCAAAAAAATAAAAATAAAGACCCCATTTGTAAAATGGAGCCTTAGCGATTTTGTCGCAAATATGTTGTCATAACCACCCTCAAAATTACTGCCATCTACGTCGCAAATATGTTGTCATAACCCTCCCCCTGCTGCTGATTAATACAAATTATTTAACCAAATATTTGATCAAGTCCAATACGATATCGTGACCGAGGGTCGTGTAAATTTATTGTTATAAATCCATATGGGACTGACTGAGCATGACTAAAGTAATTTTTAAATCCATTGAAGTCCATATCGGAACACCATGTCTGCCAAATATTTCGTAGCGTATGTGTATCAACGCCGTTGAATACAGCAAGAATATTGCAGTTATCGCGAATCACTTTTGGAATCTGAGTGTAGCGTTGAGTGACATATATCACATCAGTGTTTTTATGCCTACCTCGTGAAAATATTCTAGCAGGGTTCTTTTGATTATCTAACATCACATCATCGTACACTACAAGATTGTTTATGTCTCCATCGAGATCTTCTACTGATGGTGCATCATTAATATCAGTAATAAAGTCAATTACACTTTCACCTTTAATTTCTGATGCATTTTCATTATAATCTTTTAGCACTTCATAGCACCGTTGATCATCTACGGATGGTGCAACTAAATATAATTTATCCCACTTCATAAATCGCATTATCAAATTAAGCAGCAATTGTGTTTTACCCGATCCAGATGGTCCGATTATAATGGCACGGACAGAATTCGGAAGCGCTGCGTGGTGTTTCACCGGTTCTCTTCTTTTAGTCGCTGAAAAATCAATTATATTCATAACGCTATATATAAATTATGGATTTATATTGTGTTAAATGTAAAAAGCGTACTGATACAACCGATCAGACAACCATTACAACTAAAAACAATAGACTAGCGCTTACTGGTAAGTGTGTAACATGTGGTACAAAAAAAATTTAGATTTAAAAAAAAAAACAACTCGGAGGTGATATCGCAGCCAAATTAGGAAAACTCCCCGGAACCCCATGGGCAAAATACCCCGGAAAAAACACCTTCCAGGATATAGTTACTGCGGTCCCGGAACGAGATTAGATATCAGACTTGATGATCAAAATCAGCCCCGGCCTGGTGAGTATCCGATAAATGCTATTGATAAGGCATGTCATGCTCATGATGTTGCATATAAAAGTAATAATTTGCAACAAAGACATCTCGCGGATGTAAAATTAATTCATGCGTTAAATGCTATTCCCGATAAATCCTTCTAAGAAAAATTGGCTTCATGGTTGGTCAAATCAGCTATGAAAGGCAAATTGGTGTTAGGTGCTGGTAATTAAAAACATTAGTGTTATTATAGTATGGAATCTATTTATTATTCTCCGAAAGGATACTGGAGGGGTAAAGCAGCAATCAGTAAACTCGCTAACGTTGCAAAAGTGAAAAAGTCCACTGCGAAAGATTGGTTATCCAAACAAGCTATATGGCAAATTTATCTACCACCGCCTAAACAAATTAATTATTCTCATTTTGATGTTACCGTACCCAATGAAGTTCATCAGGCTGATTTATTGTTTTTACCACATGACCATGGTTACAAATACGCGCTAACTGTAGTTGATATTGCGAGTCGATTTAAACAAGCAGAACCATTGAAAACAAAGTCAGCTTCTGAAGTCGCTTCTGCATTTGAAAGGATTTATAGACGAGGTCCTCTAAGATGGCCAAATCTATTACAAGTTGATCCTGGCAAAGAGTTTCAAGGTGTTGTTCTATCAACAATGAAAACTCATAATGTTACAATACGACGGGGACATACTGCGTTACATCGTGATCAGGCAATTGTAGAACGATTTAATCGAACTCTTGCAGAACGTTTATTTGGATATCAATATGCAAAAGAATTCATCCAAGAAAAATGATCTCGTGAATGGGTCCAAAGGTTACCGAGTGTAGTTGCAGCGTTAAATAACGAGATTACTCGAACTATTAATATGAAACCAAATATTGCAATAAAAAAATATATATATATACCCGAACAACCACAGCGGGTTAGCACTCAGCCACTTCTCGGTGATGTTACTGTGAGATATTTATACGAACCAGGAGAACTTGAAGGTGGTAAAAGAAGAGCTACTGATCCTATATGGAGTGTTACTACGCATAAAATTTCAACTATAACGCGATCAACTGGTAGACCTCCAATCTACAGATTGGATTCAACTGCACCACAGCGTGGTTTTACACGCGAACAACTACAAGTCATTCCGGACGATACTCAATTACCGCCATTTAGTCTTAACTAGCTCCGTTACGTCTATTACACTCAAGACAGGTCAACATCACATTGTTTCTGACATGACCAAGACTGTTATTTTTTCTGTCTACGGTGAATTGTCGATGGTCTTTATCCGAATACTGCCAGTGCATTATACAATTGCAACTGGCGCAGTGATTATTCTGTTGCTCTTTTAATGCGATTATTACTTCAGCATCAATATCAAATTCTCGTTGTTTTTTTTGTCCTGCTGTTTGTAACCAGAGAGTTTTTTTTATTAATGATGCTAATATCAGTGCTATCATCGTTTGCATTAAAATCATCATCGAAAACAATCCTTCGTAGTTGATTTATTCGTCGTACTCTGGACACTGCGAGATAGACTAAATTTGACCATTCAATGCGATTATCAACTATCCAAACAATTGTATCCGTGATGGTCAATCCTTGTGACGAGTGTATTGTTGTTACATAACCAAGCGTCCATGGTGATTTATCAGCGCATAATGCATCTTTTACAGCATTGATATCAACTAGCACAATATCATTTAACACTAGAATCTGTTTCTCCGTCTGGCCTGGAATTTCAACTTCAATATTCTGTTTTCGTGTATCCAATGGTCTATAACATAACGGTACTGGAAACGTTGGGAATTTTTTCTTGTGTAGCTCAAACAACTTTTTCTGAAGTGCGTCTCTGACTATCTTTCTACTTGCTACTACAAAATCATTTGGTCTCCATGTTTCCCAAAAATCATTCATAGGTGTTTCAGAAATTATTTCACGCGCTACTTCACATTGAATTCTATCGGGTTGTAATCTAATTAGTTTTTTAAACTCATGTAACTGCTCATCGAGTGCTCTATAGTCAGTATCAATTTCTTCGTAATAATCAACAAATCCTTTTAACCAATTATGTGGACTTCTACCAACAAATGGTGGTGGTTGACCATGATCGCCGCACAATATAACTTTTGTATTATTTTGCAATAACCAATCAAGAAACATTTTTAATACATCTTCTGAAACAGTACGTGCTTCATCCCAAATAATAACCGCTGGAATAAATTTCTCACCCATTCGCTCAGGAGTCCAAGCATCGCCCTTGTATCGAAAAAAACTATGATACGTGCAAGCTTCAACATTTCGTTGTTTGATCTCTCTCGCTAGTCTATGGGTTGGTGTGAGTACAATCATGGACGTTCTCTCTCGATATAATTCTATCGCACGTGTTGTCTTTCCAGATCCACCACAACCGTTTAAATAAACTGTTTTATATCTACAAATTGGATCTGATATCGGTGGTGCTTTAGACATAGAAAATCTTTCGGATTTTTCACTGATAGAATTATCGTTCTTCAGGTAACTGCTTTTAATCTCAAGGTCTGCTGATTTAGAATAATCGCGTTGTATTTCACGTTTAATTCGCCATGTTCCCCAAGTCTCTTCGCTATTAGTAAATTTAGTTACCTCTTTGATATATTTTTTTATCGACATACATTGAATCAATTGCAACTCTAACTGCTATACTAGGAAATCTATTTATCATTGCAAATAAATTGATAGATGCATAACCCAGCATAGAGGCCCTTAAATGTAGATATGCAGAGCTTTCTCCATCACTGTAAGTAACAATTCTACCTAACTTTGTTTTATTGGACAAGAAGGCTGTTTTACAATTTGCGTATCTATTTTTCTCTACTGCATCTTTAATAACGAAGTCGTATTCGGCATCATCTATAATCAATTGTCTTTTAAAGTTGAATTTTTTCCCACCTTGTGTAAATTTACCGATTATTCTTCGGCCGAGATCCTTTGCTTCACTATTTCGTTGATTAAATATCTTTTTTGACCATTCAATGAAGTACTCCTCGTCAGCATCAATATGTTTTCTAGACTTATCGATTATACTATCAAGACATTCTGGTTCTGGTAACCAGACATTTGTTTGTTTTTGATATGAGATAATCGCTTCGCTGACAATCAACGAAACTAACATTTTACAATCAATCATATATCGCAATAACACTATTGGTAACCACATCTTTTCAGCCATGTGTCTACCAATCCAAACATAACAACACGGATGAAGTCCTTCAGCGAATTCAAATGATACTACGCGAGCAAAACCGGTCAAATCAAAATCAGGCAGTGGTCCATTAATAGCAACGCGAGTCATTTCATGTGTGGGATGTCCAAACCGTTTAAAATACTCACCAGCGAATCCATATCCTAGAAAACTTCCTGGATAACAGGCAACGATATCAACTGATATCATACTTTCACGATTGTACTTAACGTTCCATAGACCGCCATGATAATATTCCAAACAGCTGGATTGAACATCCTGTAAAAACTCTTTTCGTGTTGGTTTCCAATTATTTTTCTTTCTTGCAAAATGAGCTGCAACCGATGGAATTGTAAAACAATTTGTAAGTAACTGTTCGTAATCGTCGGATTTTCCATTAAAAACGCTAGCGTTTTCACTGAGACTTATTGCTAGATTTTTCATCCTATTATGTAGACTTTCAGTACGATATAATTCACCGTTAGGTTTCACAAATTGATTGAATTGACATTCTTCATCTTCAAAACTATGAAGTAGCCATACTGATACAGGGTCGTTTTTACACAAACTAGCAATAGCATCGAATAATCTTTCTTCAGTGAGAATACCATCCTTGGTAAATTCTCCTGGGATATACTTCACTGTTCTGTCTCGCGGGAATATTGTAACCGCGGATGTCCATGCGTGTTTGTTATGATCAATAATTTTGATTGGAGCTCCGTTTTTATTGTATTTCGATTCGTATAATACTTCGCCGGTTATCGTTGAAACGGTTATCGGAAATCTCAACGACTTTTCCAATCTAGCTATATCGGAAATATTTGCTCCTTTCTCTTTCACTGTTAGCTCCCATTGATCTGTTTTTTTTACGTCTTAGATCGGTTAATGTATTCCCACGGAGTGCATTTGTAAAGTGTTCTATGATACGTTGTGCCACACAATTGAGTGGTTTTTCCACTGACGTTGACTGTTTCATTGGTGCTAGTTTTCCAATGTCAGGTTTCTTATTTAACGGATACATCCCATAAACAATTGCTGTTTCTGGATCCGCTTTTTCATAGTATGGTTTATCAATTCCAGTTAACATCCCTGGTCTGGAATCACGGCTAACAATGACTGTTGTCCTATTTTTGAGAATTGGTTCAAACTTGTCTCTTATAACCCAATCGCCCGATTCTAAATTGATAATGAATTTCACTCTGAGAAAATACCATTTATTGCCAAGTTGTGATAGTATCATAGCTGCTGTTTCATCATTCATTCTAGCATCAACAACACCATCAATTTTAAATGTTGACCAGGTGTGTGATGCACCGTCCTGTTTAAACTCATTAACACAATCTCGTATTTTTCTAATCAGACTTCTATTATTTATTCTCTCTTTTGGTACGTCTTCGAGGGTTCTATCAAGATTGAATTTAATATTTTTATAAGGCTTGATTGTCGATAATCTCTTGAATTCTTCATTCATATAAATAAAGCAAACATTTAAATAGAAAATTTTGTTTATAAATAATGAATCATTGCAAATGGCTTATGATTGGATCAGTAACCCCATGCAATAAATCGTGTAGAGGTGAATTCTGTTGACATCACTTACAGAGTGTCAGAAATAATTCGACAGGCCCGTCCCCATGCATAAATTGTGGAGTGGGTGTGAGAGGAAAATCACAATTATGTATCAATTGTGGGGGTAAGCGGTTTAGAGAATTGAAACGTTATTATGATAAACGAATAAAAAACGCTATCATTGATCCTAACCATGACTCTGTCAAAGACAAAGTCATAAAAACCCCTCAAGACTACATTAATAAATTTATAAATAAAACAAATAATGAATTAGACAAATAGTATTATTATATATAAATGGAGCAAGAATTCAGACCACATCCAATACTCGTTAATTATGAAATATCTGCTGATGGTGATGTTAGAAACCGCAGACTGAAAAAGCCAATTGGTTTTGTTAATAATCAAGGATACTTGCAATTTGCTGCTGGAAGAAAGAACTATTACGTTCACAGAATTGTATATGAAGCATTTTATGGATTGATTAAAGATGGTAATGTTATTGATCATATTGACTCTAATCCTTTAAACAACGCGATTTCCAATTTACAATGCATTTTTCAAAGAGAGAATACAAAAAGAGGAAAGACAGGAAAATACTCAAAACGACGCAAGGGAGTAAAATCATTTGATACAACGACGAATGAAGAAAGAGTTTTTCATTCAATGAATGCTGCGGGAAAATATTTTGGAATATGTAGTTCCTCTATACGAAAAGTTGCTGAAGGGATTTATCAAGCAGCTATCTCAAATAAAAATGGACATAGAATAAAGTTTTCATACGCATGAAATGACTCTCAATAATTACTATTAATAAAATATATTTTTTTTTTTATTTTTTTCCGTATTTCCCCTCATTACTACTGATCGTCACGTGACTATCCTACTTTCGATATTGATTCCCGGATATGTAATTCTTGCGAGATAAACGTAGAAAACACATGTGAAATTAGATTGAATTAATGATGTGTGTGATCTCATGTACGTATTTAATGGTTAACTCGGTATATATACGTATCAGGTATGTACGGACTTTGATTTTGTGTTATTGTTTCTTGTTTCTAAAGACTGTATTGAGAACAGCAGTTAGGGTTTTGTTGGAAAAACCTATATAGGGTAGACAATTTGACAGAGTTATGTATGGCCGTGAATCCAAATTATTATTACGGTTATTATAAAAATTAATGAAAAAACATAAAAATATTTATTATATAACAGCTGTATTCTTTAAAAAAATGTTTTATTCAAGTATTTAGTTTCATTTAACGCCATGAAATGTTATTTATTAAGTATCTAGTGGTAAAAATAACACACCTACACATTGACACTGCACTATTAGTCACCTTATATATAATATAAACTGTAAAAGTTTGGGGCTTTAAACGAAGCCCAATATTGCCAATCAAAACTACCACGCCATTGACATGGTGTGGTTGAATTTTTTCAACTGCAACCATGGTTAATTTCTTGGGTTGCTTTTGATTGGTAGATTGGGTGTAGGTCGGCCCCGTCGTTTCATGTTTGTATCGTCCTGAACTGTCCATATCATACCATCCTATCATCTCATTGTATATATATACCATCCTATATGTAATGTGCTGTCCCTAGTATATATATATATATATATATATATATATATATATATATATATATATATATATATATATATATATATATATATATAATCTCATTGTATATATATATATATCATCCTATATAATCGCATTGTATATATAATCATCCTATATAATCGCATTGTATATATATCATCCTATATAATCGCATTGTATATATATATATATATATATATATATATATATATATATATATATATATATCATCCTATATAATCGCATTATATATATAATCATCCTATATAATCGCATTGTATATATAATCATCCTATATGTAATGTACTGTCCCCCCCACAACATATCTTCCGGAAGACCTAATATAGCATTTGTTACGTTAGAGCTTCCAATTGGGAGATCTATGTTTGTGGCCCTTGGGCTTATTTAATGCGAAGGCACTAAATGAGTTCCAAGAATGTGCTGTCCCCCCTCTGGGCCTCTTTGACGTCATTTGGCGCGAAAGAGGTTTCCAAATGAGGCTTCATGTTATATGTTCAATGTTTGTAAAGAAATCGCTTGGATTTCACGTCTAATACCCATATAACCCGTCCTTGAACTCGATTGGGGGGTTAGGGTATTGTATAAGTCTTTAATGTATGTGCCTCCCTTGCCTCGGAACTCGAATGAGGAAGGGACAGGCATTGTATATGTTTTTTTTTGTATATTAGGAATCGATAAAAATATTTTAAAGATAAGAAAGTACATTATTAATAATATTCAATAAATGGAATTTCAAGATATTACATATATCATCACAGAAATATCAAATTTAAGAAATCAAGGAATCGTACTTTCTGAATTTTTAAATGAAGACAGACTTTTGAATGAATTTGAACAAATTAATATACAATTGAAACATGGAAGATATGTCCTACCTAAAATGTATTCACTGATAAAAAGAATCCAAACAGCGGTTAATGTTTCTTTGTATAACAATGATATTAATTTATTCATTCGGCTATTTAGTATAGTTGAAGCAATTAGAAAGAAACTCGGGGAACAGTACCAAGTTCGGTCAGAGATTGCTTTGAAAGTGAAATCTATAAGACGTTTGATTGATGAGTCTGGAAATGCAAGCATTGAAACCCACAATTGAAAAAACGTTAGCATTTTCAATAATGACATAAGAAGCATTAACTACCAGACTAGCCCGTGAGAGGTTAGCATTACTGAAAAAGTTTATACCAATTCGAGATGACGTGCGAGATAAACTACAACTTAGACAGCAAGCGCAGACTGACTTTTCTATTGGGAGTGAACAGCTTTTTGCTCCTGTAACTAAAGCCACTAAAGATATGAAACTTGCAACAGAACGTGCTATATACGGCGACATCCCTATAGAAGGAACAGTACCTATTATTGATGTATTGGGAAAGATTGCTACAGAGACTGAAAAAACCAAGAAGGAAATAAAACAGCTTTCAGGTGAGTTACAAATTCAGCGAGAAATACAACAAATGGGTAATATTGATATTGATGATAACCCCGTTGAAGATGCTAGTGATTCTATTGAAAAAGTTTCCACTAAAAAAGGTGTTCCTTTTAGCGAGAAATTCACTGATGAAGCTATAGAAAAAATCAAACAAATTCAATTGCTGAAACCTAAAGACTATGAGTTATTTGGTGACTTCGCTATCAAAAGTTATTATGAAAAAATGGGGGAATTTTTAAAAGACGAGTATAAAAAAACACAATAAAACGAGATGACTGGGTGGATTGGATATATAAAATTAATAAAAAAGACCCCGGCAATTTAAAAAAGGATACATTGGAGTACAGAGCTTTTAAAATGGGAGTTGATAGGTATAGTTTAGAACAACAAGAACTAAAAAAACAACGAAAAGAACAACAACAAAGACGAGGTCGAGGTCGAGGTCGAGGTCGACAATCTCCAGAAATTCAAAAGGTTTCCGAACCAGCTCCAGAAACTCAAAACGTTTCCGAACTAGCAAGTACTTCAGGAAAGGGTTATGGAAGTTCTCATCATGATTCTCATATATGTCCTAGTAATATCATTAATGATATATCACGACTTGAGGTTCTTATGGGAGGTAAGCGAGCTGGAAATAACTCAGTCGAAATAACTAATGAAGCATTTGATATTTGCAGACGATTATTCCAAGGTGGGATAATTGATATTCATACGTATCGAGAACTCTTGGATGAATTAATGGACGGAATTTCAGGGGAATTTAATGGTTATTATAGCGATTGAAATTTCTGAAATGCCTGCATTTAGAAATTACAAAGTCATTTCAAATAAGATGATAGTACACTATAATCACGATAAACCAACAAACGTGTATGTGGTAAACTCAAGATTGCCCGTTTATAAGGCATACTATGGAGACGGCCTTGGAAATACCATAGCGGGTTTATTCACAAGAATAGCCCCAAAAGTAGCACCAATTGCTAAACAATTAGCGATGAAAGCCATTGATGTTATTCATAATAAGGGAATTAACGCTGTTGGAGATCTTGCAGGAACGGCCTTTTCTACCGCAAAGAATAGAATAACGTCATTGGTGAAATCTAGATTCGGACGAAAACCACCACAAATGGTTTCAACACCGCTACCTTCAACAACAATGATGCCTGCAAATGTCAGTAAAGTGATAAATAACGCAGTGGAACAAAAACTAGCATCATTAGCAATGACTTCACCAGATAGTAGTAATATTGCAAGTATGATAGCGGGAAGCGGTCTTGGAGGAAATCGTAAAAATGTCAGACGAAAAAGAAAATGATAGCATTATTACATTTAGAAAAACGATAGTGTTTTAGTATAAATGGCATTTAAAAATATTGCTGATCCAGCGTTTGATATGGCAGCGCCGGTGAATAAAGATGATTCTAAAATTAACTATCAGTATTATGCCTATTCTGCAAGAGAACCTAATCAACGGGGGAGAGTTGAACTTCAAGTTCAAGATACAAGTAGATACCTTTTGCCGTGTGAGGCATTTATTGAAGTAGAAGGACAGCTTGTAACAAATGTAGCAGCTGATACACCATATGGGAATGACCCAAATATCCGAGTTGGTTTCGTAAATAATGGCATTATGGCGCTATTTAACAGTGCAAGATATATCATTGATGGAAAAGAAATTGAATCAATAGAACAAAATGTTGATATTGCAACAACAATAATCGGACTTGCGAGATATTCTGATGATTATACAAGGTCGGCTGGTCCGTCTATGATGTTTGCTAAGGATACTTCTGATCATGCTGACCATTTTCAGTTTATTAAAGTACTAACTACGCAAGCTACTGCAGAAGCTGATCAACAACTCGCAGCTAATCTAGACCGTGAAGATAGACCAGCCAATCCATTCGACATTTTATAAAAGGTCAATGATAATTTCAATCTAGGATTTGCAACACGAAAAGGAGCATTGAAAGGACAGCATCGACGGTTTTCATGTGCAATTCCGTTACATCACATATTCGGATTCTGTAGAAATGTCAGAAAAATCATCTATGGAGCAAAGCATACAGTCGTGTTAGTGCGAAAGGAGAATGACAATGATGCAATCTGGCGTGCTAATGGTGTTGATGATGGTAAAGTCATTTTAAATAAATTGGTTCTATGGATACCCGTCTTGACTTCAGCAGTTACAATAGAGCAACAATTACTATCGTTTATGGACACAGGTGGAAAATCATTGCTAAGTTGGCTAACAACAACGACTGATACGAAGCAGGATAATGAAAATGGCACATTTACATGGCACTTAGCATCAAAGCAAGGTGTTTCAGCTCCACGTCATATCTTTATAGCGTTACAAGATGCAAATCGAGTGGGTCGTCAATTATCTAGTCATATGATATTTGATAAATTAGGGGTAAGTGAAGTTTCGTTGAGAATAAACGGACAACAAGAGCCAGCAGAGATTGTACAGCTTAATTATGAAAACAACAACGTAGCACGTGTATACCATAGAATATTGTCGTATATGGGTCGTGATCAAAATGTTGATACTGGTTTGCAAATATCGCAAATTGATTTTGAAAAACACTATCCGATTTATTACTTTTCTTTGGAACATCTTGACATGATGAGACAATCTGTTGTTGATATATACTTCCAAGCTCGGGTACAACGCCCTGCTGGTATAGCTGATTATAGAGCAGTTGTTGTCATTCTCAGTGATAAATCAATGTTGTTAGAAGGAATTGGCGGACGAATGAGACTTATTGATGCACCAGTAGAAAATCTTTGATTTTCCAAACATGTAATGTTTTCAAAAATCATTTGATTTTCCAAACATGTAGTTAGGATTTTCACAATAAGATCAATTAAATGTGTAAATTACGTTGTAGAATAGAATGACATATAGTATTGTTAATGTCCAGTTGACTGATGGTCAGGTCAAGAAATTGAAATCAAAGTCGGCTAAAGAATGTGGAACCACAAAAACTCTGAAACCCACTCAAATGTCCGGTGGTGCACATAAATTATCATTGACAGATCGTCAAATAAAACATTTTAATGATGCGCTAAAGAACAAACGAAGAGTTCAAATTGATTTTTCGAAAGCAGCAATCGCCAGTATGATAAAATCAGGTGGTATATTTCCGCTGTTAGCTGCTATTCCAGCATTGATTGCAACGGCTGCCCCAGCGGTTGCGAAGGCGGCAGCGTTAGGAGCCGTTGGTATTGCTGCAGTAATGGCCCTGAAAAAAGCTACTGGGAAAGGCTATAAAAAAAGGAAAGGGTCTAAGACTACCAGGAACCCCATACAATTGGTACAAGGGCACGGGCCTAAGAATACCAGGAACGGCTTATTAGTGGAAAAATCCCTTGGATTTTCACCAATGTCCAATTTTGATTTAATTGATGCTGTAAAATCATTATCAATAAAAAAACTTTAGAGGAGTTTTCATGAGAGATCAATTACCGTCAAAACCAATGAAAAATGAAACGGGTATTATCAATCTTGATAACAGCAGCGGAAAAGGAACTCATTGGGTCGCATATGCAATTGATCCACGTGGAATTGTCTATTTTGATTCATATGGTTTAGCTCCACCAAAAGAATTCATGCGATATGTATCCACAATAACAAAGTCATCTCCAATTTTTTATTCCACGCTACCACCACAACAGTTAAATGATCCACCGATATGCGGTCGTGAAGTATTAAACGTCCTTGCAGAGATATCTAGATTTCCAAGGAAACCACCACAAGTTGTTGTTAATGAATATACTAGCAGGCAATGGCAAAAACGATAGCGTTATGATTTAGAAAAACGTTAGCGTTTTCGTATAATTATTGATATTTGGGGACGACCTTTATCAGAGTAAAAAAAAAACAGACACCGATAGTAAATTCGCTGTCGAAAATGTAAAAAAAATAATCGAAGATGAAATCGCCGAGACATTAAATTTGTCAAGTGTAGATCCTGGGGGAAATAGTTGTATTTCAAGATCGCCATGGCAAATTGAAATCTAGTAATGTTTCATTGGATGATGTCTTAATACGAAGACGTGATGTCGTTGAAGATACAATAGTGTTATATTCAAATGATGGAAAACTCAAACCAGGTGTACTTGTTTCTACAATCACAGATGCATTAAAAAATTTAGATGAAGAATTTGAAAAACATATAACAACGTATACTTCCCTTCGTAGAAATATTATCAATAAATTTTTTGGAACATCAGCGGTAAACTCTCCATCTCTCGCTGAAATTAAATCCAATTTTGATGAAATTAAATCCAATATTAAAAATATTAATGATGCTGGATTTAATATTATTAGAGATAACATTAGTAATATTAAAAAATCTATCGAGGATATTACAAAGTTTAAAACAGACAATCTTCCGCTACTTGAAAAAAATAAAGATTCCTCATGAGAGGAATATCATAAATATGGTATACACAGTTCTCTCTGGATCATTAGATTGGGAACCTAAAAAGAATACAATAACTCTCACTGTGTCAAACAAGGGTATTTATCGATTAACAATAGTGTCACTGAACCAGTTTAATATATCATCATCGACTTCATATGGATACAACAACGTGATTTCAACGACTATTGACGTGGGAGAATACAAACGGTTTACAATAACAAGCACTGATCCTAATTTAAATAAGACATCATTTGTATGGTACATGGAGTTTGTAGCTGATCTAAATTAGAATTTTTAACAATTAGAAACCACTTGAGATTTTAAAATAATATGATTCCGTCATCGCAATATCGCTATGATACCGTCAAAGAGTTTTTAACGAAACTCAAAACACTCATTGATGAGTATGAAATAAAAATTAAAAAGTATCGCAGGAGAATTACCGCGATTGATGTTACAGTATACTCGGTATCTGGTATAATGGCCGGTGCTGATATTATACTATCTTCAGTAACAATGGTAGCTCCGATTGCTGTCCCAATTGCTATTTCCGCGGTGACAACATTTGCTGGAATTGCAAATGCTATTACTAAAAAAATATCATCCTGTTCTCAAGAAAAACTTAACGACTATATAATAAGACATCAAGCAGTATCTAACGGTTACTCACAATTATCCTCGTTGATGTCATCATCGATTAATGATACGATAATTACCGAAGACGAATTCTCCGCGATGATACGTATTTATGATACTACGATTAAAAACGCTAGCGTCTTTTCATCTATTGCAAAATTAGACATTGTAAATAATAATAATAATGTCGCAAGAGATTCAACTACTTCAGCGGATAGCAGAAAATACCACTCCGCGGAAAACAAGCATGATATCAATATCGTCAACAAACCCTAAATTCAGTGTGAATTTTCCTTCCCCTGTTTCAGTAAGGGAAATCGCGTTGGCAGAATTACGAGTGTATCATAGTTGGCCTAATATCAGATCGGTTCCATTTGGTGGTCAGAAACCTAATAATTCCCTGGTATTTGCATATAGAAATAAAAAAAGATGACACTCCAGATTGGAACGTTGTTTCAATACCAACTGGGTCCTATCAAATTGAGCAAATTAATAATGAATTACAACGTAGAATAAAATCCATTACTAGAAAAAAATCAAAAATTGCGATAACAGTTCATGAACCAACATTATCATCTACAATTGAAATAAGCTCTCCTGGGTATGTTGTAGATATTTATAACAGTTCAATAAGAACAGTATTAGGATGGCCCGAAGATCCACCTAGAAATGCTGGTAATTCCACACCCGAGCCTGTAAAATCTGATTACGTCACTGATGAAATAGGACCTGAAAATCCATCAAAAACTTATAAAAAGTTCGAGGATATAAACTTCACAAAAGATATCGATATAAGGATCAATATGGTGAGGATGCATGGATAATTCCTTTTTATAATGATTATATTATACGAGAGGACGAAATTTTGGAAATGCATGATACAAGTCCAACATTTATAGATATTAAAAATCACATCCTTGATAGAATGAATAATGATTTTTTGTTGTTATTACCCTCGTTAAGATCTGGTCTTCTTACACAAGCTGAGTTTACTAGTGTAGTCGCTGCGGGTAATAAAATCATCGATGACATGGAAATATTTAATTCGAGGATTACTAATCTCTTCACTGATGAAAATAACCCGATTTCAAAAACTAGTTCAGCCCAAGATTATAAAAAAATATAAATGAAAATCCAAATTATAAATTACCAGGATATAACATTCCCGAGTTAAAGAAAAAACTCAGAACTGCCATCGACGAAGGATTTAATAAAATTTATCAATCATGGAAAGATAGCCAGCCAAATCCTATTATTCTCACTCATAATAATTCTCCCGACGGCGACGGTAGACATATCGCACCGAACAATGTGGATATTTCATCGGTGATCGCGCTTAATTTAACGTGTGATGTAATCGAAGGAAGTTATCAAATTAATATGGAACAATCAAATCAAGCCCGACAAGGTTACATTCTTTATTCATTTGCACCAACAGCTCCTCCAGGATTTTTAATTGTTGAAAATCCGACTAATCCAGTCTATATGCAATGTCAAAATGATTTGCTAACTAGAATTAATTTTACACTCACCGATCAGTCAAATAATTTAATTGATCTACGTGGTGAAGTATTATCGATTAGTCTGTTTGTGAAAAGCTAACAAATAATTTGTATTAATCAGCAGCAGGGGGGCGATATGACAACATATTTGCGACGTAGATGGCAGTAATTTTGAGGGTGGTTATGACAACATATTTGCGACAAAATCGCTCAGGCTCCATTTTACAAATGGGGTCTTTATTTTTTTTTTTTTTGGTTAAAATATGAGATTTCGTAGGAAGGCTCCATTTGGCATTCTGAGGCTTTAATCGATTTTGTCGCAAAAATTTGTAGGGTTCGCCCCCTACTACTACTTTATCATAAAACACTTTGGTGCGTAAAACAGTGTTACAAATATTATAGCAAAATACTTCGAGTAATATCACATTTACCTTTGATAATGACCAGCTCTGGTATAATTTCAAGTGAAGCATCATTAAACCCGTTTCAGGTAATGGTGTGTTTCTCTTACAACAGCTTGGGAAAAAATGAATCTCAACTTGAGACCAAAAAGAATGCCCGCAAAACAGCAAACATCACTTATAAAACAATTACTCGATCCGATATGATCTTACTTGCTTGGAATAAAATATGACATGAACGATTTAATACGAGAATTGCGTATTATTGACAGCATGGTAACAGATATTCTGCCAATGATTGTTAGCAAGTATGAAACTAATTATCAGAAAAGTATGGCGATGATAGGGTATGAAATTTTGTGTGAACTTTAGAAATAATCCGACCAAATTTTATTTGTTAATAGAGGAAAACGAGATTATAGATCAGAGATTCTAAACCCCTCCAATCAGGTTCGGTCATGGAATGTATTGTCATATGAAATAGGTCTTAAAAGATGATGACGATAATGTATCATATGTTTGTCATCGATAAGAGCAATCTTGGGATGTTGACGATGTGTTCGACTTGTACTTGTTTGGATGGATTTTATGGTCTTTAAGCTAGAATCGTTTGCCTCTACCACTGTTGCTATCTGGAGGAAGTCTTTGTTTCCTTCATATAGGATCGAAAGATTATTCATAATAGCTGCTTTCATGTATTTCCCCAATGCTGAAAAATGATCGGACGGCGCCGCACGTGTATTCAATATTTTTTTCTGCCATGGAAAAATGATGGATATGGTGGATGTTTCTTCTGTGCACAACACTGTCTTTAGTGGTTTCAAACAATTCTTCTTCGGCATTGCTAATATCAGTTTCCATTTTTATATTACAGAAATTTGAAATTAATTTCAATGGGTGTGAAAGATTTTCAAAACTCATGCAAAGGTTACTTACAAAAGCAAGAGTAGTGCTTTTTTGTTGTTTTTTTATTGGAAGAAATATCAGTTTACATTTTTATTCACACTGCGCACCTCTTTGCTGGTTAAGGCAGCATATACAGCTGGTTGTAGTTCC
The DNA here is from genome assembly GCA_016746295.1 of Potamilus streckersoni. NCBI lineage: Eukaryota > Metazoa > Mollusca > Bivalvia > Unionida > Unionidae > Potamilus > Potamilus streckersoni. The sequence goes on along the minus strand of JAEAOA010000698.1, from coordinate 2,141,454 downwards.
AGAAACCTTTCAATCATATCAGCTGCCGAGTTCCATCGGATACAAAAATCTTGAATTTGTGTTTGGTAAGTTCAGAAGCTCAATTTTGTCTCTGAGTATTTCTGCAGCAACTGCAATGAGGTGAAAACAAAGCTGTCAATTCTTCTGATCCTTCGCTACCATTACTGACTTTCTGGGCAGATAAATTTAAGGTGTGTGCATAGCAACCAATATGTGGGTTACATTCTGCTTCTGATGCTGTGACAGCCATGTTTGAAGCATGTCAGTTACCAGTGGAGGATTGGATGGAATTCCCCATTTATTAACAGCTGACAACAGAACTGCAGCAATATTTGCACCTGTGTGACTCTCAGGTAGAGCCCGTGTTTGTAGCACATAACTCTAAAGTTTCCAATCAAGAGAAATAAAACATGCAGTTACTGTAACATGACTCCATTGTTCTGGAAGTCCAACTGTCAGTTGTTAATGCAACTTTAGATGTTATGTGCAAGCAAACATTTATGTCTTCTACCTTGACTTGTGGGATACTTTTCTCAGAGGAGACCTGTCTTCATGGCACAACATATCGTTGATGCTATATTTAAAAATCCTTTGAGTGATAGCTGTGGACCTTTGTGGTGAAAAAAAAAATTGTATTTAGTCTGTGCACCTAGCATATCCGTAATCTTTGGTTATCGATCTGAAACAATACGTGAACTTTTAATGAGACATTCGGCTGTTGCGTTAGAGGCTGTGACACTCTGCTACACAATACTTACGGAAAGTACTGATAGATGATGACGCCGTAAAAGAGTCTAGAGATTTGTCGTACCGCCTGTGTGCCATATTTCAGTTTTTGCACATATTACACAGCTTCAGTTTTGTAAATTTTATTAGTGCTAAACTCCAGTTTTAGTGAAACATTATTCCAAAAAGAACTCTTTGCTATTGGGTTCTCCGCCAGCTCATACACAGAAACCACCATATTGGTAACTACGTTAAGCCTAATAAAAGACATTGGTGTGCTCAAAGGTAGTTTCGGACGGGCAAATTTTGGTGAAGAAAAACAAAACCTTTATACCGGTATTACTATACTCGTATAGCCATATATAGTTTAGGATATTTTGTATCACAGTTTACCGGTAAATCGGTATATCGTCATATCCTTACTTATCATGCATATTGCCGTCATACCCTTTGAAAATACAAAATATGTACACGATTCATGGGCGTGATCGTTATCCAAGATTTTAAACCAACTTTAATCAAACTATAAGTATCTGCGGTCACCTATTATGGCTGCAAATATTGGTCTGCTTTTTCAAGGTTCGTATCAGCTATCTTATGGTCGAAATTTTAAAGTGTTTTAATCTGAGCAAGATTTTGTCAAGGAAACCAGACGCCTTTTTCGATTTTCATCGTATGATTGTAAATGATCACTTACATGTCCTATGGAAATATTAAAATCGCGCATATTCGTGTATTTCACACATCCACCCAACTCTCTCTCTCTCTCTCTCTCTCTCTCTCTCTCTCTCTCTCTCTCTCTCTCTCTCTCTCTCTCTCTCTCTCTCTCTCTCTCTCTCTCTCTCTCTCTCTCTCTCTCTCAATCGCATGCTTAAATCTTTTATAAACTCGATCTTGCTCTTCATAACACCATCTCCAAGTCTGTCAAAAAAGATGAAGACTTCAAGTAACAGTAATAGTCCTACCACTATAATTAGTAGTAGTAATGGTAGTATTAGTAGTAGTTTATACTTTAAGCTTTATACACTATTCTCACTTTGTCAGCACTTCTGTGGTTTCCGTCAGTAAAGTATCTACGGAAATTCTCGAATTAGTGTATTACGAATTTAACCATATTAACATAACTTTTCCGTTGCAAACTTATTCAAACACTTATTAATTTTTCTTACAAAAGAGTTTCATTTGGAATAAATTAATTTTGAATATAACAAAATATAATTATATTTATTCTTTAATCACATTTGACACGTGTCACGTATTCAAAGGTTGTAGTCACAGGGGCTCGTATTGTTGCTTATAATTTAATTATCAATATGTCTACCCTGATATTTATTGTGTTTGGGTCGACCGCTACACTCTTACACTCTTACCTCAGCATTCTTCCTCGAATGTCACCCAGGTTCACTTCTTAGACCGACGAGCTTCTACATGTAACTGGATGGGAGAAAATCTGTCACGGATGAGAATCGAACCCGGTTTGTGTCTCACTGTAGGGCACGCATACTGCTAGACTAAAAGGCCCGAAGCAGCTAGCTGCTTAATAAGTGACCACATACCTAGGCTGCTACATAACTTCTATAACAATTAATGCATATATAGTAAATTCATCTACTGCAAGTTAGTGACCACTTAATATTCAATAGTGAGTGGGTAAATTGTTTTAGGTGTCTTTTTTTTTCTTTTCTTTCAAGATAATTATTTTATTCCAGATAATATAATAAATATAACGTGTTTTGTTTGGCTGGGGAGGGGGTGTTTTTTTTGTTGCTATAAATCTGAGCAAGATATTTTTCGGCTTTTGACAGACGGAAAGTACTTTTTTAATAAGTGTCATGCCCGTATCCGTGCCCTTGCCACTGGACATTAATTTGTTTGTCCCTAATTACGGCATACTATGGTGATCATTTAGGGATGTTCACAGTAAAAAATAAATTCACGAAATCCAATCGAACATGAGTGAAGTCTCCTGACAAAATGATTGATTCGCCTATGTTTAAAAACGGTAGATTATTATATATGTTTAGAATTCAAGCAGCGGATCACAACATGCGATTCAGCAGGATATGTACATCGTAATACATACAAATAGCTACTTATATATTTTAATCCTGCAATTTTATTACCTTTCAGCCATTACGATTATAATTTTTTCAGCAGTACGACTCTATTTTGGAGAGTTAATTTGAAGCAAACTAACTTCCATGATTGTTTCATATGGATAATTGTATTTTATAAAATATAACAAACAAGGGTTCTTCGTGAATACGGGATAGACGTAGACTAATTTAAAATCAATTACAGTCGATACATGTTAATCCGATTTATCATACCAACATCTGCTTTAATACGATGTATTGAAGACAAGGGATGATATGGAAAGTCAATTCAAACTTAACCCCGTATACCCAACAGCAGGTGTTGCACGACACTTTTCATGGAGGACCATATCTAATGCAGTGATATGCAGTTTAGAAGTCAGCATTTTACAAAGCCTCAAATCACATGACATTTTTATACCACGTGATCACTTCGACCTGCTATCTAGATCACTGTCTCAAGAATAATGTATACAATTGCTATCAATAAAGAAATCTTTAAATGCTTTGGGCTAATTGTGATCAGTGGAATATGTAAATTATATTGGGGTTTTATTTTTAAACTAAAGCATTTAATTATCATTTTTAACAAGAACCAACAACGAAAAAGACAACATGAAACAATTACAGAAATTTGAAATTCATTTTAATGGGCTAGAAAGATTTTCAAAACTTATGCAAAGGTTACTTACAAGAAGAGCACGAGTAGTGCTTTTTTTGTTTTATTGGAAGAAAATATTGCAAGAAGTGCACCCAACTCAACATATATTGGCAACTAACAATAATTTTACTCAATTTAAATTTCTTATTAGAAAAGTGGTATTCTAAAGAGGAGAAAAAAACTAGATAAACTCTCATATTTTTTAATTTACTGATATATTTTAATGTAGAAAATGACCTACCAGCCTCATAAATGTTCCACATAGATATACATATAACTTTTCAAAGATAATTTATTACTTTTACGATCTGAAATGAGCGTAAAATATTTTGTAATCATATTGCATAAGCAAATTATATATATATATATATATATATATATATATATATATATATATATACTGTGTTAGACAAATTTTAAAAATGATGGAGGGAAATATATACGTGGCATGTGCTACTTTTGGGGAAATGTTGGATGTCATAATTGCCAGTGGATCAATCTAATTTCTAGAAATCTAAAAGTTCTTCAAGTTGGAATCATTTCTGTCAAACTTTGTCAAATTCTGCTGAGCGGTTTATTGTATAAGAATACATACTAAGGTTTTTCTGCTTTTAGCAAGAGCAGCCAAATTTATGGACAAATCATTATGGCTGCAATGTTTACAAGTTTAAATGACTTAATTTAGTTTAATGATATTTACAAAATCGGTAACCATGTAAAGGAACATGAACGCGATTCAGTAAAGCAGAAGCTACCCATTCAAATTAAATAATATATTTCCACATCTCTACTTAAGAGAGCCTAGTGTGCTTTGTATATTATTACTTTTCTTAAAAAGTATGGATGATTTTCAGGACGTGGCTTCTCGTGTGATTTGGATTTTTAACGTAGCTTTAACAATTTTTCAGTCATATTATTATGAAGAGAAAAGTCTACGTTGTTGTTTAGATGTTTTCTATCATAACCTTCTTCTCGTGCCTAGTTACGAGAAGGAAGAAAGTTCGGCATTCTTAAGAATAAGGTGTCACTTATGATGGTGTAGATACGGTTACATCTTTTTGTGGGGAAAGCTTTGGCTACGAGAAGGTACCAAGAATCTGTAAGAAATAGAGACGACACTCTTCTGAGCTTGGAGTCGCACTGAGACCAAAGCAGCTCAAAGCCTTTTTTATATCCTGGAAGCTGCTTGATCATCAGTATTTTCATTCAAGGTCAGAGAGGTCTGTCTAATGAATTATGCCTATGTTCTAAAAAGTCACGCGTGTTTCTTGCGTGATAGTCAAGGACAGCATTAACCTTATATTAAGTTTTAGAGAGAAAGCGTGTGTGTGTGTGTGTGTGTGTGTGTGTGTGTGTGTGTGTGTGTGTGTGTGGTCAGTATTTTTCCTAAAAGAACGACCTTTTGAACCATACATTGTTTATAACCTTAATTGTAAGTGGTCATTCACATTTCGAACTTTTAAACTCAAACTAATTTCCTTGATTATCAATTACTTTGTTCCCAGCATCACAACGCAATTAATAAAGGTTTATTGATTGAATTGTGCGACAGTAACGCTGTTCATTGCTTCTATCCGATGGTGAACCATTGAACCGGCTTATTAATTTAATTAAAGCAGATGGGTTTTTTTCCATTAACAAGTGAAGCTGTGGAAACAAGGATAATGTTTAATCTGAATTCATTTCAATGTCCTATTATATTCAGGATATGAATTATTGATTGGGCCATGCTTCTCTTACAATCCAAATCAATATCATAGCACTCTTCTTAAATTTGCAGGTTTTGCCTTTCAATAACTTATAAATTTCAGTATATTCTACACAAGTTACTGTTATCGTTTCAATCATTTAAAATTGATATCTTGATAATATCACTACGATATCTGCAGTGTGAAAGTTTATAGTAATGTCTAACACTGGGGCATCATGCCGCAGACATGTAGCATGATGTCTCACCCAGTCACATTATCCTGACACTAACCTCTTAATGCTGAGCGCCAAGCAAGGCAGCTGTTAGTATCATTTTTGGAAGTCTTTGGTATGACTCGGCCGAGGTTCAAACCCACGACGTCCCGCATCAGAGGCGGACGCTCTAACCACTAGGCCACCGAAGTGGTCCTGGCTTCTCGTGGAAAAAGCTAAAGTTGATGAGAGCTCTTTGTACCACACATCACACAGCTTTATACATCAGTTTCATTTACTGATCTTGCTTACAACAATTTACGTTAGCTACGTTATTTGCCTGAAAAATTTATACCCTAAAAGTTGATGCATACAGTTTTTATTTGCAAATAAAGACTGTTCACTTTCATATACCAATGCACGATTCCTAGTAACTGGAGATAACATAAAAGCATTATATGTGCAGGCCCAGTGAATATATTATTGACGTTTTTCATCATGTACATATATGTAACAGTTTGAAACATCCTGGGATGTTTTACGTAAATTATCAGACACATTCAGCAATGTCAGGTAATACAAACTGAATTATGTCATAATAAGACATATCACATTTCAATCTCATGTTGATTGAAGCACCCCATGCAAGTATGAATGATTTAAATACGACATTCATGTCATTAATATGTCTGACAGCCTTGTGAGTTAAAATACACGTGTCAGGGTCTATTCTTTCATATGCAACTGCGGGACTTGCGCTTAGTTACCAAAATAATTGAGCTAAAAATCAACCAATTTCCAAAACATTGCAATGAATAGACTTTATTTCTTTATATCTCCCTTATATTCAGAAAATTCTCTTCTTTTTCACAAATCTAATGGGGGGAAGCTGGAAGGGACATTTCTCTCCTCTAAATTTTCAGTTCTTTAATAGACCATGTTGAATTCAAAACAATTCAAAGCAAATACTAAATACTTATTACAGAAGCTACAGAACATTAATTATCTTTATGATATCCAATTATCTGATTATGTTACGTTTCTTGTATTTATCACAATTATACACAAATGTTTCTACACATTATTTCACACAAAGAACTTTTTATCAAAATTATTTACACTATTATAATGCAAAAATTACCATAAAAATATTTCATTACAGTATGTAATTCAATTATTATAATTACTGTAGTAATATCCATATATCACACTGCAAACTGCATGAAAACAACTACATAATTTACAAATTATATACAATTTCATTTTTTCTTTGTGTTTTGTTATATTTGTTTTACAAACACTGGATTTAATAAATACTCTAAGTATCTAAGAAATAGAATTGATTGCTGCAACTGAAATATTCTTGGTAAAAATTGTATTTTTATACAAAGACAAGTCTACTTTTATGAAATTCTCTTTCGAATGTCACGTTCGTGGCGCAGATTGTATTAACACACAAAAAGGTAAGTCCACCGTTTATAAATTCTCATTTGGATTGCTTATTGTCGATGATGATTGTATTTACATAAAAAGGTATGTCTACCGTTTTGAAATTCTCATTCGGATGCCATTGGATGATCTCATAACTGCTGCTGGTTTCTTCTCAGGGACATAATTTGGCTCTGGCTCAAATCTGTACCTTTAAAAACACAAAAAGGTAACCATTCTAAATAATAATGAATGCCAGTAATATGTGCCCTGGCTCAAATTTGTACCTTTAAATAAACATAAAATTCGAACTAGTCTAAAATACTAATACCAGTAATATATGCTTTTTTATTCCACTTCACCTATTATTATATGTCCATCATTTGACACGTATGTGTATTTGTATGTATACAAACCTACACAATAAACCGCATATTGTTTTTTGAAAACTTATTTCTTATTCTAAAATCAGTTTCTTGTAACTAACTTGTATGACATCATGACCTGTTGAATTCTAAGATTGAAAGTCAACGAAGAATTTCTTATGCTTGTCACTTTATTTGAAAGTGTGAAGTATTAATTAAAAGTTTATATGTTGTAAAACTAATGCATTTATTAATTTGGTCAGCATACATATGTATGTATGTATGTATGTATGTATGTATGTATGTATGTATGTATGTATGTATGTATGTATGTATGTATGTATGTATGTATGTATGTATGTGTGTATATGTGTGTGTATGTATGTATGTATGTATGTATGTATGTATGTATGTATGTATGTATGTATGTATGTATGTATGTATGTATGTATGTATGTATGTATGTATGTATGTATGTATGTATGTATGTATGTATGTATGTATGCATGTATGTATGTATCTATGTATGTATAAATAGGCTGATGAACAGATAAAAATATAGAAAATACCATCAGAGATGTTGTTGACAACTAGGAACTATTATATAACTATAAAGTCTGTTTTAAAATAAATTTGTTAAATAGATTTTCCATCCCTCTTCCTTCACCTCATGTTTCTGTCTGTGGGTTTTAAAAGTGCCTGCTTGTTGCATTTTAAAATTCATTTTAATAATTACAAGGTTCAAGGTAATTGCTGTGGATGTACATAAGACAGACAGACACAAACACAACAATACATACCAGAGAGATTGACAGAATGATATGCATGCATGCATATATATATATATATATATATATATATATATATATATATATATATATATATATATATATATATATATATATATATAACACAAATAATTTGACCAATAGATTCAGTACATTTTATATTCTCAAATTCCCAGTCAACTGAATAACCAGAGATTCTGGCTAATCCCTCAATGTACTTTAATACTTTGTGATACTTTTATAAAATATTTTATTTTTTATCACTAAAGTTATTGTTATGAAACCTGCCACATTTAAGAAATTACCAAATAATTTGCTTCTTTGTAACAAAATAACTTTGCGATGAGCTCCTTCATGCATATTGTAGAGCCATGTTTCTATGTTTGTGTTATCACCATGAAATTAAAAATAAATGTATGCTTATAAACATTTTGTGAACACCGTTTAAAGCCCTTTCTATGAGTATTGTGTAGACCCAAATTTACCAACAAATAAATTGCCAGCAGATCCGGGTCTTACAAAGATCTAAGAAGGTAGACACGATTTACCATCAAATCAAGTAGTGGTGTAATTACAGCTTGGGACCACCTTTTTTCTTATTTGTAATATCACAGAGCAGCACAATTTTGCCAAGTCAGAGAGCACCAACGTTTCTGAGGCCGGTTTGTAACCAGATGCCCATTATGTAGTGCCACGGTACTGGACTAGTCATCAATAGCTCATAGAGTCTAGTATTAATGGCAGTCTTCAAAAGCTTGCAGAGCCTAGTATCTACACAAAGACAAGGATAGTACGAATCTCTGCAGCTGCTAAAAGCCGCTTTGATCAAGTGGGCAAGCTTCCCTGGTCTAGTATAATAAAATTATGTTGCACACAAAATCTTTAGGGTCACATTTTATTACACCACCGTGGCATGCCCAACTAAGTGTGCATGGATGCCGTTGGTTAAAACAGCATCATGCAGCCACAGCTGCTTTAACAGATATTGCACGTGCATACACCTCGTTACAAAAACTATGGAATCCAGCTCTTTACCTGCTGGAATTGTGGTGGAGGCACCTAGCCACTCACCAACTATGCAGTTGCTATGTGGTGGGGCAGTAGTCAATCAAGCTTCGACGAACACAAAGGCACAAAACCTTAATGGAAACCTTGAGTGTATGAGGAAAAAGCTCTGGCAGAAATCTTTATCGTAATCATCAGGTCACAAAGTCTGAACACAGAAATAATGGTAGCCTTGACAAAAGTTTTTGTAAATGTGTTATCCATAGTGAGAGCATACTCTTGGAACAGTTGTTTGGGCAGCATTGTGTAGCCCATCCACAAGCCAACAAGGACAATTCATCTGTAGAATTTGTCTGCGGCTGCCATCTATACGGCAGAAACGTATGGCACTAAAGGAAGCCGTTCCATGGAGCAAACACAGTGGCTATATGCCGGCAACCAAATAAAGAGTTATACACTAGTTATGATGGATATTGTGTTACATGACAAGGCTCGTACCCAGTAACACAAAAAAGAGTGTTAGCCAACAAGCTTTGTATATTTTAACAAAACAATTTATTTCCCTAGATAACCTTGTAAAAATTGGTAAATAGGACTTACAATTTGTGAATTTAATCCGAAATTTGAACCTAAGAATGAAAACACAAGTCCTATCACTAAATAGTCCTATAAAAATCCAGGTTCGAGTCCCGACAACGTACAAATATGGAAGGTGATGACATCAAATGTGGTTCAATATAAGAATAACAACAATTCCTCAATTGAATCACAGTCTTTGTTTCCGAATAATTCCAGAATAAATTTCTATGAATATCTGTCAGAATTTTTATATAAAAAGTCAACTTGTTTTGTTTCCAGGGAAATAAATTATTAAATACAAAAATCAGATGATGAACAAACAATCTGGCAACATAAAAAATCTAATACACTTTGTTCCTTCAAGGTGTTAAAATGACTCTGCCTAAAAAAAATATTAGGCTTGCGTATTTAAAACCAAAAAACTCATTTCAAGTCTTGGGAGATTGGTCATGTGGTCTCTTACTACATGAACTCGAGCACGTAGACCAATTTGTCTCCACTTGAAAACCAATCATAAAAAAGGTTGTTTACACATAGTGATCACGCAAAGAAAGTATGCCACTGATACTGACCAATCATTTTAACTTCCTGTTGAAACTGTTCCCAATGCAAGACGAACTAAATAATAATTCTCATGTAATACTTCTTCATCTTAAATAAACAAACATTGTTCAAAATATCTCATTAATGAAAAAGAATCTCGACTCTGACAAAAATATTCATTGCAATAAAATACAATTTAACAAAAATGAAATAAAAAGAATTTTAAAACTTACACACAAGCAATTTAATCACATAACAATTGACTTAATTAACTCAGCCATATGTTGAAATTCCTGGAGTAAGCTTGTGTTTCCATTGTTTCGTCCAACTCTATCTCTGACATCATCATCTCCAGACCTTTCATCTCTTCTTTGACATCATCTGCCTCCTCTTACTCAACTTCTTACACCTTGTCTTAATCAAGCACCATATCAATTAACTTACACAAAACCCTTGATTGATGATGCAGGTGATCTCATATTTCTACCTTCAGGCCAGAATGGCCGGTATAGAAATTGATAACGTGTGGGGAAGCGTACGTGGATTCTTAAAGAGGAGGTTGGATAGAGGCTTAGACTTGGCTTTCACCTGTTTGTTCTAAGGGAAATATTATCAAATATAATCACTCTAGAATTCGATATTCTGTGAAGCTGGTTTGGATCAATATCAATTCACTGTTTAACTGCCTCTAAATGGGACTTGCATCTCAGGGTCCTGATCTTGTCCTCTTGTTGTCCTGTTCTTAGGAGTGTGCGAGATGGCTCTGGATTTCCTGGGAGTGCAAGTAGTGCTGAAGATAGTTTAGAATTGGAGCTAACTGAGGATACTCTGGATAACCAAGGAGTGGCACGGTTTAATTAAACATACGTAGGCATATGGATATGATGCTAGTAATGTCACTCTGACGCTTAGGTAGGCCGCACTAAGAGGATGAGGATAATAAGATTATCACCTCCAGCAGGACTCGAGGCCAGTGGCCTCTACGCAGAAGTTTACACTTTGAGATAACTTGGGCAATCAAACACAAACTAAAACCAGCTCCAAATCCCGTTCCCCTAGATGAAGGATTCAAAAGTCAGAGACAAGTTGGATTTGTATTCAATAACTTGTGGAGGAATTGCAATATTAGACCAAATGGCCCAAATCACTGACCTTTCATCTCTGCAACAACTTCTAAGCCTTAGCCTCGTGAGACTGTCTATATGTATCCTTGGTGGAGTTGGAAGACTTGACACGGGATTTTCGAATTGTTAGAAATACAATTCTTCATTACAGGAGCTAAAAGGAGCACCACTGACATGCTCTAGCGAATCACCATGGAAATAAACATGATGCGAAAATATTTAATTTGTTGTTTATTAATCAAAATTTGGGTGAAGGCTACAACAACCTTTAAGTTGCAGTCTCCGTAAACAGCTTGTCAAACAAGTGAGGCAATCTTTTGCTATTTTCATATTTGTAGTAAAGTCGATATACGCCCAGGGTTGTGATGCCATCATCCACAATCCACATTTTCGTGTCCAGCTGTGAGTGGAATATTTTTCTTGTTGCACGACATCGATCTTATGCCTATCGCTTTGCCAGGTGATGTTGTCACGTCTATATTATTTTCTTCCAAAGAGGATCTCTAGATAGATCTTATGTCATATCTGTAACGTTTTTAGCCTATATAACATCTTTTTATATCTAGCCATGGTCATGAAATACATCTTGCAATGTGGGTCTAAAAAAACTCGGTAATAGGGGCTTCGTTACACTCGTCCTTAACCTTACCAACAACTGCTTTGTTAACACTTTTGAATAGTGGGTTATTTTTTTTTTGGAGAGTCAATAGTATATTACAGGTTGGCGTCCTGACTCATATACCCGTCGACGCCTGGCATCTCCAAGTGAAGCAGCAGACCATAGCATAGTTATCTTATTGTCTTATCAAGGCTTAACATGGTTGCAGTAAATTCATATATTTAGTGCTTAGCTAGCCCAAAATCAATGTAATGGGTACACTTTAATGTCAAGATTTATCACAGCCATTTTACTTTTAACTTCCTCGAGGATGCCATCAAAGATATATCGAGTCTCAATGCAGTCAGGCATAAGAACATGTATTCTTCTCCATCATCTGTATAAGCTCTACCCGCTTATGTATGCCTTTTGTTTTTCATAGTCTTACCAAAATACAGCGGTATTAATAATCTTATAATAATCATAAACAAACTCTCTTGGATAGAGACTACAGTTCCCAGGTCCATGGTTTTCTGAATATAAGGTGCCATCCATGGCCACTGGTCAAACTCTGTAGCTCAAATGGATATAGGACATGCACAATTCTTGTTGAGTGGAAAGCTGAAGATCCTGATAGTGGATCATGTATCATTCTTTTATAAAGGCTGGGAGCTAATTTTGTACAAGTACTACTACCTGTATATTTACCAAAGAGGTATTGGGTAAAGCAAGTATCATAAGGGGTCAGCCACTCTTTCTGAATATAAAGATTTTCAACATCAAAAAGCTATTTGCAATATTCTATATTTACCTCAAGATGGTTGCCTTTAGGCTACTCTTGAACCAGGGTGTGACTCAGTGTATACACCAGTCTAAGAACTTACATATGAATCAGTGTATACATCAGTCTAAGCACTTACATAGAAACAGTATATACACCTGTCTAAGTAAATATCTTTGAATCTGTGTATATACTAATCTAAATACATACCTATGAATCTGTGTATATACCAGTCTAAGTACATTATGAATCTGTGTATACACCTAAATACATTCCTATGAATGAGTATACAACTAAATACATACATTAGAATGAGTGTATACACCTAAATACATATCTATGACTCAGTGAATATGACCTCTCTAAGTGCTTACCTATGATTCTGTGCATATACAAGCCTAAGTACTTTTATATGAATCAGTGTATATACCAGTCTAGTCACTTATCTTTTAATCAATGTATTCACCTAAGTACTTACCTATGAATCAGTGTATACACCTAAAAACATTCCTATGTACATGTCTAAGTACATACAAATGATTGGTATATACACTTGTCTAAGTACTTACCTATGAATGAGTGCATGCACCTGTCAAAATACATATCCATGAAAGATTATATACATCTAAGCAATCAGTATAATATACAGTTAAATACATACCTATGAATGAGTGTGTAAACCAGTATAAGTATTTACATATGAATCATTATTTACACCTGTGTAAGTACCTACCTATGAATTAATGTATATATACACTGTACATACCTGTGAATGAGTGTGTACACCTGTGTAAGTACCTACCTATGAATCAGTTTTGAGATGACCACCTTCATCTCATGCATTGCAAAATGTTGGCCTATACAATTCCTGTTGGGAAAGATATGTACATTTTATTATAAGATATGCTACAAATTACATAATAGGAAATCTAATTTTATAATGAATACAAAATAAGGTACCATGTGCAGAATTATCTGCTAAATATGTTAAAGAAAATTAGCTATAAATCATATATGGTGAAAAAAATGCTGCATTGCTGATGTAGTTTTGTATCCATCAAATAATATTTACAAGAATATAATACACACAATTCACAGATTTACTTTTCATTTAATATCTTTGCTGCTCAGAAATATTTGGAGTGTAAAGTTTAAAAAATTGCCATTTTCTAATTGTATGATTCTTGGTGAGCAGAAAACCAAAATTTTCATTTCCAATTAATGAATAATAACTTTTAATAGAAACATCTATTTCAATAGATAAATACCTGTTTTCAATGTTCCAATTACTAGTATTTAATTATTTAATTTAAATGACTTTAAAAGAAATGCCAATGGGAATATATATATATATATATATATATATATATATATATATATATATATATATATATATATATATATATATATATATATATATATATATAAGTGTAAGTGTTCAGAGTTACATTTACTAGCATTTATTATCTATATTTAAGAAATATAAGTTGAGAAGAAGTATCTGTTTAAAATAAATACCTGTTTTCAGCAATGCCATTTTTAACTACATGTAGTCATCAAACACTAGTGTAAGGGGATTATGTAAAAACGTTAAATATTTAAAACAAGTAATTATCTTTTGAAATAGATTCCTCTTCCCAAGTGAATATTTAAATTCTAAATTAACTAAAACATAATTCATCTTGTGTACAGTCATTGCATTATGTCGACCTGGTACTACTGTGTAGTGCAATTATTTCACACAACCATTAAATATGCACTCCTGAAACCAGGTTTCCAATCTTTTTTAAACAAAAATCTCTGGGTCTTTTCCAGGTTTGTTTTCCAAGACAAAATTGATTTTCTCAAGGTTAATAATGACCCATACTAAACAGAATTATTTACATGTTGCATTCTTAAATTAGAAGCTGTTTCTATTTTCAGACTCTCCATCTTCATATGAATTATACCATGCATTGAACCATAAAATGCACTTATTTCGCTACAAACAAATTACTACAAGTATCAAAATTTACATTAATTTATTACAGTTATTACAACACTACATGACACAGTACACTTACTACAGTTATTACAACACTACATGACACAGAACACTTAGTACAGTTATTACAACACTACATGACACAGTACACCTAGTACAGTTATTACAACACTACATGACACAGTACACTTAGTACAGATATTACAACACTACATGACACAGTACACTTAGTACAGTTATTACAACACTACATGACACAGTACACTTACTACAGTTATTACAACAATACATGACACAGTACACTTATTACAGATATTACAACACTACATGACACAGTACACTTAGTACAGTTATTACAACAATACATGACACAGTACACTTATTACAGATATTACAACACTACATGACACAGTACACTTAGTACAGTTATTACAACACTACATGACACAGTACACTTAGTACAGTTATTACAACACTACTTGTACTCTTACTAAGAAATGACTGGTATCAAATGAAAATTTGATACTAGAAGGTATTTAAACCAGCTGCCCTCAATCTTCTAAGCATAATATTTTCTTATTTAAATCAATTTATTAGTTTCCATTTGGTGCCTTTATACAAATAAAAGTTGGCTTCTTTTGTGACATATGCTGGACTGACAACAGGTATACAAAATAGGCAAAAATAAATGATAATTGTTGTACCCAACATGTTAAGCAATGTTGAGCTTTGGGGTTTCTTAAGCATAGGAAATAAAATCAAATATTTTCAAGGTGTGAGTCTGCATCTACTTTGCCCAGGGATGAGTAAGCAATAAAGTTATCTTCAACATGCCCAATATTTTTCATCAGGATGAGAGGAAAATTGGTTTTCCTCAGTCCTACCCTGCTTATGTCTTGTTGGTGCCCAAAGATCCACTTCGAATGTAATCCATTTTTGGACTGAATAATAAATGCATTCATTGTCAAAGACACCCAGAGCATAGTATTCTGCATTAAAATTGCTCCAACAGCTGCTTTTATATTTCTATATATATTTTGCATGGTCTGATGGTAACATTTACTTCAATGGTGAGTTGGGTTGTTGAAGGTACTATTGATGATAATATATAACACTGTGTTACCTGTGCAAACTGTGAAACAATAAGCAATGATCGATTGATCATACTACATTTTTGTTAATTTTACATATTCAAGAAAGGCACAGGAAAAATAAACTTTATTCTTCTCTAATATCTACCATGATTATACATCACAGGCAATGTGTTTGTAGTGTGAGGTTAGACTGGTCATCATCTGCTTAAGAAAAGATACTGATACTGAGTGGACTAAGGAGTAGCCAATCCTCCTGATGAATGCAATCATCTGAGAGCTTGGATTGGCTCTACAAATATATATCTTTAGGGCATGCACCCAAATGATTCACTAATTGTATCTCAACTTACTGAAGAGTTATGCAAACTCTGACAATACCAGTATGAACTCAAGAAATTTAATTCGCAATCTATTGCATATTTTTGTCATCAAGTGGTGGCTAAAACTTCCCAGTTTTTCTTCCATCTTTGATCATAATTTTCAAAATACAGACAGCTTATCTTGGTTCTGAACTGATTCTTTCTCTCAACTTTTTCCTGATTTTCCTGTAATATGGGATAATGATACCCTGTTACATTATATGTGTGATTTGATGTGATCTGGATTTTTTGAAGGTAGATTTAACAATTAATTTTTCTGTCATGTAACTACAATGCCTGCAGTGTGGCTGTTTATAGCAATGTCATGCACTGGGGTATCATGCTGCAGACATGTAGCATCATGTCTCACCCAGTCACATTATCATGACACCAGGCTAACCATTCCAAACACTAATCTCTTAATGATGAGTGCCATGTATGGCAGTTGCTTAGTATACCATTTTTATTAGTCTTTGGTATGACTTGGCCAGGGTTTAAATCCACCACCTTCTGAATCCAAGGTGGGTGCTCTAACCATTTAGGCTACCTGATGTTGTTGTTCTGGGGTTTAATGCCATTTTTCAGCACATGATAGGCTATACATGGCAGCCAGTATTATTGGTGGAGGAAGAAACCAGGGAATCCACAGAAAGAACCACCAACTCATGAGAAGCTACTGGAAAGCTTTCTCACATAGGCCACATAAATCCACCACCTTCCGCATCCAAAGTGGATGCTCTAACCACTTAGGCCACCTGAAGGGTCTGTTATATTATAATGAGTGTTACCGTTAGCGACATGTAACTCCAAATGATTATCTTCCTTAAATAATCCATCTACTGTACAAGAAGGTGAATTGGGTTCATGTTAGAATTTAATATCAATTCTTTTATCCCAAGCATTAGGTTTTAAAGCATAGTTATACAGTGACAATCTCAGGAGAAATGTAGCTTCTCATGGGTCAGTGGTCCTTTCCAATGATTTCCCGGTTTCTTCCTCCACCAATAATACTGGCCGCAATGAATAGCCTATCATGTGCTAAAAAATGGCATTAAACCCAACAACAACAACAACAACAACATCAGGAAAAATGACATCACATAAAAAATATAAATGTTACATTATAAAATATATATTATAAAATAAACATTTAAGTTTTAAAGTTATGTGAATAAATAAAAAAAACAGTAATAGAAAGTGACAATGTAAAATCATAGTTGTAAAAAAATAGTATATTCATTTAGCTGGTGACAACAAGATGTTTATGATGGTCATCATGGTGTCCATACTGGATATATGACTGGCACCATTTTTATTCGGGACCAACTTGGTATAATAAGATGTCTTTTGGTAAAACCCAGAGTTGATAGACCAATCCATACAAAGAGGAGTAGAGATAAAATTTTCAAGAAATGACTTTCCATTCAGGAGATAAATTCCCACGTCAATATAACATTGTGTTCAAACAGAGTCGTGATAGCAAGATTTCTAAGATAGCTGTACTGGTAATCATATTGGATATCAGATTGAGAAGATTTTTATTTAGGACCAGCTAGACATCATAAGAATTCTTTTAGAGAAAAAAATCCATGCTGATACAACTATCCATTCAGATGGGGTAGTGATAACAAGATTTTCAAGACAGTTGCCACGGCAGTCATGCTGGGCTTCAGATTAGCATCTTTTTCATTTAGGATCAATCAGACATCAGACATCATAAGAAATCTTTTGGTGAACATCCCATGTTGATATGATATTCTGGACTAGTAGTGATAACAAGATGTTAAAGATGGCTGACATGGTGGCCATATTGGACAGAAGATGGCTATCTTTTTCATTTAGGACCAATCAAACATTAAAATACTGGACTACAGATTAGCATCATTTCATTTAGCACAAACCAAACATTAAAATACTGGACTACAGATCAGCATCATTTTCATTTAGAACCAACCAAACATTAAAATACTGGACTACAGATCAGAATTATTTCATTTAGGACCAACCAAACATTAAAATACTGGACTACAGATCAGCATCATTTTCATTTAGAACCAACCAAACATTAAAATACTGGACTACAGATCAGCATTATTTCATTTAGGACCAACCAAACATTAAAATACTGGACTACAGATCAGCATCATTTTCATTTAGGACCAACCAAACATTAAAATACTGGACTACAGATCAGCATCATTTTCATTTAGGACCAACCAAACATTAAAATAATAGACTGGACATCAGCATCATTTCATTTAGGACCAACCAAACATTAAAATAATGGATTACAGATCAGCATCATTTTCATTTAGGACCAACCAAACATTAAAATAATAGACTGGACATCAGCATCATTTCATTTAGGACCAACCAAACATTAAAATAATGGACTACAGATCAGCATCATTTCATTTAGGACCAGCCAAACATTAAAATTCTGGACTACAAACAATCCATTCATCCAAGAGGAACAGCAATATCAAGATTTTCAAGACTGTCATCATGGCAGCTAAACTGAATGTTTTAGAAGCACAATTTTCATTTAGAACCAATTAGACCAATAAACAAATGTGTGTGTAAAATTTCAAGGCAATACACCATTCACTTTAGGAAGAATAGAGATAATAAACTCAGCTAATGGATAAATTGATCGCAGTCAGTGGACAGATGACTGTCCCATAAATACTTCTGGTCTATGACCATTGGAGCTATAAAAAAACACCAATGTTTAGATAGTTGGTAGATATGTAAGTTTGAGCATAAGATTTTACATAGGAACTGACCTTGGCCCAGCAGAGAATGGTACAAACTGGTAGGAATCCATTTTTGCTAAATTTTCCTTGGAGAACCTCTCTGGAATAAATTCTTCTGGATTGTCCCATACGTCTTTGTTGTGGTGGAGATTGAGGATTTGAACAGTGACAACAGTACCAGCAGGAAATGCATGTCCATCGAGTTCAAAATCTTTAGTAAATTGTCGTTGTATACCGAAAACTGGACCATGAAAACGCATTCCTTCCTTGATGACCATTGTCAAGTATTCAAGCTTTGATAGATCTTCCCTGAAATGCATGTGTCAAGGATTCTTCATCAAACATGAATGAAATATGGAATTCCTGAATTGAATATTATGATTTATTGTATGCTAGTCCATGAAATAATGAATTTTTCCAAAAGAAATAACTTATAATTCACATGAGCCAACAGACATCACTGTCACATTATAACACAAACACAATCATCAAGGAATTTCAACCACCATATTCTCAATCATATGGATGCAGAGAAGAATGTTGAATTGTCATGCAAAAGAATATTTCCACTATGAATTTAATTTGTAGTTTCAATTTTAAGTACTTTTTACTTCAAAATAGGACAGAAGTATGTTACTACTTATATTTCCCTGTGAATGTGCAGCAAATACAGCAAAACACAAATGACAAACAGCTGACATTACTATAAAATAATCGCTACTTGAAACTGTTATATACTTTAGCCAGCCAAAACGTTTGAGCATAACACTAAAAGAAACCTGCATGTTACAAGTAAATAATGGATATATCTTATCTTATTACTCTAGGAAAAATGCAAGGATTTTCACTCATGATTTTATTACTCCTGAGAATAATGAAAATATATCCATTAACTGCTTGATATAAGCCAGCATTCTCCATATATCAACAGGTGTTGTTGTGAATGACATGCTGACTATAATGAGTCTCCAGTTATTGCTGTGAATCACATATTACATCAGTCTCTAGGTATTCTAGTGAATGATGTTACATAATGAGTCTCAATTAATCTAGTGGTTATTTTAGAGAATGACAAATTATATATTAAGTCTCTAGTTATTGTATTGAATGGCATATTACATAATGAGTCTCTAGTTATTGTATTGAATGGCATATTACATAATGAGTCTCTAGTTATTGTATTGAATGGCATATTACATAATGAGTCTCTAGTTATTGTAGTGAATGGCATATTACATAATGAGTCTCTAGTTATTGTATTGAATGGCATATTACATAATGAGTCTCTAGTTATTGTAGTGAATGGCATATTACATAATGAGTCTTGAGTTATTGTAGTGGTTATTGTAGAGAATGACATACTGTAAAATGGGTCTCCAGTTATTATAGTGAATGACATATTACATGAGTCACTAGTAAAGAACATTTGTAAAATGACTAACCTGCTATTGTAGCAAATGACATACTTCAATTTTTCTTTCCCATCCCCTTTTAAAATGATTTAACTTTTGTTGAGAATTCCTCTTTATCTATAAAAAGGTATCATCTACCCAAACATGGTTGAGGCAGGAAACTAGTATTCCCAGGTACCTGGCTCCGGTAGAGGCTTCAAATGAATAGTCCAATCAAATTTAGAAAGGAGGTAACTAGTTTCCTCACGTATCTGGTTCTATTTAGGCCATTTCACAACTACTGTAATGTAATCATTACATATAAAAGGAGGTCATTATCTGTGTATTGGTTTCAGTTAAAACAACTATTTACCAGGTGTGAACACAAGTTTCCTGTGGATTATCAGAAACTTCTATGTTCCAATTTGGGTTTTTTTCTAGTAAATTTTAGTTGATCAAGAAGTAAATGCTATCAGACATGTCTGGCATATACTAGTATAAGAAATTTCAAAGACCTGTGAGTAATGTATCCAAAATTTAATTAGCAAAAATTATACACATATCTATGTGATATAAACTGAAATCAAATCACTTCCTGATATGTTTGTGATTCTCCCTACATTTAATGAACAGGTAATAAAGTTTCAGTCCATAACCATCAGTTTTTAGCAATTATGAAATATTACTAAGTATACTGATTTTGGTCAGAAAATGGTGTAAATACCTCTACATTAATTGATTTTTCATTGGAATCATCCGAAAGTTTACTTAAGAACCCATCGGCATTATTTTATTAGTTTTAGATGAATTCACTCAGAGTGTTTTCGATGCTGGTTACCTTGGAGAAGGCATCACAACAAATACCGATATAGACGAACAATACATACCAACATAGATAAACAAAAGAGGATATACCCCTTTGTTGATATCTGCAACTATTAAAATCCATTTTGAATAAACAATAAATACTGATGTAGACTAAGAAAAAAGGATGAAGTGACACCTTTATTGACATTAACATCTATTCAAATCCTTCTTGAATACATTTAATGAATACTCAAATAGAAAATTTGGGTTTCTTTTCAGCTCTAGACAACATATTTGTATGAATGAAGAACAGCTATAGTTTTAATTAGCAGGGCAATGTTTTGAATCAAAATCTAATTTGGAAAGAAAGACCTGTTTCCACACTTTTGTGCTGAACAACATTTATGAGAGCTGCAAATAAGCATAAAGAGATGGAAGTATCTTTTAAAAGAAATTAAACAGTTTATACCAATGTAAATCATCTGATTCCCTGTCCTGCAAGACACTGTTTATCTCTTCATAAACTCTACTCTGGATCTCTGGATGTTTGGCCAAGGAGTAGAGTGTCCATGATATAGCACTGGCTGTAGTGTCATGGCCTTTTCCAAAAGAAAGAAACTGAATAAAATAAATATATAACAAACACACCTGTATACCATATTATTTTGAACATTGTACTCTGATAGATTTTGATATCCTACATTAAATATTTACTGATATCATTCAATCTTAAATTTTGTGGAAAACTTATTGATTTTAAATATAGCATAATTCCCACACACATTCCACTCCCACCCCAAATCATATTGTGTTTTGTGTATAAGTGTCCCAAATTAAAAACTTTAGAAAGTATGTATTAGTAGCTAAGGTAGACATTACTAGTGCTGAAGGTCAAAGAAAAGTGGCATTATTACTGCTTATTGGCTTATTCTGTCACTACTAATGCTGAAAGGTCATAGAATGTAGAACTTAATGGTAAATGCAGGCATTTTAGTGCTGGATCACAAGGTTATATAATATATGGAATAGTGACAAATGCAGGCACTAATATTGCTGAAGGTAACAGAAAATATGGTATATTGGCAATTTAAGGCACTACTAATGATGAAGGTCATTGATGAAGGTCATTGAAGTTATAATGGCTTTGTGGCTTAGTAAAGATGCTTCTAGCACTAAAGATCACAGAAGATATGGCTTTAAGTGGCAAATAGGCACTGCTAATACTGAAGGTCATTGAAGGTCATGGCCAACAGCTTAATAGATCAAACATACTTTCCAAAATGGCTTAACTTCAAAATTTAAGACAGTAGTGACAAAGTCAGAGGACATTTTGAGAGGTCCAGTTGAGAGGTCCATTTGAACCCCTTGTTTTGGTTAAATTAGTGTATTATTCAAAGAAAAACTGATCAAGCTGTTAATTTTATGCAAAACAAAACACCCTTTCAAAGTCTAATTCATAAAGCAAAATCTGCAAATTCGCCCCCCCCATCTCAAGCACAAATACACACTTAGGCATCATGGTGGTGGTGGTGGAGGGCAGTAAAATGAATGATAGATTGTCTTAACACTGTCATTCCATCTACGATTCTATTGACTTCTTAATGCATGTCACCACTGTCTGTGTGGATTCGAGTCTAAGATTCGGCAAATGTGGATATGTAAGAAAGCTTGCCAGTAGCTTCTCGTGGGTCGGTAGTTCTTTCCGCAGATTTCCCAGTTTCTTCCTCCACCATTAATACTGGCCGCCATGTATTGTGTGCTGAAAAATGGCATTAAGCCCCAGAACAACAACTACTTAATGCAACGGTAGTAACTTTAGATCTGTGCAACATCTACACAATATGCCCTAGAATGGATATATGAAATGCATTGCATCTACACAATATGCCCTAGAATGGATGTATGAAATGTATTGCATCTACACAATATGCCCTAGAATGGATATATGAAATGTATTGCATCTACACAATATGCCCTAGAATGGATATATGAAATGCATTGCATCTACACAATATGCCCTAGAATGGATATATGAAATGTATTGCATCTACACAATATGCCCTAGAATGGATATATGAAATGTATTGCATCTACACAATATGCCCTAGAATGGATATATGAAATGCATTGCATCTACACAATATGCCCTAGAATGGATATATGAAATGTATTGCATCTACACAATATGCCCTAGAATGGATATATGAAATGTATTGCATCTAGACAATATGCCCTAGAATGTATATATGAAATGTATTGCATCTAGACAATATGCCCTAATATGGATATATGAAATGTATTGCATCTACACAATATGCCCTAGAATGGATATATGAAATGTATTGCATCTACACAATATGCCCTAGAATGGATATATGAAATGTATTGCATCTACACAATATGCCCTAGAATGGATATATGAAATGTATTGCATCTACACAATATGCCCTAGAATGGATATATGAAATGTAATGCATCTACACAATATGCCCTAGAATGGATATATGAAATGTATTGCATCTACACAATATGGCCTAGAATGGATATATGAAATGTATTGCATCTACACAATATGCCCTAGAATGGATATATGAAATGTATTGCATCTACACAATATGCCCTAGAATGGATATATGAAATGCATTGCATCTACACAATATGCCCTAGAATGGATATATGAAATGTAATGCATCTACACAATATGCCCTAGAATGGATATATGAAATGTATTGCATCTACACAATATGCCCTGCTAACAATTGCAATATTTGAGGATACAAAAGTTTGAATGATTTTTATTGCTGTAAATATCTGCTTAATGATACCTGGTCTGCTTGTCAGGTGCATAATACATTCTGAAAGATTAAGAGTGCTCGTCTATTGAATGCATGAAAAATCAAAACAAAGGTAATTTACACGTTTCTTGCATTGTTTTGCTGTTATTACTTTCTAATGTTAGGGCATAGCTAAAAATGTGTTCATATGATATGGATACCCCCACTGACCCTTTTCCCTCCACCTTGAATGAGTACTGCCACAAAAGGCAGCTTTACCCCACCCTGAATAAGTGCTGTATGTAGCAAAAGCATGCCTCTTCCTTCACAATGAATGAGTGATGCAAGTATAAAAGACAGGACATTCAATTTGTAACCTTTACATAACCAGCAAAAGATCTCTGTTGTGCTGATCTGACTAGCACACTTTGCATTATCCATTATCAGTTACAGAACCACTGATGCTATTGCAGAGACTTCAATGCAATGTTGAAATGACAGACTAGCAAAGCCAGTGATGGAAATGTAGTGACATACAAGGCAATGTTCAAAAAGGGAAAAATAATTCTTTGGACATTCTAAAAATAACATATTTACAAAAGGGTGTCCATAAAAATAAAAGCACCTCTTTTATAAAATATTTTCAACATGCTAAATTGAACATTCAGATTAATTCTCTTTATTATTTTTATTTGGAATCTTTATCTTGTTAAAATACTATTAATTGACCCATGCTTTCCAGGCCATGAAACAGATTGATTGATAGGCATTAATAATCATATGCTGTGTTTATACAGTTGATTTGTGTTGGCAGAGAAGTTATTACTGCTGTAAAGAACCCTTTGAACTTTAAATATTAAGTTCTACCCCTTCCCCAATGAAATGGTCAGTTGCAAATTTGATGTATAGTTTACTTCTATAGAGCCAAATGTCTATCTTAAGGTCAAACTGCATCAGATACAGCTCTGACTATGCTAACATTAAGGCCATCAGAACTAACTCAGATCTGATCAGATTTCGCTCAGAGAAATCAACAGGAAAGTTTGAATAAAATTGCTACCATCTAGTCTCTGATGAATGCAAAGATGAACTCTAATGGAACATGCATTTGATCAATAGATGCATCTAAAATTATGTGTGCTGCTCGTTTCTGAAGTTTATAAATCCTGTCAAGCTCAGTTTTAGCAGTTGCCCCACACATCTGAACAATAATCTATTGTTGGAAGAATATAGGACTTGTAGTATCAATGGTGAGTTTCCATAGGTAAATGTTTCTTGATTCAGCTGAGTAGGGCAATTTTGGATGACAGTGTTTTATAAAGTTTATCAATAAGGTTATCCCATAATAAATTATTATCTATGGACACACCTAAAAGCTTTTCATGTTTGACATTTTTAATAGATGATTATCTATTGCAAGAGATAATTCTGGGTTCCCTGACTTCTGTAGCTTTTGTGATGTCCCCATAATCATTCATTTTGTTTTACCTTCATTACTTACCATCCCATTTTGTTCTGTCCAGTTTTGGATTCTAGTAAAGTCTGAGTTAAATCTATTTTGGATAACTTTAATATCAGAATTAGATGTATACAAAGTTGCATCATCTGCAAACAAATCTGTATTTGTGGATTCATTATTTAATGGTAAATAACTGATATATATAAGGAAGAGGAGACAGCCTAAACCTGAGCCTTGAGGGACCCCTCATTGAAGAGTGCAAGTTTGAGAGCTAATATTGCCAATGTGTACTTGTTGAGACATTTGGTTTAGGTATGATCTAAACCAGATTAAAGAAGGATTGTCGAACCTATTGCAGCAGAATTTTCATGATCAACAGATCAAATGCTTTCTTGAAGTCAAGGAAAACAATCCCAGTCATATGTCCATTATCCATTTGCTTCAGCCAAAAATCAATTAATTTGGTAATTTTTGTTTGGCATATAGTGGTACTTTCTAAATCACGATTGCTCTTTATGAAATAGAGATTAGGTTTCAAACAATTTATAGACCTGAATGGCTACATGCTTTTCAATTTATGGTGCAGCAATTTTAAGAATTCCTGGACCAATATTATCCTATCCATAGGATTTATTAATATTCACCTTAATTAGCATATCAAAAACATCATCTTCACTAACATTAGCTACTGAAAAATAATTATCATCAGGAATTTTTGCTCCTATAAATATTAAAAGAGCATCAAGTTCAATTGGGATGTTAGTCTCATTTTGATAACTGTTACTGGAGATGCTTTTAAAGAAATTGCTGAACATTTCCACAATTTCCACAATGTCTTGTACAGATGTTGCTATATCATCATTTTGCTTAAATCTAGGGAGAAAACAACTTCTCTTGGGTGCTGGTTCAGTTCTTTTAGATGCTTCCACAATGTCTTGGTACTCTTACTTTCTTCAATAGCCTGTTTATGATAGTTCTCTTTTGCTGTATCTATCAGGTGCTTAGTTTTATTCCTCCACTTTCTATAGCTTTTCATGTCTTTTTTCTTGTGGAAATTCTCTTTTGGGTGCTAAGCCTCATTGGTCTCATGGGTAATCCACTTGGGTGTGATTTGGTGTTGAACACTTTTTGTTTTAATTGGGGAATGCTTGTCTAAGGCTGTATTGAATATCCAATGCCATTTGTCTAAGGCAGTGTTGACATCAGCTATATTGCAGACTAATTAGAAGGGTTTGCAAACTAAATCATTTAATAACATTTCCTCATCAAACTTTTTAAAGTCCCTGTTTTGTATTTCAATGTGTTGACCATTTTTAGATGACTTCAGAAGATGTCTAGTTATACAGACTGGATAGTGGTCCCTCAGTGCATACACTGGCACATTAATTGCACTTATGTTGTCAGATTTATTAGTAATAGATCAGTGATCAGCACTTTGATCTATTATTCTGGTTGAGGTGTTAATTAATTGAGTAAAGGTGTAAGTTTTAAAATTACTTATCCATGGTGGAGTTATCCATGTTAAAATCACCTAATATTCCTTTAGTAATGCTTTATTGAATTTGCACCTCAAATCTATCAATCCAATCAGCTGTGGAAATGGGTGGCCTGTAAACTGAACACAAGATTATTGGTTTTGATTGGGCAAGAGTTACTTCAATCCAGATACTCTCTACCCCAATAATCTATAGATCAACATGTCTGTTATAACTAATGGAACTGTCTACATAGAGAAGAACACTCACACACCCATAAATTCCCTTTCTTTTCTCTCAAAGTTGAACCCCTGTATTTGGAGAGCCAAATCATCAGAAAGAAAGGTTTCACATAGACCTAGAATATTGACTGATCTAGTTTGCTGTAATATTAATTTAATCTCATTTAGCTTAGGGAAGATGTGTTGAATATTTAGGTTGATTACTTGCACTCAGACCTCGCTTGAGGATACCAAACATATGATATTATTTTAATGACAGGATTGATTTGCAGACATAGTAGTATGTAATGTATTGATTTAAACTTGACAGATTTCTTTTCATCACCTTGATTATTTACATAAACACATGAAGAAGATAACATACAAGATCCATCTGTTGTACCATGACCACATGTAGTGAGTACATGAGAATGTTCACTATGAGACTGGTTCACATTTGTACAAGAAGACATTGATGTATTAGACACTTGAGCAGCCTCAGAGGAAGAAGTAAATTGAACAGTATCACAGAGTTGTTGACATGTAAACAAGTTGCACTTTGTACACAAATCTGAAACCTGTTTATAGAATGATAATTATTAGAAATATAGAATTATAATTATTACATTGAAAAGGATACACATATTCTAATGCATTTTGTTGCTGGATATGTGTTAATGTATATGCCTGTACATCAATGCCTTCTATCTACTGGAATGTGCACAACTTTTGCTTATGTCCTAGTTCTTTACTAACTCAGCAATGCATCTGTTTTCCATGCAGACACTGCTATGTTACATGACCATGCTTTCCACAATACAAGCAATTTTATAACTCATGCCTAACTCCTTTTTAAGTCTTATGTACTGGTCTATATTCTTAAAGAGCAAGGCGGTACCTCTGTTGGACAAGTGGATTTGGTCTCGCTGGTATAATTGTTGGTTCACTCGATTTTCTTTGAAGGTTCTGTATTGTGGAACAAAGAGCATCTGGAAATTTTTCACACAATGTGCTTAGGGTATCATTTAGTGGAGTCATAAGTACATCCCTTCTCGGTGGTAGACCCGAGATGATTATTTTACACTCTGTGATTTTGGACCTGATGGCATACAACAAACTTTTATAATCACCCTCAATGCCCTTTAATGATTGGCCATCACTGGAATTATTGCCACAAATGGGAAGAAATAGAGTATGAAATGGTGACAATTATCCATTTCTGATATTTTTTCTGTAATAGAATTAATAGTTGCACCTCGTGGGTTTTTACATCAGTTTTATATAATCCTCTTGTTCTTACTCCATTGATTATTGATGATCCTATAAGAAGAGATCTGTCTTTAATTATGTTACTGATTTTGGCAAGTGGGAAGTAGGGGATTCAGATGCATTGCTAGGACTGCAACTTCTTGATTTCCATGACTAACTGACTGAATGTTTTGTGAATACTGTGTTTAGTATTTGTATTTAATTTAGCTTCATGCTGTGGGTAATTTGAGGTTGCCTTTAGAGCATTTCCTTTTGCACCTGGATTTGATGTTGAATGAGACACATGATGGTTAGTGTTTACAGTATGTGCTGACATTTGGCTCTGCCATCTATTACCTGTAGAAGAGAGTCACCTTGTTTAATTGGTGAGGTTGCATCTGTTTGTGTGTATGATGAATTGTTTCTAATAGATGTTTTGGTATGGTCTGAGTGCCCTGACAGGCTCTTGTGTTTTGGTCCCTTGAAATGTCTGTGTATTGTATTGTCTGGTTTTCCTGGCACACTATTTTTGTATATGGTTTATCCATTTGAATGCCATGTAGATTCTTTGATTTTAGTGCAGAGTTTTCCTGTTCTAACCTTTCTAATTGGGCCTGGAGATTACATATCATTACTGAGCACATTCTCTGAAGAAAACAGACAAGTCAGTTTATTTTATTCAGATTTGAATTTCCAACCATTTTCTATATTCTTATAAGAAAAGATAGCTTTTCTCAATTTGAAGTATTTTGGGAGACATGTGCACTGATCTGCCTTTGGACCTTAAAACACACTTTTAGAATCTCAGAAACCCCCAAACACTGACTGTAGAATGTAGAAGATTAAAATAGCATCTTAAAATATACTATAGTTATCCTGTTATTACCTTCAAATAAGAATGTATCCACCTCATTCCGGATCTCCTCCCGTGTAAGACCAACCCCACTTTCATCTTTGGCAGTCAACAGTGTGTCCAAAAAGTCCAGGTATTTCCTGCTGGACAAACCTTCTTTTGTCTGCAGACACAAGGCATAATACTAATGATTAGGGCTTGTTTTCATCTTGCAACCAATAATACAAAGATGTTGCGAAAATGAGTTTTTATATCAGCACAGTAGTTTATACACAAAAAAAAACAATACAACATACAGTTACTGAGACAGGAGGAAACCAATGCTAAAATATGGTAATTTACACTTCATTTAGTAGATTAGTTGACTTACAATGCCAGTGATTTTAGAATCTTTTGCATATAAAAGCTTGAAATAACCCTGACAATTTCTGCACTTCAAATAAATATAAGAAATAGGTGGTATGATGTACAAATTAACATATGTTTATTCTTTTATAAATACACAAGATCTGTTATCAATATACTACACTTTATTACAGACAAACCTTGCATGATTATCATCAATGAAAATACCATAAAAAAAACAATTTTCATTGGAACATTATCAATGCACCACGATGGATGAGATCTCTTTGTAGATGTACATAATTAATGGGTTTATTGGCCAAGTCAAATAAAGACAAGGACAAATAATAAAAAAATATAATTTGCACAAAATATTTGGTAACATTTCTATTCATGATAAAACTTCAATGATTGAAAATTTAAGAAATGGGGGAGGTAAATACAAAATTACAAGGTACACTAAATACAAGGTCAGACATTTAAGGTTTATAATTTTTAAGTAATATAATTAATTCATAATTCATGCAATGGTACATAATTCACATAAGTAGTAAAGGGGGGGCACTTTATGGACAATGGGAAAATATATTACAGACCCACCCACCCCCGGGCAAATATACGGAAAAAAAGGTTGGGTCTGTATAGGGACAATTGGATTGAAACTGGGACAGTGATGTCACATTACTGGAAACACTGTTGCTAGTGGCTCACCTGAATACACGTGGATACTCTAGGTAGGGACAAACACAGTAGAGACATAGACATATATAATACATATAAAACATACAGGCAAGAAAGAATAAATATCTCTTTGAGGCATATGAAGTGGCTCTGAAAAATGCCTTTGGATATTTATGTTAACACCATTTTGTTAACATAGGGGATGTCACACTGAGTTTCTCTTCCTTAAACTTTGTCTGACTTCTGGGTTGTAGATGAGGACTAGCCTGAGGCAGCCCTGTCTCTCCACATAAGCCCTTCATTTCCAAAATGTTTTTATCAGTGATGGTCCATGATGATTTAACATACAAGTCTGTATGGAACAGCATCAGGATTCAAAATTTGTCCACATCATCTTGTAACGAGAACTGGTAAAGGGAATGAAGTGAATCATGGTTATTTACAGTGGAAGAGCTCCCATCCACAAACATCAGTTAAATGCATTTGCATACATTTGTGTGAATAGTAGACTGTGTTATGCGTTCACATACATTTGTGGGGGTTATTTTTCTTCTCTTCCCTTCTGTGTGGATAGTATAGTGCTTTTCTTCTCTACCCATCTGTGTAAATAGCAGA
Source organism: Potamilus streckersoni (assembly GCA_016746295.1). Classification (NCBI taxonomy): domain Eukaryota; kingdom Metazoa; phylum Mollusca; class Bivalvia; order Unionida; family Unionidae; genus Potamilus; species Potamilus streckersoni. The sequence continues at coordinate 2,110,796 of JAEAOA010000698.1, read as the reverse complement.
TAATATGTGAAGTTAGTGTAAAGGATGTTTTCCTACACATCAGTGCTCCAAGAATATAAATTGGAGTTCTCGACATTCTGACTACTCATGTTGACTAGTCAACACCTTTTGTAATGAATGTGTTTAATGAGTTAAAACACAGATGGTGGATGGATCCTACATGGTGGAAAGGCTTCAACAAGGTAGCTTAGACTATGTGACCAGCCTGAAAGTAGCCAGGAATGAAGTGTTAAGCATGATAGAGGAGCAAGATGAGAAGTTAATAGGTTTCATCCAACCTAAATATGTAAGAGTAGGCACTCTGAAGCAGGCTCTTCATGTTCTCATAAGAGTGAGGTCCTTTTTGGAAGATATATTCAATTTGACAGTGGTCTTTTGTCAAATGGGGCTTAGACCAGTTAAAGGAAGTGGAAGAAATGATGAAGGTATTGGAAGAAGAAGTGAAGAAGATTAAAGAGAAATGGGCAAACAAGAGAAAGGAAAAAGAAAACAAAAAGAAGAGGAGATTGACCGACTGAATAACAATTAGATAAAGATACAGGACATATTTAGAGCAATGGGACATCCTGAATGGATAGCAGATGAGGAAAAGAAGAAGAAGAAATAATCATTGGGAAAGTGAGGAATTTGTGAAAGAGCTGGAGAAAATAGAAGAAACCAAAGGTCTTTGGGGGGCTGTAATGTATTTTCCCATTGACCATAAAGTGCCCCCCCCCTTCACTACTCGCACAAGTGTTGCTGAATGTTTGGTGCATATTTTGTTCTATAAAATGTATGCTTGTTTATTTTAGGAAATTACAAGACATGCAAACATTATTTTTGAAAAACCAAATTAAAAAATATCCATTTGAGTTTTTGAGAGATGAACCTACCAGCGTTTCTTTTCGCTTGTCAATTACTTCTTCAGCTACTTCATGTACATACTTGCAGTTCTTAAGGAACTTTCTTCCCCGTGAAGTTAGGTAGAAGATGATGTCAGGGAATAGGTAGGGTGTCCTGACAAATAAGTTGTTAATTATAAATTGAATGAGAAAAGAAAGAGAGATAGAGAGAAAAAAATATAAAAAGAAAGCAAGAAAAATGTGAAAGAAAAATATGTGCAGAAAAGTTGTATGCCTTCTTTTAGTGAGGCCTATGAAGGATGGCCCAGTCAAAAAATTTACCGGCAATGAAGAACTTAATCATGGCATGTATACCATTATCAATTATTGATCTCAATTAAAATATACCGGTAGTCAAGAATTCAATCCTGGCAGGTATTATATTATATATTATTGGTCGCTATTAAATATACTGGTAACCAAAAACTTAATCATGGTATATATAGCATTATCAATTTTTTGTCTTAGTTAAATATACCGGTAACCAATAATTTATAGCATAAGGTATAGCATTGTCAATTCCTGGTCTCAGTTAAAGAGTAAGCCACATTGCCATTTAGACATTTTTGTTACTGTTAAAAAACTTGTATCTTGCAATACTGAATTTGCATACATAAAAAACATATTGTATAATCCGGTATTTCCAAATTATCTTTTGGAATACAGGAAATATTTCTTAGTACAAATCATTTTATGGGATACATGTAATCTGTCTTATTACAAATTATGAGATAAAAGAAATCTGTCTTAATACAAATTATAGGATACAGGAAATATGTCTTAATACAAATTATCATATGTGATTTATGAAATCTGTTTTAGTACAAATCATTTTATGGGATACATGAAATCTGTCTTATTACAAATTATGTGATAAAGTACAGGAAGGAAATCAGTCTTAATACATATTATTATATGGGACACAGGAAATCAGTCTTAATACATATTATTATATGGGACACAGGAAATCTGTCTTAATACAAATTATTATATGGGACACAGGAAATCTGTCTTAATACAAATTATTATATGGGACACAGGAAATCCGTCTTAATACAAATTATTATATGGGACACAGGAAATCTGTCTTAATACAAATTATTATATGGGACACAGGAAATCTATCTTAATAAATATTATTATATGGGACACAGGAAAACAGTCTTAATACAAATTATTATATGGGACACAGGAAATCTGTCTTAATACATATTATTATATGGGACACAAAAAATCTGTCTTTATACATGTTATTATATGGGACACAGGAAATCTGTCTTAATACATATTATTATATGGGACACAAGAAATCTGTCTTAATACATATTATTATATGGGACACAGGAAATCTGTCTTAAAAACATATTATTATATGGGACACAGGAATCAGTTTTAATACATATTATTATATGGGACACAGGAAATCAGTCTTAATACATATTATTATATGGGACACAGGAAATCTGTCTTAATACATATTTTTATATGGGACACAGGAAATCAGTCTTAATACATATTATATGGGACAGAGGAAATCAGTCTTAATACAAATTATTATATGGGACACAGGAAATCTGTCTTAATACAAATTAATATATGGGACACAGGAAATCTGTCTTAATACAAATTATTATATGGGACACAGGAAATCTGTCTTAATACAAATTATTATATGGGACACAGGAAATCTGTCTTAATACAAATTATTATATGGGACACAGGAAATCTGTCTTAATACAAATTATTATATGGGACACAGGAAATCTGTCTTAATACAAATTATTATATGGGACACAGGAAATCAGTCTTAATACAAATTATTATATGGGACACAGGAAATCTGTCTTAATACATATTATTATATGGGACACAGGAAATCTGTCCTAATACATATTATTATATGGGACACAGGAAATCTGTCTTAATACAAATTATTATATGGGACACAGGAAATCTGTCTTAATACATATTTTTATATGGGACACAGGAAATCTGTCTTAATACAAATTATCTTATGGGAGGCTCAAAATTCTGGGGAAATACCCCCCAAAATCGGGAGGTTTTTCTCCCGGTTTGAGAGTTGAGAGGTATGAACTGCCCAGACATATGGAATTTTAGTCAGGGGTTGTGAGTTCATTTAAGTAACCATCCTGGGGCATGTGTCTAAAAAATTTCTTTGAGTACAGACCAGTACAGTACATAAACTATTATACCAGACATGTATATATTATCAGAATTGTCAATAAGCTAACTGTAGCGTGCATGTAAAATACACTGTAATTGAACCATAAGGAAGCTTCTTGATGTTTAAATTAATTACTTACAATTTCTGCTTTGCAGATTTATTTGTGGGGTTTCTTGTGAAAAATTAATGCTTAAGTTACGACCATTCTCAATGCCTTTTACACCTCCCCAGTAATGAATATTGTTTCATACACGAATCGGTTCCCATTCTAGTCTCTTTGCCCAGAATTCAGTATTATCTCTCAGTGTTTCAGTGTTTGATGTATATTTTCAAGATAGTCTTTATGTATGTGCATGTGTGTGTGTGTGTGTGTTTGGGTAGGTAATGAATATGTCATTTACATATAATATGATTCAGCCTCATATTCTTAACTGAATTTTTTGCATTATGGTAGATTTTTAATTTTTACATTGGGCACCATCAATTAATCTTTACCACATTTTGTTACAGCAAACAGTAAGTATTTATTTTAAAATTACATTCCTTTTTTAATATTTCCAAAATATGAAATATGAGCACCTTCTTACGGTTGTACTTTTCAGCTTTCAAGTCTTAAACACATTGTTAACATATAATTCAATAGATTGGTTATGAGCAGATTCGGAATCAGATTCAACTTTAGAATGTGCAACCCAAATCTAGTCTCCTCCTGTCTGTCTTGCCTACCATGTTTCTGTGTTGAGAAAAAAAACCAATAATCTAAAGGAAAGATATCATGCATTGACAAAATTACCTCAGATTACCCCCATGACCCATTCTGACATTGGAACCTTCCTATCATATTAAAGACTAATAGAGATGGTCCTATGTCAGAACAGGTCATGGGGGTAATCTGAGGTATTTTGATCACTATGTATGATTTTTCTCCTTCAGATTATTTTTTTCTCAACATCAAGCTCGCGTTGAGCACCTATGGTTTCTGTATTCGATAACTGGCTAGGATCGCATCATGGGACCACATGATTTGTCATCTCATCAAAACTTGGAAAACCTCTGCAATTTACGGAATCATAGCATCTTCCATGGAATATAATCCCTACTCACCAACGATATTTAATTTATAAACATTACAGTTGAATTAAAATTTGAAGAGAACTACATACATAAAAGGAAAAGTTTTATTTCTGGTCTTATTTAATATAAATTATCATATTGGATACAGGAACTCTTTCTTAGTACAATTTATCTAATAGGATAGATGAAAATCCATCTTTTTATGCCTTTTATTTATGCAAGTGACAATCTTTAATGTTTGCATATCTATGGAAAAATGAGATTTAAAAAATGGATGATTTTCTTAGGGACTTCAGTATGATTGGACAGCAACTCATTGGTTCAATTAGCATAGTGATACCATAAATGACAGATGTCAATTACTGGGTATTTGTCTTATATTGCTTGTTCTTAGGTATTATGTTTAATTTTTGAACTTCTAATTGTAGAAATTGGTGGTGTGTGAATCACAGGAATATTTTGACCATGTGTAGTCTCACTTTGAAGGATATATAAATTAATAATAAATCATAATATTGTTGCTAATTTAGTAAAATCAGCAAGTTTCAATACAACTTTCATGACTAGCTGAATAGCAAATGACACAATGTGTATGTATGCTGCCAAAATTGCAAAATAACATTTTTGCACTCTTATGCACCTTATTAAATTTCAACCAAAACAAACTGTTCTCATTAAAATTTGTTACTAGGTTAATTAGGTAAATTCTTAAAATTTATCATCTTTAGTTTATAATATTCAATTATGTATTTCTTTAATCTTTCTCCATGTGCAAAGGATTTTTTTAATACACACCTGCTTCTAAAATTCCAGGTCTCACTGATTTCATGGACGGCTGCGACATATGGATGTGATGCTCTGGAAATACAATCACCTTTAAAAAATGTGTCCATAAAACACAATTAGTCATGTTCCAGTCAATGAAATTTAACATGACTCAAACAATCAAAATATAGATCACAGAGAACTACTTGTAGACTAAGGTAGCTAACTAGTTTCAGGATTGTGACATGGAGACCAATGATGAGATAGCAACTCCAGAAAAAATTGTCTTACTAGAAACATTTAATAATACAATATAGATCTCTGCGACATAGCTGGAATGTAATAGTTCTCTTCTACTTATGAACCATTACCTTAATTACCAATTTTCAAACAGCGGTAGGAAGAGTAATAATGTGCTATGCATACTCGTTTATAAATGGAGTCCAACTGCAAGCGACATAGACCAAGATCCACCATCAGATAATACATCTGTTGTTCTGGGTCTATACAGTTTTTTAGGAGTAATCGAGGCATTATTGGAAATCTTGACATTAAATAAAAACTGTATATTGTCTGCAAGTACGCTACTTAAGTCACACTATTTATATAGCATATCCAGGAAACCATCCCTCCTATGTTGGATTTAATTGCCTTAGACATCTCTGATGAGGAAATGAAATGGGTTTTCTACCTTTTTTTATAGTAGCTACATCATCATTAACGAAGCCACCCGCACAATTCTGGCTGAGCAAGTTGTGAGGAACATTATACTAAATTGCTAGGACTTTTCTTCAATAAGTTGTGGAAAATAGTGAATTTTAATAGATATTAGATTGACAGAAACACCAGACTCACATACATTCCATTAAAACGCTCATTAGAATTTATGTTTAACTGTTGTTTTAAATCATGCTGACATTAAATACATCTTATAAAACTTGCTAAAGGTGTTTAGTAAATAATGGAAAATAAACAATTTTTATGGCGTTAAGATGAACAGATGTACCATTGACTGTTGCTCATTGTGGAGTTAAAATGTGACAGTGTTTACAGTTGTAGAAATAGTATAAATGTTACAGTCATGCAAAATACTTACAGGCCTCTCTGGCAATTTGTGTTGTAGGAGAATGCACATCTTAAAATGATATCAAGGGTACAGAGACTTATTACCTCAAAAACTTCAAAATATTTTGGTGTGTTTACAAACGGTTCCAGCTTTTCCTGCAAGATAAAAGTGTTTGCCATTAATGTAAAAAAGTATAATTCATAAACAGAATAGATTATTTTTCAAAATGTTGAACTTTGTTTTATGTACTTAAAGTTAGTAACAGAGAAACTGATTTAGGTAGTAGTTCATCAAATACATAGTATTTGATTTCTCCATGGAAAATAAGTCATCCAATGTATGGCATTGTGATGGTCATGACAAATTTTGGGTATCACAGCTGCCTATATAGTAAAATGATGACCTTCATAAGTAAGCAGAGAGTATTCATTATTCCAAAATTACAATGATGCCAAAGTGGACCCTTATATCACTCACCATTTCACTAAGCAGAGGCTTATTATGTATTGTGAGAATGCAACATGTGTATGCTAAATTTCAACCTTGACATGACATAATGTTTGCCACTTTTATTACAGTCCAATAAATTTCTTCCAAAAGATGAAATAAATAATTAATAATGCTTAAATCTTTGTGATGATCAAAATAAACAAAGATGTTAATGATATTTACCAGCTTTATCAAAATCAAATGAAAAACATCATCTAAAAAAGGCAGCCATCTCAGCCAATCAAATTACCTTCTTAATAAATGCATATCTCACTTGCTACAGAACCCATCTCTAAGTCCATGGCAAAATAAATATATTTACCAACCTTAAGAAAATATGGTTCAAAATTCGTTTTCTAGGGACATAAGCTCACTCATTCCAACCATTACCCCAAAACTGCATAGGTCTTGCTGATAGTGATAATATATGTCTCGTCATTCACGTGCAAGACAAAATCTACTTACAATTAAGATATTTGCTGCATCATTAGAAATGGCAACGTATGGTTTCAAGATGTCAAAATGGAATGCAGGAGTGAGCAATCGTCTTGCCCGAGCCCAGCGGGCGCCATCTGCTATCAGCAAACCACGTCCTAACCAAGGTATACCGTGTCGGTATGCACCACCAAATCCAGTTGGTTTCGGCTCTGTAGAGTTCAGGATGACTTTTTTAATTAGTAATTTTTTTTTATATAAAAAAATTAATTATGATAACATGGATTGAGAATATAATGCTATTATAATTATTATGTTATCCAATCAACTAACCAAACTATAGACCTAAATGCTGCAATACCTTCCGAAATAGAGCCTGAAAAACAGATAGACAGAATGGCATATACATGTATGCATGCAACCATCCATCAGTCCATGCATGCATGCATACATACATACATGCATGCATACATACATACATCACTGCATGCATGCATGCATACATACGTAAGTACATGCATACATACATATATACATACATACACACACATAGATACATAGATACATAGATACATACATACATAGATACATACATACATACATACATACATACATACATACATACATACATACATACATACATACATACATACATCACTGCATTCATGCATGCATATGTAAGTACATGCATACATACATACATACATACATACATACATACATACATACATACATACATACATACATACATACATACATACATACATACATACATACATACATACATACATACATACATACATCACTGCATTCATGCATGCATATGTAAGTACTTGCATACATACATATATACATACATACATACACATACATACATACACACATACACATGTACATATGTACATACATACATACATACATACATACACATACATACATACATACACACATACATACATACACATACACACATATGCACACACATACATACACACACATACATACATGCATGCATGCATGCATGCATGCATGCATACATACATACATACATACATACATACATACATACATACATACATACATACATACATACATACATACATACAAACATACAAACATACATACATACATACATACATACATACATACATACATACATACATACATACCTCGGCAAGTTATCTCCAATATAGCTTACTCTTTACAGCAGTCTTTCATTCAAGCTTCCAGTTCATTATACAGTTATTGAATTGCCTGAATTACACATTTTTAAGCTTCGATCCCTTAGAGGTGTATGTAGAGAAGAATGGGAAATTCATTTGAAATTAGTAGAATTAGTACAGGTAGGCAAACAACACTCCCTTTTACATACAAGTTCAGGTTTTGTTAGTAACCCTTTTTTGGGAGAAAGTAGTAGATAAATACTTTTCTCATTTAGAGAAAGTTGCTGAAAACCAGAAGTGGTCAAGAGAGCACTGGAAGTGGTCAAGAGAGAATTGGACTTTATTATTACAACATGTACTTATTGGCAAAACTCATAAAATATACACTTCAATGTTGGTAAAGTACAGTAAAGTTCTGATTCTGATTTGGCTAAGGAATGAATCTTGAAGGGTTATGAGTTGGTACCTGAGACATATTGATAAAGATTTAGGAAAATAAACTGGAAACTATTATCATTGAAGGTGGATATTGATGCTGCAGGAATATAACACTGACTTTAGTCACATCAAAGGCAAAGTTTATCTGATAACATATGTACTCTCATGTATACAAAAGTAGCATATTGTTTGATGTATGTTTTGTCTAATTAAGCTGAGTGTCAATTATAAGACATCTTCCTCTGTAGTTTTGTTTATTATATTATCATATTATGTATGTTAGACTAATATTTAAAACTTTATTGTAAAACCTTTCTTTTTCTTTATGATGAGAGCTGTTACATAGAATTTTCCATTAGTTTTTCAGACAATGCTATTGGGAATAGGTCAAGATGGGATTACATAAAGAGGTTTTGTAGAAAAGTTTTCATTTCTATATTAAGTTCAGTCTATTGAATCATTTACTGCTCTGTTCAAATATAATTTGAGAAGAATTATTGTGGTACATCAAAATATTCAAGACTACAAGCACATCAGCACATGTAGCATTATTATTACATCAGCATATTCAACTCTATTAAAAATCCATACAGAACACTCTATACTTTTGGACTTGTAAAAGAACATTTAGGAGTATTTGGGATTTAATTCACAATATTGCAAGTGTCATTTTAATAATCACTTTGTATTCTTTGTAAATTAATTATTTGTTGATTTACTAAACTTGTTGGTTTTGGGGTTTTTTTTCTGTTCCATACTTTTAAGACATAGAGTTGTAACAATATTTGATTGCTAGAAATCACTAAGATCTGAATGCTGAAGCCAAAAATGTTAGACCAAATAAATACTACATTTAGGTTGGATTCTAAAGAGGATTCATTTACAACTTATTTGGTCGCAGGCTTGTTTAAGATTAAAAGGACAAAAGAGTATAAATACATGGGATAAATGATCCTGAAGCGTTATTAACTGGCTTTGGTGTTTGTGCTTAAGATTAGAGTTTACTTTACATATAAGCATTGGATCCTGACAGCACAATTGCTGGAAACTTAAATATTCCACAAATAGATATTTTCTACCACATTATGACTATGAAAATTGTACCAGCAAAAAAGAAAAATTGACCAGATCAAGGTCGGCCTGTCGAACGATTCTACTATGGGGTCACATTATTAATAAAGAGAATTGTGATAGACCCTCAATGTTACTGGCGTGAAAATATAATTGAAGGGAAGCAATAGCTGCAAGATGAAATCACAAAGATAACAGCTTTGCTCATAAAATGCAAACGCCTGTGTGTGGTCGTAAATTCTATTTGTAGAGGCGACACAGCAGCCTTATTTGGTCTAGGTAAGACGAGAATCACATCTGCGGCAACTATTATAGGTACAACTATCGGAATTATTGTGTGAGGCGTATCAATAGTAACTGGTGTGGCAGGCGGCGCTGGTAAAGTCTATTTAGAACTTCTCGCGGCGGAACAAATCAGTCTCAATACAATTAATAAACTCCAATCGATGGCTATTGAGGATCAAATAATTAGCATGGCTGAGTTTGGCACCGTGCTGACTTAAATAGAAAACCACCAGTAACTCCGAACACAAATACAGGACCATGTACTGTCCCTGAAGGTCAGAGGCAGGTTACAAGTAGATGTGCATAATAAAAAGGCACTTTTGAATGACCCCAGAGCCCAATTGCGAAAATTATTCCTAATTGGGTTTAAGAACAGTACAGCATAGAGAAAACGTCACCCAAAATAACAACCAAAATGACGTTAACCTCGCCAGAGGATCTGACGGTGGGTAGTAGCCCATGATATGACGGGACAACGCTTTCCGATTGTACAAAGTACGAGGAAAAGAGGCAAAGAAAGTAGAAGGTTTTACTGATAAAAGAAATAAGAAACTATTATATTTTAAAATAGAAGAAAAAGGAAACAAAGATAGAAAAAGTAATATTTCCGAAAATGCATTGGTTATATATTACCTGAGGTCTTTAGAACTTCTTTCACGGTGGTGGGATGATAGACAAAGAGTACGGGCCGAAAAGCTCCAACCCATAGCACGTGGTATCTAGGATACTGTCGTCCAAGTTCTAGAATGCGATTTAGCAGTTCTGGTCCAACCTTTGGAAACTGAATAGTTAAAAATCACAAAAATGCTAAAAACTGAAACCATTTACGCAACTTTTCTATAATTGAGACAGTGACCACAACGTCCAATGGACGATGCTCAGTCGTGTAACAGAAGGAATTGTCTAAGAGCAATAATGACATATCCCAAATAGGAAGAAAATCTATCAATGGGTTTAGGAAATATAAGCTAATGAAACAACTTCAATCACAACCTTAACGTAACTTTTCCATAACCCCAAAATTAAAGTGGCAGCATGCGTGCCACATACCGAATTGAATCAGCTTCCCAATGATTCATCCTAAGTGTGAAAACAATCCATCAAGAGGTTTAGGAAATAAACTCATGTGAAAAAAAAAAAATAGGTGACTGGCCTTGAAACATATTTTATTCAAAACTTGCGAAGGAAACATTACCATCAACAATGGTTGAACTGTATGCAAATTATTTATTAAATCAGTCAGCCTTATATTTGTCATCATAAATCCAAAAAGAAACATTATTTCTTGTCAATTCATGTGGTGGAATAAAATTTGAAGAAAGTCAGTTTGTAATTTTCCAAAACGTTTTAGGAGCATTTTTCTCGGAATCTGAAAAATGTGCATCAATATTATTCATACACTGCTCCTAGGCATACTTTTTCTTGCTGTTTTCATAATAGTGCCAGAGTTGCTTCCATTTATTCCTGCCGATTGGCCACAAAGAGACAAAGAGGACAAATGTTTTCTTAATTGGGAATCAACCATGGTTTATCAGTGAGGCGATTAGTTACGGTTTTACAATGAATACCCAAAGTTCGAGAATTTTAATACTCTGGTTGTGAATATATCATTTGCAGTATCAGAAACTTGTCATGACATTGAACTATTGTGCCTTGAAATTACGTTACCATCGTATAAAGTAGTTTTAAAATTTTAATCAATACCGTTGATGTCACGTATCATTATGGGGGACTGTAATACTGATTTACTTAGACCTTTTATTTCTATTTCTGCGAACATAATCGATGTTCAACATAACGTTAAATTTATTAAAATCAGCTTTGCTGTAAAAATCCAGACACGACGCTAATAGACCTCATGGAAGTGCGCGTTAACACTGATTTCTATATTAGGAGCATTTCGATCCCTAAATGATATATCAATTTTTAATATGTGTGTGTGAATTTGAGAATTATATTTGTACCACTACTTACAAAATTTGGATCAACTATGATTTTGGGAGTAGAAGTAATTCATGTAGATTTGTCATCACATTTAGAAGGATGTAACTTGACATAACATCGATTATTTTAATTTATCTTCGACCTGAAGTTAATTCTTTTTTTTAATCAACTAAATAATGGTCAGACCAAATCCAAAACTCCCAATACATAGAATATGTATATAGTGTAAACTCGACTACTTAGTGTAAATTCAACTACTAAGTGTAAATTCTACTACTTAATATAAACTCAACTCCTTAGTGTAAATTCAACTACTTACTATAAACTCAACCACTTCTGTAAATTCTACTTCTTAGTATAAACTCCAGTGTGTATACATTGTTATGGGGACTATTTAGATCATTAGTTTCAATGCTAAATGCAGTATCTTGAAATGTAGATATCGTTATCGTCATTACCATCATCATTAGATGCCAGTTTAATGCGACTTTTCGATTTAAATTAATCGACTAAAATTCCTACAATACTTTATGGGGTTTTTTTTTGTTTTGCTCAGTCCTCTTTCTTGACTCCCGACAACGGCTGTTTCTTTCCGCCGTCCTCTTTCTTGACTCCAACACCACTGTACGTATTGTTTGTTTCTATCCACCGTCCTCTTTCTTGACTCCAACACCGGCTGTTTTGTTTGCTTCTTGCCACCGTCCTCTTTCTTGATTCCAACACTAGGACTTGACGCTAGGATAGTTGTTGTATAGAATGATAGGTATAAAAAAAAAAAAACAGTCTTGAGACATTACTCAATGTCTCAAGGATCCCCGGTCTACTCATAAGCAATGATCCGTGGAGAACAATAGATATGAAGCAAGAAAATATATTATACGTCATTCCAAATATGCCGAACCCGGGCTGATGAATATAATAATGATTGCTTGCCATGTCCTGATTTCTTATCTTCGTCTGTGATTTTGATATTTTTATTGCATTTTTACATCTATCTTCCGGTATTCTTTTTCATCTCTTTCTTTCATATTTTCCTATTAATTTCTTCCATTTTTCTTTGTATTTTTTTATTTATTTATTTCTGTGTAGTATATTAAGGAATCCACATACACATGTATATCATGCCAGCAAAATAATAAAAACGCAAACAGAGAGAATAATTTAGGTATGAGACCGACCATATTATATTTATTGGGGAGTTTGGGATTTATTATACCCATTATATTAGTTGATGAAAAAATTAATTATCTTCAGGTAAAAAATAAAATAAAATGTTTCCTGAGAGAGAGAGAGAGAGAGAGAGAGAGAGAGAGAGAGAGAGAGAGAGAGAGAGAGAGAGAGAGAGAGAGAGAGAGTACCTTGTACATGTTTCCCAGAAGCCAGTGTCCATCCTTCGGTCCAGGACAATCTTTGAATATACGTCTTAAATTTTTATACCAAACGATAAAGGCGACGATTTTGTAGAAAATATAGCCCAGAACCACGGCAATAAAGACATTTAGCCCCGTACTATACATGAGAGCAGGCATGGTAAGTTCAGAGAGACTGCCAGTTTATTTCAGATTTAGGCAGTATATAACGGTGTATATAAGTGTATTTGAAAGCCGTTTGTACTTGTCATGATTCACTGTGCGAAAGTGTGAACGCGATGTATTTTTAATTCTATCAAAAGTTGGACACTGCAGAAGAACCTGTAAAGCATTTTTATAAACAAAATGAAACCAGACACTGGATAATATTTGTCTAATAGAACAGTAGATAAATAATTGGACAAACGGACGGATTAGTGGAAGGACGGTGTATAGATATTTTCTCAGTGAATATATGCATATTGAGCATTGTAGACAACTCCTTAATTTATTAACTAAACACTGTAAAGTACAATCATTATAAGAGCTTCGTCAAATTTCATATGCTACAATATCAGTTTAATAACCTGCTACAAGAAAATGTGCTCATGATTGCTATGCTAACAGATCTCGGGTGGTTGAGTGGTCTACAGGGCTCTTCTATACCGATCACTGCTATGTCACCAACGCTATGGTGGCCCAAGAGGTTACAGCGTTCGTATCGGATGCGGGACAATCATATAAGGACTGATCGAATTCGACGAATGACTAGTAAAACAAACAAATCATATTTCTCATTAAACCGTTCCTTTTGCCACTACTCCAGTTTTTGAAGGTAGCCATTAAGTATGCCCAAAACAGCCTCCCTCCTCGTCCACAGCCTCTTGGGATGATCCTAAACTATGACGACAAGCATAATGCTCGTAACAAACCTGCAGGACGAACCAAATGAGCACTTAGCGCCCATAATGCATTATAGCGATGAAAACAGCAAACGGAGGTTCTTCATGCGATACACTTATTTAATTACGATATGCATGATAGAGAACATAGACATGTCCTGTCGAAGTCACATAACATGCCAGAGACAATGCATAGATAGATAGATAGATAGATAGATAGATAGATAGATAGATAGATAGATAGATAGATAGATAGATAGATAGATAGATAGATAGATAGATAGAATCGCCGCCGGCAGTGTCAAGCGATTATGTAAGTTGCCAGAAAACAACTTTTTTTAGTCCAACCTGGTACCTCTTAATCACATGGTATATACTTTGGCCGGTGATCAAAGGGGTGCCCGCAGGATTAACGGGATGGACAGACAGAACCTTGACAGCTCAGTTGATTGAGGCAGGCCAACCGCATCCAATCGGAATTCAGCTAGTGGGTGGGCCTAACTCTTAGATTCGAGAACATTAATGACCGCAATCGACACCAGTTAGTATACCCGAGACAGTCAGAAGACATTGAAATATACTACGGGAACTCCACTTGTCAAATTGGAAGGATTGGGAACAAAGAATGGAAGCTTCAAAAGGTAGATATTTGCTTGATTCTTGCAAACATTACAGCGCCGTAACTGTAAGTACTGATATTATATTTTACCCAATTACTGGGATTGTTTGCTATGTAGAATTACTTTGTAGTGTTTCATTTATGTGCTTGTTTAAGAAATGAATTTGAGTTACGTAGGATTATGTAGATTGCTAGTTCAGTAGCATTAATGTTATATGACGTTATAGGTTATTTCGTGGTAACCAGTACCTTTAGTGATGCATATGTAGAGTTTGCGCATATTTGTTTTCGAGTCAGGGAATGATTGATGTATGCAAGATTAGAAAATATATCATTGAATATGTCAGAGTGTATATATTGGCATATTTGTATATTTTGTATGAGTTATGATGCAAATATATGCGTCTGGTTATTGTGATGTTGACAGCATCATCGAATTATGAGTCTGAACTGATGTGAAACAATTATCGTTGCATGTATACGAGTAAATGATATCGTGATTTTTTGATGTTTTTATTATGTTGTGTTATTATATTATGTTATACCATATCTCAAGATAAGCTATATGGGTAGTGTGAGGTGAGCGCCTAGGAAAAATAGTATACCATCCTTGTGTTTTACAGGAAGCTTATCGGGGGGACAACTTCCGGTTAGAGGTTAGAGGTGCAGTCCCGAGTCTCAGAGAGAGAGAGAGAGAGAGAGAGAGAGAGAGAGAGAGAGAGAGAGAGAGAGAGAGAGAGAGAGAGAGAGAGAGAGAGAGAGACGAGAGAGAGAGAGAGAGAGAGAGAGAGAGAGAGAGAGAGAGAGAGAGAGAGAGAGAGAGAGAGAGAGAGAGAGAGAGAGAGAGGAGAAATAGCTGGGAGGAGCGAACGTGGAGAAGTACGAGAAAGAACTCAGAAAGAATTAGACAGACAGAAAGAATCTGGAGATGAGTAAAAACCAAGGACCGGGCGAAACTCTCACACTCTAACTCATATGATGAGATAGTCTCAAAGGATCGAGCGAAAGGGGCGCATTGTGAAGTTCACATTGTCCATTAAATTGTTGTCATTTAATTTCACCCTTTGTACTTGTATTATTTAACTGCCTTCGTTGCTGACTGGGGGCTCAGAGCTATATACCAATATTCACTAACTTCTGAACCATAATCGAGCCTGGGTGGGTACCACCCCAATTTCTTATAACCAAGACCATACAAGGGTATAACGAACTCCCACTTTATAATATATATTAAATTGTAATTATATATAGTGAAGGTCGCCCTCACTGTTTGGTGAGTGAGGTTTTGGTTGTGGAGTATTGGAGGTGGCATGCTTCCAATATTTTATTTAAATTATTGTAGAAGTCAATACAGGCTCGACTTTGGTTGGATGTTGATTTAGTGAAAGTTAGATGTACAGCTCTGAGCCAACAATCCGCAATACCGACGGATAAATGATTGAATATACAAAAGGTTGAAGTTCAATAATAACAATGTAATAACAATTAAAAGGTTTAATAATTTAAATTTCCCAAGTAAATTTCTTCCGCTCGACCCTTTATTAGCCTATCGCATTCAGAAAGAGGCAGAAAAAAGTATTGGAAAAATTTTCAGACCACAGACGCGAAGCAATACTCAACAACAGGAAAATGATGCAACATATAGGCAAAAAGAAAACAATAATAAGAAGAGAAACATTTAAATTGTGATCGACAAAAGAAGGAAGATGGACAAGATATTTGGTGGAGTTAAAACATATGAGACAAATGTATCAGACTTCTTTAGCTGAAGTCAAAGAAACGAAACCTTCTCGTGCCAAAGTTTATATACCTTCCATCGCTACATTCACTCTCACGACCACTATGATCATAACAGTAACAGTTACTAATATTACTAACAAAACAGGAACAGCAACACGAAGAGAATGGCATGACAGTGGAAAGGAATTGAGACGGTTAAAGCGAATAATGTCATGTCCATTTCTTTTATTGTTTAACACAACATTCCAAGTATGATTCTTTGTTTATGATATGTCTTGTTGGAAGAGGACATCCGAATATAGTGATTGATACTCTGTATATGGTATGTCTTGCAGAGAGAGGCCTTCAAACACCAATACGATAATCCGTATATGCTATGTCTTGTGGGAATGTGTATCGAAATATTAAGTCTGATCCTCTCTGTGCGATGTCTTTTAGGGAGGCGGTTGAGCTTGTCAGAATTTTTGCAACCATGTTATTCCCCAGCTTTGATCAAACTTGTGAAATAGTTTTATATTTTTAGGATATTGTATGAGCTTGATTATGCGTAAGATCGATACATATTAATGGGCTAATCACTGATTGGCAGAGTGTGGTAAATTGGTGGCGTTCAAAACACACCAACCTCTTTCACTACGGTTCGTTGCTAGGGAATGATCTCCCGTGGTGCAATTTACCCAGTGTGGATGGATAGAAAAAAGAACGCAGATCTCTGAACAAGTATATTGAAGAAATAAAATAATGAGCCCCCTTTCAATGAACAAATATATAATTTAATCAGTTTAACAACAGAATATCAAACGGAAGAAATCAATGTCTTTGCTACAAAGGAAAGAAAATGTACTAACATGTACTCAATAAAAGCAATACAAATTTTCACGTTACGATTATTTGTCAGTGACAGAATTAATTTAGTTTCATTTCATCATACGAGTTGCGACCTTGAGATCAACGATGAACGACATAATCACCTATCTTATCCGGACATCGAATTTTCCGTTCCTTCCTGCACTGCCAACCTTTGTCTAATCGTCTGGAACTGGACTCTTGCCAGTCGAACTTGAACGGTTTGACGATCGTACCTAGACCTGGACTGCGGCTAGGAATTCTTCTGATGAATTCTGCCGTAGAGTTTGCTCATTATTCGTTCAGAAATTTGGAATTTTCCAGGAAGTTGTTTCCTTAAATAAACAAAATGCCCCTTAATAGACAATAGGTCACCTTTTCCAAGTACATATCTATATTTGTACATTAACTAGCTCAGAAAATAAACTGCATAATTGTGTTTACTCACTCGTTCCCTAATTTCTATGTCTCCAAACAGAGACGGCCATTACATGTATCCTGACCTTAATTTGGGTCATGCTAGCGGGGAACAGTAGATTCCGCTACCGTTTTACGACCAGCACGTATGTGCCCGTATTTAACACGCTTTGAATTCTTACATTAATACAGCCTAGTGTTTAAATTACATATGCTTAACCCATCAAATCTAACTATTCTAAAATAGTTTACGTGATCAATTAAATATTACGAACTAGTATATGAATATACACTCAATACATGGCATTATACACAGATTTAATTCATAAATCTACGAAACATTACCCATCATGTATTATGCTTAATTGTAGAAAATTCCTAAGCACTCCTATGTATCAAATATTCAATTGCATGCAATATTGACAATTCTCTCAATGAACATTCAGTTGCATGCAATCTTGTCAATTCTCCCAAAGAATTGATAATTAGAAAGTCAAAGAATAAAATGTAGTGACTAAAATTTCACTAAAACCCTGCAAAACGAAATCATACATACATCATAACATCAATACATTTGCAAATAAATCAATAAATGAAATAGTATATTAAAATCGGGAAACTAAGATTGCGTACCTTTGCCATTTCTTATTCGTTTTCCACGAACCTCTAATGTATACTCTGTCTCCTGTCTGAGACAACTGTCTGGCCCCTTACTCAATCACGAGAGACGTACTTTCTACGTTCCCGGAGTCGACCTTCCGACTTTTCCCCAAGTAAGATTGAAGACTGAAGCAATTTTTTTCCCAGTGGAACCACTAATTCGTCATAAAAGTTATGCCCTTACGTTTTCATTAGGCAATCAGAATCGACTGTTCCCTAAAGTCTCCTACGTAAAATTTTTGATTGACGAAACAGCTAATCATGCCACAATTAAAGTTCCTTTGAACAATTAATTATTGACGTGCTTCTCCTTTTTACCGGTCGAGTTTGGGGAGAGTGTTATGCCAAAACCTTTGTACCATAACAAACGGCTCGGTCAAATTTCGTGGCGTGGAACCAAATTTCCTCTGACGATCTGAGAATAATTATAAAACTGTCTCTAGCCCTTTCTACTTTAATTAAGTTGACTTTGGTTTAATTCATTTAATCAATACTTCTACGAGTTTTCAAAATTCGACACATCACACAGAGCTTGTTACCACTCTGGAGACTAAATTCCAATCTGATATTGCTACACCGTACAGTTATAGTATCACTGGCGTAGACACGTTTGATAATTTATATTATTTCTATCAGACATGGTTTTAATGGGCTTATAACACATCGTCAACGTCTTGGACGACTTTTATTTTTTGGTCATATTAATCGCGTCTCTACGTCAGGATTTAATAGGCAAAGTCAACATGATATAATGTGTGAAATAATTTATATAGGCTGTGTTCCTATAGTGCTGCATATGTCCACTTGGTGGCATGGTAAATAGCCAGGAGATTAACCCTGCTTTGGACACTTATTACGTCAGTGTTTCGGTCATATGTATCATATAGAAGCTCAGTAATGAAGATGTGGTCGAAGAGTAATTTTATAAAAAGATTTTCTGAAGGGCTAATTTTGGGTCAGGGATATAGAAGATGACCTGATGCGCCTTGTGCATATTATAAAAGGCAGCTAATCTCGACAACCTTTCTGCACTTGTTTGTGATTATGTTCAAGTGGTGATGTTGGATATTTAAAAAGATGAGGTTAATTGCATTTTTGTAATAAAAAAAAATGTGTTCTAAGGAGTTTGCATCATTTTTTCCATGTCTTTTTGCATTTTTTTTATTTGTTTTTCTAAATGCGAAAACATTCTCTATACTAGACAGCTGGTTTTTGATGTTTTGCAGTTAGAAAATGTGCATACATTAATACTTTCTTTTTGCTTTCCATAAGGTAGAGACTATTTTATTATATCCACTGTATGTCCGTCTGTTTGCTCCATATTTTATATCAGCAAAATAACTTTAGTTCTTTAGAGTATCAAAATTTGTTATTGATATCGCACACTTGGCGTGATTGAAGAAGCCTCTCAATCATGGTGGTCGCGAGGTTAAAGATAAAGGTCCCTGACACAAAGGAGGAAAATGATTTCCACACAATATCATTAATTATCCATCGCAGACCTGGACCAAATTTGTAAATGGCTTGCCCTTGGGGTAAGGATGAAGATTATCGATCATGAGATTCAACGGCCAAGGTCACTAATCGAATGAAAAGCATGGTATCTGTACAAAAACTTTATCCGAACCCTAACTCATCTCTCTGGACTATACTTTATAGATGACTTGCACTTGTGGTAGTGAAGAAGTACTTGGTTTTCGAATTTGGAACCAAAACGACAAGGTCAAGATCACTGTAAAGGAAAAAAAATGGTTTCTGCAAAATGACATTAGTACTACATCACAGACCTGGACGAACTTTGTGAATGTCTTGCACTGGGTCTAATAAAGATCTTACGCCAAAGCATCATGGCAGATCTCACTTGTTGTTAGATCTGTCTGCAACAACGATAACGCAAGAGTATTTACGAAACACGAAACAAAATTCGATTGGAAATGCTCTTCAGACTGGTAAGAAGCCTTGCCAGTTTGATACAAGATTATCATTTCCTTAAAATGCAAAGAGGTTGCTCATAGTCAAATTCAGCCAGCATCTTACTAAAATACGGACTTTTATCAAGTCTGATCAAAATCTAATTTTTAAATAAATATAGTAATTAACAAAAAAAGATTCACCAATCAGGTGCAAATTCACCTCATTAATATATGTGATGTGTCGAACTTTGAAACCTCTTAGAAGCTTTGATTAAAGGAATTGTATCAAAGTCAACTTAATTAAAGTAGAAAGGGCTAGAGATAGTTAGATGATTATTTTCATTTCATCTCTGAACGTCAAAAGGGAATTCGTTCCACCTGACGTAACGTGACCGAGTCAGATGCTATGGTACAAGAGACTGACATAAGATTCTTTCCCAAAATAGACCGGGTAAAGGGCGGGAGCTGGCCATAGATGATTGTTCAAAGGAATGTTAATTACGGCATGATTAGTTGTTTAGTTGTCTTATCAATCCAAAAATTCTACGGAACAGGTTTAGGAAACAGTCTATTCCGATTGGTTAATATGGCTTTATGGGCGTAACTCTGTAAGAAATGAAAGGTTTTACTTTAGGAAAATTCAGCAGTCTTAAATCTTTCTTGGGAAAAGTTAGACCGGACTCCAGGATCGTGTAAGACGTTATCTCGTGATTTGGCAGTAAAGCGGGAGTTTTGTCTCAGCGAGTAGGCAAACTCTACATTTTGAATTCGTAAAAAGTACGTTTTCATTATAGAGTAAGGGGCCAGATAGTTGTCTCAGTTAGGAGACGGACTATACGTGAGGTTCGTGGAAACGAATAAAGAAAACGGCAAAAGGTACGCAATCTTAGTTTCCCGATTTTAATATGTTATTTTATTTGTTGATCTATTTGCAAATGTATTCTTGACATGATGTATGTATGCATGATTTCATTTTGCAGGATTTTAGTGAAATGCTAGTCACGACATTTTATTCTTTGATTTTCTAATTATCAATTCATTTGGAGAATTGGCAAGATTGAACGTAATTAAAATTTCAATAGATTAGTTGACAAGATTGCATGTAATTGAATCTTTAATACATTGGAGTGATTAGAAATTTTCATGAATTAAGCTTAAGGAATGATGGGTAATGTTTCATAGTTTTAATGATTAACTGTCTAGAATGAATATGACCTAACATTACATGTATATCTATATACTAGTTTGTAATATTTAATTGATCACTTAAGTGTATGTATATATGCTAGTTTATAATATTTAATTGGTCGAGTAAACTATTTTAGAATAGTTTGATCTGAGGGTCTAGGCTATATGTAACTTAACACTGCTAGATTGGTAGAGTAAGAAGTCAAGGGGGTTTTACATACGGGTTGATACGGCTGAGTAGAATTTAATTGACCTTCCCTAGCGTGATCCGAATTAGGGTCAGGACAAGCCTTGACCATCTATGTAAACATAAGAGTTAGGGAGCAATGAGTTACTGCGGCAGAATTTATGCCTTTTGTTTTCTGAGCCGAATTAATGTAAAAATACAGATATACTTGGGAATGTGACCTATTGTCTATTGCGAGACATTTTATTTATTGAAGGAAACAGCTTTCCTGGATTCACTTGCGAAATCCCTAAGCCAATCACAGGACCAGAGCAAATTCTGAGTCGAAATCTAAGTCCAGAGATGATTGTTAAATCAGAGTTCGACGGACAAGAGGCCAAGACCAAACAGATAGACAAAGATCGGCAGAGCAGGGACGAACGGAAGTCTTGATGTCTGCATAAAATAGGTGATGAAGTCTCTCATCGTTGCACTCAAAGGTCACATCTCATTGGCAATGAAGAAAGTATATTTAACGTTGAAAGTAATTTTACATTTAAAGAAATTTGTATTGTCTTATTATTTGAATACATGTTAGTACTATTTTTCCTTCTTTTGTAACCAAGTCATTGATTTCTTTTCATTTTAAATTCTGTTGATAAACTGATTAAATTTTATATTTGTTCATTGAAAGGGGGCTCGTCGTGTTATTTCTTCAATATACTTGTTCAGTGATCTGCATTCTTCTTTCTATCTATCCACACTGGGTAAATTACACAGCGGAGGTCATTCCCTAGCAACGAACCGTAGTGAAAGAGGTTGGTGTGTTTTGCACGCCGCCAATTTGTCACAATTTCTTTCATGCATAATCATACACTACCTAGATCTTAATGACATATGACTGTATACCAAACATCCTCTCATTAGTATTCCAGGATCTAACTCATAAGTTCTTATCCAAGGTCTTGAAGACAGAAATCTGTTTACCAATCATATCCTTTATGTGATGCACGGATCTATAATTAAACACATCCAAGATCACGATTATTCACGCGTACTTACCATGTTAAATTAAAACTGGATGAGAGTAAATACAGTTGTTAGAATAGTAACAAGCTCAGTCTATCGGATGCAAGATTACGTCATTATGAGATAAGTTTATCGGTATGTGCCATTTGTAGTTATATCCACAGTGAAATCAAGTAACGAATACCGAGGTTATTTGATAAGCGATATTCCGATTGGGAACTAGACCATCAATCTGACCTTGCCTTCAGTTCACGTGTTGCTGTGCTGTACAATCCCAAACCAAGCCAAATGCAAGTCAAATAAAGTTACTCTAATATCTCTAATTTTTTTATGTACCTTCTTTCTCTTAAACGCACACACATATATACACACACAAGAAACCGTGTTTTAACAATCTAATCATGCTTTTTTAACAAACAAAATAAAGACTGCATAAGAATCTTCCAAATACACCGTATTTTTACATATGGTTTTAGGAAAAACTGACAGTATCATGAAAATTTGTGTTCGGATCTACGTATATTCAACAGTCATGGATATACACCCACGCTCTTTATCCTTTCTCATTTAAATATTTTACTCCACAGACGTAGAAAAACAATTGACCTTGACTGTTCAATGTCAAATAATGGAAGACGAGAAGGCGGGTACGCACGGACTAAATTTTGAACCAATGAAATAATTTGATTGCATGGTCATAAGGCAGACTATATCAGTTTTTTAAAAGTGGATCAATGTTATTTCCTGTTTATATAGTTACCAGTTCTTTTTGTAATAATTTCCTGTCTTGAATGCTCATGTTACATAAAATTTGATTTTGAAAGAATACATGCCCAGCACCAAAAAAAAGTATCTTGTAATGTAGAAGTCCATCAGTTCTTTTGTGAACCCTTTTCATTCTGGACCAACAAGTTAGCATGCAAAGCCCTCAAATTAGTAACATGGGAGCTGTTGTGGCTATATCGGATATCAGTATGAGGTTTTCTCAATAGGCATCAGATTGACGCCATTTTCATTTGGAACCAACTAGAAACCGTAAGTGTTTAAATGTGAGCATAAGGATGGTAAAACCATCCGTTCATGAATAGCAATATGACCATCCATTCATGAGGGGATAGTGATAAGATTGGTACAGCTATAATAAATAGCTGATAGACTTAGCAAGTATCATTAATGTTCATCTTTATACCCGTTAGAGACCAGATAATAACTTATTCAAACTTCTCGAAGGTCTTGATGCATTTTTGTAAACACTGAAAACGCTCTTTCTTCGTTTCCTCCAAAGTGTTGATGCGTCCATGTATGTCATATATATTACTCAGAATGATTGAAATACATCTACAATCATTTTTACCACTCAACCATCTGCAAACAGTTTGCAAACTCCAAAAAGCGTAACTTTTACGTGAAAGCAACACAATCTAAATTTCGGCAAGAGCGACTTAGATCTTACGAAATAGATAGGTAGGTCACGTTTACCTACTCTTTGTACTGTGATGAAACCTTAAAACAAGGAAACTATCCATGATACAAAAACTAAATAAGAATTTAGGCTTATTAACATGATCTTTGAACATTCAAAGTCAATAAGTTCTCTCCTCTACCCAAGAACGGGACATGTATGAGGTTGGAAGAAATAAATACCTAAGTAAATTCAAGTCATCTCTAATAAAGCATATGGTTTCATTATTCACAGTGTCCCAGCGGTGAACAATATGAGAATGATGATCTTTCCTGCATATGCAGATGAAACAGGAAATTTTAGTACCCCATCATACGCATATAGCACATGCGGCTGCCTGCTTTAAAAGCTACTGTTATTAAAACTAAGGTGTAGACAATTTTACAATGGAGCTTGATCATTTGGGTTTTAATATTTCTTTTATATCTTCATCTATCATCATGTGTTCATGTCCAGGTAAAAACTGATGTACTGGTATATATTTTAAGACAACAAAACCATTGCAGATGAATCAGAATATATGTCTTTGAAACAGTAAACATTGCCTTATAAAATAAGAAGGAAAAAAATCGGCTAATAAACGTACGCTCTACATATGTCAAAAGAGAGTAGGAAACCAAAACAATGTTCCAATACATTTGAATCGTGCTGGACAAGACAACCTATTTGGTCTTTCTTGCGTATCTTTAATTAAATATTTTATTTATTTGTAAAACTGCAATAGAGCAAACATTTTGATGTATATTCGTGTAACTAAGTTCAATTATACAGTTTTCACCAAACTCTTTTAGCTGATAGAAGCAAACAATCTGTCAAAGAAAACACGGCAAACGTTATTGCACATAATCCAAACGTTTTTAATTAGATCCACACACTAGCTATAAAAAGAAACCCAAGACCTTGAAGTCACACCAAGTGATCCAAGTAAACCTGATATTGCTCACGTGACTTATGTAACTTTACAGCTGACCGTTTTCTTAAGCAAGCTTGCAAGAACACATTCATTATAAACTGTCTCCAAAAGTTTCCACCATGATGGTTTTTACCTGTTTGAATATACCATGATAAAGTTCTTCCTAAAGGAAACGTTATTAATCACAGGCCCTTGCTGAAAATCAAGGTCAGCCAAATTCTGATGACATCAACCCATTTGCCTAATTTTATAGATAATGCAATGAAGAAAAGCGCGGATTGAGACAGGAGTGTTTTATACAGTTTTTGTGATCTAGTAACGAGTGTGTTTTTCTGTTCTTTTATGCAGTAGTAGGGAAAGCGGTCCAGCAGTACGTAAGCTGGCATTTGAAATAACAAGTCGATCATTTTGTTTATCTTTGCTGTGCGTATGCACATTCCACGCCGAAAAGTAGCTTCCAATTTCAAATCAAACTAGTCGTCCAGACTTTCCATTTATCACCTGCTATCCATTTTCAGGTCATGCAAACAGCGCAGTCGTAAAGTGTAATTTATATTATGTAAATGTGAAAATTGAGAGTTACTGTTTTGTCTGTACTTTATTCAAATTGTTGCATATTATTTAATTATGTTAAGGTCAACTGCCATGCGTAGGTTACATGCTTCAGTGTCGGGGAAAAAATTGGAACACCGTTAATATTAGCCCTGAGTCTGAAATGATTTCTTTTGTTAAGCATCTTTTGAACCAAAACTGTACATGACTCTTCATTTCTACCTTGGTTTTATTTTTATTGATTATACAGCCACCACTTTAACATTGAATCTGGTAATTCATGTTAAAATATTAAATTTCTCGTGCTGTAATTCTTGTCAAAGGCAGTGCCGGATTAAACCCTGCGGAGATCCCCACGCAGTAAAAATCTCGTTCTCCCCCTCCCCTCACCCGTTGTCGCGGGGCCCTTCAAGGCATGGGGCCCATAGGTCGGTGCCTAATCTGCATATTGGGTAATCCGGCAATGGGCAAAGTAATCTAGCTTTGTGGATAACTGGATAACTGTTCGATACACTGGTTAATCCAATCTGTCAGCGATGCGATTGAAACTGCAACGATTTTGTCTGCACTGGCAACGAAGGAAATTGTGGAAACAGTGGCCGCATAATGGGTTTCTGACTGATTCTAACTTGACAATGTTGTGTTTGTTGTTGTTGGTTAAGCGCCATTTTTTCAGCACATGATACATGGCAGCCAATAGAGAAATCGTAATTACTGCTTCATTCCGTCACGCTTTATAACGATGATCCCTTTGTTTTTGGAAAACTTTTTTTATTGCTTTGTCGTTATTTTGTCATTTGAAACTAAATATCAGTAGGTGCAATCTATCTTTGATGCATC
This sequence comes from Potamilus streckersoni, assembly GCA_016746295.1. Taxonomy (NCBI): domain Eukaryota; kingdom Metazoa; phylum Mollusca; class Bivalvia; order Unionida; family Unionidae; genus Potamilus; species Potamilus streckersoni. The sequence goes on along the minus strand of JAEAOA010000698.1, from coordinate 2,084,404 downwards.
TAGTATTCAAGTAATAAGCAGATGGTAGTGCAAGGACAAGCAACGGCATTCCGAGCGCAAATCCCTAACCCACCAGTCACACTATAATCTATATGCATCACTGTCACAATACCTAATGCATCACTGGCAAACGTTGTCACAATGCCTAATGCATCACTGGCAAACAATGTCACAATACCAAATACATTCTTTTATAGTTTATAATGCCCAGCTCAAGATAATATACATTAAACAATGCATGAAGCAAAAGAAACATATTACTTGTATATGATTCACCGGTGTGATCGTCGTTCCAGATTTTCAACCCAGTTTTATCTGTCGACAACAGCTTTATACATTTTTGCGGTCTGCTAGTTTGGTTGCGAGTATTGTTCTGCTTCTTCTGAAATCATACGAGCTATCTTATGATCTAAATTTTGGAAGTATTTAAATATGTGCAAAAAAACCAGGCGAATTTGTCGATTTTCTTCACGTGCTTGTAAATGTTTACTTACAAGTCATATGAACATATTAATATATGTATCACGTATCTTCGTTTTTTCTGATCTCTCTCTCTCTCTCTCTTACACACACACACACACACACACACACACACACACACACACACACACACACACACACACACACATTTTATGGTAAAAGGGATGGTACCTCCATTCCAACCTCTCAAGTAGTTCTACATGGCTGAACGGCAGCACATGTTTCAAAACTTAAAATACACAAGTAAATTAAGTTAAGAAAATGCTCTATACATCTTGTCACTGGCAAACGTTGTCACAATAAATAATGCATCACTGGCAAACGTTGTCACAATACCGAATGCATCACTGGCAAACGTTGTCACAATATCTAATGCATCACTGGCAAACGTTGTCACAATACCTAATGCATCACTGGCAAACGTTGTTACAATACCTAATGCATTCTTTCATAATTTAAGCATTCCCTTCTCAAGATAGCATACATTAAACAATGCATAAAAACAAAGAAACACGCATACGCTTCACCGATGTGATCGTCGTCCTGGATTTTCAATCCAGTCTTATCTGCTGACATCAGCTTTATACTATCTGCAGTCACCTATTTTGACTGCAATTATTGGCATACTTCTGAAATCAAATTAGTTATCTTATGATCTGAATTTTGAAGTGTTTAAATATGTGCAAAGAAACCAGAAGACTTTTTCGACTTTTTTCACGTGCTTGTAAATGATTACTTACAAGTCCTACGTAAATATTCATTATATGTATCACGCATATTCGTGTATTTCACTGATGGTCATCTCTCTGCCTCTCACTCTCAGGAGAGAAATCGTGAGATGAAAAATTCTTCTCGTATAGACTTTCTCGAGATCGCGTACTGGATCTTCAAAAGCATGCATCCATATTGTATCACATAATTTAACATATCTTTCCAAATGGATATAGTGAGATCGAGCATGGAAGTTTCGATTTCGCATAAGTGAGAACGCGATTGCATGCTACAGATATTTCTGTTTCACGCATCAAAGAGATCGTGTGATTGAAAATCGTAGTCTGTTGTCTCTTTCGAGCTCGAGCAATCGAGCCTCGAGATAGCAAACCATTACTTCTTTATGGTCCTGATGGTGTGCAAGCATTATGGTCACGTATAAGATGTATATATTCTGTGCATCGATTATCACCAGCAAAAAAGGAATCATCATTTTTCATAGTTACACCATTCCCTGCTCAAGACACCGTGCATTAAACAATCCTTGAAACGAAGAAAATTTTAATGATGAAACATATGAGAAAAGCGGAAATAAGCAGTTTTTGTCATACTCACTATCGTGATACCACTCGATATTATATATAAACTCATCACGGACGTGATCGTCGTTCCAGACTTTGGATCCAGTCCTATCTGACATTATCATTAATCAAATAGATTTTTTTGAAGTCTAAGGGATAAAAATTGGCAAACTAGTTTCTTCACTCTTTAAAAAAAATTCCGGACATCAAATAAATTATGATGGATCACTGATCAATGCAAAAGTTGACTTGTTTAGAAAAATGGTGATTACTACTAAGTTATATCTTGTCACGTGTTCTATTAAATATGTCTACAAAGAATGAAAGAAAAAAAACGTATACTACTTAGCACTAACTACTACTCAAAATCCTGTGATGAAAAAATCTTTGCAAGAGACATCTGTTGATTTGATTGGGTTTTTAACATTGTAGAAACAATTGATCGGCTACATCATGGAAATGACAGTTAAGTACCACTGCCAAATATATATATATATATATATATATATATATATATATATATATATATATATATATATATATATATATATATATATGGTCAAGAAATCAGGGCTGGTCTTGGTGGGTATCGAACCCGCAACTTTTGGATTATCAATCAAACTCTACCATCTGACCTATAGTGGCTCCATCTTTTCATTAATGAAAAATCTTTGTCAGTTTCCAAAACTTGATTTTTAATGATAAACGCAGATTTGTGGCTTTTGCCAAATGCTAATAATTTTTACTTAATTTAAGTTTCTTATTAGAAAAGTGGTATTCTGAAGGACAAAAGCTAGATAAATACTCAGATTTTTAACTTATTATTTTAATGTAGGAAATGACCTATCAACTTCAAAAATGTTCCACATAGAACTAACTTTTCTGCGATAACTTATTGTACAACATAAAATGTGTGTAAAATATCTGTAAATCATACTGCAGCAGCAAATTCTATCGAAAGAAAAAGGAATTTTCATAAGATTTCAGTATATGGATGGTTTGACAAACTTGAAAAAAAAAAATGATTTAGAGAGCAGGGGAATAGGTTTGTGGCATATACTACTTATGGGGTAATTTTGTTTTATAATTGTCATATTTGCTGTTGAATCAGGTTCATTGCAATAAATCTGAAAGCTCACAAGTTGGACAAAATTCTACTAAGCGTTTTACAACAATAAATTCATAGGTTTTTCTATGTTTATTAATATTAGCCATATTTGATGGCAGATCAGTATTGCAATTTTTGCATGCATAAATGACTTAATTGTTTCACGCCGGTTCATGTTTACAATCTCCGCAATCATGTAAACAAGCACGTGACTAAGTAACACGGAAACTACTCATTCCAATTTATTTTTTCCACATCTCTACCTTTCTAATGTGACTTGTATATTCTTTCTTTTCTTAAAAGTATAGACGATTTTCACATTTAATCTTGTATCTCAGAAAAAGCTAAAGATACTGAGCATTTTTGTACCATACAATAAACATGACATTAGTTTAATTTACTGATATTAAAACACTACTGTTTTGTTTTGAAACAGTGTACCTTAACAGTTGATAAATAACATTTTATTTGAAAGAAACACTGTTGCAAGCACAGAGGTTCGTTACAAAGAAAATTGAGTCTTAACCTGTAACAACAAAACAAAAGGGAATACACCGGTCCGCACACTTCGGTAGTTCCATTCTTTCTACTTTATCCTAATTGCGTCTACTAATATCCCACTTTAACCAGTCGTGATCAAGAATAGTTCAATTTTTAAAACAACTCAAGTGCCGTTTGCATTCGGATACTCTTGGATTTTACCATTGACAGAAAGGAAGATCGGAACGAGATTGTTCAGATGCATCATTAGGCCATAGAACACAATTTTACTATATTGTCTCTACATTTGTTTCTCAGTACTGAACTTTCCACTGTGTGACAATCAATAAAAATCATATGTTAGTCTAAAATACCTTCAAAGATGACTTTACGGTGAAGTTCTTCTCATTTTTTTTGAGAGGCTGAATTGTAAACAAAACACCAGGCAACGGAACACAGATTTCACTTCCAAATCATCACCATGACCTTATTACTCAATTGGCACTGTCGCCGAAATACACACAGACAACCACACCATAAGTTCACATTTTAAAGAATAAACAATTGCCTTTAAATCCTTACCAAGATTGCCAAAATCTAACTCTAGCATCACCACCAAACTCAGACAGGAAAAAGTGATCTAAAAATAGACTGGGACTACATTCGTACCCGATTTTATTTATTGTGTACTGATGCCATTTGATTGTTCGGATCTTACCTTTAATGATCTAAAAATGAAATCAAAATGAAATAAAAGGATTTATATAGAATTCATTCCTTAACACACACACACACACACACACACACACACACACACACACACACTTCATCTAAAGGGTTGTAACAATATTTAACAATTTATCTCAACATATGTATCAGATATATTTTCTCAAGAACTTTACAATTATTATGCATGATATTTCACACTGAAAAAAAAACACAAGTCATAATTAAAAAATTATATACAATATTACATTATTTCTTTCTTTTATAAACAATGGATTTAATAGGCTCTACATGTAACTGAAATATATAGATTTTGGCTGCGATTGAAATATTCTTCATATAGACTGTATTTACATATGAAGCTAAGTCGACCGTTTTGAAATTCTCATTCGGATGCCATTGGATGTTCTCATAACAGCTGCTGGGTTCTTCTCTGGGACATGATTTGGCTCTGGCTCAAATTTGTACCTTTAAATAAACATAAAAAGGTAACCATTCTAAAATACTAATGCCAACACTATGGTTGCCTTTATATTGTGCTCTTCCTCTGATTATGTCTCACTTATTTAACTCCTATGTATAAAAGTCTACAGACCACACAATAAACTGCCTTATTTTTGGAAAATATATTTCATCTTCTAAAATCAACATCTTGCCCTTAATACTATCACAGCATAATGTGCTTATAGCTATGGTGTAAAATCACAGATGTCCACACAACATTCGCATGACAATAAATTTCCTGTGCTTGTCAGTTTTTTTGAAAAGTATGAAGCATCAATTAGAAGTTTAAAATTATGAAGGTTCAATAAAGATTTAACCATCGTACAAGTGATGCATTTCTTATTTGGGTCCTCATACAGATGGATGGATGGATGGATGGATGGATGGATGGATGGATGTACAGATAAATATAAAGATAGTACAATAAAAGCCATTGCAGACAATTAACTATCTTAGAGCAATAAATATTGCTTCAAAATATTATGTTATGCTAATTAACTGTTCAATCCCCCTTCATATTTCTATCTTTGGGAGTTACAAGTTACTGTGCATGTTACATTTTAGAATTCATTTGAATAAATTACAAGGTCAAAAGAATTGCTGTGAATATACAGAAAACAGACAGATGCAAAGATACTCATATAGACAAAGACAGAAGGGTAAGTTGAATAGGTAGATACTAGATACATGCCTTAAATACATACAAATAAACATACATAATTCGATCAAGAGATTCATTACACTTTCTATTATCCCATCCCAAATGTTTCTAATACAATGTAGCCAGTGATTCTGACATCACTCATTGTGCTTTTAGTATTTTGTGAAGTCTTTTTAAATATCTGAATTGTTATCACTGATCATTTTTACAACCACCCCCACCCCACACAAGTTTCTTGTAATGCTTCTGATAATTAATATATTGCTGTAAATCATTATGCATTGATATCAAATCTCGACATTTATATACATAATTCATGCTTACTACAAAAGATTTTGCAATTAGCTCCTTCATTACATGCAACGTTTAAAATTATGTTTGTTAATTTTGTTCATAAAATCATGCACATATATAGATTATTAACATAAATTTCTACACATGCATTTTTATAAACTTTTTGTTACTTATGTTTAAAGTACTTTTTATCAGTATTGTGCAAATGGGAAAATACTTTCATTCAACGAGGTATAATTTGAACTCCACTTGTAACAGTTTAGACCATCAAAGCACGTGCCAGCAGTCCAGGGTCATACAAAGATCTAACTGTGCAGACCTAAATTTACCATCAAATCACATAGCAGTTTAATGGGAGTTTGGAACCACCTTGTTTATTTGTTACTTCACAGAACACAACATTTCTTAGGCCACCTTGGGAACAGGTGCCTTCATGTAGTACCATAGCACTCAGCTATTCATTAGAACAATTCTCAGAAGAAGGCAAAACACCTGAAACTAAAAGACATAGAACCTCCTGTATCCCTTAAAATTTTAATAAGGATAGGATTGGCCAAATCACTTAAGAGTGATATAGAACCCTTCGACATGAATGGTTCAAAATTCTTCAAAACACAATCAGACTGAGGTTTATCAAACCCAACAAATGCATTGTTTTCAATACATGACGACCTCCTAGAAATAAGAGCATTTGGGATAGTTCAATCTTGATTCTGATGCCTTTATTTCAATTTGAAGCACTCAGAAATGACGTGTCCTTTTTTCTTACAATAGGTACACGTAGGTAGAGACAAGGATTTAGATTCAAGTCTCTCAGAGGCTTGATTTTTATAATTTGTGCCAGATTATATTTTTACGGAGTCGTATTTGTTTGAAACATCTTTCTATCAGTAAACTGCTGAGTGAAAGATTTGTTTACAGCAGGAACTTTGTGAGTTAAGGAATACTTAGCAGCAGCCAGAGCAGCACTTTCCAATGTTACTATGGACACCGTTCTTGAACTCTTAAAGCAATACGAGTTGTCTTAGATTTTCATATTTCTTTATTGACCTTACTAGAAGAGCACCACTTATCAAACTGTTGTGCCTTTTCCAATGCAAACTCGACAAAGGTCTTATCAGTTGATTTTCTGGAAAACCTGAATTTTTGTCGATAAGCCTCATGGACTAACTCATAACCGCGCAAAACACAATCCTTAACCACATCATAGTCAGAACTCTGCTCTAGTGAGAGAGCAATGTAATTACGAGCCCTACCAATAAGGACACTCTGCAATAACAAAGTCCAATACTCCCTCAGCCATTTGGGACTCACGGCTATTTTTTTTTCACAAAGAATAAAATATTTGTCTACTTCATTTTCTCTGAAAGGAGGCACTAGCTCGATATTTCTTACAACATCAAAAGTAGGGGAGTATTTTCTTTTTGCCAGCTCTAATTCTTTCATTTTAATTTGATATTCTTTTTCGTCCCTTTCTTTTTGCATCTGTCTATCTTTCTCTCTTTCTTCTAATTGTCTTTCTTTTCCCCTTTCTCCAAATTGTAATCTCATTTCTTTTTGTAATTTTATTTGCCTATCCTTTTCCTTTTTTTCCAATTGTATTCTCATTTGTTCTTTTTGTAATTCAATTTGCCTTTTTCTTTTTCTAATTGTATTCTCATTTGTTCTTTTTGTAATTCAATTTGTCTTTCTTTTACTTTTTCTAATTGTATTCTCATTTGTTCTTTTTGTAATTTTATTTGTCTATCCTTTTCTTTCTCTTCTTTTTCTAATTGTGCCCTCTGAAACTCAAATTTATATTTCAACTTTAGTTCTGCAATTTTAACGTCAGAATCGGTTAAAGTCTTACAGACAGATACCAAAACACTTGTCAAAGATATTCTTCTCTACCAAATGTTGAACAATAATTTTCTTGATTTCTTGTTTTGTTAGAGAAGATTTTGCTTCGGATAGTTCATACTTTCTGGCAAGTTCAAGCAATTCATCCTTCCTAAAACTCCAACTGTTCATTGGATGGAGTAGAAAACTCCACTCTTGACATTTTTAAGAAAAAAGCCTGTTGTTTTCACTAAAATTTCAAATAAAATAAACTAAGGAATTTAACTTTCGAATTTTAGCCAATTTCAAATATCTCAAAGGACGAGCGAATAATTCTTTTTATGTTACGTATTGGCTCGTTCAAAGTAACAAAAGAAAGAGTGAAGAGTGAAGCTTTGTAAATTTTAACAAAAATAATTTATTTTCCTAGAAAACATGAAATAGTGTAAATAATTTAAGCAAGACTTACGGTTTACAGAAATGATCCAAATATTTGTTCAAAATAGAAATACAAAGTCCTGTAAAAAGTTATAAACACAGTCTGAAGTTCTGGTCCAAAATGGCGGATGACCACGTCAGACGAAGGCTAACAGAAAATTCCAGAATTTACACAATAAATCACAGTTTGTGTTGTCCCGTTCCAATTTAGAATAATTCGGGAAAATGTCCAAATCAGTAATGTTGTTTTCCAGGAAAACAATTATTCATAAAACGAAGTAAAAATAGCTCCTCTAACAAGACACGCGGTTCTACGTAGACATACGAACAGACAACTTCTTCTAGCACAAAAATACTTTTTTTCCTAAGGTATTAGAAGTTGTATAACTGACTTTACGACTCTACAACTGTGTATGACTCGACTACGACTGTTGACTCTCGACTACAACTACCTGTCCGTGACTGTCGACTTGCAAAAATCTCAAACATAAATGAAGCTAATGCGTTGTTTGAATTGCACGAGCACGAGGACGCTTGCAATTTCGTAATACTTCTGGACATTTAGGAAAGCCTGACCCAGTATCAGTCAATCATTTTAATTGCTATTCCTTAATGTTGACTTGTAATGAATTTGTAATCATACACAGCACGTACTCACATGAGTCAAAGTACGACTCAAGTAAACAGTTTTTTCAAAAACATGTTAGATGATATTAATATAATTATATTAATAATTACATTTGATGAAATAAAAGATTTATACAAAATTGTTTCCTTAACACACACATACTTTAACTACAGGGTCGTAACAGTATCCACACAAAGACAAGGCCACTTTGGGACCAATAGTAATGTTAGTCATCAAAAGTTTACGTCTATTGTCATTGTTAGTTATAAAGCCACCTGCAGTTGCTCCAAGCCGTTGAGTCAACGAGTCAATCTTGTCTGGTTCAGTACAGTAAAACACTGCTGTACATCTGCAGCATAGCAAAGTGCTTCCCTATTAAACCTTTAGGATCGCAGTTAAATATACCCCAGTGCCATGCCCAACTAGGAACAACTAAGTATTCATGGATACCATTGGGTAAAACAATGCCATGCAGCCACCGCTGCTTGAACATGTAATTTACGGTGCATGCAGCCCATTACAAAAAACTATGGAATCCAGCTCCTTATCAGCTGGAAGTGCAGAGGAGGAACTCTAGCCACCCACTGGTATCCACCATGGGGAGGGCATTAGTCAACCAGGCTTCGTTGAATAGAAAGGCATGCCAGATGATGATTTCAGAAGTTATGTCTGATCTTCAAAGTCTTCCCGCTCACAGGAAACATGACACGAATGAAGTAAAAGCTCTGGCAGTAGAATATTGTAATCATCAGAGCACAAGTCCATAGCCTGAATACAGATGGTGGTGGCCGCCAAAGCTATCTATATTTGGAGCCCACAAATGGAATGGGTGTTTGCCCAGCATTGAGTTGCCTATTTGCATGAGTAGCCTATTTGCATGAGTTGCCTATTTGAATGAGTAGCCTATTTGCATGAGTTGCCTATTTGCATGAGTTGCCTATTTGCTTGCATGAGTAGCCTATTTGCATGAGTAGCTTATTTGCATGAGTTGCCTATTTGCTTTTGTAGCCTATTTGCATGAGTTGCCTATTTGCATGAGTAGCCTATTTGAATGAGTAGCCTATTTGCATGAGTAGCCTATTTGCATGAGTTGCCTATTTGAATGAGTAGCCTATTTGCATGAGTTGCCTATTTGCATGAGTAGCCTATTTGCATGAGTTGCCTATTTGCATGAGTAGCCTATTTGCATGAGTAGCCTATTTGTATGAGTAGCCTATTTGCATGAGTAGCCTATTTGCATGAGTAGCCTATTTGCATGAGTTGCCTATTTGCATGGCCATAAGGATAACTCCTCAGTAGAGGGTTTCACTGTCTGCATTTGCCATCTATAGATCCAAATTTACAATTAAATCATGTGCCAGCGGATTGAGATCATAGGTAGATATAACAGTCATCACAGCATGTGTACCAAAACATCCTTGTCATTTTATTCATATGCATTAAATGATATCGGATGGACATGGACATTTAAAATAACTCTTTTGCCTGTGTTATTTTATCACAATAATTTTACTGATGTCAGGACTCTATGTCATAACTGAAATGTAAGCAATTGCTTGAGATAAACAAAACTGAATGATTTCTTCCATTTTTTTTCCATCATTCAATGGTTACAGGAATAACATTTAAATGAATCATGCTGGTATTTTATTCATAGTTGAAACATTTAATATTTTTTTCAATACCCATCTTTTTATGAGGATCTCTCACACACCATGCTGGATATTCACTCTCTAAACCAAAATATTTTGGTTAAGGTTCCCTATGATTCCTTCTCAGTGTCTCTCAGAGAGTTGAAGTTGTTAAAAATGGCTCAGCAAATCTGAGTCTATGCTGATCAAAATTTAGCATTTGTGATACACAAACAACTGGTATACATTATGTGCAAGTATGTCTGAGTTTATACTGTTCACAATAATTTGTCACACACAACACACATGGTACACATTATGTCACAGTAGTCTGAGTAAATGCCATTCATGATAATTTGTCACACACAACACAAATGGCACACACTATGTCACAGTAGTCTGAGTCAATGCTGTTCATAATAATTTATCACACACAACACAAACGGCACACATTATGTCACAGTAGTCTGAGTTAATGCTGTTCACAATAATTCATCACAGACAACACAAATGGCACACATTATGTCACAGTAGTCTTGAGCCAATGCTGTTCACAATAATTTATCACAGACAACACAAATGGCACACATTATGTCACAGTAGTCTTGAGCCAATGCTGTTCACAATAATTCATCACAGACAACACAAATGGCACACATTATGTCACAGTAGTCTTGAGTCAATGCTGTTCACAATAATTTATCACACACAACACAAATGGCACACATTATGTCACAGTAGTCTGAGTTAATGCTGTTCACAATAATTCATCACAGACAACACAAATGGCACACACTATGTCACAGTAGTCTTGAGCCAATGCTGTTCACAATAATTTATCACAGACAACACAAATGGCACACATTATGTCACAGTAGTCATGAGCCAATGCTGTTCACAATAATTCATCACAGACAACACAAATGGCACACATTATGTCACAGTAATCTTGAGTCAATGCTGTTCACAATAATTTATCACACACAACACAAATGGCACACATTATGTCACAGTAGTCTTGAGCCAATGCTGTTCACAATAATTTATCACAGACAACACAAATGGCACACATTATGTCACAGTAGTCTGAGTCAATGCTGTTCACAATTAAGTAAGTGTAATGAACAAACATATCCATGCAGTTCACAATTTAAGCAGTATAAACAAACACATTTCACAACAAGTCTTGAGTCCATGTTGTTCATAATTTCAACCATATATTATGTAACAGCAGGCCTGAGTCTATATTGTTCAAAATTATCCATGTGTTATATATATACATACACATTCTGTGACAGCACTGACAACATGGTTTTATCACTGGACAAATAGTGCATACATAAGTCAAGTACTTATCTATGACTTGGTTTATACACCAGTCTAAGTACTTACCTATGAATTAGTGTCTACACCAGTCTAAGTACTTACCTATGAATTAGTGTCTACACCAGTGTAAGTACTTACCTATGAATTAGTGTCTACACCAGTGTAAGTACTTACCTATGAATTAGTGTCTACACCAGTGTAAGTACAATTAGTGTATAACCAGTCTTATTCCTTACCAATAAATCAGAGTATACACCTGTCTCATTACTACCTATGAAAGTGTGTATATACCCAGACTAATTGCTGACATATGAATTAGTGTCTACACTAGTTTAAGTACTTATTTATCAGTCAGTTTATACATCTAACTACTTACCTATTAAGTATACACCTGCCTCAGTACTTACCTATGAATTATGTGTATATACCTAAGTATTTACCTATGAATCAGTGTATACACCAATGTAAGTACTTACCTATGAAATAGTGTATATACCAGTTTTATTCCTAAGCTATGAATCTGTGTATATACCTACCTCAGTACTTCTCTATGAATCTGTATATATATATATATATATATATATATATATATATATATATATATATATATATATATATATATATATATATATATCTGTTTAGGTACCTACCTATGAATCATTTTATATACCAGTCTTACTGTTATGAATTAATCCATGTAAACACCTAAGTACTTAGGTATGAATCCATGTATACACCTAAGAACATGCCTATGAATTAGTGTATATACCTGTCTAGGTATATATTAATCAGTGTATGCACCTAAATACTTACCTATGAATCAGTGTATACACTTACTGGCAAGTGCATGCCTATGAATTAGAGTAATGCAGTCATGTATATAGCTATGATTTAGTGTATACACTTGTGTAAGACTGTACCTAAATACTTACCTATGAATCAGTGTATACACTTACTGGCAAGTGCATGCCTATGAATTAGAGTAATGCAGTCATGTATATAGCTATGATTTAGTGTATACACTTGTCTAAGACTGTACCTAAATACTTACCTATGAATTAGAGTATGTATCTAAGTGCATACTTATGAATCAAAGCACACACCTAAGTACATACATATGAATCAATGTATACACCTGTCTAAGTACTTACCTATGAATGAGTAGATACACCTGTATGAGTACTTACCTATGAATCAGTTTTGAGATGACAACCTTCATTTCATGCATTGCAAAATGTTGGCCTATACAATTCCTGTTGGGAAAAATATGTGCATTTTATTTTAAGATATGCTAAAAATTTATATAATAATAAATCAAATTATATAACAATTACAATATAAGGTAACATGTGCAGAAATATCTGTTACATATCTTAACTAAAGTTAATGATAAATTATATTTGAAATGAATACCAGCATGAAGCGAACTAATGAGTAACCAATCTGCCTATGTGCTTAGATTAACAACAAAATTACATATTTTCAGGGCATGTACCCAAACGATTCATATAGCAAGCGTATCTTGACTGACTGAAAGGTCTGCAACCTCCGACAATGTCTGCAAACATTCATTAAACTTAACTCACAATCAGTTCAGTTATGGCTCAGTTACATATTTTTGTTCTCAAGTGATCACTGAAAATTCCCCATTTTTCTCCCAACTCTCATGTAAAATTAAAGTGCTTATCCGGGTTCTCAACAAACTTTTTCTTGTAACCTTTTCTTGATATTCCTTTATTATGGGAACACTTCTGTGATAATGTTACCCTGTTACGTTATAATGAGCATTATTGTTAGTGACATTACCTCTACATGAGGTATCTATGTAAATACTCTTTAAATCCTCCATGTATTGTACAGGGATATGAAGTGGGTTCTTTGTCAGAATTCATTATTTTATCCCATCATTTAGTTTTAAAGTATAATCATATAGTTTATTAACATTTACTTATGAGCAGTTTGGAACACTGATATGAAAAATAAAATCAAAACAAAGATATAAATGCTGCATTATAAAATATTTTTTAAAAAACTGTCCAATATTTTGGGAATTATCTCTAAAAGTAAATTTAAAAAATGTGAATTAGTTTACATAAACCAGAAATAGAAAATTAAAATGATAGAACCAGTCATAAAAATAAATTAGCATTGCTAAATCAGCTGGTTTGCTGTGAAATCTTCATTAGTGTGTATTGTCAAACAGTTTTATTTATGAATTTTCATAAAATTATTATCTCTAATTTTTACTGAATTTGAAAGTTACTAAAAGTAAAGAGGTTATGAAATCAAATTTCTTCTAATAATTAATTTTTTTAAAAAAATGAGACCCATTCTCCCATTTGACTACTAAATTTCTTATGTAAAAGTGAAACAAGAGCCCTATAAAGGGACTGATGCTCTACTGAGTCAAACAAAATTCAAGGAATTAAAGATTAGACCATTTCTTCCATGGAACTGTTGAGTACTGAAAATCTTATATTCTTCAGTGATAGCAAGATTTTCTAATTTACTGCTGTGGTACACATATTGGATATCCAATTGGCAACATTTCCATGTAGGACAATGCAGATATTGTTAGAAGTCTTTTGGTGAAAACTCCATATCACAATGATTATCCATTCAGAGACAGCAGAGACAGTAGCTTAAGACAGTCACCATGGTTGCCATACCAGATATATGATGGGCACCATTTTCATTTGGACCAGCTAAGCAGCAGAAGAACTCTGCAGGTGTAAAACTGTAGTTGATGCAGCTTTCCATTTGAAGAGGAGTAGAGATAACAATATATTGAAGATTTTCATTCAGACATAACAATAACAAGATTATTAAGAAGGCTGAAGTGATGGCCATATTGAACATTAGATCAGCACTATGTTTAATACCAATTGAACATCACAAAAAGATTTCTGGTGAAAGTCCCACATCAATATGACTTTCTGTTAGAGTTGTAATAATAAGATTTTCGAAGCTGGCTGCCATGTCGGCCATATTGTGTGTCAGATCAACATGATTTTTATTTAGGACCAGCTAGACATTATAAGAATCGTTTAGTGAAAAATCCATGCTGATACAACTATCCATTCAGAAGTGGTAGTGATAACAAGATTTTCAAGACAGTTGCCACGGCAGCCATGCTGGGCTTCAGATCAGCATGATTTTCCTTTAGGATCAACTGGACATATTCTGGTGAAAATCCCATGTTGATATGATGACTTGCAGTGATAACAAAATGTTAAAGATAGCTGACATGGTGGCCATATTGGTCAGAAGATGGGCACTATTTTCATTAGGACCAACTAGACATTAAAATAAGTCTTTCACTCAAAACCCTATGTTGATATTTTGATATAATGTCTGTCCAAAGGACTAGTGATAATATGATTTTTAAGATGACCACTGTGGCTACCATATCTGATGTTTGAGAAGTACCATTTTCACTTAAGACCAATTGGACCATGGAATCAATGTGTATGCAAAGTTTCAAGGCAATACTCCAAGTAATTTTTTTTAGGATGAATAGTTATTATAAGTTAGTTCTAATGGATAAACAGTTGACAGTCAATGGACAGAAGACCATCTCATAAATACTTCTGATTTACAACCATTACAGCCAATAAAAAAAACCACCATCATTTAAAAGTTGCTAGGTTTCAGCATAACATTTGATAGAAGAACTAACCTTGGTCCAGCAGAGAATGGCACAAACTGGTAGGAATCCATTGTTGCTGAATTCTCCTTGGAGAACCTCTCTGGAATAAATTCTTCTGGATTGTCCCATACATCTTTGTTATGGTGGAGATTGAGGATTTGAATAGATACAACAGTTCCAGCTGGAAACGTATGTCCATCGAGTTCAAAATCTTTTGTAAACTGTCGTTGTATAGCGAAAACTGGACAATGAAAATGCATTCCTTCTTTGATGACCATTGTCAAGTATTCCAGCTTTGGCAAATCCTCCCTAAAATGTATGTGCCAAGAATCCTGCATCAGTTTTCAATTAAATAAGGAATTCATGACTTGAATAATATTTGTTTGTGCTAGTCCATGAAATTAATTGACTTGCCTCAACTGATATTCTCAATGTCACATTATAAACACCAACACAATGACCAAAGAATTTCATCCACCATATTGTCAATCATTTTGTGCAGGAAGAATGTTGACCTGTCATGCTAAAGAACTCTGTCCAAGTCCCACTATGAAATTTATTTGACTTTTCAATTTTATGTGCATGTTTACCTTAAATGAGAATAAAGTTACTACTTATGTTTCCCTGTGAATGAGCAGCAAATACAGCAAAACAAAAATGGCAAACAGCTGACATTACTTTAAGAAATTGTCAACTTCAAACTTGTATACACTTTAGCCAGCCAATACGTTTTAGCAAAAAATAGAAACGAAATCTGCTTGTTGCAATGAATAATGGATATATTTCATTTTATGATTCTAAGAAAACTCTAGGAATTTCATTGTTACTTGTGAGAATACTGAAGTATATCCATTATCCACTTGATACAAGCAAATATCCTCCATATATCACAAGCTATTGTAATGTATGAGACTCTAGTTCTTGTAGAGATACTGTATAATGAGTCTCCAGTTATAGTTGTAAATGTCATATTACATAACAAGTCTCCAGTTATTGTAGTGAATGACATATTACAAAATGAGTTTCTAGTTATTGTAGAGAATAACATTTTACAAAATGAGTTTCAGTTATTGTAGTGAATGACATGTTACATAATGAGTCTCCAGTTATTGTAGTGAATGACATGTTACATAATGAGTCTCCAGTTATTGTAGTGAATGACATGTTATTCTCTCCAGTTATTGTAGTGAATGACATATATGTATTACATAATGAATCTATAGTTCTTGTAGAGATACTGTATAATGAGTCTCAAGTTATTGTAGTGAACAACATATTACATAGCAAGACATTAGTTATTGCTGAGAATGACATACTGTGTAATGAGTCACCAGCTGTTGTAGTTGGTGACATACTTCATTGGGAGCCAAATATGTGATCAAGCTACAGTGTATGTCAATTTAACTGAAGAATCACTTTTAGGAAGTGTCAGCATTAGAGCTGGAATGAATATCTGAACATTCAAATTGTGATATTCTTTTCATCAATATTTGAATACATTTGAATAGTCCACTCAGACTTTGTTCAGGCAGGGAACTACTTTTTCCAGGTACCTGGTCTTGGTAGAGGCTACAAATGAATGGTCAAATAAGATCAGCTCAGACTTGGTTGAGACAAGAAGTAGTTTTCCAGGTTCCTGGCTTTGGTAGAGTGTACAAATTACTAGTCTACAAAGTATTGAACAAGACTCCCCTGTGTCTTAGCAGAAAGTCACAAGGTTAGATTTGGGTCTTTTATAGTAACCTTAATTGATCAAAAGGTCATTGTTGTCAGACATACCAGGCAAATACTAATTAATATAAGAAATTCTAGAGGACCATAATCAAAATATCAAACTTTAATTAATTTAAATTGGACTTTTATCTGTGTGATACAGATTGTAAACAAATCAATTCCTGGATACATTTTAGAGATTTTCCCATCATTTATTGAACAGATAATTAAGTTTCTGCACATAATCATCGATTTTAGGCATTAAAGGAATGCTAATCTATGTAATAAGTTTCATGAGAAACAGAGAAAATAAACCTGTACATTAGTTTGATTTTCATTTGAATCATCCAGAAATTTATTTTATACTCAATATTATTTGATTAGTTTTAGATGAATTCAGTCACAATGTTTCCATTGTAGTTATTCTGAAATAAAGAATGAAAATAAAATACTAAAGTAGATAAACAATAGAGGACTAATATATTTATTGACATCAGCAACTATTCAAATCATTTTTTAATACATCCAATGAATATTCAAATAAGAAAGATTTAGTTTCTTTATGGCTCTAGCCATCATTCTTTTATGAATGAAGAACAGCTCAAATTTTAACTAGCAGAACAATGTTTTGCATAAAATTCTGTTTGTTTTCATTTATTTTGTGAAGAAGAAACATGAGAACTGTAAATGAGAATAAAGAAATGTAACTATTTTACAAGGAGATAAAATTATTTTTACCATTGTAAATCATCTGATTCACTGGCTTGCAGGACATTATTTATCTCTTCATACACTTTACTTTGGATCTCTGGATGTTTGGCCAAGGAGTAGAGTGTCCATGATATAGCACTGGCTGTAGTGTCATGGCCTTTTGAAGAAAAAGAAATTGAATAAAAAAACAAATACATAACAAATACAACTGTATATCAGATTACTTTGAACATTTCACTCTGATATATTTTGATATTAATATTATAAATCCTTTTTAAATATTTACTCTTATTATTCAACCTTAAATTTTTTGGAAAACTAATTGTAAATATAGCAAAACTTGGACACTCACACACACCAATCCCACTCCAGATCTTATTATCTTGTGTATAGTATCCCATTAAGATGTTAGAGGTTATGTCATAGTGGCTATATATTCAATTTTTATTGGAACTACCTAGTATTTATAATTAATGTCAATTTTAACAATACAGTGTAAGAAATAAAAAGCTATGGAAGAAATTACATAAATTACAGCATAATTACATCCAAAAATAGAATACTGTTATCCTCTAAATACCTTCAAATAAGAATGTGTCCACCTCATTCCGGATCTCCTCCTGTGTAAGACCAATGCCACTTTCATCTTTGGCAGTCAACAGTGTGTCCAAAAAGTCCAGGTACTTCCTACTGGACAAACCATCTTTCCTCTACAAACACAAGTTACAATACACTGTACCAGCGATTAAGACTTGATTTTGTCTTGCAACAACACAAAGATATTGAGAAAAAAAGTTTTTATATCAGCCCAATATTTTATGTACAGAAACAAATAAAATAACCTACAAGTACCAAGGCTGGAGGAAACACCCACACCGCAAATTAAGTTTCATAGTTTACAATAGTGAATTGGTTGACTTATCATGCCCAGTGATTAAAATATTTGTCATTGGACATCTTGAAATGACCCTGAAAATTTCTTTAATTCTAATAAATATATGGACCAGTTGGGGTGAAATAATAATAATTTGATAATAAATATGTTTACTCTTTTATAAATTATGTTGGTTTTATGAAACATATATCAAGATATACTTTATTACAAACATTGCACAATTATCATTTTAGTGCAATGGTATAAATGCAGTTTGAAGGATGTGGTCTCTTTCTACAGGTGCATAATTTATGGGTCTATGGGTAAAATAATAAAAGACTAAGCAAAATAATTAAAGGCCAAACAAAATAATTAAAAGCAAAGAAAATAATAAAAGGCCAAGTAAAATAAATATAATTTGCAAAATAAAGACTGGCAACAAATCAATTAATCATAAAAACTTAGTGATTAAAATATTAACAAATTGGATAGAGACTTTTTGCAAAGTCATATGTTTAAAAACCTCCTACAAATGCAAAAGTTAATGTACATATGAAGGGCTTAACTTTTAGGTAATATTATGCATAATTCATCCAGTGTACTTAATTCACACAAGTGTTGCTGAATGTTTGGTGTCCAATGAACAAGCAGACATATAGCTTATCTTGTTTATTTTAGGATGAAACATGCAAAAATTACAAACTGGAAAAATCACATTACAAAGATACACTTTCTCATTATTGAGAGATGAACCTACCAGTGTTTCTCTTCGCTTGTCAATTATTTCTTCTGCTACTCCATGCACATACTTGCAATTCTTTAAGAACTTTCTTCCCAATGAACTCAAGTAGAAGATAATGTCAGGAAACAAGTAGGGTGTCCTGGTCATCAAATAATAATTCTTAAGTATAAATTAAATAAGAAAAGAATGGCAAGAAAACATAAAAGTAAGCAAAGAAAATATGAGAGGAGAAAATATATGTAAAAAAAGCTGTATGTCTCCACATTCATTTCTCGAGACCTTTGACCAATGGCACTATTTTTGGTCTCAATTAAAGAGAAAGAAACTTTGCCATTTAATTTTTTTGTTCTTTTAAATTACTTGTATTTTGCAATATTAAACTTACATGCATAAAAGGCATACTATATAATCCAGCATGTACAAATTATCTTATGGGATACAGGAAATCTATCTTACTGTAATACAAGTTATCTTGCAGGAAATCTGTTTAATGCAAATAATCTTAAGGGGTACTAAGAAATGTTTCTTAACAAATATTATCTTATAGGATAAAAGGAAATCTGTCTTAATCAAAACTATCTTGTGGGATACAGTAAATCTATAATACAAATTATCATTTTATAATGCAGGAAATCTGTCTTAATACAAACTACCTTATGGGATACAAACTACTTAATACAAACTATCTTATGAGATACAAACTACTTAATACAAACTACCTTATGAGATACAAACTACTTAATACAAACTACCTTATGAGATACAAACTACTTATTACAAACTACCTTATAAGATACAATCTACTTATTACAAACTACCTTATGAGATACAAACTACTTAATGCAAACTATCTTATGAGATACAAACTACTTAATACTAACTACCTTATGAGATACAAACTACTTAATACAAACTATCTTGTGAGATACAAACTACTTAACACAAACTACCTTATGAGATAAAAACTACTCAATACAAACTACCTTATGGGATACAAACTACTCAATACAAACTACCTTATGGGATACAAACTACTTAATACAAACTACCTTATGAGATACAAACTACTTAATACAAACTACCTTATGGGATACAAACTACTTAATACTAACTACCTTATGAGATACAAACTACTTAATACAAACTATCTTGTGAGATACAAACTACTTAACACAAACTACCTTATGAGATACAAACTACTTAATACAAACTACCTTATGAGATACAAACTACTTAATACAAACTACATTATGAGATACAAACTACTTAATACAAACTACCTTATGAGATACAAACTACTTAATACAAACTACCTTATGAGATACAAACTACTTAATACAAACTACCTTATGAGATACAAACTACTTAATACAAACTACCTTATGAGATACAAACTACTTAATACAAACTACTTTATGAGATACAAACTACTTAATACAAACTACCTTATGAGATACAAACTACTTTATACAAACTACCTTATGAGATACAAACTACCTTATGGGATACATTAAATATATCTTAATACAAATTTTTTTCTTTGTTGCAGAAATCTATGTTAATACAAATTATTGATGGGATACAAGGATATCTGTTCTAGTACAAATTATCTTATACAAAAGAGAGAAATCTGTCTTAACACAAATTATCTTATGGGATACCGGAAATGTCTTAATAGAAATTACCTTATGGGATACAGGAAATCTGTTTTAATCCAAATTATTGTATTGTATTCTGGACACACATCTTAAATTAACTTATAGAATACTGAGAAATCTGTCTTATTACAAATTACCTTATGGTATATGAGAAATCTGTCTAAATTAAAATTATCTTATGCAATAGAGGGAAATCTGTCTTAATCCAAATGATCTTATAGGATACTGAGAAATCTGTCTTAATACAAGTTATATGATACAGAGAAATCTGTCTTAATATAAACTATATGATACAGAGAAATCTGTCTTAATACAAGTTATATGATACTGAGAAATCCTGTCTTAATACAAATTATCTCATGGGATACAGGAAATCTGTCTTAATCCAAATTACCTATGGGAGATCTGTCTTAATTAAAGTTATATGATGCAATAGAGGGAAAACTGTTTTAATACAAATTATTTTATGAGATACAGGAAATCTTTCTTAAAACTCTGTATTAAGGAGACTTATTTTGTGCTGTTTTTGAAATTCCTTAATAATTTCACTCTTTACTCACAAAGGCTAAAAAAAACCAAAACAAATCATTTAAAAAGTTTAATAATTTTTATTTGAAATTAGCACTCATGTAAGATCTTCTATTTATGGTGCAATTCTTAATTTACTGGTTGCAGGTGTGTATGGATGTTATACTGAAATGATTGTAAATGGCAATTTTATGCTTTAAAATTTATGACTGACATTAATTGTGAAATTACATTTGGGGTAAAATACTTTTTGCACTTTGTTGGAGTTAAACATATTTCAGACTCATGGTAGATCTTTATACTTAATGAAATTCCTTTTAAAGAAGTGTATCCTCATTATTTATAAAAATTTCCTTCATTTTCTAGAGTTTTTATGAAGTCCAGTACAGCTTTAAGATCAGATACACAAAACACTAACTAGACATAACATATCCATACACGAGTCTCGATCATGTTGCATTTTATGGAAATATTTGCATTTGAAAGAAATGACTGGAATATTTCTATATTTTTCCAAAATTTGATGTTTGACAGCTGTTTCCAATTTAAATCTATGCAAAATCCTCAAGGTTCAACTCAATAAATATTTAATTTTTTTTAACTCTAAATACTGCTATATACTGAATGCAAGTGATGTTCCTTACTGTAAGCAAATATCAGCAAAAAATAGAAGAAAAAAAGAAATATTTACTTAATGCCTGCAGTAAAGAGA
This sequence comes from Potamilus streckersoni, assembly GCA_016746295.1. Taxonomy (NCBI): domain Eukaryota; kingdom Metazoa; phylum Mollusca; class Bivalvia; order Unionida; family Unionidae; genus Potamilus; species Potamilus streckersoni. The sequence goes on along the minus strand of JAEAOA010000698.1, from coordinate 2,062,431 downwards.
GAAGACAGCTCATTGCCTCAATTAGTGTAGTGAAACCTTTAAAGGCAATTGTCATAGGGTCTGTGTCTTTTATTACTTGTTCTACTGTATTATGTATAATTTTTTTAACCTCTAATTGTAGAAATTGAAGGTGTGCAAATACAATACATATTTTGACACTGACTAGTCTCTCTTTGAAAGATAAATAAATTACAAATAAATCATAATAGTGTTGCTAAATTAGTAAAATCAATAAATTTCAATACCACTTTCATGCCTGGCTAAATAGGAAATGACGCATTGTGTGTATGGTGTTCATCTCACTAAATTTCACCCAAACAGAACTATTCTCATTAACATTTTCTAAAATATTAATATAAGTACATTTTTAATATTTATTATCTGTAGTTTATATGCACACATATTAAATATTCAGTTATGTTTTTTATTAATCTTTTTCCATGTACAATGAGATGAGTATACACACCTGTTTCTAACACCCCAGGTCTCTGTGATTTCATGGACGGCTGTGACATATGGATGTGTTGTTCTGGAAATATAATCACATATTTTAAACAAATGTGTCCATCAAACACAAATAGTCCTGTTTTTGGTGATGCAAGTTGAAACCAAGTATGGTTCAAAAATTTAAAATATAGATCACTGTGACCTACTTATAGGATAATGTGACTGTTTGTTGAAAGCATCCCTATTTTAATGGTTATGAAAGTAAGCTCAAAGACAATTACATCACATTTGCACTTTAAGGTATGCAGATGACAATTGGAAAAAGTTTCTCACATATATTGCATAAAATGCACAGTCTGGTCCTCTGAAGTATCCCAAGTACCACTTTACAGCTGGGCAGAATGGTTCAATATCAGCTCAATGCCATGACCTTTTGGACAAGTCTTTGTTTGCTTGGACAAAGCTTTGCTAAATTGGACAAAGCTTTGCTTGTTTGCTTGGACATTGATTTGTTAGATTAGTTTCACTGCATGTTTAATGTTTTTGACTCTAAACTGCTTGAATTTCCAGCACATTATGTTTTTTATGTCTATCTTGAGTATCAATACAGGTATTTGTATTTAATATCAATACAGGTACTTACATTTAATATCAATACAGGTATTTACATTTAATATCAATACAGGTATTTACATTTAATATCAATACAGGTAATACATTTAATATCAATACAGGTATTTGTATTTAATATAATATACAGGTATTTACATTTAATATCAATACAGGTATTTACATTTAATATCAATACAGGTATTAAAATTTAATATCAATACAGGTATTTGTATTTAATATCAATACAGATATTTACATTTAATATCAGTACAGGTATTTGCATTTAATATCAATACAGGTATTTGTATTTAATATCAATACAGGTATTTACATTTAATATCAAATACAGGTATTTACATTTAATATCAATACAGGTATTTGTATTTAATATCAATACAGGTATTTACATTTAATATCAATACAGGTATTTACATTTAATATCAATACAGGTATTTACATTTAGTATCAATACAAGTATTTGTATTTAATATCAATACAGGTACTTACATTTAATATCAATACAGGTATTTACATTTAATATCAATACAGGTAATACATTTAATATCAATACAGGTATTTGTATTTAATATAATATACAGGTATTTACATTTAATATCAATACAGGTATTTACATATAATATCAATACAGGTATTAAAATTTAATATCAATACAGGTATTTGCATTTAATATCAATACAGGTATTTGTATTTAATATCAATACAGGTATTTATATTTAATATCAATACAGGTATTTACATTTAATATCAATACAGGTATTTACATTTAATATCATAATATCAATACAGGTATTTACATTTAATATCATAATATCAATACAGGTATTTACATTTAATATCAATACAGGTATTTGTATTTAATATCAATACAGGTATTTACATTTAATATCAGTACAGGTATTTGCATTTAATATCAATATAGGTATTTACATTTAATATCAATACAAGTATTTACATTTAATATCATAATATCAATACAGGTATTTACATTTAATATCAATACAGGTATTTACATTTAATATCAAATACAGGTATTTACATTTAATATCAAATACAGGTATTTGCATTTAATATCAATACAGGTATTTGTATTTAATATCAATACAGGTATTTACATTTAATTTTTTTTGCTTGTATTAAGCAACTTGTTTTCATTGACTTTTATTATATCAGTCTATCTGTCATAATTGTAAGTAAGTACATTGTACATGTAGTGCATTACATGAACATGCACTTTGGTGCTTATAATCTCACCATTTGTGTGACCTAGATAATCTTGTTCTCCCTGTATATAATGTATATTGTGTTTACAAATCCTTAACCCTTACATGTGCTATTTCATATAAGTCAGTTTAGATTAGAAATTTCTTCTTGTACATTTATATCCTCTGTATGTGCAATTAAATTAGAAATTATATTTTATGTCAGTTTCAACTATGACTGGAATAAAAAAAATTTAATTACAAACAGCGTTGTTTAAGTTACATGTATTGTTATTTTAATTGTAGCAATCATTGATTAACTATGAAAAGTTAATGGCTTTTGTTCTCAGTTTTGTTTATATTTTATTTTAAAAGTGTGGGATAGGGGCATTAATGAAAATGTCAATATTAAATAAAATTTGACTTTTGTCATTAGGCTACCCAAGCCTGAATATTTGTATAGCGTATCAGAAGAAACGTCCCACCATGGAATGGAAATGAAATTATTTGTTTTCTACCTAGTTGTTATACACGTCAGTGCAAAGGAAGCCACCCTGGACACAGTTCAGGTTGAACATGTGGTAACGAACATTCTACTATGATGGCAAAGGGTTTATCAGTAAGTAGTGGAATACTTCTGATGGACTTAGAGGAATATATGTTACTGATGCACAATATATGCTCCAATGACATTTGATCGTTTAAGAGTTTAAATATGATAGCGTTACCATTAAATAAATCGAATAAACATTCCTATAGTGCAGAATACTTACTGGCCTCTCTGGCAATTTGTGTTGTAGGAGAATGCACATCTTAAAATGATATCAAGGGTACAGAGACTTATTACCTCAAAAACTTCAAAATATTTCGGTGTGTTTACAAAAGGTTCCAGCTTTTCCTGCAAGATAAGTGTTTTGCGTTAGTGTGAAAAAGTATAGTGAATACATAAAACAGATTACTTTCAGAAAAGTTAAGTTTATGGTTGTTGTACTTATATTTAGCAACATTGACAATGATTTTGGCTCTAATTTAGTTCAGCAGATGCACATCGTGGCCTTTATTAGCAAACATAAAATATTCATTATTCCACCGTTTACAAGAGGCCAAAGTGGACCATTATATCACCCACCTGTCCTACATGGCATCACAAACTGGCCATTTCACAAAGCAGGCTTATGTATTGCAAGGCCGCGGACAGGATTTGTGGGCCCTAGGAAAAGTTTTCCAGTCGGCACCTATGAATTGATCATTGTGGGCCCTCAGAATTTTGTCCTCGGCCCTGAAGTAAGTATTGTATGAATGCAAGAAAATATAAACTATCTTCCATCATTGATATAATATCACTTTTATCAATTTTTTTTAAATTTAAAAAGATGAAAAAACATAATAATGCTATCGTCTCAGTCATAATCGAACTAAACCAAGATCAAAATTATATTTACCAAGTTTTCTCAAAATCGGATTAGAAACATCATCTCTAAAGAAGCAACAAACTCAGCCAATCAGATGCAAGATTACCTCATTATAAGCGCAGATCTCAATTAATATAGAACCCGCCTCTAAGATCATAAAATTATGATATAAACGTATTTACCACCTTGAACAATTTTGAATCGAAATTTGGTTGCCAGAGATGTAACAAGCCCAGTCATTCCAATGATTGCCTGAAACCTGCACAGGTCTTGCTGATAGTGATAATCTATGTCTCGTCATTCACGTGCAAGATAAAATCTACTTACAATTAAGATATTTGCTGCATCATTAGAAATGGCCACATATGGTTTCAAGATGTCAAAATGGAATGCAGGAGTGAGCAAACGTCTTGACCGAGCCCAACGGGCGCCATCTGCTATCAGCAAACCACGTCCTAACCAAGGTATACCGTGTCTATATACACCGCCAAATCCAGTTGATTTGGGTTCTAGAGACGATTTAATAAAATTATATTTTTAAGGGCTTATTTATAATAACAACGATTGCTAATAGAATGCTTTCAGCGATGTTATCTTATCCCCATCAACTAACCAAACAATCTACCTTCATGCTTAGCCTACCAAAATAAAGCCTGAAAGATTAACAAACGCAGATATGGTCAAACAGACAGACAGAAAGAATTGCATGTATTACATACATATGTACATACATTCATACCTATATATCTACCCACATACATACATAGCTAGACAGACAGATTCATCGAAACATCTTACTTGAAAAGAAATACTCCAAATAGAGTCAAGTCACAAATTTAAGTTAATTCACCTTATTAAAAATACAAATGAACTCCCCATCTACAATTTATTCTATATCTATCACTCTTTCTTTTGTTCTTACTTCACACTATGTAATATTTCTATTTATTTTCTTTATTGTTCTCACTTATTCTGGACGACAACAGAATTTTTTTTTTGGTAAAAGCAGTAACATTACAAAGAGTGAAATTAAGTCGAACATGGAGACCTGAAGCAAAAAGAGTGAGAATCTAGTGACATATTTACGAAGATAATTGTAAAAAATACACAAATAGATTTATAGGTAACACTTGCACAATCCATTTGAAATGATACAGTAGTGTGTTTAGTCAAGAAATGTTCTTAAATATCATGATTTTTTTTCCAGTCCGTTTGAAAATATAACTAAGTAACCTTTAACAAGAGGCACTACATCATGTTTGGCGTAAAAGAAAGAAAAATATATTTGACTGGCATTATTTGCTTGCTTTCCAACAGTTATGAACTACAATTCTATTTGGAAAAAGTCAAAGAGGGTGGTCAAGAAGCGAAAGGTGCTCAATTTATTACAAACACTTTCGACTGATATTAGCAACAACATTAACAAAATCTTTCCATTCCACACGTTCCGACTACATGCGATGTTTAACGTAACTTTGAAAAATCGAAACTGGGAGAGAGAGAGAGAGAGAGAGAGAGAGAGAGAGAGAGAGAGAGAGAGAGAGAGAGAGAGAGAGAGAGAGAGAGAGAGAGAGATGTGTAGCCAGTTTGGCAGTTGCAATGTAATCATTCTTTCACCACCTTCTGCATGAATAAGTCATCAGCACGGTGTGAAAAATAATATCGAACCATGAGAGTAGTGAATATACATATAAATAAAACTATATATTAATGATCTGTGAATTTGGGGTAAAGAAATGCATGCGTAGTCTTCCTCAACTTCCAAATTACCGGGATCGATACTCAGATTCTCCACCACTTATTATGATAAGACTTTAATCATATTCTTCTCACTTCCTGCTTGAGAATGAAACACTAATATCTGTAAGAGATGCATTGGCCCATGATTAGAGAGTGAGAAAGAGAAGAAAGTTAGGCTCTCTTAAGATAAGGTGTCATACATAACGGTGTAAATACGTTTACATCTGGGGAAGCTCTAGCAATGCAAGAGATACACGGGATCCTGTAAATGATACAGGCCTCTTTGAGTTCCGACGAAACCGACTGATCTTTATTGAAACACTCAACATACAAAATCACATTTCAATATCAATCTACATAATCTTAAGTTACGAGTATAAGAGATACATACAAAACTACGATAGTCCTTCTTTTACCAACATCATACATTTGTATAATTTCTGCCTTTTAGAATATTATACATACAATTAAATATTTCAGACAATACCACAATCAGTTAGTAAAAATACATTTTACTGAATTCAATATAAAATACCAACTTATTATATGCTCATTTTTCTCCGTTAACTTTACATTGTCAGAATCGTTTGGCATTTACCGATATTGCACCTCGCGTTCGATTCAGAGGAACTACTTTCTAACGTAAACAATTTTTTATGAATAAACTAAGGCAGATATTTTTCATGGACTGCCACATACCAGCAAATGTTTCAAAAACTGACACATACAAATTGCTTTGGCACATTCCGCGTTTACTTTTTTGATACAATATTTCAGATTTCGGCTAGATATAGACGCCATTCACAGGGTCCTCACAATAACACGCAAGTTATACACATAAACTGTCTTCTTTAGCTGGTAATAAAAATGGCAAAAAAAAAATACTTACAATTTTACATCCTGAATTTCTTCAAAAACTATACTTTCGTAGTTCTGTAAATCTGAATTACATGAGCCATGTCATGGGTTCTCAAGGTTGATTACACATTTTGAAATTGAACTGTAATTTCGAGTATATTCCAAGCGCAGTTACATCCTCATTACTGCACTCAAAATGATCTGAATCATTAAATAATAGAAAGAAACAAGCAGGTCAATGTCAACACACTTCAAAACGATTAAATTGGCAGACGATGCTGGAATCTGACGGAAGTCACTTCATGTAGATAAATCCAGACTATAATCAAAAGACTGCACTGAATCGACAAAAAATAACAAAACGTATTCTTTACGGATCAAATAGAAAAGTTGATGCAATGCGTATTCATTAACAATATTACTACCAATTTTCAATTTTAAGTAGACCAAGCGCCATTTTTTTTCAAAACTTACGTCTAGCGCGCGACCAACTTGAAATTTATCTGGGCGGAGTTATGCGCTCATTAATAATGTGTAATGATCCACCAACGCTTATGTATTAGTTTTGAATACGGCATACATTTAATTATTTTGTTTTTTGTAGTATATTTTTGTTTATATATGTAAGACTTGGCAAGAATAAAAATTGAGCATATAATAAAAATATTACTTTATTTGTATGGGGAAAATATGAACTCGTTTTGTCGGATGGATGCAGTATATAAGGTCATGCATTATATCCATCTGAAAAACTCATTCACATATTCCCATACAAATGCAGTAACCTATACATATTAAAATCTACTATTTAAAGAGTATCTAATTTCTAAATTAATTATAACTGAGTATGAAGTTGGCAATGAACGTTGCCCTTTACAATAATCAACTATAAAAATTACAAGTAAATATAAGTTTTTCAAATGATTAAACTTTCCAATACAGTATTTTAATGAACAGTAAAGAAATATTAAAATAATCCAATGTTGCGAATGTACTGATCCTAGACTGAACTCTTACCTTAACATCTTAGCATTAAAAATCCTTATACTATATAGAAAATTGTATGCAGACGGTAGCTTACCTGTAAATGATAAAAGCTTCTTCGAGTTCTGACGAAACAGGCTGATTTTACCAAGCACTTTTCTGGGTACTTATACAGTCTCTCAAGACACGGCCAAATATGATCATAAGTTTCGGTGCTTGGGTTTCGTCAGAATCTCAAAGTGAGACTTTTTCGTTCCTTACCGACTACCGTCTGGGTTTCTTATACGTCATCAGACACAAATTTTTCCATGAACACGTGAAACGTTATTGATATGCTCAACAGGAAGGAATCTACTTCTCCCGCACTATTGCTACAGAGTTGTAAATTTGCCAACTTAAGTATTATACAATGTATAGGATCTCACATTGAATAACATACACTTTATTGAAATAGTACACATTATTATTATTATTATTATTATTATTATTATTATTATTATTATTATTATTATTATTATTATTATTATTATTATTATTATTATTATTATTATTATTATTATTATGTCACCTGCTTTGAACGAAGAATATAAAAAATAATGAATTGATTTCACTAATCTCCACTAATGATACCCCGATCTCTCTCTCTCTCTCTCTCTCTCTCTCTCTCTCTCTCTCTCTCTCTCTCTCTCTCTCTCTCTCTCTCTCTCTCTCTCTCTCTCTCTCTCTCTCTCTCTCTCTCTCTCTCTCTCATCAAATAAAGAGATGTAATCAACATACACCACTTATAGTGGATGGTAAGTCAAAACTTTAAAACATGTAAAACAAAGTAGATGAAAAGAAAGTTATAAATAATGACGGAAAGAAAATAAATTACTGATTTGTGCCTACCCTTACCTCCTCTCTCAGTACGCAAATGTTAAGCTACAAAGAATGCTGAAGAAGCAATAATTCCAAGGAATTGTATGTCTCGCCGCTCCTCAGTCTGCAACAGATGTTCTTAATTTAAAATGATCTAGACTATCCCAGAAGGTCAGAGGCAGTATAGATGTAAATGTGTATCAAAAGGCACTGTTGATGGACTCTACAGACCTTGTGGGATAACTCTTCTTAATGGGGTTTGGAAACTGTGAATACAAAAGCTCGAACCAAAATCTCTATCAACATGGCATTAAGCTTGCCGTAAAAGCACGTGACATGACATGATGAGACAGCGCTTTCAGTTTCAGGGTTGACAAGTCATTTATTAAGAAAAACAACAACGAACATTTAACCATTCTTATCGCTGTTGATGCCACCTGAGGAATGAATGATCTCCACACCTGTACTAAATCAGACATTAAAAGAAGGAATGACAAGCATACAAAGAAAAGAAAAAAGTTTTAACACGTAGGATAAGGATGAGAAAATGAAGTCGTGAGAATTGTGGATGACTTGACCATGTGCAGTGACAAAATGAAAAACAAAATTATGAAAATACAATCATTTACGATTGGAGCAGATAAAAGACGAATTATCCCATAAATAGGAAGAAAAACGAAAGAAAGACAGAAGAAATAAATATGCATTGGTCATAAACTCACCTGATGTCTTCAGAATTTCTTTCACGGTCGAGGGATGACAAACGACGATAACGGGTCTTAAAGCTCCAAACCATAACACGTAGTATCGACGATACTGTCGTCCAAGTTCCTGCATTAGATTTACCAGGTTTTGCCCACCCTTTGGAAACTGAATAGTTAAAAATCACAACAAATACTCAAAAGTGAAAGTCATCCATGAAAAAATCGTCGATTGATGCAAATTTTCTATAACTATGATATTTACCCTAAAGTCAAATGGACGATATACAAAACTGTCCAGAAGGAATTGTCTTAGTTTCATAATTATGATATCAAGTTGAAAGAAAATCCATCAAGGAGTTTAGAAAATAACAACTGACGAATTTTTGTTTTACCCAAAACCCTAATGCAAATTTTTCATGACTGTAATCTTGATCCAAAGATAAAAAGAGCAGCATGCATGCCACATACTGAATCATCAAAGCTTCAAAATGTTTCATTCAAGCGTGAAGCAAAGCCATCAAGAATTTTAGGAAATAAATCAAACAAAAAAAGATAGGCAAAGTTTTGATAGCTGACGTTGAAAAATGAAGGTCACACGAGCGAGTGTACATTTCGTTGAATTAATTGACTTGCTTCATAGTCATTTATATGTTACTACTCTATGGTCTTAAACTAAGTAAAAGAAGAGAGAGCGAAAACCAGTAAGTTTTGTAAAATTCAACATGCACCAGCCCAGCTCTGAAATTGTTCTAAAGAATACCTCAGGGCAGGAAGCATGTGGGAGTTTGAAGGGTTGTGAAAGTTGTCTGACACTTGTATGTGAAGCCACATGGGGCTGATACGAGGTGTATAGGAACAATGATAACCGAAACTCGACAACTCCGATCCTGAGGATGCTATGATAACATTACTCTGGGGATCACGCCGACCGTTAAAATTTGGCGGAATCACAGAACAAAAATTGCGAACATAGAAAAGGAGTATCAAGGTTATTGGATATTTGCTTAATTTTGCCGAACAATACAACGCCGTAATTGTAAATACTGATATTTTGTTTGACTCAATTACTGGGATTGTTGTATGTAGAATTACTTTTTAGTGTTCATTTATGTGCTTGTTTGAGACTTAAATTTGAATACGTAGAGTTATGTAGATTGCTAGTTCAGCAGCATTAATATTATAAGCCGTTATACGTTACTTGTAGTAGCCAGCACCTTTAGTATGTTATGTAGTGATGCGTATATTTTTATTGAAATTAGAAATGATTAATGTACGCAAAATTAGAAAATGTTTGAATACGTCAGGAATAGACAATTGCATTTGTATATTATGAATGAGTTGTGATGCAAAGACATGCATCTGGTTATTGTTATATTGTCAGTATCATCGAAATTATGAGTATGTATTAATGTGAATCAATTATTATTGCATGTATACGAATAACTGATATCGTACTTTTTATGATGTTTTATTATGTTGTGTTATTATATTGTATTTTACCATACAAGAATGTATTTGTATATCAGTGTTAATGGATGTGTGTCAAACGAACTCTAATACCCTTATCTGATGATAAGTTATATGGGTAGTGTGAGGTTGGCACCTAGAAGAAAATATTGTACCATCCCTGTGTTTTGCATGAAGCTTCCGGTGACAACTTCCAGTTGGGGGTAGGAGTCCCGAGTTCTAAAGAGGTAAAGAGAGAAGGACTGAAACGAGACTGCCGGTGCTGTCCAAGTCGAGGAGTCTGGGTCGACGAGCAGACGAAGGAGAGACGGAAGAATCAGAGTAAGGGAAAGCAACCCAGAATGAGAGAGACGGAAGAATCCAGAGTAAGGGGACGCAACCCAGAATGAGAGAGACGGAAGAATCAAGAGTAAGGGGACGCAACCCAGAATGAAAGAGACGGAAGAATCAAATGAGTGTAGTGTAAAAACTAATCTACCTAAAGAAAATTCAACCATACTGTGTAAATTTCTTAATGTCAATTTAACTTTATCGTGTAAACTGAAGTACTTCATGCCAATTCAAGTATTTAGTACAAAAACTATTTACTGTAATTTCAGGTCCTTGCATAATTACGAACTCGTGGCTCACCACTAATAATATCAAATATATGGTTATTACTGTGAGAAATAAATGTGACTATGGCGGTAACAATCGAGAGCAACACAAGCATTCAAAATGTGAGGGATATTTGGCCTCTAAATCCTGTCTTGACGAAGGACAATAACGTGTGCACTGCCCTGCTTGTCAGCGAACTTTAGTCAGGCCTGCCTGTTACAAACAACATCTACAGAGGCAAAGTTCACAAAAGAAAAGTGCTTGTCAGCTGCTGAGATTGTGCCCTACTTGTGGACAAGGCATACATACCGACAGTGCAATGGCACTCACATGTTCAGGAAGAAACGATGTCACATTTGTCACCAAATCGTGGATTTGGAACACCAATTCTACATTCAAAAATACCAAACCCAACAGGAAAAGGATGACCACAAGAAGAGAGAGAATTTCATCTTTATCGATTTAGAATGAATGGAAGAGACTGGCATTCACATGCCTAATTTCTGTGTGGCTCACCGAGCGTGCGAGAAGTGCATCCAAGAACTCATCTTTAGTCATTGACCTCACTGTAGCAAGATTCCTGGAGGACGTGAAAACATCTTTTGGGGACCAAACACGCTGACCAATATCGCACAATGGATCATAAACCATATCGACGAGACGTGGAGTCAAGAGGACATCGAATGTTATGGAGATTCCTATCTCTATGCCACGGTGATGACTAATAATTTCTAGGGATACGATGGACAATTTCTTCTCAGATACTATACGGAACAAGGCACCGAACGTCCTAAAGTGACTTTGAACGGCTCCAATCTTATCAACATGCAAGTAGGACAAGTGCAGTTTAAAGATTCGATGAGTTACTTGGCCATGACATTGAGTCAAATGCCTAAAACATTTGGAATGAGAGAAATGGCTTAAGACTATTTTCAGCACCTTTTCAATACCGAAGCCAATCAACACGCCGTTCTACTCCATTTGTCTGATGCTCACTTCTACGACCCCGACAACATGCCTACCGAACAACGAGAAGCTTTCTACGCATGGTACCAGACTCACGCCTTCGACCCCTTCGACTTTCAGGAAGAAATGTTAAAGTATTTTCGTTCCGACGTGGACATTATAAGGCGTTGATATGTAAAATTTCGAGTATTATACATAAAACAAGGAGGGATCGATCCTTTGAAAGAAACCTGCACCATTGCCAAAGCGTGTTCATTAGTGTACCGCCAGCGAGTCATGCCCAAAAATACCATGTCCGTCATCTGCTCTCAAACAACGAACTTTTTCTAACGTCAGTACTCTGTCAAAACCCTACGCTGGCTACAATACTTGTGCGACAAGAGAAATCGATCAAACATGCCCTAAACGGAGGAGGTGAAAAGACCATCGGAATGCATTCGGTGGATGGTTAAGACTAAAAAAAACAAGATCGTTTACAAGTTTAACGGTTGCTTATTTCACGGATGTTTCATCTGTTACCCTCAACGTGACACCAAAAAATTAGTTTTTACAACATACAATGGAAGAATTCTATGAGGTCACTTGTCAGCGGCGTTTGAAGTTAGAACAGCAAGGATACCAAGTGGAGGAAATGTGGGAACACGAGTACGATCACCGTTTGAAAACCGATCCCTAGTTTAAGCGCATCGTGGAAAGTTACAAGTTAGTGGACCTACTTAACACACGAGAAAGTTTGTACGGAGGACAGACGAACGACACCAGTTTGCTGTACAATGCCGAGGAGGAGAAAGGAGAAGAAATCAAATACTTGGACGTGTGGTCACTGTATCCTTACGTGTACAAATATTGTAGAAAATCCGCAGAGCACCCTCAATTGCTGATGGAACACATCGACGTGGAAAACTTTCGACAATACGAAAGGCTGATTAAATGCAAAGTCTTGCCTCCCACGAACTTGTACAATGCCCTATTACCTCACCGTTGCCAAGAAAAACTGATGTTTCCCTTATGCCGTACTTATGCCGAAAAGTGCAATCAAGACCGACCCTGTCAGCACACCCAGGAAGAACGCGCCTTTACAGGAACGTGGGTTAATGTGGAAGTGTTCAAAGCTCTGATCCTGCGATACCAAATTGTTAGGAGTGCACAAAATTTGCCACATTCCCAATATAGAACAGTGCTTCAATGGTGACGAGACTCAAAAAGGCATTTTCGCAGACTACGTGGATGCCTTTCTGGAACTGAAACAAGAAGCCAACGGTTGTCCTTCCTATTGCCACACTTCCGATGAATAAAAGAAATTCAAAGATAAATACTTGGAGCAGAAAGGCATCACATTAAACCACATTGAGAGAAACGAAAGGCGATCTTTTGCCAAAGCGATGTTGAATTGTTTGCAGGGCAAAATGGCTCAACGGCCGTGTTTATCCAAAACAGAGTATTTGTCCGATTCTTCCCGCTACTTCGAGATGATTAACGACAAAACTAAATACATGAAACAAGTGGACATCCTTCGTGAGCATTTGATCTTAGTCAATTACGAAGAAGAACTGGACCTTGTAGAAGCCGAATAATTAGGAAATGTCATCATGCTCGCTTAAAATTGTACGAAGTGTTCCATCAATTAGGAGATCGTGTGCTTTATTTTGACACTGATAGTTGCATTTACATTCAATATCCTGATGATAATCGTTACTCTAAGATCGAAGGTGACCGTTTAGGAGCCTGGTCGGACGAACATTCTGACGACAAGATACAATATTTTGCTAGTGGAGGTCCCAAAAATTACGACTACGAATACCGGAACAAACAAGGAGAAGTGGACACCCAGTTTAAAGTGAAAGTAATGAATCTAAATCATCACACTTATCAAGAGGTGAACTTTGGCGTGCTGAAAGAAGCTTTGCAATGGAGAGAATCGAGATGTTAGAGTGACAACCTACAAACCGCAAACTATTGTACGTTTACCCACACACCAAATTATCAGTCGGCCCTTGGAAAAACTGTTTCAAATCGTGTACCAGAAGCAAGTGCGGCTTCTCAACCACTTCACTTTATCGTATGGACACGCCGATATTGACCAACATTTAAAGTGGAAAACTTCAAAGACCGATCCTTCATTGTGACTATAATACCAAGCAAGAAAGATTACCCTTTCACACAGCAAGTATCAAGCAAGATAAAACTCGAGTGCGATGTTGTGCCTCTCGATAACAATCCAATGAAGTACCAAATCTTAGTGGTTTATTTACTACCGTCATCTAAAACTAGGTGCAACCAGTAGGACTTCCAGACTATAAGACATTATCTTATGGATACGCTGATATCACCCATTATAAAAATGGACGACTTCTAAGAACGACACTTCATTGCGAGGACAAACGCCAAGAAAGATGGATCACTCAACGCAGATGAAAAAAGAGAAGGAACAAATATCATTGTCCACTTTCACCATCATACCCTCACAGCAAAGTGCGCATAAGAAGGAAAAGGATTCAGTAGATCTAAAGGAGTATTTTAGCATCCAAATGATTTAGACAGAAAATTCGAGAAAATTTTGGACAACAACTTACATCTACACGATGAAATTTAAAGACTTTACGTCTGACGTTCCAGCTGAAGACGCAGTAGTTTTCATTACGGACTTTTTTTACTCACTGTTAGAGGAACTCAAACGTCAGTATCAAGTCAAAGATTGAGGTCGTTTGAGCCTATCTATATATCACGAAAGTTTGAACTCTCCTGTATGCATCGGGTTTAGTAGACCTGCAGCATTAACGTCTTCCAAACTATTGAGGGCTTTTGAAGACGTGCAGACGACGATAGAAAAATTTGACATCACCCAAAAAGTGACATTCACACGGCATACGTTGTTCCTCCAAGGGAAGAAGACAATAACCACCATTGATCTGCTTATCGATAAGTGTACTTAGCACGATGGATATACCAACAGATCTACATATTTTATTACAGAGATGTTTTCTCTTATATTAAATTATTTCAATAAAACATTTTATTGTGTATACTTTTGAATTATATTCATTATTCCTTACGTGATATAAGACGTGAATGTTACAGCAACCAGATTTTGCATTGCCTTTGCAGTCATTAAACTTTCTGTTGTGGAGTTTCCCCCGCTTATAAATATGTTTAAAAAAACAACAACAACAACAAAAAAAAAAACAATGTGAACAGCGGCATTTCATCGAACAGCCAGCACTCACTCCAGGGCCACAAACTTATGGCAAATATGGATATAGTAAAACAGGACATGCCCATTGTTTTCTACAATTTGAATCTTAGTATTTATTGAAATTTTATTTCATCGAATATTTTTAGTCAGCAAGTACTAACATTGTCAGTGAAATATACCGACCCAGTTTATGGGATAAAGAATTCGAAAAAGAAGAGTAAAGCGCGGATCAAGGACGGGCACAAAGATAGGACGGTCGACAATATAGTTGTTGTTGTTATACATGGTGGCCAGTATTAATGGTGAAGGAAGAACCCGGGAAAACCCCAGAAAGAACCACCAACCCACGAGAAGCTACTGGCACGTTTTCTCACATACCCACATTGGTCGAATAGGTGAGATGGCAATGATCCGTAACGGAGAGCTCCTTTAGATCACTCGGCCTATCGGGGCCCCTCGACAATATGGTCACAATCGTTGTAAATATCTACCAGAAAAATAAGAAAACAAAACACTGGATCATTTAGATAAGAGACTGGCCATATTCTACGTAAGCGGCAGTTTTGAATTTATTATGCCCATTTTATTTACTGATGAAAACAACTAATCTTCTACAGGTAAAAGAAAAATAAAATGTATCCTTGTTAGAAAGAATGATCCCAGGCCCTTTATCACGCCTCACCCCAAACCAAAAATAATTATCGGTCCCTTACCGGGTATCAACCCAAAGTCAAGAACCGAACAACCTATGTGAGAGAGAGAGAGAGAGAGAGAGAGAGAGAGAGAGAGAGAGAGAGAGAGAGAACCTTGTTCATGTTTCCCATAAGCCAGTGTCCATCCGTCGGTCCAGGACAGTCCTTAAATATACGTCTTAAATTTTTATACCAGACGATGAAAGCGAAGATTTTGTAGAAAATATAGCCCAGGACACCAATGATAAAAGCATTTAACACCGTACTAGACAAGGTAGCACACATGGTTAGTTCAGAAAGACTGCCAGTTCATTTCAGATTTTGGCAGCTTATAAAAAGGTGCATGTAAACCGACAGCCTTTTACATATATCATGATTCACAGTACGACAGCATGAACGCAACTACTTAAAATTGTTTCAAATTTTGGACAATGTAGTACAACCTAGAAATCGTTATTTATAAGTGAAATAATATCAGACGCTAGAAAATATTTATCTAAGAGTAAGGCATATCAATAAACAGACGGACGGATGGTTGGAAGGACTGACTGACATACAGACAAAAATTCTCTGTCAATATTTACATATTGAGAAGTATAGACTACTACTTAAATTAACAAATTAACACTGTAGAGTACAACCATAATAGGAGTTTCGTCAAATTTGATCTTCGATAACGTTAATTTAATAATTTGTTACAAGACCATCTGCTCAAAAGTACTATACTAATAGAGGGCTCCTGGTTGCCATGTAGTCTAAAGCGCTCGCCTTTACAGATCACAGCCATCTCACCACTGCTCTGATAACCTAAGTGATTGGAGCATCCGCCTAGAATGCGAGAGGTCACGGGTTTGAACTCCGGCAGAGTCATACCAAATACGTATATAAATGGTACTAGCTGTTGCCTCGCTTGGAGCACGGCATTAAGAGTTTAGTGTTTAGGATCTGTCGACCTGGTGTCAGGATAATGTGATTAGGTGGGACAAGATGCTACATATCTGCGGCATGATGTCCCAGTGCTAGACATCGCTATAAACTGCCGCAGACATCAAAACGATATACATAAAATTGTTTAAGATACGTTAAAAGTCCAAATCACACACACACACGTACGCGTTCGCCATCTCACGTCTGTCCGTATGCATTCGAGTCTCAGACTTGGCTAATTTGGGTATAAGAGAAAGTTTCAGCATCATTCCATGAATTGGTGGTTACTACCGGGGTTTTCTCGGGTTATTCCTCCACCAGTTATACTGGCCGCCTAGTCCGAGTTTCCTCTGACCCTTGACACCCCATTTTTGATATCTGGTTTTTTTATGTTGGGGTGTAGGGTCAGAGTCTATTCCCTATCAAAAACTTGGAATTTGCCGACACCATTTGGTGTCGGCATAGGGTACTCGCCAACTATCAGGTCTAGCAAACTTAAATGACCTTACATTGACCCATAATTACATTAAATCGATAGGGAAATCATTTATCTTCTCAGAAATTACAAACATAACACGATTTTGTCTTTAATCCGTTGTCAGACGAGACGTAACTACAGCGTGGATGAATTTTGACCTCGTTCGCACCATTTTAATTGCTAGTCACATGACTAACTAAATTTCGCGGCCGATAGACATAAACGTCATAGGTCAAATAGTCACGTGATAACAACAAAGTGCGCTGACATGTAGTTTCTTAGTCCGAGTTTCCTCTGACCCTTGGCACCCCATTTTTGATATTTGGTTTTTTATATTGGGGTGTAAGGTCAGAGTCTATTCCTATCAAAAACTTGGAATTTGCCGACACCATTTGGTGTCGGCATAGGGTACTCGTCAACTATCAGGTCTAGCAAACTTAAATGACCTTACATTGACCCATAATTACATTAAATCGATAGGGAAATCATTTATCTTCTCAGAAATTTCAAGCATAACACGATTTTGTCTTTAATCCGTTGTCAGACGAGACGTAACTACAGCGTGGATGAATTTTGACCTCGTTCGCACCATTTTCATTGCTAGTCACATGACTAACCAAATCTCGCAGCCGATATGCATAAACGTCATAGGTCAAATAGTCACGTGATAACAACAAAAAAACCGCGTTTGCCCATACACCTTGTGGAAGACGGCAACTGTGTCACCTCCATTGATAACTGATTTTATTACATCATACTGTAGTTCTTTAATATTAAAATAGTATCCCTTTTCTTAAAGTATCTCATTGGCAAGAGCTTCCGTGTATTCGTCTTTATCTGCCATGTTGCAATATAGGTTTATGCACAAAACCTTCCATTCCAGTATTGCAGAAAGAAGACATAAATTCGAAAATATTGAATGAAAGTCACGCAATGTATACAATAACATAAAAAACATATTATTCAACATATTAATTGGGATAACAGCAGCCCGAAACATGTCGCTGTCGCATCTTCCTGGAAAGCGGCTGACTGATCACGCAGAAACTACATGTCAGCGCACTTTGTTGTTATCACGTGACTATTTGACCTATGACGTTTATGCCTATCGGCCGCGAGATTTAGTTAGTCATGTGACTAGCAATTAAAATGGTGCGAACGAGGTCAAAATTCATCCACGCCGTAGTTACGTCTCGTCTGACAACGGATTAAAGATAAAATCGTGTTTTGCTTGTAATTTCTGAGATAATAAATGATTTCCCTTTCGATTTAATGTAATTATGGGTCAAAGTAAGATCATTTAAGTTTGCTAGACCTGATAGTTGGTGAGTACCCTATGCCGACACCAAATGGTGTCGGCAAATTCCAAGTTTTTGATAGGGAATAGACTCTGACCCTACACCCCTACATAAAAAAACCAGATATCAAAAATGGGGTGTCAAGGGTCAGAGGAAACTCGGACTAGTAGTTTCTGCGTGATCAGTCAGCCTCTTTCCAGGAAGATGCGACAACGACATGTTTCGGGCTGCTGTTATCCCAATTAATATGTTGAATAATACGTGTTTTTTCTTGTTATTGTATACATTGCGTGACTTTCATTCAATATTTTCGAGTTTATGTCTTCTTTCTGCAATACTGGAATGGAAGGTTTTGTGCATAAACCTATATTGCAACATGGCAGATAAAGACGAATACACGGAAGCTCTTGTCAATGAGGTACTTTAAGAAAAGGGATACTATTTTAATATTAAAGAACTACAGTATGATGTAATAAAATCAGTTATCAATGGAGGTGACACAGTTGCCGTCTTCCACAAGGGGTATGGGAAAACGCGGTTTTTTGTTGTTATCACGTGACTATTTGACCTATGACATTTATGCATATCGGCTGCGAGATTTGGTTAGTCATGTGACTAGCAACGGAAATCGTGCGAACGAGGTCAAACTTCATCCACGCTGTAATTACGTCTCGTCTGACAACGGATTAAAGACAAAATCGTGTTATGCTTTTAATTTCTGAGAAGATAAATGATTTCCCTATCGATTTAATGTAAGTATAAGTCAATGTAAGGTCATGTAAGTTTGCTAGACCTGATTGTTGGCGAGTACCCTATGCCGACACCAAATGGTGTCGGCAAATTCCAAGTTTTTGATAGGGAATAGACTCTGACCCTACACCCCAATATAAAAAAACCAAATATCAAAAATGGGGTGCCAGGGGTCAGAGGAAACTCGGACTACTGGCCGCCATACGTGGCCTCTCTTATTCTAAGAAATAGCATTAAACCCAAAACAAAACCAACACCAACAGTCAGGGCAAGTAATATTTTTGGAGATATTATTTTAAAACAAAATAAAAATTAGTAGACCATTCAGAATCAAAGCAGTTAGTGCATCTATTTTGCCTTTAGCAGAGTTCAGGGAGATAATGGAAGCTAACGCAAGATAATATTTTTAATTTTCAAAGACATCATAAATAGTGACACAATAAATATTGCTCTTAATTCAACAGTTTCAGAGTGGTGAAATAAATATTTCATGAAAGTAGTGTCACTTGAAGAAAAGTTTGTTTTCGACAAATAACAAGAATCAAAAACATTCCTTTATATATATATATATATATATATATATATATATATATATATATATATATATATATATATATATATATATATATATAGACAGGGCCTCTGGTCGTACCCTGCTTTAAAATGGTGGACTGGAATCACAGCCGTTCACTATATATATGCAGCAAATATATCAAACAAACAAGCTGCGAAGCATAGAAAAGTAGACAACAAAAGCGCTATGGAAAGGTTATAACCGAATTCAGTGGGATTGTACAGAGGACTACAGTATTAAAAAAAAACTAAAAGCGTCAATTAAGGAGAATTTGAAGCCTCCATGACCTACCTGCAGTATGAGGCTTAACGGCTGATTTCGCCTATTCGCGATGAGCCGTTGACGAAGGACAGCTGCCCGGCTGTACGAAGGGCTTAATGGCAGGGTGTCGACTGCCTGGTTAGGATTGGCTTTACGCATAACTTACTGCCTGGTCGCACCAGACTTAACGAGGGCGTGGACTTCTAGCAGTTCATTGAGCTCAGCAAGGTTTGCAGACTGCTGGCTGCAACCGAGCATATCAGTACGAAGACTTAACGAACGGGCGCTGTACGTAAAATCTAGTCCCGAGGAGCCGAACAGTAGTATAGGATGGCTATGCGTGGCGTCTGGTCGCGGTTGACATGCCAAGTAATGGCTGCCTAGCAGTGTGAGGGTTTAACGATGTGCGCCGGGCAATGGCAAGCTCGACATTTTACAGAGGCAGAGCTATGTGCTTCAGTTTGACATTGCGATGACCTAGACGACTGACTTTTTCCTGGTTACCGCCAGGGATATGGAGATTACGGCTTAACGGTGGGTTGCCGTGCTCTACCCGGCAGTGATTGGCCCTGACAAGGGACGATAGCTTGGCTATCGACTGGTCGCAATAGTGTGAGGGCTTATCGGTGAGACGCTGTACGACCACCAGTTTGTAATGGCGCTTAGTGAATGGTTTCTGGCCAACTTTTCGTTCTTTAACGTACTCTAGTGCATTATAACACCCAGCAAAATTTGTTCAGTTAGACAAAGGTTATACCTTAAGTCACACCGCGAGATGTAAGGCAGCACAATGTCAGTTATAGATCAAATCATCGATAGACTTCAAGAGGGGCAAATCAAATGCGTAAGTTGGTACAGACAGCATTGAAGAAGGACGCAGTCATATGTGGTTAGGCTGGATAATTCTGGTCGACTAAAAGACAGAAGAGACTCTAAACATGTGTTTCGCCAAGCCGGCTGCCAACGTCACTAATGATCTTGAGGCACCAAATCCCCAGCCAACTCTAGAAGCCCCAGCGGTAGAGCCAGCAAAGTTGTCGAAGCTTGCTAGGCGTCAAGCCAAGCGCAAATCCTTTTAAAGGAGATCGACAAAACTTATATCAAGTTTAAATTTATGTTAAGGGTATTCATTGAAAGGTCCACGCCAAATTATGATACCACCGCATCAAACATCGCTTGCCTGTGCAGCAACCACCGACCCGTGGTAGCTATAGGGGCTGACGATCTCAAAACCCTGCACACCCCAGCCATTGCTGATGTTCAGACAAGGCTAAAAAAAGTTTACGAGCAGTGGCTAAGGCTGGCAAGTGGATACGTCTGAGTAAATGAAGCACCTGGTCTTGCAGTACAAACTATTTCGTGGTCATTAACGTAGCACAGCGGCACCTCGTCTTTCTGCTGACCAATGTTAGTGTAAACACAGTAACAACCAATGATTTGAATTGGCCTTCTTTCCTCCCTGCACCAAGCCTCCTATCATACTGGCTCGCTCCGGTTCTGTAAGCACAAGTTTCGAAGAAATATTCCAAACATACCTAATTTTTGAGTGAGAGCCTTAACCCCACCATCGTGGGTATTCTCACCTTTTCATCAGGGACAAGGTACTTGACAAAAATATATTCCTGCTGATAATGTCCGACGACGAAAATCAACACTGTGTGGATTAAATACCTTTCATAGATGATGTACAAAAGCAATAAATTCGAGCATCGCCAACACGTTTGCTGCGATTGCCTTAAGATCTTTTCCCCATAAACCTGCTCGAGGACCACACTCGCGACTGCCACAGTATCGACGATAAACTCAGGAGTTTCGTCCTACCGACGACCGGAAAGAACAAGCTGCATTATCAACACCTGGTTAAACACATGAAGTTGCCGTATGTCATCGCAGGTCTCCTGGACCTCAACATCCCTTTAAAACATTAAGACTTCAGACCGGTCAGTGCTGAAGTGAGCAATGCCTTCGAGACACATAGCCGGGCCCCATGTGGCTACATCTCCTTGACCATACGATGTGTATGCACTACAAACAAACAATAATGATTCATTATCAATGACTTTTGCACTATTCTGGTGACCTTCACAATTTAATCGAAAATGGTTTTGAATTTAAGAATTTTCCCCCGACGTCTTCACTTTGATCTGAATCTATCTTCGTGTGATGGTATTCCCTCTGACTCTCGGCTTCTGCTGTTTGCTTTGAATTTTCTGTCTGTTGTTTTTTGCTTGATTTTGTTTTTATTTTTTCCCTCTGTATGTGTTCGATCCTTTGTTGCAGTTTGAACACAGCTGTAGGTATGTGTTTGGTTTTGTGTGGATGTCATTTATTGACTATTTTGATTCATTTATCGTGCAATTTAGACAACAATTAATGGATTTTTGTTTGCAACATTGGCGCGATGAAGTAAACGGAGCAACCCCTTTAAAGAATTATACGAATTATAATAGTTTTATACAATATGAAAAATAATTACATGTTGTTGAATATAACAAAATAAGATTGTTATTTGCTATCTTGAGATTAGGTGAATTTCTTATTAATATTGTTACGGGTAGACACGTATATTATATTATTTACGTAACAGCGTGGAGATTGGAGATTAATTCCCTTTTTCATTACAATGTTCAAAATACCCAGAATTAATTCTTATAAAGTACTATTATGATAAGATGTTGATCAAAATCTACTTCTTTTTCCCTGCTATGAGAATGAATTATACATGTCTTAATAACTGTCTCGGTCCATGGTGTGTGTGTGTGTGTGTGTGTGTGTGTGTGTGTGAGAGAGAGAGAGAGAGAGAGAGAGAGAGAGAGAGAGAGAGAGATTACGGATTCGGCTCTCTTAAAAAGGTGTAATGAATAATTATGTAGATACGGCTATATCATCTTTTGGGGAAGCTCTGGCGATGCAAGAGGTAGCGTTAATCGCTGTAAGAAGATAAGACTCTCTCTGATTCTGGAACTAACGAACTTTACTGATATAGATAGACATATAAAGCTACATTCTAGAGATACAAGTTATGAAACCTTTATACTTAAAATACATACATGTTTAATACTTTTCGGTAGCCATTTTGTCCAATTACACACAAGCTGACTATTCCATTTTACTGGCAAATAATTAGAATATATATTGAATAATTTTCCTTCGATCTACCACCTTCATGTGATTGTATAGGTTTTGCATTTTAGTAAATAAATATCGCTTGAATTCAAAGAGCATAAAATTCAATAGTTGCGATTAATGCAACAATCATTTTAAAGAAATATATTTTATTCCATTTAATTTAGATTACCGATTTGGAATAGATCACTGAACATTATTCTTTATTATCTAAAGAATACTAAATCTTAGCATTAAGCTGATAGCAAATTCATAAAAATGCAAATGAACATAAATTATTAAAAACAATTAAAAATTCCATTACATTTTAAAAGAGAACTTGCAAGAAAATTGCAACGACAAAAGTTACCACATAAATCTTTAACTTGTAAGGTACCTATTCGAACATAAAGATTGTTGCCTTTAAGAAGTTAAGACTCTCTCTGATTCTGGAACTAACGAACTGAAGATTCACGCAGCCTCCGCGCTATTTATACTGTCTCAAGATACCCCTAGATTTGGGTACTAAGTACATCACGCTAGTATCACGCGGGCACAGCGTGCACTCTGTTCCAGATCAGGAGAGTTCTATCTTGATAAAAGTTAATGTGTTTATTACATCCCAATCCGCCAAATATTTCATTAATCTCATGATTAAACCCTAGCTTTATTAAATCAGAAGGACATTTGGGATATTTAGTAGGTCAGATTCTTAAATGTTTGTGAGGGAAACAATCTCTTATCAAGACAGAACATGTGGTGAATCCAATTATGAAGATTGGATCCTAGCTCTAGTGGCGTAGCTAGGCGGGTGCGGGGGGGGGGTGCGGACCGCACCATCTCAGAGGGGTGACACCAAATGAAAAATTGCAAATTTTACAGAGTAGACGTTGCTCGGTCCATTCGTATTTCATAAGCGGGTAACCGATCATAGTAAAATAAATACATGTTTAAAAGGCAGAACAGGGTCAGGGTGCCACCATGCAGTCTGCAGAGCATCTGGGGCTCATTTTAATGAGATTCAGACCTGGTCGGATCAAAATTTGGAGTTATTTACGAACGCGATAATTAATGAGGTAGAATAGATCAATAGACTTGAAGGCGTTTCCGTAGGCCGAGTGTTTCATGCGCACGAGGTATCATCTTTAAGTGGGAAAAAAGCTGATGACCTCAGTTCTGACATTCTTACAAATCTAAAACGCGACGGACTTGATATAATGATGTGCAGAGCTCAAGGCTACGATAATGCTGCAACAATGTCTGGAATCCATGGAGGTGTTCAGGCCATTCTGAAAAGAAAGAATAAGAAAGCGATTTTTAATGGGTGCATGGACCATTCACTGAACTTGTGTGGCCAACACTCTTTTGCCGAAAATGCTTCATGTATGACATTTTTTGGTACTCTTGAAAGAATATTTTCATTCTTTGCTGCTTCCACTCATCGATGGGATGTTTTGATTGAACACACTGGATTGTCCGTGTAAAGGTTATCAACAACACGTTGGATTGCTCATTATGCTGCTGTTAAGCCAGTGAAAGATAAGTTTGATGAATGTATGGCGGCGATTGAAACTCTGTATGATCCTAGTGAAAATTTGGACACAAGGGGTACAGCACAAGGTCTTTTACATGCTGTCGGTGATTTCACGTTTATCTGCTACCTTTACCTCTGGGCTGATCTACTTGAGGAATTCAATCTTACCCAGCAGTACCTGCAGACTAAAGGCTTAACTCTTGACAAAGTTGTGACTAAGTTAGAGGCCTTAAGATTGTTTCTGCACGAGAAACGCGGTCACTTAGTTGAGCATGCAATTGAACAGGCACTTTCAAAATCAGACCAATATGGAATTTCGGTAGAAAGAAGATTAAGGTTCAAGAAGAGAATGGCGGGGGAACAACTGAGAGACGCTGGACTCTCTCTCTCTCTCTCTCTCTCTCTCTCTCTCTCTCTCTCTCTCTCTCTCTCTCTCTCTCTCTCTCTCTCTCTCTCTCTCTCTGCGAGAAGAAAACAGTAGGGAGATGCTGGAATGTATAGATCGTTTTCATTCTGAACTCCAGATGAGATCAAAAGCGATCAAGGAAGTAGCAGATATGTTTGCGGCTGTTCAACCCAAGAGTCTACTATCGGCAAGTCAAGAAGAGTTACTGGTGTCCGTACCCAAATTAACCTCTTTCTATGACGAGTTATCTGAAGATGAGCTTTTAAAAGATATACCAAGGTTTGGAAGGCACATGAAAGCAGCTGATACTGATCTCCACAAAGCCATGGACTGGTCATTGTTTGATGTTTTGCAATTTATAGCTGAATGGGACTTCCTTGAATCTCTCCCAATACTGTCTCTAAGCCTTCAGTTATTTCTCACGATCTGTGTGTCTGTGGCTTCATGTGAGCGGAGCTTTTCAAAACTAAAGCTGATAAAGAACTATTTACGATCCACCATGGGACAGTCAAGACTTTCTGATCTGGCTCTATTATCAATTGAAAGTGAGACCGTGAAGGACATAGACTTTGATGATGTAATTGACAGGTTTGCAGCTCTGAAGATCAGGGAAGGAAAATTTTAAAGAATGTATTAATATCTATAACTTAACGTTGTTACAGTTCTTTAATACTTGTGCACGCTGATCTTCTGTTAACTTGTTTTTTGTTCTTGTCATTTTGATACTGTTGACTTATTACATGCTGAATAAATAAGAATAAATATGTGGTCGAAATCTGGAGGGGTGACACTGTGAGTTTACCGCACTGGGTGACACCAACCCTAGCGACGCCACTGAGCTCTACTAAATCAGAAGAACATTTGGAAACTCTAGGAGATTAAGTTCGTAATTGAAAACAGTCTCCTATCAAGATATAATATCTGATGAATCCAATTATGAAGATTGAAATGTTGCCTTGATCAGTCAGCGCAAACACGCACAACACGGGAGAGAAATTTTCATTAATTATAAGGCCACCGTCTTTATAAAAAATAGATTATAAGTTAATCTATATATATATATATATATATATATATATATATATATATATATATATATATATATATATATATATATATTGGTGGAAACGACTCCCGATATAATTTACTGAACATCTGTCCAATGAAAAATTATTTGTACTATAGTTTAAAGTGAATTTCAATGCTATTATTTTTACTCAAAATTTATATCCTGATAGTACTATTACGAATATCCATCTAATAAATTTTGTTCCAATTTACTTTCTAATTAATCAGAAGAGGTAATCAGAAATACAGTACAGTTATATAATTTGCCTACAAGCTAAGGGAAAATGTTTTACAAATTATATATACTATGTCATATGCATGCGATTATATGACTTACCACCATACTGTAGACTACGACAGTAACAATGTGTGTTCACTTCAGTTATTTATCTTCTTAAGTATATAATTGATAATTGTATACTTTAGTCAATGGTCGAATTAAAAAACCAAAAAGATGTGTGTGACTTCAGTACCTGTATTCACATCATATTAAATTATAGTATACTCTTTGCTCCAAAAAGTCTTCTTTCACGTGTCAAAGGCTGCTTTATTGAGTTATCAACTATTTACTTAAAAAAAAAACATAAGCCGTCAACACACATTCCTTTTTGCTTTTTTTCCCCTATTCTACAAAAAGTGTTTTTAGTGAGTAAATTGCATATTTAGCTTGTATTTGTTTATATGTTTGTATGAAAAAAGTGACATACATCAGATATGACACTAACCCAATTTTCGTATTAAAAAAAAAGCAGATAACACTTTTTACTGTTTAACCCTCGAAAGAGTTGGGGGCACATTTTATTATGTCCCTATAAGATATTTTTTAAATAAAAAAAAAATACAAAACCCCTGCCCTCTCCCCCAAACAAATCCCCCAACCAACAAAACGAAAACAAACATAACCAAAATACAAGAACTGGAACTTAGAATTGTTCAAATCACAATATAATACGCAAACTATTACTGCCTTAATAGCTATAAGTTTATATAATTTGCATTCAAATTTGTATCGTATTTTATAGACATAAAAAGATAGTGTCAGATTGTGTCTCTCGTCCCTCTTCTTTAGTAGCTAACGCATACATCCGCTTCAAATTAGCCTAACATTCTCTGAACTTTAACTGTAAAACTTGATTTGCATCCGGTCACCATTGGTAAACAAGTTGTAATTGCTCCCAGTAAGAAAATTACTCCATAATCAAGATAAAACGATTAGAATTGACAATCTGGCTACTTAGCCTGCAAAAACTAGTTAGTTCCCGTTTTCGAAAATAAGCATGTTTCATTATCTTTGGGCACATTCTGTATACCATGTAATGAGATGGTTTCCACAGAACAACAGAATAAAAATGTGAGTATAACCTAATTTCGGGTCTCTTGTTTTCGTCAAGAATATTTCCATACACCAGCAATAGTAGATTACATCATTTGCTACCCTGCATGCACGCAACGAAATTGCATTACTTTCAATATTTAACAGGGACGTATTGACGTCAATTAAATATGTAAAACTTTATAGTCCAGCGGATGTTTACGTATGTAAAGCTGTAGCCAGTATGGACGCAAATATCTAATATCGCAAATTCATATAAAATGTCAACATTTAAGTTTGCACAAAAAAAAGAATGAACCACTTTTTTATAAAGTGCATGAAATTACGTTGATCACCGTATATAAAACTCCAGTCAGACTTGCTATACCTGCATTGGATTTAATTACAAAATATATTCAGTGTATCCTCTGATGTTTGATGATTATAGGTCATATTCTGATAGTGACATACATGTCATTACAAGGTTAAGGTTGCAATATGATTTTACGGTAACCATTATGAACCCAAATTAACAAAATGCTGCTAATGAGCCTACTTATCCAACTTAAATAGGAAATCAATAATAGTTAAACTACTTTTAAAATTAGTAATATTTCAATAATGATATTATTAATAATTGATTTATTCGTATATATATATCTAGATTTCTCTATCCACATTGCACTTAATTCAAAGAAAGTGATACATATTTTTTTACTATTATCATGGATTTCAACTTAACTGACATTAGTGTATTCAATTTAGTCATTGAATCCTTTATTTTGGTGAAAATTTTTCAGCCAGTACAAAATATTCTTACGCAAGCAAATGTTTTAAAGCTCTCATGACTATATATTTCAGTAGGTAAAATAGGATGGTCTCTTAAAATTCAGAAGAAAAAAAAACCAGAAAGCAAAAGAAATAATAATAATACATAATGGATTCTTGTTAAACATGAATATTGCTTGAAGGAATCAAAGATGAGGCCTTTCATACCAAAATCAGTTTAACATACTACAAAGTAACAGTTGTTCATCATGGGTTTGGATGACATGACTAATTATGCATGATATTATCTTCAAAAGTTAGCACAGTAATTGGTAATACACTGGCTGATCTCACTTTATGCCCATGTTGGTGGTGGCATACAAGTGATGTTTTTAGTGAGGGAATGCTATACTGAGGCTGTGCCCTGTTATTGCATTAAAGCACAAAAATGGGATATTTCATTATTTGAAATGCCATTAATTGGTTCTCATTAACTCGGAATTGAAGTGAAGTGAACAAAAGAAAGTAATGATGATAAACATTTTTGTCTAACTTAATTAGATATAAGGCCATACCAATATTACAGATGGGAGAAAAACCATTGTTTGATTTATTCTCATTTTTCCATTACCAATGCATGGGATAATGTTACAAACTGGCTGGTCAGCACTACCAGAACAACTTAAAAAATGTCTGTAATCATATTTGCTTGTGATTGAGAAAAAGATTGAGGTAAGATTGAGGTATAACTGTCAGGATAAATTTAATTTTGTGTGTGGCTGAAATTTCATCCTCAAATATCATCTGTTTTATAGATTTTTCGTCAGTCTGCTGTTCACACTGATGCTGTTGGTCCCCCAGATTTACATCCTGGCCATGAAAAAATCATCCCGCTTCTGTGCTGGACATCTCTTTGAGCTTCTCATTGTCTCCATCATTGTCACCTTCTTTGTCATAGGTGAGAAATTTGTAAAGTTTAGTCTTGTGAATTTATTGTAAACAGTCCTGTGGGTTTTTTTTTTCATAAATATTAGCTGTTCATAATAAAATTTAGCAGTTTTGTTCAGAAATGGGATTTTGAATTATTTAAGGAGGTAAAATTTGATGCAATTTATTCCCAGTCTTACTTTTTGACTGCTAAATTGCTCAAATTTCTACACTGGAAAAAAATTAATGCAATATATTATTTGATCTATGTATATTTTATGAATTGTACATTGAAAAATGTTTAATAGTCATGATGTTATGTATGTTTGAATTAAGCAGAAAAGCAGTAAATGTTAGTGATAGGAGTTTGAAGGAAACCATATGGATAACAGAATAAATTGGCATGTAGATATAATATATGCCAAAAGTAAACACAAATGTGTAGTTACATGAAGCTATTATAGCAACTCTGCTAAACATTTAAATATTTATTTTTGATCTTTCAAGACATTGTAGATTTCTTTTTTTTAAATTTCCTCATCTTTTACAAATGTTGTCTCTGCAATATGACATTTTCAGTGGAGAAGGTGTGAAAGATTGCAAAGATAATTAGATTTATTAATCAAGAAATGTGAGTAGATATTGTATATACTCACTTTTAGGTCAAGTCTAACTGCAAACAAGGTAGACCCTGATCTGTTGGCACATAATGCAATGGCAGTTTATGGTCTGTGTTCTTTGTTCCACTGATTACTTCCATCAAAGTGTATAGATTCAAATCTGCTAGCACATTATTCAATGGCAGATCAGATCTGGGGATCTTTAGTTTGCAGTTGGACTAGTCTTATATGTGAGTATGTATGGTAGTGGATAATTGTAACAACTAAAGAGGAGGGCTATTACTGCTTGTTTACTTAAGGAGTCTGGATCAATTGTCCTCATAATAAGTTTTCATTTTGACTATGAACCAAATTTTTCAGTAAATTGTCATAAACCCAGCCAACAGATTCTGAGAGTAGATCTGTGGATATTTGCGTACCTAACCACATGTATGTTCCTCAAAATTTGATAAATCCCTAAAGATTGTATACAAATTATTGTCGGAGCTCTCCAGACAGAAGTACATAAAATTTTCCTGACATCTCCATCTATGTGCATTGATTTCTGTGTGAAATTCAACGAACAAGCCATATACATATTATTTCACATACATGCCAACCATTATGCTTTGGGACTAATCATTAAGCTTTTCTAACCAAATTATGTTTTATGCTTGCATGTATATGGATTAGGCTATTTTTGGTACCTTAAAAGATAAAAATAAAGCAATAAAAAGTTGTGTTATTTTTATTGTCAACTCTTTCACTCATAAATTTGAAAATATTGTTAAAAAGTTGATTGCTGCACAAAAATAGCATAAGATTATTTTCATTATTTGCTATTTATAGCATCTGTACATGACCCATTTCTAAGAAAACAGATGGGTTTCTTCAAATATGGATTTTTCCACCAACTATTTGTTTTTGAACTGTAGCTCCTTCAATTGTTGAAGAATTTCAACCAAATATGGTATTCATCTTTTTATGAGGGCTTGGCATACTTTGATTGCCAGATCTATACATTGCTTAGCAGAGTTGTAGCTCTTGAATGTTTGATGCACCCACCTTTGTTTCTGCACAGTAACTTATGTAATTATGACTTCAGTGAAGATTTAAGGGCAGCTTGATTTTGATGTGACTAATGGAAAGCTCAGAACTCATATTTTACTTAAGAAGTTTTGAGTCTACATTGAAAATGTACGTTATTTTTACAGGATTCTCTTTCCTATTCTCCATAATGATTCCAGTGCCCAGACAGATCAAAGTAGCATTCCATATCTTTGGGATGGTTGATTTTATAGAGTCACTTGTTCTACTTGGATTTTTTCTGAAGTCGGAGGATTGTGTAAGTATGCTATAAAGTCAGATATGTTCCTTAAATCACAAAACTTTTATGAGCATAACAATTTCATGAATTTATGACAGTGATTTATCAAAAAAATGGAGAAAATAGTCTTGGTCATGATGCAAAACGTTAAGCTTCAAATATATTAAGTGGGACAATTTTCCCAAATTATTAACAATGCTAAGTATAATTTAATAGTCCTATGTTGAAATGTTGGATCCATTAGTATCCCTTTAAAACAGGATGTGCACCATTTTGTACAGAGCTTGTATTCTGTATCTTCATGTAACTGGGAAAGGTATGAAATATATAAGAAAGAAACTTTATTTATTCAAAGTATTGAGAGTAGTTTATAAAGGTTTATAGTCTCCCCTGTCCTTGCATGAGAATGAATGTAATGAAAATTGTTTAACAATGATGAAACTGAATCAGTCAGCCACTGTGTAACAAGCTAGGTTGAAAATGATGGTATAAAATCTTGTGATATTTTTACACCCTACTCTCCCTGACACATACAGAACCATTGATGTCTAACAATGTCCTGTACTCACACTTTATAACACTATTCATAAGTTAGGGAACTTGTACTGAGGGATATTCCAGCATGGGTTTGGCCATGATAGTAAACACAAATAATAGGTATTTAATGAGGTGATATCACATTTTAATTGATCCTCATGAGCAGAGAACTAAATTACATGAAAATAGTTCAAGACAAAGGTCAGACAATTAAATGGGGTCCATGACCACCACTATGTTACAAGAAGGGCATTATGCTGAGGTGATTTTTAGTGGGGATACACTGTATCTTGTGTGATTTGAGTAAGTTTCTGTAAGATTTTCAGAGGAATTTTTTATGCTTAACATTTGTAAGTCTCTGATACTGTTGCTTCAGCATGATACAATATTTTCTCCAGGAAGTGCCCTTGTGCCTTGTAGCACAATACAATTGGAACAGGCAAAAATAAACATCTGCAGTACATAGTCAGTGTCACAACAAAAAAAAAATGTATCTTGTACAAGCTTGGGGTATGTATGCTATAAGGAAATTCCTCAAAGTCATAATGAGGCTTGATTAAAACTCTGAGACCATATACAAAGCTTCTCATTACTTAAGATTACATAGCGTTTTGAACAGACTTTTTTAAGAGCAAGTTGTATGTAATTAAAAAATTATGGACTTATCCTGTTGAATAATTTGGCCAGTGATGATGATAGTCACTGAAGGTCTGATATAAATACAGTTAATTTGTATTTAAGACTGTAGAAATGACTTAAATGAAATTATGGGTGATGACAATCGGAACATTGTCTCATCATTTGGTTCAGGCATAAAGAATGTATAAGAAAACACTGATAATAGTCTTAAATACTATTTTTGACTCAAATCATACAGGAAATGATTGCATTATTTCAAAGGAATTTAAATATTCATAAGTGTGGTGATGTAGGAAGCAAATAACATTGACAGAAACAATAAAATAATAGGAAATACCCCCTTAAAGTGAAATGAGTCTTTAGATTTTAGCCTGTGGGTTTAAGAGCCCCTTTTGTGGAAAGATGTGGAGAACACTGATGATTTAACAATTTATTCATTAGTATACTGTTTAACACAGCTGGTCAACCATGATCTTTGTTGAGGAGCTGTTAATTAAATTCATCTATGTCAGACATGAAAACAAAATTACAGATGGCATAGTGTTTATTAATTCTAAGTAAGTAACTGATTTGCAGTTTGTCTCAGTAAATTTTTTTTAAAATATTACCAAAACTGCAATTTTCAGGATATAGTCATTGGAAATTTTGGCAATATGTACATACCACATGCAGTGTTGCACCTACAATCCCATATGTGTACATTATGCTGGTAGTGTAGAAAATAAAAAAATCTTATTTGCTTTGACAGTTTTGTGACCTTAACTTTGCCATCTACATTGTACTCTTATTTTTTCAATGGACATCAAAATTATGATAATAAACATTAAGTCTTGAGTTAAAGTAACTTACAAAAACATTACCATGTTTAAAAATCAAGTTGACCTCAAATAGCCTGCACCTTGGAATTTTCCATTTCGGGTCTTGCTCTAATAGAATTTACTCATAATCTAACATTAATAAATACCTATTTTTTCTGATTATCTTTTTTTTTAAAAATAAGAAATTAAATTAATTAAATTACTTATTATTTATTTGCATAAATTTAGTCTCATTTGTTATCAAATCAGCTGCAAAGTAAATTAAATATTCATTGCTGTAGGTGTGACTTTTACCTAGAAAAGGGGTTACACTACCGGTTGTCAAAGACTTTACATTGTGACTTTGCCAACTACCTCAAACCTTAAGTGTTTTTATTGTCAAATATACTGCTTTAAAATGCATAATTCATTTGCCATCTTTCAGATTTTATCACATTTATCAACTTTGGTCATTGTTAGCTCTTTTATTTTTTTTACCAGATGTAAAATGTAATTCAGGTGTGCACATGGGTAGAGATTTATGGGAACACACAGCAAAAACTTGCTAGATGCCTACAATCCAAAGCTCATGGGGCAACACTTCACAATAATAATGCAAAAAATGTGACCAGGAATAATTTTAAAAGAATTATATTTTTGAATGACAGACTTTAGATTGCTGAATTTGTTTTAGATATATCTAATAGAATGAGATGCTGTGTCATAATTATATAATATGTAGTTGTTTTATTGTTTTTCATTTATTCGCAAAAAATGGAATCAATCTTACTGTTTTCATATGATTGTGAATATATATATCACAGTTACAAATTTTGACACAGATGTGGCATGAACATGGTGTAGAAATTTAACAATATAAATACCAGTATGTTTTAAGACAAAGTACTTCTTGAAAAATATATTACTCCTTTTATAGTATGGTACCAGTAGTTATTTTACAATACAGTACTTATTCTAGAATATAATTCTCATTTTATGGTACTCATTCTACAGTACAGTACAGTACAGTACAGTACAGTACAGTAATCATTTTAATGTACACATTGTACTATTTAGTATTCATTTTACTATACAGTAGTCATTTTACTGTATAATGTGCATTTAACTATATAGTATTAATTTTACAGTACAGTACAGTTTATTATACAGTACACATTTTATTGTACAGTATTCATTTTACAGTACAGTACTCATTTTATTGTTCAGTACTTATTTTACAGTACAGTACTCATTTTACTATACAGTACTCATTTTACAGTACAGTACTCATTTTACAGTGCAGTACAATACCCATTTTACAGTACAAAACTCGTTTTACTATACATTATTCAGTTTACATAATATTATCAGTGTATTTGATGTTACAAATATCTCAGTTCATTATTGTGGGGGCCGAGTTGTCTCGGGCAGATCTCTCACAGCTCACCTCTGACTTTGTGGGTTTGAGCCACAGCTTGAATAACACATGTATTTGAGAAAGCTTGCCACCTAATACATGGTATAGTACTGAAAAATGTTATAGCCCACTAAAACATAACATAGTTCTTTCAAGTTTCATATGATAGCCAAATGTGCCACAAAGGTCATGTTTATCACATTTTTTTAAAAAGTGCTTTTCCAATGTCACTTATAAATTTTGTTGGTAGAAATTATTCTCTGTGTAACAGCAGCATGTTCTAGTTTTTTTTTCTCACTTCATCTTTATATCTTTATATCAATGTACAGAAAAGCAGTACCCCTGAGCTGTACTGGATATCAGCCACATTGACCTGGTTCTCTGTTGCAAGCATGAGTAAGTCTTTCTTTTTAATGTTAGTTAATACCTGCATGATTTAGTGCATTTAAAGATCTGTAATGGATAATAATAATAATAATAATAATAATAATAATAATAATAATAATAATAATAATAATAATAATAATAATAATAATAATAATAATATCTTTATAGAGGGTAGCTCAGTTGAGTTGAACTGATTTCCGTCCAGACTGTGTACAAATTTACAAAGTATTATCACTCATATAAAGACAAATTATCTTTATGCTTGTTGTGTTTCCATCTCTCTCTCTTTCTCTCTCTCTCTCTCTCTCTCTCTCTCTCTCTCTCTCTCTCTTTTCCAAAATAAGTGTTACTGATAAAAAAATTGCATAGACATTATTAAAATACATTAAGCAAACATGAGGATTTTTAAGGTATAACAAATTAAATCATGTAAGATGTATGATTTTTCTGAGATAAATTCCCTCATTATTTTTCCTAAAGTAATCCCACAATTCTTTGATGAATATTGATCTCATTAATGCACCATAACAAAATGCCATTACATATTAGGTAAAGAATAATTTCTTATGTCCCTAAAAAGTCAGTGGCTGTCAGCAGATTTTACGAAAATTGAGAAAAGGTGATCAGGGTTTGTATCAAGTGGGAAATCCATCTATCCTAAAAATGAATTAGTCAGCCAGTTCAGTTTGAAGTTACAGGGGCATTATCATTTGCAGCCAAGAAAATAACATTCTTTTTAACAGATTCTAATATCAATTCTTTTTTCAGTTTTCTTTGCTCTGCTCCTGCCATTCTGGATCTTGAATGAAGTGAAGAAAAATTCTGTCTTGGATCCATATTCAAGAACAGGGATCTGTTATGAGCCAGTCTCCTGCTGCAGTTGTCTGTGGCATATTTGATGAGTTTGTTAAGTTGTCATCATTAAGAAATATTGATGACCTGTAGTCATTTGTTATTGGATAGGATCTATTATTATATTCAGCTTGATTTTCATTATTATTATATTAAATCATCAACATCTCCTACTTGTTCATTATCAGAATACTTATATATAATTTTCTTATAATTTACATAAAACTTGGGTTCAGTAATCCAAAATGTTAATTGGCTACATAAGTTTTTTAATTGTCTAATTTTGACCAAACAATGTTGTATTAATGTTTATCTACATCTTTATAAGTTTGATATGGTTCTTTTACATGTTGAATTATTTCCTTATTATTGTGTCAAATAACTTATTACATCTTTCCGTCCCTATTTCAACACATTCCGTCCATGCTTTTGTTTTATCACTACATTATGACAAATGTTTGAATTTATTATGACTTCTCTTTGCACACACACAAACGCACATGCACGCACACACACACACTATTACAATTATACTGTTCAAACCCAATTTTATGGCATTCACTCCAGATATTCTATGTAAGCAAATATAAAATATATATTGTTAGCAGTTATCATTGTATTATTTCATCTCATATTTTTTTATAGAGTTAATGTATCTTTTGCTTCCTTCTTGAAAAATAATCAAAGTGGATTGTGCAATTGTCAATTTCATTGTCTTTTTGGTATGTATGGTTAAGAGACCCATCTGCAAATTGCAAAGATAAAAATCTGCCATTGCATAATGTGCCAGCAGATCTGGGTCTCTGCAGTTTGATAGGATTAAAAAGTAGAATCAGAAAAACAAGCAGCACAGACCTTGATCTGCCAGCACATTATGTGACAACAGATCATGTCTAGTGTTGTTTGCAGCTGGATCTGACTTGTGAATATACAGCTCTCCAATATTTCATAAGCAATCTACAATTGAGTTACCATGATTCTGTTTGTAAATGGTAAGATTTATGGATTCCTTTTTTTATGATTATTTAACTTTATGAAAGAGACACCTATCCATAAAGAACAAATTTTAATAATCTGAATGTCCTTTATAGACATGATTAACTACTCATTTCAGATTGATATTCAGTGTTGTATTTGTTCATTTAAAATTTAATATCAAAAGGATTTCCACCAATATATTTTTTCTGTAGATTCTGCAAATGGTTAAATCTCACACTATAATTCATATTGTTTCCAAACAGTTTTGTGGATTTGGGTAGATATTTAGGATTAATTAACAAATTGACAATATTCTGCAAAGAATGTTTTAGCATTGAGAATTTAACTGAAAACCCCTATATTTTTCTCTTAAAACTAGATCACGCAGTACATTTTGTACTGTGTAGTTTAAACTTTTTTGATTTTGTTAACACATATTTTCATTATTTGTTTTGCATATGTTTATGGGGGTTTTTTTATTATTATTATTATGGATTCATTAACATTATACAGTATTATCAAATGTCAATTCATCTGACATCTTTATGTTGAGGTATGGCAAAATCTTTATGATCTACTGTAGTATTACAAGTTGTGGGTTACCAAAATTTTTGTGGAATTTCTTGTGACCCTGAACCACAAAATTAAAGACACATCAAAAGATTAGCTACATATGTTAAAAGGCACCCCAGCCATCTCTCTTTTTTTTTTGGAGGAGGTACTGTGTTATTGTTGTTGTTGTTGGGTTTAATGCCATTTTTCAGCACATGATAGGCTATACATGGTAGCCAGTGTAACTGACAGAGAAGAACCCTGGAAAACTCAGGGATGAACCACCAACCCATGAGAAGCTACTGGCAGACTTTCTCACATACTTATGTTAGCAGAGCCTGAGATTCAAACCCACACAGCCAGAGGTGAGATGGCAGTGATATGAAACGGTGAGCGATCTAGATCACTTGGCCACTCCAGGCCCTGTGTACTGTGTTACATTCCAAGAGATCAGCAACAGTAATTCTACAATCAGATTAAAAATATTAGCTTTTACATGTCTGTTTTAATGTCACCATTTTAAAGAGGGATTATAAAGCATTTTATATCATTTTGGTGGACAAATATGTATTTGGTATCTGGTAGCCATAAGTTTTACTCACAACCTTAAATCAATATGATGCAAAATAAGTTCTGCTAGAAAGAAGCAAGAAAATGCATAGCTTATTCCAACTCTATTATTACTGACAGTGAAATACAAAATAAAAAATAATAAAAAAGAAAATTAGATTTAATATTTAGAGTCTTCATTAAAGTGAAATTTTTGTAAAAACATATATATATATATATATATATATATATATATATATATATATATATATATATATATATATATATATAATCCTTGTGATAGCATATCTCATTTTATCCATACTTCTACTAACAATATCCCAGTGAACAGCATGACTGCAGAATACTGAAACTATTGCTTGAAACTCAGTTACTAAAATTGTTCACTGGGATTAAGGAAGCAAAGTATTCTCAATAAGCTATCATACACACATGATGAAACAAGGTTACCTAGTCAGGAGCAGATTTTGGTCATTGCAGATAGAAGTTACCAATCACTCCAATATGCACAGGCCACATGTTATGTTAATGCTAACACCAACTGGAATTGATACAGTTATACTCTATGGTAGATTATTGCAATTATGATTAAACATGCAGCTCTGTATTAGTGCAGTCATAGTTCATAGTTATCAAAAAATGTTTCAGTGACTGTTGGGTTTATTTAATTTTTCCTGTTGTTTAGAGTGACACAACTATTAATTAAATCTAATAGTTTTCTCCCAAACTGGTTTCAGGGAACTGTCGAGTTTCTTCATCTCAAGAACATTATGATGCCAGCACCAGTGAACTCCTGTACGAGTTTCAGTTCAAGTATTTATCAAGCCTGAAAAAAAAGATTAGTTTTAGAAACTCACAATGTCCGATTTATGTTTATTATTGTCTGCCAAAATCAGACCATTTATAATGTCCAGAAGATATGCACATTGTTATTGAGAGTGTAAGAAATTTAATATTTGAATTTGAATGGCAGATAAATTATTTGGTGGAATATCAATTACGGACACAATGAGATTGGCTGGTGAGTACACATACTTTAATTATGTGTATGTATGTACCAACGAGTGGTTATCTGCCAATATAAATATTAAATATATAATAAATGTTCTAAATATTTCTCATTTAATTTGCATCAGATTGATAATTACTTTTGTGAAGTCCATAGTTTTGATCTCCACCTTCCTTCTTGTTTAGCTAAGAGGATGCATATGCAATAGTTTCATCAGTAAACTGACTGGTTTGACAATGCATAATATGGACCCCAACCAACATGTAGTGTAATTTCACTGTATTGGTAATTGTGTCTTTTGTGTTTACTTAAGCAAATACCAATATCAATCTCTATGAATACATTTGATTTTATAAACATTTAGCATTTTTTCTTATCTTCTGAGAATTGATAGAATTTTTCTTATATTTTGCAAAAAATAAAATTAAGTAATTATCTTTGAGCATTTTTTAAAAAAAATATTTATTGCAACATACAAGACATCAAACTACATCAAGGGAGACAACCACACAGTAATCATTTCTCAATTCATATGCACAGTATATATAGACACAATTTTGCTATTAGAAACACAAGCTCTTAGTAACTTTGAGGGATAAAACATCAACAGGCCTACACATCATTTAAGGATAAAAATAAGCTGGCAGAAGGGAAAAAAAAAGACTACAAATTTCTTTGTGCTTCTGTAACAGTTTATACCTTTTGCATGGATTTAAAAAAAAATTAACTGGGGGTTTTGTGTACTTTTGTTCTCATAGAACCCAGCTGGTCTGGAAATTTAATTACTTGTAACTATACATATATATATTGATAATAAATATATGAAAAAGGTTGTTTGTTGTGATTAGTCCTCAAGAGTAAAAAAGTATATTTTTTGTTGCTATAAATTTTACCATTGTTAGTCTCCATTGTTTCTGCATCATTATATTTTGTACAGATGGACTTCTGAATATCTCTAGGCTGCTCATGATAATGTTACTAATTTTATTCTCATTAATCAGAAAATCATAAATGACCAAATTTGAACTTCGTGTAACTAAAGGTTGCAGTAAAACTATGTAAGTTATAATTTCATAATTAGAAATGGCATAAAGTAAGTTTTTTAAAAAATCAGTTTGTAATATGTTCACAGCTGCCATTTTAAATGACCTAGCTTGTATTTTTAATACACATCTACACCAATCTGTTTAAAGATGGTCACTGTGACGTACCACAGGTTACAAAAAAAATTACTTTGTGATTCTATTGATGGGATATTTTAATATTCTTCAGGGATATTTATTCAGGCATCTCAGAGTAATAATAGGCACTGATATGTGTTGTGAAATGGGGGGGGGAGAAAAAAGATGAAAGTTTAAACATAAAAGTGAAAAAAGGGAGAAAAAAAGTTTGAATGCCACTTATTAACTCACAACCTCTTGATTGGCAACTGAGACAAAGAAAGATAAATGTGGGCATTTATATATAAGATTATTATTACAATTTCAGGCAATTGGCAAAATTTCTTATTTAAGGAATTAACCATATAAATTTATCATTCATAAATTACTGGAAAAAAGAGTTTAATTTATAGGATCCTTCCAGCTTTGTTTTTTATGTAATAAATTTGTGTGTTATATATATATATATATATATATATATATATATATATATATATATATATATATATATATTAACTGGCTCAGCCATTTGCATGTTGCAGCTGGAGTCTGCTGCTTAGATATAACAGACCTAGACCAGATATGTAAAGTGTCAACCCAATGATCAACAGTTCACATTAGTTCAAACACTTGTGATGCCTTATAAGTTGAAACACTTCACTTTCATATATTAACTATCAAATGTGCACAAGTTTTAGGTTCACAGCTTTATGTTCTTGCAGAATTTGGCACAGCATTTCTTAAAATGTTGACTATAGAATAAAAAAGCTGTGTTTTCAAGCTGAATTTAATTTGTTGTTTTCCTGGTCACGTCTATCACTAGATTGAGCTGATCGCCAACAAAGGATTTGTCCCACAAGAGTTGGGTTATTACAAGAAGTCTGCAGTTATGGCTCTGCAAATTCTGAATTTTGGTACAAGTACCATGGTGTGTGGTTAAGTGATTAATTAAGTGATTGATAGTGCATCCATGGTTGATGCATCAAGATCATGGTCTGGGGAGACAGCTTGTGGTTCCTTCTT
This sequence comes from Potamilus streckersoni, assembly GCA_016746295.1. Lineage (NCBI taxonomy): Eukaryota > Metazoa > Mollusca > Bivalvia > Unionida > Unionidae > Potamilus > Potamilus streckersoni. The sequence continues at coordinate 2,021,426 of JAEAOA010000698.1, read as the reverse complement.
ACTGAAAAAACGCCTATCACTGAATGCCCCCAAAACATGCATATCTGCTGAAAGCAGTCAAAGCGTGCAAATCTGTTGAAAGATCAATTTCTTATGGGACCATTCTGTATGAAGGATTTTGCTCTTTTTAAAAAGAACTGGCCAGGAAACTGAAACTGCTGGGAATGTCTGATTGTATGGAAATATTTAGTTGAAACCACCAATGCAGAAGCTACCCCCCCAAAAAACGAATAGGTCATGTGACTAGCCACCCCATCCCATCCTGATCTAAGAGATATGCACCACCACCAGTCAGACTTGATCTGAACTACTTTCCCATAAAGTTGACCCTTCAAGACATTAAATGCATTGATTCACAACTTCATTTCCAGATGGCTAATATAATGAGGTAAATAATATGTCCCCCCCACTTGTCACTGACTGTAGAAGAATGGCAATAGATTGGCTCTCCAACATTATGAAATTATGAACTGGTATTTATATATGCTGTAATTTCAGGTTAGATTATCTGCAAAGGGCATGTGAACAGTCAAACAAACTAAACAAGATCTACAGCTGCAATTGAACAAGCTGAGGAGTTGGAAAAACTTTCAGTGTAATCCAGTTACAGCTGTAAATCAACTCTGTGAACTTGATAATCCACATGTACATGCAGGAGGCAGCATGTTGATATTGGTAATAAACTTTATGTCCAAATGGACAAAACACTGGGAAGTTTCCATATCAGACTTTTCCCAGTTTACTGCAAACCCAATTGAGCTAGAAAGACAGGAGCTTGTTCAGTACTTTCACCAGAATATCATTTGTGTTGAAGAATGATGTCATAAAAAACAAAATAAAATCCAGTCAGCAAAAAAAAAATAACTATTGATCAAATATAAAAAATATCTAACACCTGTAGTAAGAACCTTACCACACTTATAATTCCAGACCTCCAGCATGGATGGATAGAATTGTAAATACTTGATAAGCAAAGTTAAAACTTCAGAGTTGCAAAACATAATGGCAATGAAAGGGAGGTAATGGAAAGAGCTACTTCCCTTGTCTAAGTATAGAGAAAATACATTTTTGTCTTTTTTCAGGAATGCCAGATTTAGGTGGTAGCAAGTTTATTTGTCAACATTGTGATTATGGAATTACAAAAATGAGAAATATACTTCCAATGTATGTGCTGTAAGCATAGTTAGGCAAGTATTCCAATAAATACTATGCTATTAAATTCCAATGCTGCAGTTGTTTATAGATTCAACATTCTTCCAATCTAACTAATGTTTGGAGGAAAGAAAATGAGTTGATAGAAAAAATGCTACTTGACATACACCATTCATTGAAATAATAAGATGCTCCCTTTAAATGACATTTAAGTATTCATTTTAGAATTAAGAGGTGCCATCTCTTAATTCAGTCACAGAAGTTGCTCATAATTTTGTTCTTACGCAGGTGTGCTTCACAAGTAGTGATCAATTCAAAAAATTCCATTAGTGATTTATCTAATAATAACATGATTTGCATGTGGTGTACAAATTGATTAGAGAGAGAATGAAAATAGGCAGACCCCTTTATAAAGCCTATCAGAGGAGAAAAACCTTGCGTAAGATATAAAACTGATTTCAGGTGAATATTGGTGATCAGCTCTGTTGCTTTAATAATTTAAAATACAAACTTGTGCTGAAGATGAACCCAGCTGTTGTGGATTTCCATATTAATTGGTAAGCATACAGTACAGACTTTTAAAAACTTCTGTATGTCAGTTATGTCTTCAAAGAAATAATACTTGTAAATGCTAGGATGAATACTGTATCATATCCAAAAGAAAATGAGAATAGCATCCTTATTCGACATAGTGTGGTGTTATTTTTACATTAGATCCAGTGCTCTAGCAATTGACTGAAATCAGTTCACTCAAGGATGTTGTAGATAAACATACAGGATTAATTTGTATACATCTCATAGATAAAATGTCATGAACATAGTTGGAAAATACACATCCTATAAGTAGCACGTTTTTAAATTAGTTAAAAATAATATTAATGATAACTTCATTTTCAAAGAGTGACTCTATTTGTTACAATGAGAAATAATCTATACTGAAGCCTTCTATTATGTAAATACAAGATACAAGCTAATAATAATATGTTCACACACACACACACCAAATATGCAGTATATAAACAACTATTCACACAAATGCTACACTGCTGCCGAAATGAAAATAAAGCACAGGAGGTGAGTGATGTAACATGTCTTTTATGTACGCCATTTTTATGTTTTCAATCATCCAATACACCTACTGTGGAAGAAAGAAGAACTTGTAGATGACCTAATTGAAGAAATGCAAGTCCTGTAGGTAGCACACATTATTAACAAGATTTTCATAGCCCACTGGGGCATTTATCGATCTTCCAGCAAACATGAAGAAAATGCTACCGCAAAATAAAGAATTCATTAACATCCCAATGTGAATGTTTAATTATCTGAAATAAATTATTAAAGGATATGTGAATAAAGAAAATCTAAACATTTCCTTCATGATTTTTATTCAGGGCATTTGCTCCTTTTAATTATTTACATGGAAACAGAACTTGAACATGAGCAATACTTTGACAGATATATACTTATGTACATACATTTTTGGATCCCTCAAATACCTCATATGTACAGGAAATATTTTATTTTAATTTGACAGTATTTGGAACATAATAAATAAAACTATTTCTGTCATTAGAACACTAAAATTCTGATGGAAGAATACATTTAGCTATAAAAGTGAAACCCATGATCTTATTAGAATGCACTGTAAATTTATTCTTTTAAGGTTTCTTTTTATTAATAAAAAAACATCATTTAAATACTTACACACTCAAGGTTTGTGGAAGGAGTCCTTTTCCTTCCATTGTAAATTCACTGTTTGAATGAGGTTTTTAATTTCATGGTTTGTAGCAAAAAATGAATCTACAAAAATTGCCACCCCAAGAAACTTAGTGAACGGAACATATATCCAATATATAAAAGCTATCAATGCAACAGTTAATAATTATTTTCATGATTTACATACACATATACATCCTATTTGTAACGTTTACACACAACTTAATCAAACATTTCCTTCATAGGAAAGATAACACTATCAATGATAAAATAACTCTGAATCAGAGAAGGAAAAAAGTTACCCAATTTGTTTTCATTGTTAATACTTTCATCCATGTTGCTGCCTTACATGGGTAGTTAACTGTGAAACAAAGGTTTGGACTTTAATATGTCTAATAGAAAATTGTGCAATCATTTTTAATTTTCTTATGTCTGAAAAATGTCTTGATACGTAGACAATTCTTTCCAAAATATGAAACACTCAGTTACATTTTTATAACTGACTTTTATCTTTAATTTAACAAAAATTCAGATCTGCACAATAATCATGTAATACATTTCAAACAGAATTTGTTTCAAGTTATACATGATGTGATGATGTGAATTTCATAATGGATTGGCATGATATAAGGTGTCCATATACTGTAGTTCTGTCCTATCAGAAAGTTATAAACTTTTGCCTCCTTACACATTTGCCTATCTAGTAATCACATAGTGCAGGATAATTTGATGATATAAATAATTCTGCCAAGGGCATTAGTAGACTGCATGGGTTATTGCCCACATCTTCCAGAATTAGTCAACATGACCAAAACAAACTTCGTAAACAAAAGTCACATGCCTTAGTCTGCATGGACAACATAAATGGAAAAGTGTTAACTACCAGTAAGAATCTATGTGAAGGAAACAAAATGCTTACTAATCAGACAACCAAATATTGGTTCAATGTTGACAAGAAACATTAACTTTTATGTTCTAATGTATTATGATTTATACAAAAGTATATTATGATTACAACCAGAAAGACTTGTACACATGATTGCAAAAATTAAATGGATGATGGATCAGATCAAAGTGATATCAATGAATTTTCCATCCTTTATAATAAACATTAGAATTTGTCCATATGACACTGCATGCTTTTGATACATTGCCTTTTATATACATCATGTATATGTCTTCAATAGGCAATAACTTTGAATATTCATGGGCAAACAGCAAAGAGGAACTGAAAATCTATCACATTTTAAGAGAGAAAATAACTTGAAAATAAGCAGTGAGGCAATTGTTTGCCATGATAGTATCATATTTAGTGCCATGTTTATCTTTTATGCATTTATAACATGTAAACACAATTACAGCATGTATAACTTTAATTCATATAACTTTAATTCATATAGAAAATATAACCAAGAAATATCTTTGTCATATCAAGCACTTCTTTGATATGACCTGCTTTCCATCTGCGAAAGTTTGAATGTAATGTTTTATCAATGAATTATCTTTGTCCATCATTTACCAAAGTCTTTTTTTAATTTGTCTATTCAGTAATACTCCCAGATTGACTGTTCTTAAATATGTCCTAAGATTTCTTCTCAATCCTCCAAAAGGTCCTCATCTAAATTCACATCCTGAAAATAAAACATAAGTTACTGGTATGACAAAATGAAATGGACTAAATGCATTGTACATAAATGACCTGTTGATTCAATTCAGATCCCAATTCAAAATTTAATGGTTTAAATATGAAAAATATATCTAAATATATCAGCTTGAAAAAAAAAATCTAACAATATTACTTCAATTTACCTTTGTTTATGTCACATAATGAATATCTAAGGCTGATAGACATGAAAACTATATATATATATATATATATATATATATATATATATATATATATATATATATATATATATATATATATATACACACAAAAAACAAATTTTTTTTCTCCAGTAAATCTAGCAAATGTATGTATAATGATAAATGTGCTGTAGTGATATTGAGATGTGTTTCAGTCTTAAAAATTATTGTAAAAAATATTTTAAAAATCTTGTTACTATAAAAAGGGAATGTGCAATAGTTTCACAAAAATCACAACTATTTTCAAAAGACATTGTCAAAAACTTGCAACAACAAAATAAAAATAACTGTCAAAGTGAGACATATAATCCCAATGGTCATGGTCAAAAAAGCGTGTCTGCAGTTTGTGCACTTTATACAACTTCCATACCATGTCCAAAAAATTACTCCATTTGACAACAACTTTTTTCCAAAATGACAAGGCTTGGCTCTAATACTAAAAAACTATAAAAAAAAAAATTTGATAAAGCTACATCGGTTTTGACATCCGTTGATTTTCATACATTGAACAAAATGTACCGTGGGACTTGTTAGCAAGTAAAATGAAAATCCACACAGGACAAGAGCATTAGGGGCTGATCATCTTGCAGAACCAAAATTACCAGTATATAATTAACTCAGAGATGCAACATTTTGACCTTATATAAAATGCTGAATACAAAAAATCAAACAAAAAGCTAACAGCAGTTGCTATCATGTCAACTATAAAGATAATGATTGTGAATCACAAGCCAAATCAAAGTAATTGGAATACTGATTGCTGGATTACTATAAATCTTGAGATATTGCGATCTTATTTACTATTGTAAACATACTTATTTAACAATTCTCTGTAATACTTTTAGAAATGCTCTATTCTTTAAATATCACAGGGGAATTTATATTAACATTCAAAAGATTATTTGAAGAATTACTGTGGTTATTTCCTTCTAAAAGCATCTTCTACTATTGTTTCATGTATTACCATTAGTGGAACAAATACATACAGAAGATAGCTACTATATGTTCTAATCATTTCTCTAAATCTAAATTACCTCCCTTGTCATATCAAAATGACCTAGCTCAATACTTTGTTAATAACTTTAGTAAGATTATAAAGTATGTTTCTATTATAAGTAAATAAACTAAATTTGGCAAATGAGAATGGACACTATGCCATAAGTGTAAGTTCCTTGAAGCTAAAAGTAATTCGGTGTTTACTGCCAGTAGATAAACATACAAACAGGTGCATCTTAAATGTGCATAATTTTATAATCTACTGCAATCTGTTGTAAGGATATATTGAACCCTTCCCCAAAAAGTTGCATGCATAAATAATGTGCTGAAAACAAACCAAACTGCCCACACAAATCATCTGGAAAATATGAATTATCAATTATCAATAATTTTTTCATTCTATCATTAAATTCAGAATATCAAAAGGATTTTAGTCTTGGCTGCTCTGGCAACTGAACCCTAATCCAAGCCCAAAAGTAGGTCGCTGACACCATGTGAAAAATGCACCTAACATGCATCTTAACTGTACATGCAACTTTGTAAAATTAATGAAGCATAATGCATAGGCTTAATTATAATACCTTTGCCAATGACTAAGGTGGCGCTCACCAGTTATTATGTACTTTTGAGAGAGTGATGTATGTAAGGTGAAGTTGTTTGCATTTTAAACATGCACAGTGCAGAGAATGTTGGCATACCTATTTACTGCTTTCATGTAATGTGGATGAAATTTCTTTGGATATTGTACTTTTGGAATTTTAAATGATCTTGGGACACTGCTAACTAAAATGACTGCTCCCTTGTGCTCCAAAAATCCACCTAATTTTGTCTAACGTATACTATTCTTGGCAGCTATTAAAATATGGAAAATTAATTTTGCCAAACTAGATAATACCAGCTTCTAAAAGTGCAATGACTGAATTACCAAATACATAAAATGTAAAAAAAAGTTATCGGCTCTTTTTTTTACAATTTACCTCTGAAGTTCGAGAAGTGAAAATGAGCAAGTAGAGCTAGCACGTTTTTGAAAGGTGCACATCTGGAGTAAGGCCAAGCTGTATATTCTCTAACCCATATTACACCCATCAATCATACATCAAAATAAAGGGAATTAAAGGTTCTTTGAACAACACCTAAGATATACAAAGTCTCTTTTAAATAACCAGTATATCTAGTGAGGCAACCCGGGGAAACTCTTTTTCTTTAAAATTCTAACCCTATGCTAAATACAAAACTGTAGAGCGCAACCTAAAATAAAATTTTTGACAGTTCCTTCATCCATGTTGTATATACACAAAAAATTACACAACTATCTTCTAGATGCAGACTATACTGGAAAATTAAATGCCAAAAAAAAACCTATACAAAATGGAATAATGAAGCAATTAATGGAGTCATTAGGTTTACTTTTTCAAAAATGCATTCAACTTGGTGTCTATATTTGAAACAAATCATGCATGCTGTAAAAAAGATTTAATTTAATCAATGTGCATCAAATGAATGTTGTACAAAGCTCTCATAAAAATTTTTGCAAGAAAATATGTTGAATCCCATATTGGCTTTGTTAAATTGAGCTGGAGAACCATCTCTGAACCGAAATAACTGGGAGATGAATCAAACCACATAGATGAATAAGAATGGGTGTGAAGAATACTTTTTAGTAAGTTATCAGAACAGTATCATTTGCAATCAGACATGGGCTTAATGAAGACTAATGCAAACCAATGATACAATTCTTCAAACATGAATTTTCAACTGTGGAGATAACTGAAGAATATAAAAAAAACAAAAACACAATCCAATGCAACCCCAGAAATGTGAAAGCAGATGGGGAAGCATGGGCATACCTGCCAAAACAGCAACAAATTTTAAACTATGCTCACAGTGCTTGCTTCCTAGGTTTCAGCAGCTTTTTAATTTTAGACAACAGGTGCTGTGTCTCTGATAAACATTATTAATATTAGCTTCAAAACGGTAAACTAATATTTATTAATCATATCATTGTACTCAAGACCTCAAGAATAATATAAATAGGAGACATTGTCCATGGTGAGTTTTGCAATGGTGCATAATCTGTGCTTGTTTACACAAAGCCAGCAAGTCTAAACGATAATAGAAATAGAAAGTACTGGTAATGAGAATCTTCACAATGGGAGATAATCTACTCTGCATTACAGAAGAGCTGACACATTTCAAGTGACCAGCGATGTGCACCATTTTACACATAAAACCAATCCATGCTTATATTACCACAAAACACAAATTTTTATTCAATGTTTTTAAAGCCTGTCATCACAGCAGTATGGAAGTAAACTTCTATTTGCTAATGACCATAAAACACTCATATTTAGTAATAATACAAAAAAGATTAGAAATAGCTTGAAATAGGTAAAAATAACAATGGATACATCTGGGAGGATTCATGACTAATTTAAATAAAATAGTTAAAATTTGTATGTGTGTGTGTGTGTGTGTGTGTGTGTGTGTGTGTGAGTGTGATTTAGATTTTTAACGTAGCTTTAACAATTTTATAGTCATAGCACTAGGATGTCTGCAGTGTGACAGTTTATAGTGATGTCTTGTGCACTGGGGCATCATGCTTCAGACATATGGCATTCCACACAGTCACATTATCCTGATACCAGGCCAATCAGTCCTAACACTAACCTCTTAATGCTGAGCGCCAAGTGAGGTAATTATTAGTACCATTTTTTAAAATCTTTGAAATGTCTCAGCCAGGGTTCAAACCCATGACCTCCAACATCTGGGGAGGATGCTCTAACCACTAATTAAAATGAGATGGAAAGAAAGGCTCAAACAAGTGCACTGTCAATTATTTTACTAGCTTGGTGTAATTGTTAAAAATACACTGACTTATTTATTTTTAAACAAAAAAAGAATACATCAAGGATGGTAATGCTCTGTGAGATATGGATTTGATCTTGCATATCCCAAAATTTAATAACAGAAAATTTTTTATATTTTTGTGTTTTCATTGGTTAATAAGAATTGAACTGTCTAGACAAAGTGGAGTAAAACTGGGCCTTAAACACCTGACTTTTACCTTTGCTTTTGTTTGGGGGTGAAAATAAAAAGTTGCTTTTATTTTGGCTTCCAACTTGGAACAGTAAGGGGAACAAACACTTTATGTACTTGCAAAGTGACGACATGTGACCCATCTCACTGCTCATTTCAGTGAGCTGTAAATGTGGCTTTACTGGCTGACATTTACTTGACAATATGATTGTAATTAACACTGTGATCTCTAAAACTCATTGTCATGACAACAGCTTGTGAACAATTGAATTTTGAATATCACATTAAAGGAAATTTGTCAAGGATCAATGAAGCATACATTCCTATTTTCATTGGATTGGATATTACAATCTGGAAAGGTGAAAAGCACTGGAGAAGTTAAAGAAAGCATTAAATTAGAAGGACATTAATTGTTATATTCAGGAAAATGAGATTTTGGACACATGCTTGAAATATAAGTGCATTTTGGAACTTATTTGCTGAACCATACCTAGACTCCTAGTAAGGTACAAATGTCTCTTGGTTCTTGCATGGACTGTTAAAATACAAGTGTATACATGTAAACTATTTAATTTACTAACCCAAACCTGCCACCCTGTAAATTCAAACTTCTGCCTCTTGGCCCTTGAAGGGAGAAGTGACATTTCCCTATAATGTAGTCCTACTTAGGAAACTCCTAAACCCAAGTACACACACAGAGAACCAAAATATAATTTCATTTTCACAGTATCATTCAACTTGCAAGAATACAATTACAACTGCTAAAGCACTTGTATCATATAAACCAAGGACTGAAAAAGTATTCAATTTGAAGAAGTTTGTTAATACTAGACGAGTCTATGTATAATTGATCTGCAAACTGACACTGGTACCGAAAAGGACTGAAAAAGTATTCAATTTGAAGAAGTTTGTTAATACTAGACGAGTCTGTGCATAATTGATCTGCAAACTGACACTGGTACCGGATAGCTGGGTCAACTGCAGTACTAAAAATGTCATATGAAATTAAACCCCAATGGCAATAATATCCATTTTAAAATGTACCATCTCCAACATTTAAGCAATGTGCCTTGATCAGCATTTGAAACTGATATGTGCCAACTGAAACAAAACCATCAACATTTAAGCAATGTGCCTTAATCAGTATTTAAAACTTGTATGCTCAATGAAATAAAACCATCAAAATTTAATCAATGTGAGCTGATTAGTATTTGAAATTGTTACATGCCCACAGAAGTAAAACCATCAAACTTAACAGCAGACTAATAACTTTTGAATAAATTTTGCTTAGTCCGGCAGGTTTTGCAAGTGAACCTTCAAACATAATTGTTGCAGAGATTCTGGTGTCTCACTTAAAAGCTTTAACCTTCATGATGATGGCATTGCCACTGCTGCTAGTGCCACTGGAAATAATATACCTTTGTTAAAAAAACCCGCAAAACTTTCACTTGACAGAATGTGCTGTTTGGTTTGCCTCTGATACACAATTCACATAATGTAGAAAGGAAATCCCTGAGCCTAATGGACGCCATGTTAGTAAAAAAAAACAACAACCTAACAACTAAATCTATAGCCACTCCCATGTAAGCCTTACCTCAGCTTGCAGACTAACCTTGTGACTTTCCTGGAGGAGCAAAATATAGGAAATTTTAGTTAAATTAATGCTGAACATATGCTTTATTTAAAACACTCTACAGCACAGAGTGAAAAATGGCACTAATTAGAAAATGATTTTTCAGTTTGCTTTCATCTGCTTTAGTACTCTTAAAGACATATTTAGCCAAATTTAAGCTTTGTATGTGGTCCAAATATATATTTCAAGGTAGGTCAGTAATTGTAACTATTTTAATTAAGCAAAACTTTTAATAACAAATTGGACGATGTTCCAGCATGATCCACACAATACAAGAAGCTATGTGTATTAACAGGACAACATTAATTAGGTGAAATAATGAAAAGGATGACGATGTAGTGATGATTATGATAAACATGTGATGGTGATAATGATGACAAATGTTTTTTTAAAATACTTGTCCCAGAACATTAAGTTGTTGCTTCCTAATATAACTGCAGTATATAATGGTATGTCTCACAGTATGTTCACGATCATTTCATTTACATCATACTCAGAGAAGGCATTTTTTTTAAAAATATACCCCACAGTACTATGAATACTCAAAGAGCTAATATGGAAGTCATTCAAAATTCTAAATTTCATCTATGGGTAACTACTTCACACTCAAGAGTCTTCCCTGGGTTGTCAGTAGTGGTGTGTGGTATTACCAGTTCACCATATTTTTTCCTGTGGTACTTTTTAACTGTTCCAGTACTTTGGTGTCAATAAAGAATATATTGAAATTCACAAGTAATCTTGTCATGAATTTAATTATATTAACAGCATGTTTTCATTTTTTATGACAAAATAGTTCAAAATTGCATTAACTATATATATGATCCTTTAATCTCAAGTATGATATGTGCCATGCATGCCAGCATTGTGGCCAAAAAGGATGTCATAAAAGATAGAATCAGGCAAAATCCAACTTTTAGAAAATTTCTGACATAAAAAGTATACTTATTAGTTATATTATTGTGTATGTAAATGTGTTCAGTATGTGTATTCCTTTGTAAAACAGAATCATCAGAAGAGTTTTACAAGAGCAAGGATGTTATTTTAAAAATAATTTTATGTAATTTTCAAAGTACACTAAAATATTCTTATTTGTTGAGTGTGTTTTATGTTTATTGGCCCTCTCTAATAAATATCATTTTGTCTGGGAGTTGGCATTCCACTCAGCATTTCTACGTTTATTATATTGATAGTGTAGCTACTCAATTGTAGATTTCAGTGTTGACAATTCCTATTTTCATCAAATGTCAGTATAATGTCTTTCAGCAGGGTGTCAAATATAATGTAAGCTTAAACACTTTAATTACAGTTTTAGATTACAACTTGTACAACAATTAACATTAATATAGCTAATTCATCCAATACAAGGCTCCTACCATCTAATTTTCAAATGGGGGACTGCAATTTTCTTTATAACTAATAAATTTTATCGTCTTCAATCTAAAGATTAATTTTTTTCAAGCAATATAATGGATATAATATGGTGTTATTTTGCTATAATTCGAATAAGATATTTTTTCCTGCCAATGTCAGAACATTAAAAACACATAAATCAGAATCCTGAATCTGAACATTAAATTGTTGCTTCCTAATATAATTGCAGTATACTGTGGAATGTACTGCAATATGTCCAGCAATAGTTACAAATTTTTTATGGTATCCTGATCCACCCCCAAGAACTTTTGCAAAGGAATGTACAATATCTTCACATCAGTTTTAATAATGTTTCTGTCTGTGCTGATCAACTACAGTGTGCTGCAGGTGATGGATTTCAGCAGACATTGCTATTCAAGACTTGCTCTACCTCTCAAACCAGAAACAAGTTAGGGAGGCTATCAGTCTTGGCTGTCAAATAATAAAAGCTTGAAGGCTGTTTGATTTAAACATACATTCTACCCAGAGAAATCAATTTTTAAATAATATATCCCTGGGTACTCTGAAAACTCCAAGAGTTCATATGAAAATCATAAACGGTTCAAACTTTCATCTATGGGTAACTATTTAACACTCAAAGTGCCTTTCCTGGTTCCCAAATATATTTTACTGAACACTCAAATACATTTACAAATGCATGATTGTTCAGCATCTTCACATCAACTTCAATATAATTCAATATCCCTGTGCTTGTCAGCTACACTGAGCTGATGGATTGCAACAGATATTTCTTTTCAAGACTTGATCTAACTGCCAAACCAAACACAAATTTTCTTTCTTGCTTTATAATAACAACAACAGCATTAGGGCTGTTCCATTCAAACACAGATGGTACACAAGGACAGCAACTGTCTAAAAATAAATATCCCCCAGTATTCTCATTACTTAGGGAGTTTATATGAAAATAATACAAAATTTGAAAATGCATCTATTTTGTGCTCTTTCATGTTGAAAGTACCTTCTCTGGATCCCAAGTATGTTTTACTGGAACAGCCCCTGAGTTCTAATAAAATGCTTGTTTTTATCTTTTTGCCTTTATTTGGTAGAATTATTTTCAGGTCCAGGTATAGTGTTCTTGGCCTTTGCCCTATGATGTTTATTAGTATATATAAAATTAAGTTTCATTCCATCATTGCCAGAGACCTGGGTGGGCAAGCAGTCTAAGGTTCTGACCTTTACAGCTTACTGACATCTCACTTCTGTTCATCTAGATCCACGTCTCTACTCAGCCAACATGAGTATGGTTGAAAACTTGAATGTAGCTTCCCATGAATCAATGGTACTTCCCAGGGTATTCCTGCATTCTACCTCTAACAAAGATACTGACCACCATCTATAGCTTATTAGTGATGAAAAATGGTGTTCAACCCATAAAACCCCAACCATTATTGTCATGGACTACTCAAGAAGTGTATACAGACATTTAAAGTGGTTATCTTGAGGAACTATCTAGTGCAATTTAGAATGGGTAGTTATAACAAACTTATGTGAACAGGTGGATGATGGATGATAGACAACAGATCATTTTATAAGCACTTCTGTTTCTGGCCAGAAGAATAATAAATCTACTAGTTCCGAATGTTGAGCTGACCACTTTTTGTTGCCCACGTACAAAAAAAGATCTTTAAGAACTTTTAAATTCAGGTAAGTAACATTCTAAGTATAAATAATTATATATTGTAATTTTTTAAAAACCAAATTGTTGCAGGAAATTTTATTGATCCATTGAAGTTTGTTTTTACAGAATCTGAGTGTCAAATGTCTAATAATTTGACATTTTCTAATTACCAGTTTGTAATTAACAAATTTCACAGAACTTGCATTTTAAATGAATTAGTCACAGTTCTTAGTGACCAAATTTATATTACTTGTCCACTCATAACATGTTAGGAGAACATCCACTACATTGCAAAATCTGATCTTCCCAAGCAAAACAAAAGATCTTAACTAAGTTCTGAGGATTCTTTCAGCAAAAGAAGTGCTGAAAAATTGTCTACTTGCTGATATCAAAGCCAGATGAGACTTTTGATTGAGTGCTGTCACCAAAGCATGTTAACTGTCAATTACTCCAGTTGCAGGATGTAATTACAGGGAGGGCATGGAAGAATACCCTGATTGGTTAAATATGAACAACAAATACATTTTTTACTCAAACACATTACCCAATCATAATCTGTTTGGTGGAAAGGTAAAAGGAGTTACCTTACCATGCAAGTGGCCCTTGATCTTATCATGTGTGAAGTGGTTAAGTTTTGTGTGTAATATGAGCTAGGGTTAGCACAGGAAGAATTAATGGATATAACCATGAGAAAATCTATAACTTCTGCAAATTAAATGAAATTAAGAGTATTCCATGTTGTCATGAATCTGCTGAGCAACCTAGGAAGGTAGCTTGATGCAGTGCCAATATAGGTTTTGCTGCCATGTCGAATTAACACCTACAGATGCCAGAGGATATCATCTCTGATCTCTATCACAATGCTTAAATTATGACTATATGGGAACAGTTCCCCCTTGAATACATTTGCCCTAATCTTGTTTGCCAATATGCATATGAAATGTATTTTGGTTAATACCTTGTATGCTATGCAATTCCAACAGATTCAGGACAATACAGCATGAGTGGAAATATTCTAACTTCCTTCTTTATGCAATAAGAACAAGTGAGATCTCCTTCTGATTGACTCAGTATTTATCTGTAACCATGTACTTAAATGCCCTGATGTAGTCCTGATTTTCCCTTGGGAAAAAGGATCTAAAAGAAGACAGTAGTTTCAAGACAAAAGACGGATGTCCTACATGCAAAAACCTGTTGCCTGTGATGAGCAATGGGGCAGTCACAGGAGAAACTGAACCATCCTAGCAAACCTGCACACAGTGTAGGTCAACTGCTAAGGAGTTTGCCAATTCTGCCAAGTGAAGCAATAATGATCAATAAGGCCATGTGCAAAAAGTGGATGAGAGTGGCTCTATGTATTGATTGATTCAAAGAGTAGCTTGCTTAATCACATCAGAACTCACAGCAGATTCCACTTTGGACAGAGTCAAGGCCAATGTCCTCCCTTTGATGATGGCAAAATGAGTCTGAAATCACTGAATTGTAGCTTTTGTGATTGGGCTTCTTTAAAAGCCACATAAGGAATACGGAATTTAGCTATTGGTCATACATTCTTTTGAACAGAGGGATGTATTTCCACTTATATCACTTAGAGAAAACTCTATTTTGTCTTCATTTCCCCTCGTAGACTTTCAAAGTGGTGGGTCTTCTTGCTTAAGCAATTCTGTCCACCTCTTATATTCTTTTGAAGGATTTATTTAATAGGAGCCAGGTCTGCTGGTTCAGCATTTCTGGGTTCCAACAGAAAACCTACATGCAGATTTGTTATAGCAGGTGAGTATAAGGCAGAACTTTCCTGAAATCTCTGCTGATAGATTCAGATCTATGATCTATAATTATTCCTACTCCTGGTTTGCAATCTGGATTAGCTGGTACAATAATTCTGTTGCTTTCTTCCAAACTTTGAGATACAGAGGGGTAATGCATCAAACCCATTTAAGTTTTGAGAAAGACTGTCTACTGCCCAAGTATTTGGTTTGGTTTGTTTATTTGTGGGCTAAACAACCCCTATTCAATACATGATAAACAACACATGGCAGCCATTATAGCAAGTTCAGGAATTTCAGGAACACCTGAGAAGAACCAAAGGCCCAGGGGAAGCTACTGGCAAGCTTTTTCACATACCCACACGCTATGAGAAAGTACCATGGACCATATGGCTGGTAATCAAGATTGTGCCAATCAGCTTATCATATGCGAAAGGCATCTTAGGTGTAAAATATTTGATGTGATGATTAAAGTGCAAAC
Organism: Potamilus streckersoni; assembly: GCA_016746295.1. Lineage (NCBI taxonomy): Eukaryota > Metazoa > Mollusca > Bivalvia > Unionida > Unionidae > Potamilus > Potamilus streckersoni. The sequence continues at coordinate 2,005,731 of JAEAOA010000698.1, read as the reverse complement.
TTTATTACAAAAACTGATGGAAGTATACTACTTTCCAAAGGATTGTATAAACTGGTGTCAAGGCTCAGGATGAAATGTATTTGTGAGGCAAAAGTAGTAACAGGTTCTTATGGGATCCAGCACCAATTCCTCTATTCAAGGCCAGACCACTCATGTTTGACTTCCATCTTAGCAAGCAGACACCTTTGTTGCAAAAACAAATATGCAGATGTCTTTTTAGCATCAAAAGACCTGATTTGTGAAGTACTGCATATTTCCCTAACATATAGGTACTCCTTGGGTAATTTATCATTGAAAGAAAATACTTACTGTTGTATCATCTATTTCAAAATTTTCCATGTCCATCTCTAATTCCTTTTCCAAATCATACATTTCTTTTGATGATAACCCTGTTGATGGTGGCGTAGGTTCTTTTTTGGTTGGTGTAGGTTCCTTCTTAGGTGGTGTAGGTTCCTTCTTAGGGGAGTTACCAAAGTCCTGCAGGATTAAAACACATGGAAATTACTATGAATTCCACACTGCCTGAACAAGCGGATGGACATGAGTAACACATCATTTGCCTTTGTACAATCAAAATTGAAAACAGGAGAATACTGACAAACCAAATGTGATTGTGCCCTTTAAGTAAATATTCTTACCACAAAATCAAAACAATGGAAGTGAGTATTAGTGTTTTTTGCACAATACTGACTGCAGATCAGTCTATAAAGTTAGCTGTTGATAGTTATATTTAAATACACTCCACATTATTTCTTACCTGCAACCTGTTTGCTTGTCCTTCGGCTGCTATCTCAAACTTTTCATCCTCATCCTCATCTTCATCTCCCCACTCATTGGTTGCTTTGGGTGGTACGTACTGAAAGTGACCCTTTTCCTCTGCCTGCTGCATCTCCTCTATAAGATTACGCTCATGGTTACCCTGTAGAAAGTAAAGAGTATTACCTGGTTATCTCCCTTTGAAATGACTGCTCTTTAACATATTCATAATGTCGGATACAAATATTGGACATGACAACACTGCATAAAATTTCTCTGATGTATAAAGTATTGGGAAATAAACATTGGTTTGAGAATACAAATATACAGTCAATAATTTTGAGCAAACATTCTTGACAATGCTGTACTATTCATGGTGGAAAAAATTTCTACATACAACTGGAATGTGTCCATGTGTCACTGATACCCCTTCTAATATTAATTAATTAGAGGGGAAAGTGATTTAGTTAAACAGGGGCTGCAGCTCTATATGTTTCTGCCTGAAAACATTAAAATTTGTTACCTGACATACAGCCTCAATGCAAATTAAATTTGATATGCATCCACAAAGTGTCAAGTCAAACAGGCAATACAACTTTGCAAAACTTAGCTGGAAATCAAACTTTTCAAAGTAAAGTTTCAAGCCAAATTTGATATTAATCCAAACAGGCACTACAACTTATTTGATATTTTAACTTCAAAAATTGAACACAGTGGAAACTCAGCTTAACCAACGTAAACCTTTGTACAAATTTTAGTTCACGAGATCCATCATAACTAGATGAGCAGAAACTGACAGGCAAAGTTTTCAGTCCATCAAGAATCACGATTCTAAAAAGATTTCTGTATTCCTTGTGTAATTCCTCAGACAATACTGAATGTTGTAGTTTTGCACATTAATTTCAGATGCAAAAAAAGATCTTTCATGTAATATTTAATCCCTTATTGCCTAATCTAAAGTGATAGGTTTTGAAAAAATCTGAAACTTTTTAAGATTGATGAGACAGATAAAGATGGCATAAAGATGTCTAGGCACTCTAAACTTGAGTATAATTAACTTATTAGAAAAAAATCTTCAGTGGTTAAAATTTACAAGGCATACTTGTTCAGCAACAAGTTACCTTAGTTGACAGCTTTGCTCATAATTCAACAGACACTGCCATAATTCCATCAATGAATGCCTTCCTTTTTAAACCTAACTGATAAGCACATTATAATTCATTTACTTCCATGGCAATTCTATACAAATGCACTGTTATCCATATTGAAATATTAATATCCCAAATCCATTCCATATAAACTATTTTCAGAAGGTGGGATTTATTCCAAAATTCAAAACTGCAGGAATCACACTTATTCTCAACAACAGTGCAAATAAATTGAACCAACTACACATAGAATTCCAAGTAATTTGCAAAAGCCAGCTTTGCTTATTAATGTTGGAATAGAACATTTTTGTTAATTATGTTTATTCATGAATGCTAACTTGATCATATTAATGTTATAGAAGAAGCTCCAACTTAGCAATCATGAAAAGATTAAAATTTCATTTTTCTTATCTATATAATATACAAAGGGAAGAAACTCTTACTCATTACCATCCCAGAACACAACATAACGGCTTGAGTGGTATGTGAACAAGGATAAACATAATATATGCAAGGAGGTGTGGAAGGATTTCACAGTTAAGAAAAATAATTAAAATGTGCTTGCTCTTTTGAATAATATCTCCAATCATGTTAATGTTAGGTGAATATGTAATAGTGAGGAGACAATGTTAAGTATCCTATCCCTATACTCGCATGTAAAACTCCATCAAATACTGTGGAAACTATGGCAACTTACAGGAACATTAGGATATAAGTGTGCAAGTACGGGTTTCTGTCTTTGGGATTTGAGATACTGCTCAGCTCTGAATGCCTCCTTCAAGCCTGGAAACAGGTTCTCATATTCTGTAGGATCAGCTAGGGACTCTGCTGCTTTCTTATTTACTTTGGACAAGCTCTCCCTCCATAGATGAACCACTCTGAAAGACACAATCAAAATTATTTTTGTTAACCCATTTCAGATGAGATATGTTTCCAGTTGTGTTTTCACTACATTTCGCATTCCACTTAACAGAAGTGTGCATTTAATGATGCATTAAATCATTATTTTACATGTACTCTTTTCGAAAGGAAACAGCAGTCATTACACAAATGCAGTGAGAGCAGTTTAAAAAACACAAAATGGTATAAATTGTTTTTGAGAAGGTAGTTTTACCAAATTGAGAACAAAATGGTGATCAGTATTGAAGAGTTTTGATAACAGGGATTTGATTGCAGAATCAGTTTCAAAGATTGACAATTTATTGTTGAAAATTGATATTTTAGGTCGCAAGATTCATTATCTTTACATCATCAAAATTAATAGAGTTGGTTTTGAATTAAAGTGCAGAAACAAAAGTGGGTGGCTCTAACAATTAGGAGATATAACTCCACTAATTAATGACATGGCTGACAACTGAATTCAGACAAAATCTCATATCTAGCTGCATACCAAATCTGGAAGAAACACAAATGTGTGTGTGTGTGTGTGTGTGTGTGTGACACTGGGGCATCAAGCTGCAGAAATGTAGTTATCATGTCTCACCCAGTCACATTATCCTGACAACAAGCCTATACAGACTATAACTGTGCCAAATGATGATGTACAATACTGACAAAAGAACTTTGCAAAAGTCTTGTCAAAATCATGATGTATTGGTTTAAAGGCAAAAGTATTTACAGGAGTTACTGTGCAAAAATGAAAGTAGGATAGACAGAAAAAAAGGACTGATGGATTGAAAGACTGAAGGAAGACTGGACAGAAGGACGGGCATGCCCAAGTTAACATTCATCATTTTTTATGAAAAGTTGGAGACTACTTATTTACAATATTTCTGCCACTGTTTTTGACTTAGATAAGAATGAAAGAGAAATTACTTCAAGTGATTTTCTTTCTGAGTCACATATCCATGGCTGGTAATTATCTCAAGGTACTCTGGTTTCACCTATTGAACATTTAAAAGACCAATCAATGTCAAAACAGTATCTGCTTTTATAGGAGAACCTTTCAAGTAATAAAACTACTAAGGTTATTCTTACAAAATTAAAACTCCAATATGCTTAACCAAACAAAAATGGAAAACATGAAAATATTTCTAACCTGGATACTTGACTAGGCAGATAAGTCCTTGCCAAAAATGCAGCTTCTGGTAGTCTCCCTGTGTTAATGAGAATATCCAAGCATTTTTCAGTATTTCCCAGCACAAAATTTGATAAGAAAGCTACATTGTTTTGCCCAGATTTTTCTGCCAATTCTCCTAGCTTCTCCATCATCCCACCATTTCCTGATGAGCTGGCCAGTAGCAGAAGTCCTCCAAAGTCCTGTGCTTGGTGAAGACACTCCAGTGCCAAGCCAAACTCGCACTTTTTAATAGCAAGCTCTGCTAACTGCTTCCATTTCTGTTCCGACTAAATGGAATAAAAAAACCAATTTACTTTTATGTTTTTGATTTAGATCTCAAACTATTATGTGGATCAAATGATATTTTATGAAGACTATACACTACACATGGCTGATTGTTGTATTACTTTCAACGGACTGAACAAGGCACAGACATTTTATCATTGTCATGGAAAAATGATAAACCAAGTAATATTGAAGTAATGATCTATGGGGACTTCAAAGAGTGTCAATGGCCATAAATTTTGGGGTTTGAGGATGACAAAATAGCCATGTAATAGACATGCTTCTAATCTTTTAAAAACGTTATATTATTTTGCAATCATAACATGATAAGTTATAAAAATAAAAAAAAACAACAAATAAACATGGAACAAACAAGCTAGTTGTCTAGGAAAACACCTGAGAATTCTTACCATTCATTGAGGATTGGCAATAATAAGACTTTGATGATGGCCACCAGATTTGGATCATTTTCATTTATGACTAACTAGAAAAGCCCTCATAGATATGACTGTCTATTCTGGAGTAGTAGTGATAAACAAAAAGTTATGCCCTCAGTCATGGTGGCCATAATTAATGTCAGATCAATACCATTTTAACCAAGGACCAACTGGACACTGACCAGCCAGTATCTGGATTTTAATGCAAACAAATGTATTCCACAAGTCCATATTTTAAGGATCATTTCTGTAAGACTTGCAGTAAGATTGTAATGGTTGGATGGTCTGTAAATATGGTAGAGCTTGTCAAAGTGCTGGATTCCTGTTCCCTGACTGTAGAGTATGGCCAGCAGGAATGGCAATTGCAAAACATATTCCTCAAGGTCAAACAGTCTCCATGACCATGCTTGGACATGCCGAGTGTTTGTTCCCACTGAGCTGTTGAAATAAGGAAGGGAACTTTAACTCCATGCCAATTTTTGGAGGTTACATTACTTTAAATTGACTCTGGCTTGACCCATCTCTTCAAACATTTTTGCCAAACTGGACCAAATTCCTTCGACCACCTTGCACATACACTGCAATTTGATGTCAATTAACACTTTGTACAAGGGAGGCAAGTATATGCTTGTCCTCAATGAATTTGGTACATAATATTGTCATTTACCCTGTTATTTTGTAGGTGGATCTGGATAAAATAAGTCATTTTGCATGCCTGAAAGAAGCCCAGCCATTTGTCCAATTCTGTCTTAGTCAAGATAAGTTTTAAAAAATAATCTACAGATAATTTATGGAAAACATATTATTATGTTGACAAATTCTGTAATAATTCCATTCCAAAGCAAGATAAATAAGTTTTGACACAATTCCTGAGTGAATTATTTCATATATCATATTCACTACTTTTAAAACAAAAGAGAACCCAATTTCACCAAATTAAATCTTAAAATAAGTTTAGCTTTAGATATTTGAATGATCATTTTAATTCAGATCTTTATTTTAGTCCCTCAGATTATTGGATTCTAGACCTACATTTAGGTCTAGACTTAAAGTTGATCTGGTGAAACTAGAAACTGGGAAAAGTTACTTAAATATCATTGTAAAATAACAGACATATAATTTCAAATCATAAATTTGTATGGCTTATGTATTGAAAAGGAATAACCAATTTCTGTCTAACATCAGGCATAACATCACAATTCTCCCACAGCAGTTGACATTTTGCAATTTTACTGTTATAATATCAAAAAAATAAGCAAAGGTTTTTAGACAACCTTGTCACCTTAAGTGCATCTAAATATTCACAAGTGATTAATCATTGTTATGGTAAAAAAAAGTAATTTTTTTGTTGGTTTAATAAATCAAACCCATTTCTACACAATCAAACACAATTCAGTTAACAAGATTCTTTCAAACACTATATCAATCTCCAAGTCAAATAGAGTACTAGCTCAAAGAAAAATCACGGGTACTTTGAACTGCTGATATGCATTCTTAGTTGCATTTACAAGATTTTTTTCATCCACTACTTTAACTGCTCCGCTGGCATAGTGGTTAGAGCATCTGCCTGGGATGCAGAACGTCATGGGTTCAATCCCTGGCTGAGTCATACCAAAGACTTAGAAAAATGGTACTAACAGCTGTCTCGCTTGCACTCTGCATTAAGAGCTTAGTGTTAGGACTCGTCAGCCTGGTGTCAGAATATTTGACTGGGCAGGACATCATGCTACATGTCTGTAGCAGGATGCCCCAGTAGTAGACATCACTATAAACTGCCACACTGCAGACACTGCAGTGATATAACTGAAAAATTGTTAAAGCGTTAAAGCTAAATTAAAAATTAAAATCACACACACACAAACACTCATCCACCATTTAATTTGCAGGACAGAAAGGGAAATAACTGAGAAAAGCACAAGAATTTTTTAAAAAATACATCAGATGATGATAAGGATATTTCCTAAGTTTCATGATGATCCACTTAAATATTACAGATCAGCTGCATTCACAGGAATCTATCACAATGAATCATCAGCAAGTCAAAATGTGCAATGTGTCAGCACGTGGATTTCTTTAAATGGGCAACATCAGTGACCATATTATACACAGTTTCAAGGCAATGTATCAAAAACTGCAGGAAAGGAGAAAAGTTTTATATGTGTACTTTTTAACTGATCATAATATGTGCCACCATTCCAAGCCATTCAAGAGTGTGAAACTGGTTGGATTCACAAGATTTTGTCATACACTCATACAAGATAGAAGTTATAAAATTCTATAAGTACAATGATTTGTCAAGGTAAATTTATCAATTCAATAAACAAAAAAACATTTCAAAATTCATGAAGACCCTGATATCAATTCATGAAACAAAAAGCATATCAAGTTTCATGAAGACCCTGATGAAATCTCAAAGGAATCTGGAGATACAAGATAAACAGAAGTTTAACATCCAGATAAACTGACACACACAAAACAAAACCTATAATGCACCTCCCAACTTTGCTCACGAGGGGTAAAAATCATAAATACTCAATTTATTACTGAGAAAAGAAACGAACACTACAAAAGGAATAAAAAAATCATGACCTAACGTCTCCAACTGCACCGATTAGCGTCTTGTCCCAAAAATGACTAACTAATGAAAATGTTTTTATTCCATCTAATTATAGCCATAAGCACAGCAACTTACTTCCGTTTCTTTGGCAATTTCATAAGCTATCTTTAAATCACCCAGTTGAACAGCCAGCTCAAATTTATGTTCTGGGTCAAATGTGACTGCAAGTGCCTGTGTCTTGAAACCCTGAAATTAGAAAGATAATATTAATAAAATACTGAAAACTTTGGTCTACATTAAAATGATTACCTGTAATGAATATGATATTCATTGAGTTCTAACAAACTAGAACCACTAGAAAATCTAATCAATAAAACATTAATACTCAAAGTGGCACTGAGTTTAAAAACTTTGAATTTTTTACATACACAATCTGCAAAGCATGTACTTTTATCCCTTACTTGCAGGTAATGAAAACGAAAAAGACCCGTCTAATTAAGTATTTCAAATACATGCATTCCCCCTGTATGCCTGAAAGTAAATCTTTACGTTTCAGTTCCATCTTAAACTAAACTATTTTTTAGCACAAACTGGTTTTGAAGTATTTTCATTCATATTTACCTGCTTTTCAAGAAAATGAGCCACTCTGGTCCTGTGCTCCCTTGGAACTGTGGGTAACACTTTATCGGCTGTCTGAAAATCTTGTCTCATAACTGCTGTTTGGTATTCAAGTACAGACAGGAGCAGGGAAAAACTAACTACATTGAGTTCCTTGTCACCCAGATACAGCCGGTTGTCTTTTGGGATGTACCCCAGTAAATACATCACCCTATAAAAATGCAATTACCATTAAAACTTGTTTATATATATGCACATAAGTGTAACTATCATAAAACTGATGTCTGATTAATGATGAATTGTTTTGTTTAATGTGCACACAATATTATACTGAAGCTGACTTCTCATTTACTTGAACAAGTGGACACTTATGTGATGTAAAGGAGAGGCAAATAAGAATAAACCTCGAGTATGAATCTGTTTTTAAATGTCCTGTATATAGTCACTTGTAAGTAGAATACAACTCGAAACAACTTGGATTTTGAAGATGCAATCACATCCACTGGTAGGTCAGGGTCCATGTTGTTTGCTCTACCAATAACTCTAAACAAACTGTAGAGACCAAGATCTGCCAACACATGTGACAACAGTACAAGTCTGTCCAGTTTGCAACTGGACTCAACTTATAAGCAAGCATATATGGTATAATCTGAATACAAAGGTGTTTGGATTATAGTAGGATTCAATAATCCAATTCATTATACTAAACCAAACTTAACAAACCTCATTATTGAAAATACTTGAATGCCAGTTTCTTCCATGTGATTCACTATTTGTGATGAAATACAAATACAAATTTCTAAATAAAACAACTTTTTTGATTGTGTTCTGTTCATATTAAAAGTTGTTCTTTTTTGGAAAACCAGCCCAATAATTTTTGATCCTGATTTGTGGAATAAACTGCAACAAAATGTTACTTAAAAAGGCATGTGTCATATATTGAAATCTTAATGTCTTAATGTCACATAAATATCATAAGCTGTCTGATTGATCTGAACCCTTTCCAGATTGGATACAATTCAAGGTATATTTTAACTTTTCATACAGAATATTATTCTGGTCGTATGTTCAATCCATACATTCTAACTCTTACTTGCAGTGTGCATTTAATTTAGTAATAAGTCATTATTTTTAAGTATACTCTTTTGAAAAAATAAGGAAAGAAACTAGCAGGTACACATGCTTTATCTTGCAGTGACAGAATAAGATTAATAAACAAAAAACTTCAGGTAAAAAACAAAAATGTAATTTAAATATTTAGTTTCAATGTGTCGAGATCAAAATGGCAATTAGTACTGAGCCAAGTGATGGCAGTGATATATTTGTAGAATGAGTTTAAAATATAAACACGTTTATGGTGAAAACAGACATTTTATGGACTGGCCATCATTATCTTTACTTCATCAAAATGAACACAGCTAGATAATTTTATTTCAAAAGTGAATTTAATGTGGAGATCAGCATGGTGGACAGCAATGAAGTAGCAAGTGATGGTAGTGATGTAGATGCCAATTTTGATGCAAGTAGAGGCAATTTGTAGGTAAACTGGTATTTCTGGCAGTGCAGATCATGGTCTTTAATATCAAAAATATGAAGAGAAATGATCAAGACTGGCTATGAGAAAATTTGATTTCAAAATTTAAGTTTAACATGGAGAGATCAAAATTTTTAATGGTACTGCAGCGGTAGGTTATAGATGTGATGTGGATGTGGATTTTGATGAAATTAAAAGCCAATTTTGTGAAGGAGATCGATATTTTATGAAGTAATCTTGACTACACTGAAGACTAAAAACTCGTTAATTGGTAATTTGTACTTGGATATTGAGCATGCCTATAACATTTTCAAACTATCTTAAAATTTAGATCTTGACTGCTCATAAAATTAGCCATATGCTGTGGCTGGATGAAATTTTAATGCATTAAGAACATTATGATGAAAATTAAAATACACTGTCAACTTTCCAATAAGGATCTGTTCTGATTGCTCTTAAATTCTTATGCAAGTGAAGTTAATGAAACTAATAACCTTTGACATTCTTGATGGATTTTAACATTTTTCTTAAGCTTAAATATCCTTGAAATTCTCCATATTTTACATACTTACATTTAGGAAGTAAAACGAATATTGCAGATAGAAAAATCTCATTTAAGTTATAATAAAAATGTAAATGAACAAAGTATTTACAAATAATCCAAGTCAGAAACATTCAATGGAAAAAAGAATGCTGGGAGTAATTTGGTATAATAAATAGTTTTTGTATTCTTTAGCGAAGTCAATGATCAAAAAATCCTTGAAAGGTTACACTTCAGAAAACTCATCTGACAAAAGGGCTATAACCACACACTATCAACTCACCTGTCTAAATGTGCAATTGTGACAATCTCTCCACCCACATAGTAGTTCAGTCTGTTGACAGCATTAGTGTAAATGAAGCAATCACCAACCCATAGGCCAGTTTTCACAGTTTCATCAATCTCACCAACCACCTTGAATATAAGGAATGAAATAAAAATTTGTCACCATGAACATAATCAGTGCTTATAAGTGAAAAGAACTTGAGAAAAGTGGTCATGCATGACACCAGAAATCTTTAATGATATTTGCAAAGCAGAATTTAATCACCTTTACAAATCATTTCATAGTCTCAAGCAGCAACTGTAAATATTAATTATCATGAAGAAAAACATACATGAGTGTTTTTGACACTCTTAGTCAATCCAACAAGATTGTGTAAATATTGTCAGTTGCATTTACTGAAATTAAATTAAATATTAATTGTTGCTCTAAAATTCAATACAATTATAGTTTTAAAAAATTCTATTAAATCCTGACTGCTGAATGTCAAAAAGAAAACATCCAGACAAAAATTACTGATCATTAATAACCAGGAAGAGAGGACATTGTGTCTATCATAACATATAAATGGTAGTCCATAATCTTTTTCATCATGCATAGCTTTAATTCTTTCATCAAATTATGATCTTCAGTCTGGTTTGTAAGAACACATTGAAACTATCATTATCCAAAAATGCCCACATATTTAAACTTTCATTTACAGTATACATTTCTTGGGACATGGAAAATAAGGACACTCCATAGAAATATAGTTGCATGAAGATCCAGGTAAAATGAATCATTGCCATTGATATATATATATATATATATATATATATATATATATATATATATATATATATATATATATATATATATATATATATATATATATATATATACCAGTAATCAAATTCTAAAAAATGACATTCATTACTGAAGTAATTGGTACTGTATGCCTACATAACCTGTATGACTTGTACTTCAATTTATCTTACATCAAAAGCTTCCTCAATGCCATCCTCTGTTATCTTCTCACTATCTCCTCTGGCTTTTTCTACAGCCTCAGCACTGAACTTAAGGATGAAGAAAGACTCCTCAGTTGCAATGCAGACCAGTTCCCCATTTTCACTCCAGAAGATCTAAATAAAATAATAACTGAAATCATTCATCCTGACAACTATGATACCATGCAAGTCAAGATGAACTACATACATGATCTGCCATCACAACATGGTCCATGTTGTTTGTTTGCTTCATTACTCCTAACAGCACAGACAAAAGTCTGCTTGCATTTTATGCTGAATGCCCAGGCATTCCAACTTGTGTATTTGGCAAATAGGAAATATAATGATCAGTTAACAAACTTTCAGAGACAAATGGTACCAATGAATGGGTGTGGCAGGACTACCAGCAGTTTGTTCAGAATAATTAGAGCTAATGAAGGCATAAACATAGATTGGGGCTTTTGTGTGTTACAGATATTTTAAGGGAAACTTGCGAGGGCAGTATTCCATACTTTGTTGTTGAAATAAATTTAATGCAAGGCATGACTTACCTCAGCTGACTAAAACAACAAAACTTTTGAATCATTTCTGAAAGTTCAATTGGTGCATGTTCATGGCAAATTAAAATGTCATTTGTAATTTCCAACAAGCAAGCATTTGGCAAGTACAATTTCTTGTTACTTCCATCCTACCATTCCCCCCACTACTGATTTATCCAGTTATTGCCCAATTCTGGCAGTTCTGGCCTATCTAACAGTGATGATGTAAACATACATCTGACTGGTAACAGGGTTTTTCATAAAACCAAACACTATTTTATATAAACAAGGATATTTCAACAACTATTCTAACTCTAAGACAATTAGGGTGAAAATACCAAGATCAGGTCAAAGTTGTGTGTTTTACTGGTTACTCCTAATAAAATGCACACAAATCTGCTAGTGCATTATGTGATGTCAGATACAAGTCAAATCAGTTTTGCAGTTCAACTCAACTTATAACCAAGTATAAACAGTGTTTAAAAATGTTCTGATTTATAATTAATTCCATTTCTCATAAATTATTTAAACATATTTTATAATGGGTCCCTGAACTCTTGCCGTGTAAATTAGACAGCAGAATAAAATTAAATTAATGTCCCAAAACTAAAATGGTAAAGCAGTTTTCCCCCTCAAAGTCTCTCTCTCACATTGTGTATTAACTACTAGTGTTTATTTTTTTATGTGTGCATGACACATAAACCTTCGTATATTATAAGTTCACTGACTGATACTGGAAGAATGAATTGCATGGAAAATGGGTTAATAATATACTCACATTTTTGGGTGCGATTTCAATTCGGCGTACAAGATCTGTAGAATCCCAATCATAAAATGCCAAACCACTGACAGACCTCACACCCAACAAATGACCGCCATATATACCTGCAACATTAACAAATGTCTATTTGTAATTCAAAAAAATGCATACTTTATCCTTTGTTGTTTAAATCTGAGCAAGAATTCCTTACCATGCTTGAATTGTTCATATCTCTGAAGTGATATAATCGTTATTATAAACTGCACACAATAAACACAATTTTCAAAACTTGTTCACATGTTTAAGCTCTGATACAGGGTGATCTGTTTAAAAAAAACCCAACTTAAACTGCTTTACGACTCATTTTAATTATAGAAATCAAACATGTTCCTAAAAGTATATCTCTATAAATATTTTATCTTCATTACCATCATCAATTATCATCCTCATAACCACCATCTATCATCATCACTATTGCCAGCAACATTATTTCAGTAGGCAAAAATATTTTTTTTATTAATGCTGCATGTATTCACAGATGTTAAGATAAGCTGGTTACTTTTCTCTGACAAAAGTGACATTTTGTTTGGTAATTTAATTTAAAGCACAATAGAAACTAAATTATGGTAAATAAAACAAGAGGCTTAAGTGGGTCAGACATTGCTAAACTTCTAGTTGAAATATGTAAGGTTATGAATGCAAATTCAGGCACATATTCAGAGTGTAGAGAAGAAAGAAAAGCTTGCAGCACATAGTTGCTACATTGTCTGTCAATGTTGGTGTGAGTGATTTATCTTCTATCCATACTATATAATGGATTACTTACTCACCACTGAAAAAAAAAAGTTTTATGCTATCAAAGTTAGTTGTTCTGTTCAAATTGGGTTTTTTGTTTCAAAGTTGTGTACACATTTTTATAAACTTTACTAATAGGAGCTATATTTGATATGTATGCAATTTATGTAAATATGAATGACATTTAGGCATTTTAAAAAAAAATTAAACCAAAACCTTAAGGGAAAGGACACTGACACTGAGATAAAAGGCTCATTTGAATATTTCTTAAAATGGACTGCCAAATGGTCTGATTACCAAAGTTTAAATATATAAGTAAAAAAAAATAATCAAAACTTTAACTGTTGACAACAATGCCAGCGACAGCTGAAAGATAACCTGCTTCTGACTGACATGGGCTCAACAATAAATGAATTCATTGTAGAGAGGTTGGGAAATATTACCTTCAGATCCAAAATCTGGCTTAAATGACTTCTGTTCTTTAAAGTTCTTGAAGATTTTAACATTATTGCTGCCCTCTCTGATGCCATACACTGAGGAATCATTACTCCAGACAAATTCTTGAGCAGAGCCAAAACTCTTGTTTCTGAGGGCCATGGCAGTGTAAATGATATACTCTCCATCTCCACACACCACAACAAACCTGGAATCAATGTTAGCATACAATTATTATTTATCTCTCCAACCATGACTGGAATTTTTTTTCTGTTGGAATAAATATATAATCTTTGATAAGTCATCAATTTCTTAATCTGCTTCACTAAACATTCAGATACTGTTATGGCAACCATACAAATACCTTATATTCTAAATATGACAACTATTTCAAAAGCTGAAGTAATCTTTTCACATCTTTACTATATGAAACATTGGATAAAATGATTAATTTTATCAGTAATAGATATAAATATGTCCTCTGGTTCTGATTTTTCATTCATTTCATTTGATTACTAATGTACTGTACTGAAACAAAAGATGGGGAATGGTGTTCATGAAATTGAGCCAAATGAAGTTACCTACACTTATTGACTTGCTCTGGTGAAATGACAGACCAGAAATCAACAATTTCTCACCTGAGTCATCCCATAGTAATGACCCTGGCATTGTAAATCAACTATTTTTGAATCAATCAAACAAGTGAGGAAGAATACGAAAGTTTTAAAATCAAAAATTTTATGTTGCATCTCAAAGGATATTATATATAAATGTAGATAGTATTATTGCATACTAATTTTATTGTTTATTACGAAAGTTATTCTGATTATAATTTTCTTATTGGAGTAAATACAAGGCAAAACCAGATTAGTTCACTGAAGCTTGAAATGGTAACAAAGTCTATACCAATCAAAAGACCAATGTAAACAAAGAAACTCTTAATTATCTGGACAAATGAAAACAGATTTTGTGAAGCTAGTTAGTGGTCTGGATCATAAACAAGTTTTCCAAGGAATGTAATATTTCACTCAGTTGGTGGAATGATGTATCACACAACAAACTAGCAAAACATATAACACAAAAACTTAATGTCAATTCTGCAACTTACAGCAGACAATAAATTCATACCTATGTCTATCTATGCCTACTCTGGGAAGACACAAATCCATCCTTATGCTGTCCCAATTTTTAATTGCAAACATCTTCTCTTGAGGTATGTATGTTTTTCTTCAAACCTGTATAATTCATACCATAATTTATGTAACTAAGATTTCAGTAACACCCAAGAAAGCACTTCACATGACTGCTTTGCTTTCTAATATAAAAAATAGTTCTTAACTGACATGTTATATTTTTAGACCTTTAAAAAAAGTACAAAAATTTGTATGTCCGACTATTCTGGCCATTCTTAAGGATTCTATTTTTTTAAAACCTAAATCTAACAATCTAAAAATGAATTTTAATAAACAGAAATATTCTTAGCAAGAATGTTTTCAAATGTTAACTGAAAGTATAGGTATACTGACCTTCCATTTGGATTGTGAGCGATGGTCTGGGGGTAGATCTCACAACTGCCCATGTCCTTTACAGCGAGGGCCAGTCTCTCTCCATCCTTAATTTCCTGGTCTGCTATGGCTTTAATGTTGGCCTGCTGAACCTCAGAATGCTTAGCCCAGATGATTTTCCCACTAGAATCCATTGACATTGCCGGCTCTTCTCTGCCGAGCTAAAATGGTCACAAAAAAAGAATTATTGAGAAATAACTGATGAATGAAACATTTCGCCTTAATAATTAGTCTGCCAAATCTCAAACGTGTTTGACCCAGATAATATCCTCACTTAACTCCACAGACAAGTCCGACTTTTCTCAGCCAATCTGCAAACAAGAATTATTACAAAACAAGGAGATGGTCTACCAATGAGAATTTACATCTTTATCTTAAAGTAAATTTTTAAGAAGCAAAAAATCTAATATATTATTTTTCTAATACACAACCAAGACAGGTATCACAATTGCATCTTTTGATTAACATGTAAAAATCATTTTCTATCTTCTCAAAACAAAGTAAACAAATCCTCAACAAATTTTTACAGAGTATGGAAACAAACGGAAACAAAGTATAAATTTCCACATAAACATACATGCCAACCTCTGGCGAGGAAAAAGTGCAATCCAATGAACAAATGGAGTAATCTGAGCAGAAAAAGCATAATCCACAAAAAACATAATAACATTCAATGCGCATATGTACAAAACACGTGTATATTTTGACATCAGGAAGCATCCATTTGAACAAAGTACCAAAGTTCTATTCTACCACTAATTGTAGTCAGTGTTCTATTAAGAGCTCGGTAAAATAACGCCCCTGCATTTATAAAATTTATTTCCACAATTTAGTTCTGCTGTAAAAAAGAAGTTATCTTAGTATTGGAGTTGGCAAAACGATTTATTCAAGGCATCTGTTTTACACTATGACCAATATTAAAATCCTTTCCACAGCCTGCAATGGGCATGAAGCTACCCTAGAATGGCACTGTATTGTGTTATTCATGTATTCATCTCCGAGTCGTCTTTTCCGGTTTTTTCTTTCTAATCAACCTGTGAAATCATTTGTTTAACATTTTTTGCCGTAACATACACATCAACTAGAATAAATAGGAAAATTTTACCGCCAAATTCTTACAGAATGGTTCTGTACCTCACATTATTTTTAACAAAGAATAGGTGAGCAAAGATTAAAATTAGAAAACCATTCTGTTCTGTCCTAAGCAAGACAGCTGCTATAAATAGAAACAGAGGTCTTCATGGAAATAGGGAAGCTGCTATAAATAGAACATAGGAAGGTCACCGCTAATCTACAGACAAGTGTACTTTTATGTCATAGTTACATAGAAGCCATCATTTCTAGAATACGTTCTGTGCGATTAATGGGATGTTAATAAAAATTAGAAAACAAATTATTGGGGGGTAGGGGATATACCAAAAAATAGTAATCCAAATATATTTACGTGTAAGGAATAATTTAGTGAAAAAATAGTGTAATGATTATGCCAAAATCATAATGGTTAGCATGTATGCATAAGTGATGATGGTAAAGTTCATGACTTTGTTGCTGAAGTGAAGAAAGGACATATCTGACTGGAAAGCAACCTACCTTAATAATAATGCTGCCCTCATCATATCCTATGGCTACGTTGTTGGATCCCCTCTGACTGGCAATGCACCAAGTTCTTTCCAGGCCGTAGTTCAAGGTACTCTCAAGTCTGTAGGTGTTGGCATGCCAAATCCGAACAGTTCCTAAATAGTTCAAAATGGAACAACTAAACAATTGTTGATCCTGAAATTTTCCCCAGCTTATACTTACTGCAAATATTACAGTAATACTGAAATTATGTTTTAAACCGACTGATGTAATTCAAAACAAGTCTATTACTATAAAAAAATTTAAATTCATATCATATGGCCATACATTGCAAATCAGAAGCTAAGGTCAAAAAATGTAAATAAAAACAATTACTCTGCCCCTCAAAAATAAACCTTGAAATGCCCATCCAAACTGACATAATAGAGGCAGAGACACACATTTCTGACAGTAAAATAAAAAAGCATTGATTTCCTGTACAGTTCCACCAAATATACAGGTTTTGAAAATTAATTTTAAGAACAAGACACAGCTGATATTCTATATTTCATAAAGGGAACTGAAGTGCTTATTAATCATTCATTCATCTTATCAAGCACACAAGCTTACCATCTTCAGATCCCGTCATAATTATTGGCAGTTCTGGGTGAAAGGAGCATGCAGATATGTTCTGAGCATGACCCTCAAGAGTCTGCACACATGTTTTGTTCTGTAAAGGCAAATATAAAAATGTCATTAACAGAAATATTAAGCTATAAAAGTCTTTTCTAATAATTTTAAAGCAAGTTTTAGCTCATACTGTAGATGATGGAAATGAAGGATGGGGTTCCTCAAAACAAGGTATCATGCCCATCATTAGCCTTATAAAGATGCAACTCTCAGAACAAGGTATCATGCCCATCATTAGCCTTATAAAGATGCAACTCTCAGAACAAGGTATCATGCCCATCATTAGCCTTATAAAGATGAAACTCTCAGAACAAGGTATCATGCCCATCATTAGCCTTATAAAGATGCAACTTTCTGCTTAAACAGGAAATACAAGAAACTCCAGGGTATTAAGTTATTAGCTTTGTCATTTTAATGTTATATGCTGGCAGCAGCTGTAGCATTTAGCAAAGTGTCAGAATTATATTGCAAGAAGTCATGGGTTCTGGAATCAGCTCCCTCAGTGAGTCCTTAGGAAAGGTACTTAGCTCAATTTTCCTTGACATGATAGAGTCAATGATGTGCTATGTGCATCATTAAAACAACAAAATCAAAATTTAACAACCAAGCAAAAACAATTAACATCAGGGCTATTCCATTTAAATATACATGATACTCAGGGAAGGCAGTTTTTAAAATATATATGCCAGGATACTTTGATAGCACAGAGTTCATATTAAAATGAAAAGAAAATTATAAATTGCATCTACGGGTGAGTACCCAACATTAAACATGCCTTTCCTGGGTCCCAGGTATGTTTTACTGGAACAGCTTTTATGCCAAAGGTTTAGCTATATACAAAAGATGTAGAAGAAATATGAATTTAAAAATTTTCATACAGAACTCTATGATGATAAAACCTATGTTTCTACTGCAGACAAGTTAGAAATCCCAGGTATAAACTTCAGGAATATAACAATATTTTTAACTGTATATGGAAACTTACATAAATGATAAAAAGTTTTTCTTAAACTAAGCACAGAATATTAATATTGATGTCCCTGATTTGGCAATCATTGGATAGTACAAAAAAAACCCTTAAGATATTCAGGTACTAACTTTTGATATACCAAAGTTTCAGTTGAAAGCAATAGTTGTTGTACATGATTTACAACTTTCAGAAACTTAAAGAATCTCAACATTAAAGCCACTGTTCTAAATCAGCTTCATATGTAATCACCTTGGAGAAGTAAAAAGATCCTTAAAACAAAATTGTCATGGTTTTAATGTAGGGATTATGATCAAAGAATTGCTTTAAAATTTGGCCTTGACCCCAATGGCTTAGTGAGAATGTTGCAGAATGATTTGCCTTAAATTTATAATCCAATGTATGAACAAAATTAAGCAGGATCTACCAATGAATTTAGGAAATCTAAATCAAAAAGTTTAATAAAATCCTGAATACAAAATCTCCATGACTGCAACCTTGACCCAAGGTAAAAGGGGTGAGTGAACAAATTATAGAATTAATTGATTAAGCTTCTGAATAACTGATGCCAAGTATAATGAGAATCTATTAAGGAAAATACATGTAAATGAAAACCTTTAACCAATGCCTTAATAAATGCCACTGTTGGAAAGGTGAATGCTATGATTTGCTTCACACTAACATAGACTCAAATGCAATTAAGGTTTATAACTGCAAGAAAGCTGATAAGGTTACAGTGCCAAGATGCAGAGAAGATGGCTTACAATACAATCTACATATTAAGGTGGTATTGTGTTTAGATGGCAAATAAAACGATAAAGTTACTATTCATACTAAAATTTGTTCAAAAGTCAAAACTTGTGTGTCATTCTCCATCCTTTATTATGGCAGGAGCATGATACTTTAAGTAAAGTGGAATTCCTTCTGTCTGTATTACCAATGCACACAAAGCAAAGCTAACAGACTCGAAAGTTTGAGAAACATTTTCATTCTCAAATACTTGAGCATGAAAATTTTTCCCATACTTTAGAAATGTAGGTTGTTATTTTTATCCTTTTATGTGTGTGTATTTTGAAGTCAAAGGCATGCATCACCTGATAATCCCAGATTTTCACAAGTCTGTCATCAGCTCCAGAGATAAGGTATGGCTTATCACCTCCTGAATAGTAATCAATGCAGTTAACTCCCTTATCATGTCCCTCTAGTGTGAAGTTTGGTGTAGTAGATCCAAGTTGCCAAACCTAGAAAAATATACATACTTAACAGTTAACTGATTAAACATTTTTACAAACTTGCAAAATGCAACTTAACTATAGAAAATGTCAGTCAAGATTGCAAGATATTTCTTCATTTTGTGAGTGCTACATATTGTAATGGCATACAGCAAACCATCATCAAAACTCAAAAGTATGCTAATTCAGCAAGTTACACCTACATATTATTTTAAAGGTGAAATGAAGCTTGTTTTGGCTATTACCATGAGATATTGTGGTTTATTAAACAGTTACTATACATATCAATTCTAATAGTAAATAGTGGACTATGGTACAACCATTATATTTTCAATGATAAGTAGAATACCTCTTTTCTGCTGAACCATCGCAACCACAAATATTGAAATATTTTTCTGATGATCTTAATTTAGGTAAAAGCTGTTTCTGATGAAAATCTAGGTGAGGCTGACTTAACTTGTTCATTAAGCTTTCACAGAGCAAAAAGTCAAAAATGAAGATATGCATATTATTGTTTGTTTTTCATTTTGCAAAATTATGACAATTTGTTCATCATGACTATGTACAATTCATAACAAATCTGGAACCAGAGTACAAATGTGACCTAGTTTAAACATCAATATTATATCATTGCATTAAGACCTATTTTGACAAATAAATGCATCAATGAAATAATATACATCTATTCAAATTACCTTAATTCTGATAATCCAAACGATAAACCACGTTTCCCTTCAAAAAATTTCAAGTTACCTCAATATGTAAACTCCATCGAAAATGATGTTATCATTGCGAAATACAACTGAGAAAAATTGAGACTATAATAAATTAAGAAACCTGTTTGATGGAGATGATGCCTGCTTTGTCAGAAATGAATATAAGCCCAGTTTAGTTTACTGAAAAAGGGACAAACAAGATAATAACCTGCATACATGTAGAAACATTTTATATTTCACTAGTTAATCCATCTTAGAACATGAAACATTCTTTAGTTTCCATTCTAATTTGAATTTGTTTTCACTGGCTATAAAAAAGACACTTTCTATGTGTCTGGATAATTTTTGCACTAATTAAAATGATATGGTACCTGGGAAAATAGTGGGTCTGACTATTTGGATCAATTACAGGTTTGTTTTTTGTATTCAAAAAACCGATAACAAAAACTAAAACAAAAACAAGTGAATATCGTTTCATTCCCAAACTGCTAGATTGTAGTTACTGTAGGCATATAACAGTGACCTGTCACCCAAAATCCTGCCAGTAGAAATAGGATTTGCATGTTGATTTTAGCTACACTTTTAAAGAAGATACAAGTAGTAAAAACAAAAATGCAAGACAAGCAAATGTATTGCAAGAGACACAATACACCTGTCTTAAGACCTTTTATCTACCTTTTCTTTCTAGAGACATGACTACTGTGGATAAAGTTTCATCAAAATAATAGTAGTGATACCTTGACAGGGAAACAGGGCAATAACTTACATTATTTCATGTTGTGATCTTAACTTGGAGACTGTGAATAAATCAATTACTGCCAAGACAATGTGAGGCTAAGATTTATTAAAATATCTTCATTGGTTTAATGTTACACCACATGTATGTGGACCAAATTCACAGATTTATTTTTCCCATGATCTTAACCCTGAAGCAAGTGGCATGGATACGAAATGTAACACATTATCTAATCATGATAATTGTTTGAAGTTTGATTCAAATATCTTCATTGGTTCTAAAGTTATTCTCTCTTCCACTGGGCTCTTCCGCATCAGTGCTCAAGGATATAACACCTTGTTATTGTCATAGAATTAAGTACTTTGTGTAATGGTGGTTCTTTATCTGACTGCCTTACATTTTATTTGCCTCAATGACAGCTGACTATAATTTACATAAGTACTAAACAGAACTGTTTACTGTTTATACAGGGGAGGAGCATGTATCCAAGTAGTCAAAAATGTCTCTTTCTGTCTTTTTCTCGTACATCTAAGCAACGATTACTTAAAAAAAAGGTGGGGAGTGAGGAAAAAATACAGAACTATTATTTTTCTATGACACGTTAAGGCAGATATAACCTTGCAGTAAGTCCAGCTTAATTATAAGTTTTCTTATTGGCACATTTATGTAGCAGTACAAAACAACATCAGAACAATACTAAAATGTTTTAATTAAATGGTCAGCTATAAAATCACATGATGGAAAATTCAGTTACAGCTGAAAACAGAAATATTTGCATGTCAATAATAAATCTTACCTTGACTGTCCTGTCAAGTGAGGCACTGGCAAAGGTGTTGTTATCCTTGGGATTGATAACAATTTGCATGACATAGTGAGTGTGACCCTCAAACACTTGAGTGCATGTCCACTTTTTGTCCCAGTCCCACAACTTGATTAACATATCATCTGAAAATTAGAATGATCTGATTTTTGAATGACATCAGTGACTATGTCAGAACCATTACAGTGCTCTCAGTTGTGAGAGTTCTTATTTCCAGGGCGTCTAGCTGCATTATGGATTCTAGCAATACCAGTGCCTTATAATTTGAACACTTAATAAAAATTTTAACCAAGCTGATAAAGCATAAAACAAGGGCTGTAATGTAAAGTTATCCTCATCATATGCATCCTCTCACAAATTTTCTTATGAATAGAGAACATAAAGATCCTCTATGCCCAAGGGCTCAACATAAAAACTCAAATTTAAAAATTGAACTGAAAAATGGGTCATTGGACCTGTTTGAAGGTGTATAATAACTGAAATACAATCATCATAAAATACGATTTTCCTGTTTAATGTCTTAGGTATGAAAAACAAATTAGAGAATTATGATTGAGTTGTAAATATAAGTCATGGTGACTTACTTGAAAAAGGCATATCTCATCAAGCCTGAGGATGCCAGGTATAACAGTATCATAATGAAGGTAAACGTATATACGTGGTAATGAGCTAAATGCAAAATATAAAGCCACTAAAATGTTAAATATGGGTCACAGTGATTATCGTTTGTTTTAAAAGCATGGTACTTACATAGATGAACATAATCATCAAGTTTTGTGATTTTGGCATGAACAGTACTTGAGACAACTGAAAGTCAGTAAAGCATGAATTATGGGCCACACTAGCCTACTTTTGTGATACAAAATTCATGATGAATCCCCTCACTGAGCATTATGGTTTGAAATAGAAAATTATGCACAGAGTGTACATAAGTCAAAAGCTTAAAAAAGCCAGTAAAATGTGAAATATAGGTTACCAAGACCTGTTGTTGTAAGGGTGTCCTACTAACAGAGATGCATACAATTATATGCTTTAATGGTTCTTACATAAATGGAGCTTGAGAAATAATTTAAAACACAAAATTTAACCACAGCTGAGTAAGAAATATAGGTTAAACTAACATACTTTTGTGATGTGGGTAGTGTACTCATGAAGTTGTAATACCTCACCAAGTTTCATTATTCCAGTACGCAAAAATTGTAAACAAAATTAAAACCAAAAATATACAACTACTGTGCATGTCTGTGCAAAGTCAAATCCCCTTCCCCAGTAGAGAAGTGCTACAAAAACCCAACTGATGACAAGGATTGACCATCAATGTTTTTATCATGGTGTTAAAAAAATGAAAATACAAACCACTGCTGGTGAGGATGAATGGCTGCGTGGGGTGGACAGCAATTGATCGGATGTAGTCCGAGTGAGCCTCAAACTGATGAACTCTCTCAAGAGTGTTGTAGTTGTATGCTCTAATATGCATATCATCCTGTGGAAGGATAATATTTTATACTAAAAACTATAAGACTCTGTGGAGGCATTTTGATTCAAAAGGAAAATGATCATAAATTATTTCATACCCTTTCCAGTCTTACATAAAACTTGGTGCATGTAACTAAATTACAATAAAATGTTATATCGATAAAACAAAACATCTTTCTATAAGATCACAAATACCCTCCTCTGGAAACTGATAAATGAAGTTGGATATAAATATTATCAAATGTAGTTTGTAGTCTTTAAACATGTGTCCTTTGTATGAAGAAATCTTTTAAAATGGAATTCAAAGTTTAACATTTCCAAATATTTTTTCACTATTCTCTTTTTGCATATCTTCAAAACAAGTATACCATTGCATTTGTTTGAAATGAATAAAGACCTGAATATTTGGATATAATGTTGAATGTTACAGACATTCTTGAACTGATAAGAAATAATGAAATAAAAACCACAAAACAATAAAAAAAAATTTAAAAAAAGGGCATTTTGTAGAAAGAATACACATGATTCTGATACTTACAGACCCTGTGAAAACCCAGTTTTTCCTAGCACAAAATCTTGCAGCTCTGACTGGCAAATCACAAACCTCAAATGACTTGATGAGTTGCTGAAACAGAAATTTAAGAACTACCCTTTCAGCACATTATGAATGAAAACTGGAACAAAATATAAACTCAAAAGAATCACAGATATGTACTTTTCAAAAGTTTCTATAGATTTAAATACACTGTAGTACCCACAAACTTGAACCATGATATGCAAAGATTTCAGTAATCAGTTTCATTCTGATGCAGAGAAATGGAAAATCTGAAAATCTACCACTTGCTGAGAATCATCACTTTCATAAAAATGCACAAAAATAAAGATATTAGATTCAGTACAATATTATGGACAATCTCAGCAAATGTTGAATTTGCACTGGTTACTAAGCAATGAATATGCTCTATGACGATGCATATTCTCAATTCTCTGACCTGCAAACTGCATAGATCCAGATCTGATGCTGCATAAAGCCCAGCAGTGCCGGTGCAGTTTGTCAGGAGTAATCAGTAGAATAAACAGCAAAGACTGATCTGCAAGCATATTATGTTATGGCAGATTAGGATCTTTGTTGTTTGCAGTCAGACTCAGCAAGTGTATAAGGTATTTATCTTATCTTTAATATTATTGCCATGTTAGATTTGGAAGAGTTTCAATATATTTAGTTTGGTAAATTTAAATACACAGTTTACTTTATAAAAACTTGTGTAAAATATGATCTATAAATCAAATGCAATAAATGATGTTCTTGCATAAATATCTTTTGCATTTTTGTGATAACATGGAGCTGTTGTGCTTTTTTAATTTGTATACTGATTTCAATAATTTGTGAACATTTAAAAAAGCACAGAAATCAAATGGGAACTAAAGAAATCTGATACAATGACTTTTTGTGTAAAATAACATTTATTGAAAAAGAACTTCAAAGGTACTGCTTAATGAAAAACAAAATGTTAAATTCTGTACATGCATTTGCTTGCTTGTACATTTAGTCAGTAACAGGGCAGTTTTTCTAATGTATACTTTATCATGCATGGGTGAGTGTGATAACCAAGACATTGTTGCTTGTTATGTTATGTATATTTGTTGGAGCATACACTTAACTAGACATCAATGTTATTAGTATATAATCTCTATGAGATTTAAATTACATGTTCAACTTACGCATTATACAAGGCAAACTAGAAAATATTACTATAGTCTGAGCCTACTATTGTTGAAAATTATGTCAGCTTATTGGGTCATGGCTAAATAAAAGTACTATGAAAGTTTGTTTACAGTTCCTAGTGCTCAAAAAATTCCTATAGCTAAATGTCTGGGGCCCCATTAATTTCAGATCACGACTCTCTTGTATGTTAAGTGAGTTTCCCATTAGGCTTATCATAATAAAATCTAATTTACATGAAACCTGCTGATAAAATGCAGAGATTTATTTTCAAGATGTTGAATGACTTGCAAATTATAATATTTATCCCCCGTGGATGTCCTTACCCTTATAAAGATTGCCTACTTATACTTCTATCAAAAGCTGTAAACTTTGTGTACAAAGCAAAGCATGTGACCTACTAATGGGGAGCAGATTGACTAAATTACCTATAATTAGTGAGGGTCCCAGTGTGGCCTAGTGGTCTCAATGTGGCCTAGTGGTCTCAATCGATGTCACTGCCATCTCACCTCTATCTGTGTGAGTTAAGAGTCTAGGATTCATTGAATGTGGATATGTGTGAAAGCTTGCCATTAGCTTCTCATGGGTCAGTGGTTCTTTCCGGGGATTTCCCAGTTTCTTCCTCCACCATTAATACTGGCCGACATGTATAGCCTATTGTGTGCTGAAAAATGGCATTATGCCCCACAACAACAACCTATAATTAGTGAGCACAAGGGCATTAATCCTGCCAGAGGTATCACAAAATATCATTTTGGATATGTACATACAGTAAAGGAACCAGCCAAAACCAGTCTAGTTGGTCCTGGGACTGTTCAGAAACTCTTGCAACCTGCGCAATTATTATGTTTCAGCATAATGGAATAAAAAATCAAATGCATCTACAGAAGCTTTTGATTACTTGATTGTTTTAATCTGGAGAGTTTATGTCAAATGCATGACATTTATTTAGGTAATATAAGTAATGCAGGGATCAAATGTGGTTGTGATAACTTTCAAGTCTGATTAAAAACTTGCTGTACCTTTGAGTTGAGTTCAAAAAGGAAAGACCAACTAAAAATAATTTTGGCAAAAACATTGGAATATGTAATTTGATTTCCTTTATTGATCTTGTTTAATTGCTGTGTTTTTCAAAATGTTTCAATGGAGCTGTTACTTGCTCACACTTACACTGGTGTAATGCAACATTGGTTGAAGTTACTAAAAGGCACCAATGAACATTAAATATATAAAGAGAATAAATTGTTTAAATCAAGACATGCTTAAGGAGCCCATGAACACTTTATCCACTCAGTAAGGAGGATATTGGTACAGCCATTAGACAATGTCTGACCTCAGGAGGATATTAATATAGCAATTAGACAATGTCTGACCTCAGGACCTGGAGGTAAATGTTGCTTAGCATTAAATATTTCCAGATCTAAATAAACACAAGATCTTTTCATATTTAAGGAACAGCTGCTGAATGTTGTGTGACAAATAATAGCAAAAAATTAGAGCCAAAGCTTGTGGAGTTTTAGTGAGGGCTTGTGCTATTTTAAAAGTCACCAACCTTGGGCCTGTTTAAAAAAAAAATGTTCTTTGATAACTTATTCCTGACAGCTGAGACATAGAATTATATTGTATTAATGATGACCTGAACTATAATGATGTAATAAAAAAAAAATAAGGACAAGTTTGTCTTGTCATGAATAGAAAGACTGTGTCGAAAATGTAAATTGTTGGATTATATTTTAACAGCCTATCTGAAATAAATTTAATAAATTTGCAAACTTGTAAGATTCTTTTCCATTAGCAGGGATGATCATGAGTTACAAGTATTGCATACAACAGGAACTATCTACACTAAGACCCCAATGAAGCACAGTCTATTATAACACAATCTTAGATATAAAACAATTGTGGAGTGGCTCCCAAAATTTCATATGTGTATTTTTTATACAGGAAAACAATAAATATTTTTTCAAAGTATGAGAAATAGTGTATAATAAGTTTATTATCAATTTAGGAAAGTAATCAAGTCTGATTTCAAATATAAGACAATTGTGGCATGACTCCTGAAATTTCATTTACATGTATTTTTCTCATACACATAAAAAAAAATCCCCTTGAAAGTACAAAAAAATGGAGTAAAAAGATTTAACATCATTTTGGGGAAGAGATTGTGTATGAATTTGAATACAACATGATCAGGTGTTACTCTTGAAATTTTAAAATTTCACCAATTCTTTAAGTACTGTGCCAAAATACATATTTTTGAAAATATGAGTATCTGAACCAATAGCTGGGCCTTTAGGAACTCTGACTTAAGTTTACTGTTGAAAGATGTCAGCTCATCATTTTTTAATTTTTTGTGGGGTTTTTGTTCTTCACTGAATTCAGACCCATAATGATCTGGGACAAAATTAGTAAATTTTTTAAATTTATACAAATATATTTGATGGAATTACATGTATTATTTTGATTCACAAATGTGATGAGATTAACAGGTGAGTACATGGTACTGATACTCTATTCATGCCATAAATTAGGCATGTATACACATGTATGTACCAATGCATTGTTTTCTGAATAAAGTACAATATTCTACATGCAATCTCTATGTTTTCACTACATGTATATTTCTCATTACAGATGTACTTATATATATACTGATTTAATATGGTACCTGTGCCAATGAAGCACATATTTTTGTACCTAATATCAGACCTGTTTACCCATAAATTTTCCTGTCAGTATTTTAAGCAATGCCTGTCAGTATTTTCAGACCGCAGTCAGTATTTTCAGCACACAAATAGTAGATACTATCAATATACTATAATTATCATTATGTAGCATTACACGACATAATGACTATACAATATTGTGTAAATAACTCTTAGTTTGCAAAGACGCTGGTATTCAGTTAATTCTGTGTTTCAAGGCACAAATATGCAGAAATTGAACACCACTGACTTAAACATCCTGTTCTTATTATAGTGACAAAAACCACAAAAAAATACAACATAACCAAATTTATTGTTGTTTACCTCCGTTACTTTCTCTAAAAATTCTGTTTTCTCAGCTTCACACATATTCATAACATTTTAATTAAAGCCAATTCTCTATTTTACTTGGTTAGGGACGACTTGATATAAAACATTATAACATTGTTAACACCCATCCACTTAGAAAATAATAAGTTTATCTAGATAGGTGAAGGCAATCTTATTTATCTGATAAAATCTAGTATCATCTTTGTCAATATTTACTAGAATGGAAATAAGGTTAATAAATTATTTTTCATTGCTTCCGTTAACTTGTCAGCTGTACTCAATGACAAATTCATATTTGCGATCAACTCACATAGAATCGCCTCAGCACGTGTTATTTGTTTTTGAAGTATGTTTTGATCACTGACTTCCTTTCCTTTCATCATTGACAAAATGTTTCTATTTCCATTCACTAATGATTTCAATTTTGTATGATTTTCCGATTCCACATGCCGTGAACAGTCATTCCTTCCACCATGTGCACAGGAAAAGTCTAAGTTGCAAACAGTGCAATGCACAAAATGTTCTCCTTTTGACGATGGTTTAAGGCATAGCCACAGAGTAGAATAAAACTGGTAGAAAATGCTGCTTTCTGTGTTAGACTTTCCATTTTCATCATCAGTTTCGTGCTGAAACTTTCTTGTCGGCGGCATTTTCCTTTGTTTAAACGACCGGATGTTGAGAATGTCAAAATAAGTGACATGGCACAAAATGCAGACGCGGACCGAAGAGATGATACAACAAAACAAAACGGAAAGAAAAACGGCTTAAAAAATTAATTTTAAAAAGTAATAAATAAATGCAACCTCAAATCGTATTTTCAGTTCAATGACCGTATGACCGTACGGATGGGCTTTATTCCGTACAAATACGGTCGGGTAAACAGGTCTGTAATATATTACCTCTTCTCCTCCCATTTCTTTTTACAAGGACCATTTTCTTTGGCTAACTAACTTAATTGGTTTATAACATGGTTTGTTACATAACACTGTCTGGTTTTATGGACCATGAACAGGGTGTTATATGTGGAGTCACAATATATATATATATATATATATATATATATATATATATATATATATATATATACACCACTCCCTTGTTAACTCGCGGGACATCCATCGTGGTTCAAAAACATCGTCCACGATATAAGCAAAGGTGCGAGTAATCGAGGGACCTATAACAAAAAACAAAACTAACAAAGGGATCAATGTATAGGCAAAAGGAGGTGGGGTTGTCTTAGCATGTTACAGTGTTGAATACTCAATAAACGTGCTAAGATTAACAGTGAATAAATATCTCTTCATATCGGTATATATTATTTTTTTCCTCAGAGTAACATTAATTTCAGGTTAATTTGCAGTATATTGATCATCAAAACATTCCACGTGGTTTCCATTCGCTTAGCACATGTACGGCTTCACGTTGTATACTACGTCACTAATTTCTTTTGTGAATGGTATACATTCTAGTTTTATTGTTTGATCCAAAGTAGACGTTTTTTTAAAGACAAAAGATCAACACATTTCGAAAATACAATGTCAATCGAACGATGTGTAGATTTTAATTGCAATAGAAGTAAAATGGAAGAAAAAAATAAATTCACAAGGGTTAACGATTACCAACGTGAATTTAATGGGTTTAAAAATTTAAAACGACATAAATTAAAACACGATAACACTTGCCGCTTGTGACACGTTGCTGCGTGAACCATGCGTACACAGCATCATCAAATTCGTTATTGCTTGCAGTCCGTTCTCGTTTTTGTTTCATCTCTTCATCTGAATCGACATCATGTGAGTAATTTTGAAGTTTCGGCTCATCCTTAAGCCAACCTCTAAATGTCGACTCAACAATTTTTAGTTTAATAAAAATTTTTGATCTTGCTTCGTCATTATGATGCACAGCTTTTCAGTCACTAAGTATGTATTTCGCCTAATTCCTTTGCTCTCCATGGTCACATTTACATTTAGGGCTGTCAAAAATCACGAAAAAACCAACCCAGGTACCCGTTGCAAATTTTTAAAGTCCTTGTTAGAACAGACCACGTTTATTCATCTGCTTTTGACCGCAGATTTGAATTACCCACACATGTGTGCCCCAGTTATACCACATGACCACGCAGTCGCATAGATGTTATTATTTTGGAATTATTATTCTTAAGATAGTTATGGTGAAAATGTAGTATCGGAAATATCAGTACGATGGCTAACTTTTGAAATTCACAGAGCTAGTCGACTAGAAAAACAATGAGCAAAGATTACTTTGAGGCATTACGAAGATTTCAAAAGGGTCTAGGTGATGATTGTTCCTAATACACATTGTGGGATTTCTTTGACATGTTTGTTCGGAAATCAAAGGTATTCATCTGAATTTCATTAAAAGAGCACGCAATGTACTGATCATTTAGCACCCACATTGAATAGTTATCATCTACAAAGAGGTTTATTACCTGTCGAACAAATGTTTTAACCTTGGTATATAATGCCTCGGGGATAACGATTGGTCCGGTTGCACAACGCCTATGAATTTTTTTTAATCAAAACAGACGGTCTGACGTATTGTTTATTTATATTAAGCAGAAATCTGGTTTCTAATTATAGCCATAGCTGTCACACCTGTTTGAAGTGGTTGGCGAGTGTGGCGATTTTTTAAATATTTTTTTATGGGTACCCGCGTTTACGTTTCAATATCCGGGTTTTTCTATATCGGTTTACCCGATGACAGCCCTAGATACATTACTGATATTATATACTTTAATGATGTTAATACATAAAATGTGAAAACATTTTCGATTGGTGAAGGAAAATTAAATTTGATGACGGTAATAAATACGAGAACGTATGCTCCTATTGGCATGCCTTTGAACTTTTTTTTATTGTACTTACCTGGTTTGATTTGATGCAAAATACAGATTCAAAGTGATAAAGCAACACCAGTCTTTTTTAATTGATTCTTTTATTGGAACAAACACTTCCCCACGATGTTGATCAAAACAAAGCCAGCATGTAATTAGGTTCTCACAGAAGAACTCATGTGACAGTTGACTGACTCTTTTCATGTTTTCGTCTAAGAGAATCGGTATGTTGGGATTATAGGGTTGAGACAAAATTAAAGGATTATAATGTGAATTTCATCTAGCAAGACATTTAATTAGTGTCTATTTCATTCTCTGTAGCCGCATGTTAGCATTTACAAGAATTTTTCATTGAGCACTGTTTATTTATAATTTACAGTTTATTAACAACTATTTCTCTATAAAAAAAACAATATGTGATTAGAAATTGCAAATTTCACAATATGGATTCTATCTTTACAGGCAATAATCACCATTTTCGATGATAAAAACAAGTTATATATCAAGGTTTAATTTACCAATTTACCATTTCTTATCACGACATTTTTCACGTTCAACACATTTTAAAACATTTTCTTTGAAAAAAATCGGGAGCCATGCCGGACACCACGTTATTAGCGGGTTTTCGAGTTATCCGGGTGCGAGTTATCGAGGGAGTGGTGTATATATACACACACTCACACGTATATACATATAGTGGAATAATTTTTATGATAGCTATCAAGCTAGATAACCAGAAAACTCTGCTGGGCAAGTGGTTTGCCGTAAGCAGATTGCCCAGTGACCACAGATTTTTGAAAACTATTTAACTCCTGGTATAGTATACAAAATGAAGCTGTAACTGCACCAGTCTAAAGTAAGTATACAAGACGAACTCCTAGAAAATAATTAAAA
Source organism: Potamilus streckersoni (assembly GCA_016746295.1). Classification (NCBI taxonomy): domain Eukaryota; kingdom Metazoa; phylum Mollusca; class Bivalvia; order Unionida; family Unionidae; genus Potamilus; species Potamilus streckersoni. Next base: position 1,973,733 of record JAEAOA010000698.1, on the reverse strand, counting down.
GATTAAATTTTTTAATCACTTTTGTATTGTTCAACTTGTTTGAAGCTCAAACCAGCAGCTGCAAGTCATTTTTTGCATTACTAAAAGAGGAATACAGAAGCATGTGCTTATTAGTGTCTTCTTATAAACACTTGATCTATATTAAACCTGCATGTGTCAATTACTCTGGCTACTTAGACATTAAAAACATTTGTGGTATATATGTACATATTGAATTGGAAGAGACATGACACATCTTGGCATTCAATATGCATATTAAACTGTAAAAACATGTTGCACAGAATAATGGAATTTCCTAAATCTGCGATGCATGTAATAATAATATCAAGGAGACCTATTTATATTATTTTGATACCACATCAAAACTCTTTTGGACAGATTTTTCTATGGATCTTGTCCTTGGTGAGTGGGTGTCTGTGTGCAAGTGATTTAATTATCTGCAGCACTGTTTTTCTCATATACAGAGAAGTGCATAGAGCAGAATCTGCCACAAAAGCAAACTAATTACAAATATGAAATTATACAAGGATAGTTACTGTCCTAGTGCAACAACAAAATAAATGTAAAAATTTATTAACTGCTTTGCAGTCCTTAAAATTAAAATTCAATCAGAATACCTGCGACTCAAAGTTCCAAATGTGGACATTCCCATTGTACAAACTAGCCAACATCCAAGGCTCTGATGGATGTAGATCTACAGACTTAACTCTGTCAGATCGTGCTGACAATTTCCGCTTGATATCTAGCCGCAGAGGCTGAAAGATAAAAATGGATGTTTATAAAGTCTCAATAACTGAAAAGTACAGACTTGACAATAATAATTTCAACTACTATTTAAACCAGACATAAAGTCACAAAATTATGACATTCTTTTATTGTCATAATCCTTAATTGCATCCAACAGAACTGACAGATGCATATCAGCTTCTTGAAAAGGAAGAGTTCTCCAAATAAAATGATACCTAGACTGATAGTGCCACAGGAAATCATTATGAATTTGACAGCTATGTGAAACTTCTATTTTTATAGAGATAAACCATGCCTCTTGTTATCTAATGGACTATATATCTGAACTGTTCAAACTTGTGTTAGAATGGTCTGAAAATACTGGATGTTTTCACTCTAAGCATAAAATTACATATTTTTGTTACCCATTCTGGAGTACAAGTCATTAAAGTCATGTAGCAGTTCAATCCCAACTATTTCAGTAATGGGTGTCATTAAATAGTGTCAAATATGTGCTTTGAGACTGGCTGGCCAATTTCGGTTTACTAAGCTCTAAATCCCTTCTTTACACCCCACAACTTTTCCCAAATGAAGACTGTCATACATGTTTGTAGTATATATGTGCCTAAATTAATTATGTAAAGTGGATGTTTCTTTTATGAAACAAATACAATAATACTAGTAATAACTGCAAACACTTGATTTCTTCATTTAGATCTGTTTAACAGCATTCCAAAACAGTTTCATATTTAAAATATCTGTTAGAAAAGTTATGCAACTTCTAAGTTCCAAAATATTTACAAATTTCTATTATGTCTTATATAAATGTATTCAGATTATGTGGCAGTCATGGATCCAAAGTAATATGCTAATTCCAGAAAAGCATATAAACATTTCACAACTTTAATTACAGTAAACTTAAAACAAATATATAACATTAGCATTAGTTTATATATAAAATAACTTAACAAAAACGAAAAAAATACAATGTTTATTCATAATTATCATTGAAAAAATGTTGCAAGGCCTGGTTTCAAATATACTAAGCTGTTAAACAATGTCACGTAGAACTAACGTTTCAATATATATTTGCAAAAAATTTACTTTCGAACATTGTATTTTTTTATTTTGTATTTTGAAAGTATTATCAATCCTCTCAAACGCATTGTGAATTTAAGAACCCACTTTAAGTGTACACATAGTTAATTTGCTACACTTGTCAAAGTAAAAAATATAATAAAAAGCAAAAATGTTCATACTGAAATTTTGCATGTCTTAATAGTGATGCAATGTTTTTTTATCATGCAATATTTTCTCATTATTTCATCAATGTCCAGTTACAAAATTTAAACAAATGCAATAACATAATGAATAAAAGATTGAACATTTTAAAACCGATTACTGTTTGTCAGTTCAGATATTTACAGCATCAACAACTTCAGCCTATTTATAGTGGTTGAAAAGCTATGGTTTGCATGATCATTTTACAACTGTATACTGTTTAAACCATACAACAAGCATTAATACAATAAAAACTATAAAAAGAATTCATCTTGCCATGTTCTTCTGACACACCAATTTGTATAAGATTAATAAATTTAGTTTTTGGAACATCAGTTGTGACATCGTTATCAGCTGTCAGAAAATTAAAATATGGTAGACGAGGCCTGGAGAGATTCAAATATTTTACAAATTCGATGCTCATTTTGGTTGGTTAATGAAAATTTCTGATATACAAATTTGGTATGAAAATAAAGCTTGGAATATGCCAATTGTAATGATATATGATGCATTTATTCAAAATGCCAAACTTTTGGTCAAATCTGAGCAAAGTTTGATTATTTCTTCATGTAGGAATTTCACATAAACATGCTTCAACCACTGATCGAATCAAAATCTGACAGTAACAAAAGAACGCATTTTTATGTTGGAAGCTGGGAATGCCGAAATTGAATTAGGTTTAAGAATGTTTCTTTAAAGACATGAATAAAAATACACTAATACTGAAGTATTAATACTGAAGAAAATGTTCAGACAGCTGTGTTACTCTAGACATTTATCATCCTTTTGGCCTATGTTGGCATTCCCAGTTTCCATCGCAATCCAACCAAATGAAATGTGGGTTAATGGAACTTGAAAACAGATCCATTTGAATTTATTCGAAAAAGACATCCGCTTCAAGTCCACCTAAATCGACACGACTTTAATTTGTGGAAAAGCTTCAGCATGTGCTGCCAAGTGTGAAAATATTCTTTACAAATTGGACTCTCGTTCCGATGTTAGTAAACATCGGACCACGATACACATGGCAATTATTTTGGGTAGTATTATATAGCAACAAAACAAAAAAATGGAATGCGATATGTTTACATTGGACTACTACCGGAACCGCAGCTGACGATTGTATTAAGTGATCCTATCATTTGTCCCTAGTTTTGTCACCCTTATTATGAGTTACATAAAGTTGACGAAGCTACAATGACGTGCCTTAAAAATAAAATAATTTTAAAAATGTCTGCATGTGTCTTTTTTATGTCACAACTCGAGTTCAGAAGGTGAAAATTAGACTCAATTCGCCGGCATCAAAGCATCCCAAGCCAACTGCAATTGCATCTTTACTGCATAGACTACGCCAAGAAAAACTTTTGTCATTTATGAAATAAAACAAAAATGTTCTATGAAACTAAATTCAACAATAACACATATTACTCACCATTTCTATCAAATATATTACAATGTGAAATAATGTATTTATTACACTACTGTAAAAATACGTGGCTGCCTAATTTGCGCATGCGTTTCCGGATGTTACATGTTATCTCAACGTATCACTTCTAGTGGAAACAGATACTACACTTTAAGCATTTAAAATACGGAAGGTGTATTTTAAAAAAAAAATAAAGAATTTTAAATGAATCTAATCATTATTACCTAGTGTTTCGATTAATATAAAATATTATATTGTATTTTTATTAGATATTTATAGGGATGCAAGCTGTAAACTGTCCCAAAGAAAACTATAGGAGTACAAGTCACACTGTTAATATATAGCCATTTACAATTTTCCTTCATTTTTTTTTATTTAGATCATGAAATGATGTGAACTTAATAATGAAATGAAAATAAAATATAACTAAAGTAATTGAGGTTGGTCTTGGAATAATTGTATAAACAATTTTCCAAAAATGAAATTCAACAATCATCTTCTAATTGTTGAAACTTTCCATAATTTTTGTACAAATGTTTTTAATAGCATTCTATGTAAAGTCAGCGATAAATTTTCCTCCACGACAGCACCTCTTCGTCTCAAGACTCAAAATATTTAAATATTTTTTTTTAAAAAATATTATTTAACAGATAGACGATTTTTAAAAGATGACAAAATTTCATGACTCTTGGAAAACATTAGCCAAATGATCAAAATGAGTCAGGATTTCGTATTTCATATTTATTTTTTTTTGTTTCAATTTTCAGTTTGGGTCAAATGGAGTGAATAAAACCTGACATGCATATATATATATATATATATATATATATATATATATATATATATATATATATATATATATATATATAATACAAATCATATGGCGAATAACAACCCTCTCAAGCGTACTGGATACACCAGGGATCACGTTTGTCAGGGATTAATTAAAATAGATGCAATAAACTGACGACGAACAGTACGAAACTAGTAACTAACTAGCCTAAGCGCTTTCGACTCTTAATGAGTCTTTTTCAAAGGCAAATACAAAACATAGTTACGACAAACAAATAAACACAAAAACGTTGCGTTTGTAAACCTCTACATTTCTATCTTCACATGTGCTAAAACTATAAATACAACCAGCTTGTATAGACTAGTTGCGGAAACTGAAAACGTTGTATAATTCCCTAAAAGTCTACAAGCCAAAGCGACATCTATTTTTACTTTGTGTACATATGTAACGCAGATTATATCCCGGATATTTGGTTCTATACCGGTTATTCTTATAGTAAAAATTGAAGGATAAGAAGATTTAGAAAATGTTAAATTCTACTAGTGCATAGTTTTCATTTTCTAGTCTTCTTGGTTTAGACCGCTTGGTTTCAATGTTCTAAGGCGGCGTATCCAGTATGATTCCTTTTCCTTCCTGGTTTCGGAACTCCAGCTGTGGTTGTTGGCAATAGCGATAAGTATTATATCACTGAAAGTGTGGCCAGGGGAGGAGATATCCGGGATATAATCTGCGTTACATATGTACACAAAGTAAAAATAGATGTCGCTTTGGCTTGTAGACTTTTAGGGAATTATACAACGTTTTCAGTTTCCGCAACTAGTCTATACAAGCTGGTTGTATTTATAGTTTTAGCACATGTGAAGATAGAAATGTAGAGGTTTACAAACGCAACGTTTTTGTGTTTATTTGTTTGTCGTAACTATGTTTTGTATTTGCCTTTGAAAAAGACTCATTAAGAGTCGAAAGCGCTTAGGCTAGTTAGTTACTAGTTTCGTACTGTTCGTCGTCAGTTTATTGCATCTATATATATATATATATATATATATATATATATATATATATATATATATATATATATATATCCTGAGAGGCATAAGATATCATTAATGGTTTAAGTGACATCTTTGTGTCTTGTTTTAAATAATGTTTGACAACCTGGCTTCCCATGTCCGTTCATACAAATTACGCACACAAATAAGTGTCTCGTTTCTGTTTCACTCCAGCCTTTTTTAAGGGACCTAACATTTAATTATTAAAATTTGTAGATGAATGGGTAATATCGAAACTGTTCTTTCCAACAATAACATACTTTTTCTTTCATTTTAAGATTTTTATTACATGATTTAATATACGCATATAAATATTCTTCCATAAATCAGAGCAATAATATCTAAAAGAACAATCTCACTAAACCAGAAAAGTTCATCAATCGGTCCCTGCCATTACCGTATTCTATCGCAGGTACTTGCGAGATTTCGGGGAAAATGGCCGCCAAACAAGATCAGACATAAACTCCAACAACTACTTTTAACAGCAGATTGACTACTTTAAATAGTTGACATGAACTTATTTTAATGAAATCATATATTTAGTTATACTCGTACTTTATATTGAAGCAAAACATCAAAAAAAAAGTCCACTGACAAATTCAAAGCAGTAAAATATCCGTTGGCAAGGAAGCATCTTTTTCAGGGATCAGAAAATGAAGGTTACAGGACTTGTGCCCGCTCGATTTTTGACGATGGTAGCGCACATCGTCATTCTCATTTTCATATTGTGGTCAAGGGTGGGTATTATCTTGCTGTCGGTTTACAGAAAGAAAAAAAAAAAAAACTCGCAGGCTTGTTTCGCCAATACCGAATCCTACAATGTAAGACATCGGCCTAGATATTTAAGGTTTGGGCGTCGAGGTCTCACTGCTTCAGTGACGGCGCTGTCATCGTAAAGAAAGTCACATTTTCAGGAATATCTCACACATTTGGCAGCTCGTTTCAGCGGTTTTCAACAAATTAAAGTTATGTATTGTAAGAAATTTAAATTCTCAAACAAACAAATGGACCTGTCTACAAGTTTCTTCGGCCTACATTTCATTTGACTGGAAAGCAATGAGAGCCAGTAATGCCAAAATCAGGTTAAGTTGAAGTATTATTCTTTAATGAAATGAATGATAATATATTATGCCTATTCGAACTGTAAGCATGATTTTGTTTAATTCCCCCATTAGAAACTACTTACATAGTTTGGCATACCTTAACTACCATCATATATTAAAAAATTCAGATGTATGTTAACAGAACATGAAAATGTGTCTATTTGCTTGTGTCAGATTTTGATTCCACCAGGATAAAAGCAGCGCAGTAGGTATATTAATTACACATCAATTTGTGAAAGAATGTTGATATGGGCTGCCTAGTGTGAGTTATTCCTGAAACTTTTTCTAATCATTCTGATATCAAAACACACTATACAAGGCTGTTATTTTGACAATAAGAATACATTAATAACATGTGATACGTCTTACATTGTGGGACCAGCCAATACCTATAAATCTTATTGTTTAAGTGGCAAAAGGAATGTTAAAATACTTGATTGCCATTTACTTTCTTTTGAACTTTAATAGACTAATTTGACCACTCGTTATGTAAGTCCTAAGATGTAAGAATTTGCCCTCATATTTAAGATGGGGTTGTCAACAATGTTCTGCCTTTATAAATTGAAGCAAATCAAGATACAAACAATTGTGTTTTTCAAAATCTGTTGATTGTCGTTTTAGTTGCAGGAGCGATGATAGCCAGTAAATGATAAGTTCAGTTAAAGTAAGGGTTAATTTCCTTTTAACTATTTGTACCTGGATTACTTCAGTAAGGCAAAAGACATCAAAGTAAGTACAGGATAACTGAAACAATTTTTAAATTCTTGAACTGTGTAACAATGTCAAGACTGCCAGCTATGTGAGATCCACTTCTCCTGCCAATGCTTACTGAACTGTATTACATGGCACAAAGTATTAAGGCAGTAAAATATGTATCTCTCCTGTCCTAAATCATGCACCATTATGATGCTAAGACAATTAATTCTATGAGATGTTTGCTTACTCCTTTTACTTTATAAAATGTGTGTTAAGGTTTTGGTTGAATTCTTTTCATTTGTGTATTTCCTTGGTTGATTTCTCCTTCATTGGACAATTATGACATTTTGACAGTTCATTCACTTAATTCTATCATGCTATTTTACCCATAGGGTCAAGGTCAGAGAAAATTTGGATTTTGTCATTTTCTTATATTTTTCCATAATTACCTCAATAAATTTTCTTTATATTTGGAATAAATGAATATGAAGTTAGCACTATTCTTTCTTTGACTGTAACATTTTCACGTTATAGTATTTTTTTTGGAACTGGGAGTTACTAAGCCTAAATTGAACCCATGTACACCAAAGTGAAACAGATAATATACTTAAATAAATTTAAATTCATGTCCAAGATCTAAATTGACAATTGATGTATATGTGGAAAATTTTAATGTAGTGCACAATTCAGGGATTCGAACAAATTTCTAAACAATATTCCAGATAATCAATTTAATCTGAAAATGTCAAATTATACAAGTATATTCAAGTACCTTTTTCTTCATTATACTCCACCTATATTCATAAAATTTCACCCTTTTTCAGAAGGGAACGGGGTCATATCCCTCTCAGTGTTTAGTATTAGAATAGACCCTGTTCAATAAATAATTACAAGTGAAAAATAAAGTCATTTCTTTCTGTAAGATTCAGATTATCTCTTTCGTTTGTCTGGTTAAAGTGAGAGAAAAAGAAATAATTATGTTGCTTAATAATTGGAGTAAAAATGCAGGTTGTTTGCTTGAATCAGTTTTCTTTATTTCCTTATTTTGTAAATAGAACAAAAAATATGTTCATGAAACACAATAGATACAAACAAATTGTGCCACAAGAGACTGAAAATTAAATGCAACTTGGGACATTTTGTCACCAAATTGGCATACAAGGACATTCAGTGGTTATTCTGACAAACATTCTAAGCAGACATATGTCTTCAAGAAACACACTTCTATAATACTGGTAAGTCAGCTCGACTTGGAGTAATTTATAAGTATTCATTATTCATAATCTTTTTTTATTTATTGCATGGGTCTTTTCTCAACCAGTGAAATGAACTTGATATTTTTTTAATGAAATAATGACAATTTTATTCAATGCAAAAAACAAATACAAAAAGTTAATTTCTGATTACCACGTGATTTTATATTTAGAAAAACAAAAATATAAACAAATTGTGATTTTTAAGTTCCTTGAAAACTTTAATCTGAAATAGCATGCATAACAATTTAGAGGGTTTGTTTAATTATCGTTGTGGGTCCCAAGTTGCGGAGTAGTCTAAAGTGCTTTCCATTATGGATCACTACCATCTCACCTCTGTGTGGGTTCAAGTCAAGCAAGGATTCAGCAAATTTGGATAGGTGAGAAAGCAAGTAGCTTCTCATGGGTCGTTGGTTCTTTCCAGGGTTTCCCAGTTTCTTCCTCCACTATTAATACTGGCTGCCATGTATCGTGTGCTGAAAAATGGCATTAAGCCCCACAACAACAATAATAATTATCTTTGAATCAGTTATTCTTTAAAATAAAAAATAAAAAAAACTTTCCAAAAGTACAGTTATTTTCTTTTAAGTGTGCAAATGTAAAATTAAATGAATTATAAAAAACAGAACTCTCACTAGGATTATAAAACCTTAAGTTGCAGTCATCTCCCAGAAAACTAGAAGATTAGAAGAACTGTTGGTTGCCATTGAGTTTAATTTTACATTCTTTATAACACTGACATAGCTCTTGTTTGTCCATCCGAGTAAGACTGAATGTTTTTAATCCAAGAAAGTTATTATTCCAAGCATACATTTTGTACACTTGGCTACTGTCCCATCTGAACTCTCAGTTCTAGCAACTTTAGCTCTCTTCTGAATCTCATTACAATCTTTGTCAATTTGCTGATTAACTCCAAAATACTATCCAAATTTGTGAATTGCATTTTGTTTATTTATAACATTTCTTGATTCCGAGGTCACATGCATTGCTTATTCAGCTTTACTCAGAACTGAACACAATTATGAAAGCTAAAGTTGTTTATTTGATGTAATATTATAAATGACCACAAGGACATCTCCTGGTCTTTCTGCCTCTGAATTATATCACTGTAAATATCAGTAAATATATTTTCCTCCCATCCGACAGTCAAAGCCTTTGAACTTGGCACCCAGCTATTGCATCATGTTCTTTTGATGTACTCTTATAATGGTAACATGTACATCAGTGGGTCTTTTAGCCACTGAATTCTGTCCTTGTAAATATCAGCACATTTCCCCACCCTGCTACCAGTCAAAGTCTTTGAACTTTCTGACCAGTTATTGCATCATTTTTTATGTACTCTTATAATGACAACATGTACATCAAGGGGTCTTTCAGTCACTGAATTCTGTCATTGTAAATATCAGCACAGCTAACTGATCAATACATTTTCTCACTGAGCAGGTGGCTGAAGCAGGACTAGCAAGTCTTTTAATTTTGCCACACACTATTACATGTGTATGGAGACCTTTTTCCTAAATGATTTTCTTTGTCCCAGATAAAAATTTTGAGTCCAAATTAACGTAATTAAGCGTTTCCAAGACCTCTGTAAACAATAGAAGTGATTGGATAGTGATTAATTGCATATACATTTTAAGATGTAATTCTGGTTTTGCCATTGCACTACTAAATTGAGTAATTTTAATTTATGACACTACCTACAACTGAGTCATTGTAATCAATGACATTACTAAAATTTAAGTAATTGCAATTATACTTAAATTGTATGAGTAACTACAGATATCTTGACAAAAGTTTAAAATAACTGAACAACATAAATCAAGCAATGTCAGTGGTTTTAAAGTGTGCTTTATTTGAAGCTAGTCTGCCATGATGCATACCATAGTTTCATTTGAAGTTAGTATAGAAGTTAATGGGTAGTAGCTTTTCAAACATTTCACATGCACCTGGGTTTGTATAAATTTGCAGTTACATGTTGTTTTTGTAATTTCAGGACAGTAATGTAAAACAGTGTCTGCCAGCAACGTACACACAAAGTCAGTACAGTGAAAAGGATCTACAGTATGTATATCATTGTAAACAGAAGCTTGTTCAGTATAATATAGTTATTATGCAGTTTAAAAAAAAACAAGTCATATTTAGATTTATAATCATATGTTGTTAGCTGTTATTTTATAAGCTGGGGACAATTTAGCATCAAACTATAAAAAAAACAAATGATACATAAATCTACTTGCACTACTTACTTTGAGTTTTGATCTTAAAGCTGGGAACTTTATTATTAACATTGAAATTATTTTTCCTCATGAAGACTTTTGACATTACCGATGACAAAAGCTGTGTGTAAAGAAGTAAGAACTTACCTTTGTTGAAATGTACTTTTCTGATTAGGGGGCACCGAGTGGCCAAGTGGTCTAAAGCGCCCTCCGTTACAAATCACTGCCATCTCACCTCTCTTTGTGTGGGTTTGAGTCTAAGATTCAATGAATGTGGATATGTGAGAAAGCTTGCCAGTAGCTTCTCATGGGTCGGTGGTTCTTTCCACGGATTTCCCGGTTTCTTCCTCCACCATTAATACTGGCCGCCATGTATAGCCTATCGTGTGCTGAAAAATGGCGTTACGCCCCAACATAACATCACATAATTTTTCTGATTAAGTATGAAGTGGATAGTGGCAGACAATTTTCTACAGGTATGATCTGAATTCTTTTATTTTTAAAGGTTTTAGTTTTGTACTTTTATAATATATTACTCTGTTAGTTCTCCAGCAATAGCTAGAGTTTCCAGCATTTTTGACTGAGTTTTGTCCAATCGCCATCATTTTTATAATAGAGGCATGTTTCCAGCATTTTTTAAACATACATTTTTGCCAGTAATGCTATATGAATCAATATTTAATGTTACATTGTTTGCTTTGAGGCTTCAACACTTATGTTTTGTTGTGGGATTTTTTAAATGGTAATACTTTTTCATTTTTTCTGCTACAGGAGACCATTGATTGTTGACTTGTGGTTTAGGAGAATTTTCTAGAATTTTGTTTAGTCCCCAGCAGTTCCAAACATAATATCCAGCATTTTCTTTTCAGCTGATATGTATGGCTTGCATTTTCAAGAGCAATGTAATTGGGGGATTGGACTTTTTTATCTTGTTTGAAACAATTAAGTTAATTAAGTCTTTAAATTTATGATTTGTGGCAAGCACAATGTATACGAAAAAACATTGATACCAAAGAAAGAGTAGTGAATTCAGAGTATTTTATGAAATGGAATTTCTAGCTAAATGCATTGTCATATTTTAAACTAGATGCTTTTTATATTCTTATCAAACTAGATTTTAAACAATTTGTGCACAAAGAATACATGATGTTTAATTTCTTTCCAGACTCATCATCGGATTGTCAGTGGGACTGGGGCTTTTCTTGTTTGAGCTGATAGGATTTTTTGGAGGAATAACTATGTTTGCTCCATTTCAGAGTTTGCTATGTATCCTTTTTATATTTGAAATTATGAGTAGCTAATTGGAAATAGGGTTGCTCTGCATCTCTGTTGACCCAGATTCATTCTTTGAAGCTGCATGTGCAGGGGTGTGGTAAGTGTTAGCCCATGTAAACTCAGTAGTTTTCATGGATTCAGTTCCCATATCTATAAGGGTTGCCAAAAGTAGTGTTCCTGCAGTGTAAAGTTCCTGTGCTTGTTGCTGTGTCACTGACAATATGGTTATGGTTGGGAATCCTGTCAAATTGGTCAAATTTTGTTTATTATTACCACTCAATTATATCTTAATTAGGTTTTGGCTCATAAGAACCAATTTAAATATTCCTATGCTATAAAACACACTATAAAATACTCAAGTTTGTCATTTAAATGCAGGGCACAACCTTGTTGGAGCATCCCTTTGTACAATGCTGTCTAGCTTATGATGTGGAACACTTTTATGGCTTTTGTAAATGGTATTGTAAAAGAGAGAGCACTCTAACATCATTAAAGTTTTTAGAATGCCAAGTACAAAATTTTAGAATCACCCTATCATTTGTTTCATTACTTGATTCTTTTATGTTGTGAATTATACCACATAAATGAAACATTTCTTTAAAGCTGTGTAAAATTATTCTTTGTCTCCTGTGGCAGTGTTGGTTCAGTACAGCATGCACAGATGACATCAGTTTAAAACTGTTTTGATCCCAATAAGGACACATATTTCATTGGTTTATAGGTTGACCACATGTTCATATTCATAATTCTGTAGACTTATTTTTAATGTGTGTCAAATTTTCAAAGGAGATTAAATCCTTGGACAAAATCTCAGTGAAAAAATAAACTCTCCTTCTGATGGCTCAGACCAAGAGTATTGCTTTCAGACATACTGATGTAGATTTATTTTAGCTGTCTGGCTTTTTGATCAATCTGGAGGAGTAACTTTAGCTACCAACCCTAGAACATGTACATCTGGATTATTTGATACATTCCATTACAATGATAATTTTGCTCCCAATTGGAGAAAGTTTGTGTTATTCTCATGGAAATTCAGGAATTGTTGGACAGTTACCAACAGATGATTCAGTATGTGGCATGAGTAATAGCCAAGTAATGGGGTAATTTTTGAAAGAACTAAATATTGACGTTCCTGGTCATGTGGACTTGCATACAGAGAACTGGTACATTGCTGATAAATAAAATTTATTAATAAATGTTTGAACATTTAAATTAATTTACCTGTAATGAGCTGAACAATAATTATAGTATAGTGTTTTGATCCTGCTGCTTTTTATATTTAAATTAGTTTTTTCTTCCAGTTTTTGTTTGTTTGTTTGTTAATGTGTGTTTGTTTTAGAGATATGAATTCAAAGTTCAGAATTGAAAGATCAGTGTTGCTTCTAGATACATGGTGCAGAATTTATTCATTTAAAATTTGACACAAACTTTTCCATTTATATTACTTGAATTTTCATTGCAATATCCCAACAGATATGTGGAGATCATTTTATTGACTTTTTTTCTGGGATACTATGCTTTTAAGTTTTCTATCTATATTCAACTCCTGTGTATAATTTCTCATTTCTATCCATGGAATAAAATCAGGCAGTTGCTTACAAATTACCAACAGCAGGTGGCTTGTCCAACTTTATCAGCATTGGCTTATTACTAATGTTGAGTCACTCTGCATGGTAAAAGTTTCATTGAATAAAATTCAATTGTTGGTGGAGATTTGGGGGATTTTATCTGATCCTCTTGGAAGGATGGGGCTCAGTATCTTCCCCTTCTTACTGCATTGTTTCATCAGTGTCATAGGACCCATGGATTGCTTTTATCTATAAAGAGTGATCATATGTAACACTCGTACAGGAACTCTACTAATTCAAATTATGTCAGGTAAGTACACCTAGATCTGATGAAGCAATTTTATGTACATTTGGTAGCCTCTTAAAATTTATTTTCAGAAACTGCTGAGCATTTGGCCAACAAATAACAAACTTTTTTAAAAAATATAAAATCAGTTATCTGTCTAGTTCTGAAAATGGCTGTTTTATAGTCACAGGGCAGGTATTGAAGGCTGCATTGATGTGAGACTTTGTTAGAACTTACAATAAAGTAAATTTAATACAGGTTCATTTGAATGATCTTTCAACCAACATCAAGTGATTGAATACATTTTAATAGGAATTTATATAAATTTATTAATTAGTCACATTTAATCTTCTTAGACTGAATTCAGCAATTTTGTATTTTATTTTGAAGAATACTATTTGAAAGCCACAATGTTTGAAGAAAAAACATTGTTTTAAAAACATATTTATCTTGAGTGGTTTATAGACAAATCACATTTGTTAAATTTTTTTGTGCATACTTTTTAATCTTGCTCAATGCTGATGTTAAGATTTGAAATGGGTGGATATCTGGACATAACCAGTCCATAGATTTTCTCAATTTAACAAATTTAATTTCATTTATGATGATTTGGGGTTTTTTTTACCTTAGGCGGTCAGATGATGTTGGCCATTTTTACCAACAATGTCCCACCCTGTTATTGACTATGCTGGAAGCATTTAACTTTATGGACCCAAATTGTATAAAACTTAATTTTTTAAAATGGAAAATCACTTGGTGTACACAGCAAGTTGTTACCTTATACTATTAGGAATTATCTTTTGCCAAAGTATTTAATATTCATTGGTACAACATAACTGAGGCCAATAAAATTTAAATTATTTATGAGACAGCAGTACAACTTTAAAAATCACATATAAAAAATATAGTACCGTTTCTTGTTAGAGGGATATCTTTTTGTTACGGTACTACAATGAACAAAGAAAATTTTTATAGTATACATATTTTGCACCATTGCTCTCCAAAGTTTCAAAAGTCAGATATGTTCCACTTTGGTGGTCATCCAAACAATGTGGGTGGTCTCCCTTTTCTCTACTTAATGCACCAGAACCTTTGGGATAAATAAAACTTGAGAATTTGTTGTACCATCAACATTTATTTTAAAAATTCATTTTGAATGCTATTACCTCCTTGACCTTGGCCCAGCTATATCAGCCCACTGTGGTGCATGTGTTGCCCTTGCCTATTTTGTTTGGCATGGCTGGCCATGTGAGCGATACTGGTACATCTTTGGTTTATGTAGTGGATTCCCAGCTGTTACCGAGATAATTACTATAATCATGGTTTTGTGTTGTGGAAGGGCAATTTAGGCTATTCTTTAATTCATTTTTAGGATATATTGTGACCAAGCTGATGTTGTTCAAATCCTTGACCCAAATGACCAGCTGCTGCTGCGCATGCAGGAGCCACAGTGGCGCTAGTGTTCTTCCTGTTTGACTTTTGGTCATGTGACACGTATTGGTATATCTTCGGCTTCTGCAGTGCCTTCCCAGCAGTTACAGAAATAATTACTATGATTATTATACTCCGTAAAACTTATTAGAATGTCATTGATGAATGTATATGATTTTTATTTTCATGTTATTGTTAAATCTGAGAGTTTGAAAGGGAGATGATGAGATATAACAATTGTGATGGATTAGAGAGAGACAGAGAGAGAGGGGGTGTTTAGAATATTTGATATTGAGAGGTATGATGACTAATGTATAGTTTATTAAACATATATTAATGATATTTATGGATTCGATTGAATGGTTGTATTGTAATTATTACTGAGAAGCATACATTTTCATTATGTATAGCAATGCATGTTTTTGCCTTGGTTGTGAACTCTTATTATCATTTGCATACCAGCGATGTCCAATACAGATTAACACAACTCAAGTGTATGCAGCAATTTGTTTTCCTTAGAAGTTTTTATACATAGATTTTAAGAAGTACACCTGTTTTACTGAGGTGATTGAAAATGTTTTCATTGTTGGCCATGATAATTCAGCTGCATTCATGTATAAATATAACTATGCAAGTGTTTGTATTAAAAAACCGATGCATACCAGTATTGTCTTTAATTAAATGAAGAATACTGAATGAGAACTAAGTGACTAGATCTTGTTTAGTAAGTTTGTGTACACAAGAAACAAGGAGTAGTTTGGAAATGTGAACCTTGAAAATCAGCTGTGTTACATAAAGATACAGACATTTATCTGTGCTAGACTTGCTAGAGATTAATAAGAAATAAAAAGCAACTTTACATTTTTTGTACTTATTTTTCATTTTTACTGGTTGTAGACCTTTCTCCTTCAAATACATTTTGCAATTACATCATGTTAATAATATTTTACAAATCCAGCCCTACAGAAAAACAAAAATGATCTTTTCATGTCAGTCTCATATAGACTAAATGCAATAAATCTGGCCTTTTACCTCCTCTTGCCACTGTCAGGTGTCTCCAGTTTTTAGCTTTGCTCATGTACTGATAGCATTGTACATTTTACCTCCGAAAAAGCAAGCCATTTTAGTGTTCAAATTAGTCCAGCTAATTTTCATTTTGAATTTATTATTTTTTATGTGGGACAATCATTCTCCTGTATACATTTACAATTTCTGCCAAATAAGAGTGACTTTGTCACCTTTATGGACTTACCATATTAAGACCTCATCGCACTATGCTATCATTTACCTCATGTTGTCATTTATGAAATAGTATGACACTATTTTTGTTTGCTTCATTAGTAACAGAGTTAGTGTTAGTAAGTTAATAACATGTTGCATTGTTAATTTATGCTTTTCTCCATTGTTTCATTTCAGTAGAAATGTCAACTAAATGCATGAAATGCAAGTTCAGAGCAGAGTCTGCAAGGCATCAAATGCAACACTTTTTCGATTACTTCAATAGTAATAGGGAATATATTAGCAACTTAGTAACATGCTAAATTACTAATTTATGCTTTGTTTTCTTTTCTTATATGGTCTCAGCAGAAATTCACATTCAGAGTAAGGACATTAACCATATACATGTTTATGCTAAGTTTATATTAATACATTAATACATAATGTAATACATTGTCAGAGAAAGTCTAGACTACAGTATTAGTGAGTTAGTAAGATGCTGAATTGCCCATTTATGCTTTATTTTCTCTTCTTAAGTTGTTTCAGGAGAAATTCCAACTCAAATGCAATTTCAAAGCAATGGTCCATAATGCATCTAAGGTAAGGAAAACAGTTTTGACATCCTCGGTCTACATCAAAGACAAAAGGAAGTTGGTGGCTAGTTGGTTGTATTCAATCCACTTCATACTACAGCCTGCCTTCACCAGGAATCATTGATCGTCCAGCATGGGGTATTTTTTGAGAAAATTGTGTAGCCAACGAGTTTGTTGATTACCATTCTAACACAGCTGTGGGAGCATCCTCCAGTTTTAGGGACAAGTCCCACTGCATGACCAAGAATGGCCTTTTGGCCTGTACGTTCGGGTGTATGAGGTTTGTACCAGATCCATTGAATCTGATTAATAATGATGCTGCATAGTTACCAGCTTTCCCAGCATGGCAACCATTTTGTTGAAATAGTCCAGCCAACTAGGATGTATGTGGATCCATCTAGCTGATTCAGTAGTAAATTACCATCTCTATGCTAGATATTTAGGTGAGAAATCTGTCTATCCAGCCAGACCTTGACAACAACCAGTCTGTCTTCTGTACCTCCAGTATCCAGGCCAACCATGTGCCAGGCAAACAAAGCACCAGTTCTGATTGCATCAGATTTAAGAATGTTCACCTCATATCAACAAGGGAGAGCTAGTAACATTTTCACCGAAGACAGGCTGGAGTCATCCATGCCACCAGGCTGACTTATCCAGAGTTGCAAGCTAACCCAAATTGGGACTAGACACACAGTAAATGTGACAAAGCTCCTTCAAATCAATCATACTCAGATCTGACAAAGGAACAGACTGAATTCAGCTTTAAAGCCACAGTTGAGGAAATTTCTTGGGTGTTGGCCCATATAGAATGCCATCCACCTCCTACCACTACTTAAGACAATAACGTTAAAGCATTGGTAGATTTTAGCAAGGAGGAAGAGGTACCATCCTTCTGACTCCTTCCCCAATCAGCTCCACTTAGAGATAATTGTTGAGCTTTTGGGTAGAATTGGTGTTTCAGGAAATTCTTGGGCATTCTTCTCAGAAAGCCAAGTTCCAGCTGGTATAAAACTCACTCTGATACTGATTTGCCAGCCCTCAACAAGTATCTAGCAGTTGTTCAAATGTCCACTCCACTGTATTATAAAATAGACAAAAATATATTACATGGCATGTCAAATCTTGTTTGGAACATTGTTGTTACATCGTCAATGATAGCTTTGGCCTTAATGGCAATTGTCCAACTCGTGGAGAAAACCAACAATGTCCATACTTGGGAGGCAATAGCCAGGATTGGCACAGTCATTTACTGGGCAGCTTACCAACCCATGGCCAATGCCTTGACAGCCGATTTAAACCTATTGAAATGTGACATGTCCGGTCCATATTGCTCAAACCACATCATACTCTGGCTTTATGGATGACCCTGTTTGGGTCACCATTGCTTTTGAGAACAAAGAATGGAGAAATTTGGAGGCAGGCAGCTCAGGAACTGCACCTCCAACTCATTGCTCAACCCATATAGGCATTTGGAAACACTTAGCCCCTGCCAGTATGGAGGGATGTTAAAGTGGCATCAGGAGATGTGATCTTTTCAAAGAGATGCACACTAATATTGATCCCAACCCAAATCCAGGTTATAACAGCCTATAGTAACCAACTTTGGAGGCAATTGTACAAAGGTGGTAAGAAACTAAATTTACCACCTTCATGTCTCCTAACTGTAAACATTGATCTACCTTCCCCTCTTTATGGACATACTGTCAGATTGAGAGATATGGTCACTCATTGAAAATCAGGAAGTGGAGATTGTGCAAGGATGATAATCTTGGGGGTTTTATTCAAGGCTGTTTATTATTTGGAAAGTGAACAGCAAGTGAAGCCCATCATTGACTTATCTGAACCAATTCATCGACACCTCAGTAATTCAGGATGTTGATGTCAAGATCAATACATTACACCATTCGATGGGCACGAGTATGCCATCACTCTTGATATGACCAACACATAATTTCACATGCACCCCATGTCATAGAATTTGCACGCTGTGACACAGTTTATCTGTTCAAAGTTGTACCTTTTGGCCTCAACGTCAAGCAAGGTAGGAATGATCTCCACTCCCCTTTAGATCATCTAGGATTTCTAGTTAACTGGGAAAAGTCAGACCTCCATCTATCCTAGAATTTTGTCCATCTGAGTATGGAGTTAATCTTGTGTGGCATCCATCATATAATCAGGCCTGTTTGCAACATTACTTGGATTTCAGTAAGAGAGTTCTTGCAACTCCTTGGATCATTCAGTATGGCAGTTGACTTGATCACACTTAGGCATCTTTTATGTGCCCCATACAAATTATGTTGCTAGCACAATGATACCACTTTTTAAGTCTCCTTGATCAATCAGTCACAATCACACACAAGATATTGTCGTTCCTATGTCAGTGTTACAAACCAAGTTTGCTGACAATGGAAGTCCCAAGTGGAAATAATGATATATACTTATGCCACTATGTACAGTTCAGGTGCCCAGATGTTGCTGGAATTTACTACTTTCACTTTTGGAAGGATTGCCTCGCGAGAAAAACAGTCATCATTTATGCCTGACAACTCTGTTGTGGCGACCTACCTCAAACAGGGGCACCAAATCACCTGACCTTTGTGTTCTGATTTGACAATCTCTATGATTTTATTGCAACATTTTCCATGTCAATGTACAAGTCAGATGCATTCTTGGCAGTCTCTGTTTTGGCTGACACTCTTTCCAGGAAATGTTGAGTCCTTAACATGGAATAGTCTCAACATCAATCAGTCTTTACTTGGATTTGTTCCCATTGAGAGCATTTAATGATTAATTCTTTTGCAACAGGGTGGAATCACAAATTAACCACCTTCATCTGTCCAGTCTCATACCCAGCAGCTTGGGCTGCAGTTGCACTGTCATTCGGTTTGTAGGGTGGTGGGCTTTTGCCTACCCCCCCACACCAGTGGTACTAATATAAAATATTCCCGAAGTTTTGGGGGTTAGAAATACAAGATTCTGATAGCCTCTCCCAGATTGGACAAGTCCTGGGTCAGTGATAGCCCCTCTCAGATGGGACAAGTCCTGGGTCAGTGATAGCCCATCTCAGATGGGACAAGTACTGGGTCAGTGATAGCCTCTCTCAGATGGGATAAGTCTTGGGTCAGTGATAGCCGCTCTCAGATGGGATAAGTTCTGGGTCAGTGATGGCCCCTCTCAGATGGGACAAGTTCTGGGTCAGTGATAGCCCATCTCAAATGGGACAAGTACTGGGTCAGTGATAGCCTCTCTCAGATGGGATAAGTCCTGGGTCAGTGATAGCCTCTCTCAGATGGGACAAGTACTGGGTCAGTGATAGCCCCTCTCAGATGGGATAAGTCCTGGGTCAGTGATAGCCCCTCTCAGATGGGACAAGTCCTGGGTCAGTAATAGCCCCTCTCAGATGGCACAATTCCTGGGTCAGTGGTAGCCCCTCTCAGATGGGACAAGTCCTGGGTCTGTGATAGCCCCTCTCAGATGGTACAATTCCTAGGTCACCAAAATGCTCAATCTAGCAACACATGTACCAAGGAAGATTTCAGCCAACCCAGTTTTCTTAAGCAACAATGGTCAGAGGGTTCTATCCATGCCCAGACCATCTTTTACACATTTGATCTGACATAGTAGAAGCTGTTGCCTGAAATGCAAAATCAACTTTCTCAAGTCTGAGTATCTCAGAGATTTAGCTATGCAGAGTCAAAATTTGGATCTAGCGGTTACAGTGGCAGCAGCACAAATGGATACCAGACCCAAGTAAAACAATCAACCTATCAGCTTCACTGGATTCACCAGTTAGATTTTGTGGCAAGGAAAATTTCAGTAATCATCTTAACCATTTGTAGTGGACAAATAAACCAACCTTGTGTTACTTATGTAATTAAGAAAATGGGTTATTGCTCACACTGGGAATCTAGCCATCATTCCCAAGAACTACAACCAAGGTAGAGGTCAGATGTTCAGCATTTCCTTTCAGTACCTATTCTCCTAATGTAATGTGATGGGGAAATTTATTTGAAGGAGAAAGCAAATTTTTCATTAAATTTTTATCGTAAAATAATTACCCAATCACATTGCTTAAAATCCCTCCCAACTACTCCACCATGCAAGTATCCTGGTTAATATATTGCTCCACTTAAATCTAGTGACACCTGGCATTGGCAAGGGTAATGGGCAAGAGTTATTGCTATTTGCCTACATGAGATATGAAAAGACAATTTTCATCTTTCAGTAGGGCTGGATTCATGAGGTAGCAGGCTAATATTCATAACATAATATGATTGGGTAAGAATTCTTGGAGAAATACAATTTACAGAAAAATTTGCTTTTGTTGATGCATCTTTTTTGAGCTACATTGGCTCAGTGGGTAGTGTGCCAGACTTACAACCAGATGGTGATGGTTCGAATCTGACCTTGAACCAGCCTGGTCAGGTACCATGGTGTGTCCTTGGACAATGTTCTTACTCCAACTGCTGTGGCACTAAATAATGTACTTGTGTTGCTGTGCCATAAAGTGACAAACATAATCTGTTTAATACTAGATAATGGGTTAGTAAAGATTTGGGCACTACACATGTTCAATCCAGATTCAGGGGTGCAGATCTACATTGTCCATATTGTCCAAGTCAGAAATTTTTTCTTATGGATGAGCACCTTTTGTAAGATAACTTGTCTGTGGAGAAGTAAATTTTGGTCTGTAACTTGACAGGGCAATAATTCCCATTTTGTTGGAGTGATGTTTACACAAACGCAAGTGAATACTTTTCAGGTGCATTGTATATTTACATGTGTGCCAAAATTTATTGATTAGGACTGAAATCAGCAGCAGTTTATATGCATACAACCAGTGGAATTAATGAGACTATACTGGTTTAAGCAGTATCCTTTTATGGTTACACAGGGCTTCCTCAGGAATCTGTTGTTTTGAACCAATCGTTGGACTGCATGAAACCATTATGCATTGCTAAAATGAATTTTCCTGGGAATGCATCTGTATGGATCATATTCTCATAAATTAAACTTGACTGAAACAGAATATGATAAAGGAATTCAAAGAGTTTTGACTACAGGAATTTCTACAGCTCTTGTCCAACAAAGCTTTTTGTTGTTGTCATTGTAAGATTTAATGCCATTTTCAGCACAAGATAGGCTATACATAGCAGTCAGTATAAATGGTGGAGGAAGAACCTGGGAAAACACCAGAAAGGACTTCTGACCCATGAGAAGCTACTGGCAAGCTTTCTCACATACCCCCTTTAGCTGAATCTGAGACTCGAACCCACACAGACAGAGGTGAGTTGGCATTGATCCATAACGGTGATCACTTTAGACCACTCGGCCTCTTGGAGCCCCAATACAAAGCCTGAACAAATTGTATCTTGTAAATATGTAAAAGACACCCCTCAACTGCATACAAAACCAGTAGATTATTTCCAGAATAGGTTATCACAAGAAAAGAAAAAAACAGCACACCAAAAAAAAAAGTGCAAAACACAATATATGTCCCTTAAATTAGACAATGAAAAAGCCAAATCTGTGCAGGAAAAAAACGTTATGGGTGGTTTATACAGTGATCAATACAATGTGAGCTTCACCAAGCATTACAAGAAGCTGTTTAATACTGCATATTCCATAGCAGAGCTGAGAAAATCTTTTTAAGACCGAATTTCTTCATGAGCTTTATATCAAAAATGTACTGGAACTTTGAGCTGATCACATGAACAGAATTTCATGCATAGATTTCATCAACAATATATCAGATATATCCTACTGAAAAATGTCAAGGATAAAATATTCATATTTATACTTTCTGGTGCTAGTACTGATTAGACTAAGAATACATTCTTGCTAGATTTAAAAGTCCAAAAATAAGCTTAAGTATCCAGTATATTTTACATGACACAGATCCATACTGCATGCATTTAAATGGTGCAACTTAATAAAAAGTAAACATTAGAACAGTCCTGTCTAACATTATTTATTTAAACTATGAAAATACTGACTTGTGGGTCTTTTATACAGACAAGAAAACTTTTTAATTAACTTGTCTATGGACAACTTGATTTTGACAAAGTTTAAGCACCCCTACCCACACAGTGAAACTTTGGTGGCATTTACAAAAAAGGTTTGAAAAAGGATCTTGAACAAGAATGAAGATTCACCAATCTGAGATAATCACATTTTCTCATAGACATACAATTGATTTTATTTTGCAAACTATCAGTATTTAAGACATTTTCAATCAAGTGTTAAGATTTAATACAAGCTGGATGAATAATAATGAAGTCATTTAAAATTTTATTTATACATGCTATATAGTAGAAATTACCCAGGGGTCCAACCCCTGGAATGGCCATGCATTCTTTAAGTCAGACAACTCAGAAGAGCACAAAAGATGTGAATATGTAATAACTCACTACCTTTGACAAGACTTCTTTACAGTCTGTTTGGAGTTGCAAATAAATTCAGGGATTAGTCAGTTCCAAAGTAATGCTGAATAACACTGGAAAGTTGGTCAGTGAATAGTTAATAAAGATGTCATCATTCCAAGATGCACTAACACCAAGTTTGATCTCAATAGTTTTAATGAAATAAGAGTTGCAGCCCAGACAGGGTGGATATGTAGATACATGTATAGAGAAACTGAATTCAATATATCAATTAACAAAAGTATAAAAGGACTACTGATGGACATGTCTTTGTTAACTATTCTAAGAATGGGATAATAAAACAAATTCCAAATATTGCATAGTATGTTTATTTTTGTAAGTGAAAATAGATTAACAAAGATATATTTTATCATATATACATTGTACAATGTTGGAATGTTATGCAGAAATTCAGCTATGGTATATCTACATATGATGGTAAAGAAATATCTTGTGAGATCGGACAACAAAAACAAAATGAATAGTAATGATGGGCTATTAAAGGTCCACTCTCCACTATACTTTATAAATTTTTTTGTTTTTTTTCAATTTATTATCTTACTTGGGTTGCCTTTTTTTGAATATATAAAGCCTTCGAGGAATAACAGCAGATTTTTAAACAATCATTTAAGATACAAAATGTCCTCAATTCCAGTTCTTGATAATTCAAAATCAAGCAAAATTCTAAATTAAATGTTATAAAACAAAACAATTTTCATCAGAATGCCTGCACCATAGGAATATATTCTAAACACAAATCCAAATCAACTGAGCAAGAAAAGTAGGCCACATTGACCTACATTTCACAAATAATCATTTGCCCTAAAATAACTGGCATTAAGTATGTTTTCATTTAGCATGACAGTTTTTTGAAAAATGTTTCTATGTTGAATGATTATCCAATTTTACTGAGAACGCCAAAGTATAGTACTGATCTACCTATCAGATTGTTATGAAGAATAAAAAAACAAATTAACAAATATTCAAACAATTTTTAAAGAAAGTGGAAATCATTTTAAAAATATAGTTGGAATGAGATTGCCAGATCAATTTTGTATTTTTAATTGGACACGACACGGCAACTCAACAAGGGCTAAGGGTTATGGATAATCCATTAGTACATCTTCCATGCTTCAAATCACTATAATGGACCATGGGGTAATTATTGTTTTCACTAAATAATGTCAAAGCAACAACTTTGTAGTATCAGGTCATATTTTTATGTCCCATTATTTGGCACAGTACACTGATTCCATTATTTAAAACTCACATTACACAAGACTCGGTGTGCTCAACTGTAACTTCCAAAATGTGATCGATTTTTACTACCACATATACTTGCATACAAGTACAGTCTCACTGCAAACTTCATTGGCCAAGATCTGCCATTACATAATATGCCAGCAGATCTTGGTCTGTACAGTTTGGTTGGGAGTAATCAGTAAAACAAACAACACAGACCCTGATGGCCAACACATGTGACAGCAGATCGAGGTCTATGTAGTTTGATTTGAGTTATAAGAAAGTATAAAACATGCGATGATGTGAGTTGTTTGGATGTAAAAGAAAATTTAGTTGGAAAGATGCAATTTAGAATGCTGATGTATCTACTAAAAGTAAGAAAAGAATCATTCACATGGTATCTGATAAGAAACTAGTATTTCATCATCAAACATACCAAATTTAGAAATATTGGAGGCAGTAAAGACACAATTTTATATTTACTTCTTACATACTTAAAAAAATGCAACTGAGTATTGCAAATTATAAAATATATAGAGTATCGAAATACCAGTAATAATGGTAGTGATTCCCTCTATACACATTGGTGATGATGATATGCTAATATTATCAACTGAATGCCACATCTGTAACAAATTAGCCAAAATTGATTCCATAATACATGTGAAAAATATTTTAAACACGTATAATCCAGTATTTGCACTTCTTTTCATTACTGGGCTGAGTACAGCCACAATTATTAATCATTCCATATCCTTTTATCCATTTTCAAAATAAAGCAGCAGTAGGTAAAATTAACATTTGCTTCTCCAATAAATGTATTGGTTATTACATGGATTTTGAAGAAAAACAAATATTTGGAAAAACATGGGGATATAACACAGAGTGGTTTGGAAGAATCTATTAAATTATAGTGATGGCTGGGAGGCAAGGAGGAAAATCAAATCCATCTAGTGCATTATATCCAAATTATGTTTTATCTCAATCATTTCTTGTACATTCTAATATCAACCTAACAGAATCATACATAAAGCTGGATAATACCAAAGAGATCAGGGTTTATGATGCCTGCTTGAAATCAATAATAAAACAATGTCGGCACTGATCTACTGTTGCATTATAGGACAACATATCTGATCTGATCTACACTTCCCAGTAGGATGCATCTTGTAGTTTTCTTAGTCAATCAGGGGGCATAACTCAGTTAAATTTTGCTGGAAAATATTAGAATTCAAACTTTACCCAGGTATTTTTAATATAAAACAGGCATATGCAACCTCCTTCACGGCATGGGCCAGATAAAAGATATTTATAGATGCACCGTGTGATGAAAATAAGATATGAACTGTATGTAGTTTGTACATGCTTGAAATAAAACTTCCAATCAAATCTGATTTTAAGCAAAAAAAGTCATTCAAAAGTTACTGTGTAGAAACTGAAGGGTAAAGCATTAAAACAAGGGCCATAACTCCATAAAAAAGTTGCCAGAAAATGGTGAAAGGAAGGTATTAAATACCCTGACTGTGCTCAATAAGGCTAATGTTAAGGTGGCATTAGGCAAGCACCAGGCTAATTATCATACTGACCCAAAGCAGGGAGTGAATGGTGCTAGGAGACAAAGCTTACAGGTGACTCCCTAAAAGCAATTCATGCAAATTTTGTTATCACAAAAGAGCTTGGGAACTGTACCATGTAAAAGAAGATTTGGAGAAACTAGATATTTGGTTAATTTAACTTGACTGTCATGTATTTAGACCATTTCAATCATTGATATGGAATAAATATACATCTTCTAAATGTATAAAATACATAACTTTGTAATCTTTAACAAGAATCCAGTTAAGAATCTGAAAATTCAATGCCATGCCAACACATGCCCACCATGCTGAAAATTCCCAACTGGACTTGCTGTTCATAAAAGCACATTACATGTTCACACTAACAGCACATAATGCCATCCTTACAAATCACAGCCCATTCTAAATTATTGATATGACCTATGCTCTCTACAAGACTTAATTTTACCTATCACAACAATGTAACCAGCAGATCCCAAATATTAAAAAAAATTTACAAACATGTACACAAAATTAGACTTATATGTTTTTCTTTTTTAATGATCATACTGAATGAAATGCAATATAATTTTTTTTCTTATCCTATCCCAACCATTTTTTCTTCAAATTTACTATAAATATGTGGAGCTAATATATTTTTTTACAACTATGTACTTTTATGAAATATTCCCTAACAGCACCTAGCTGTCTTAAACTACAAGGAAGCCTTTGTTACAACTTAAAATTCTGTCTTAAACATATCAACACTTGCCTCAGTAAAAATGCCTAGTTACAAACAACATTTTTAATCTTTTCACACACATTTTCAACTTCTATGAAGAAATGTGTGAAAGAAAATATTATGGTCCTTGTATTATTTTTTTCAAAGACATATCTCAGTATCAATACTGAGTTTATTTGATCTGAAAAATGTCTTAAACAAAAACTAAAAAATGAATATTTAAAAGACAACATTTTGAAAAAAATCTTAGTTGTTCCTTAAAAAGAAACACCAGGACATGTTGAACACTTGCGAATCTTAAAACTTTGGCATAGTGAATTTTTCATCAACAGATCTTCACTGTGTAATCAACCCTACTTGATCTGAACTAATGCAATATACATGGCAAGAAGAAAAAAAAACAAAGCAAAAGATTTTACACCAACATAAAAAGATAACCCATGATTTGTAATGAGTTTAGCAATGTTTCATCATAAATAAAGAATCATGTCTTAAATAATAAACTAAAATTCAATACAAATTTCTATTACTATCACAGAATAATAAAATATATGAATTAACTAATATTATTTTGTATACAATGGAGTACATCACATAAACAAGCTTCTTGAGATTAATGCAGTCTTCCATATAAGTTTGAGTAGAGTAGGTAAATATAGCTCAAAAAGCCAAAATCTATGCAAAGGTCCTGAAAAAAAAACTATTTTTATCCACACAAATAGAACAGTTTCTTTTACCCACCAAACTGGTTTTTTTTCTTCATAAAACAAGTATTCTCATTATTGAATATGAACCTAAACTCTGTAGAACTGATATAAATATAGAAACTATGGCAACAATCAACATTCAAGGTTTTCTTTTGTAAAGCGAGTGCAGTGATACATGTTCAAAATGGTATGTAACTGATCACTACCCACAAGATACAACATTAACTATCCCTGGGTAAAATCTCACACAAGTGTCTGATGAGTACAAAAAAATGTATATCCTGAGTATAAATTACATTTTATTAATAATGTTTCTTTATATTTATGGAATACTTATCTCTATGGAATTGGCGCTAAACAGGAGGATTGTGCTGCAGTGCTGTTAAACACTTGACATTCATAACATACATTGTCGGATATTATATTTTAAATAAAGTGCCATTAAAACCTACAAACACATACAAACATATTTCTGGACACTATGATATAGCTTACTGAACCATAAAGTCTTCACAGTGGTATGCAAAATTCCTATTTATCCTTGCCATTGCTAATGGGCAGATACATTAGTCAAATGACCAGACAGGTTTACAAAGTATAAATAATATATATCTTATTTTAAATAAAATTAATAATCTCTATTCCAAGTATATTTGTTCAAATTAAAAGGAATTTCCTTTAAAAAATACAGTATATATTTTAGATCTAATTTCCTTTAGACATAAAGTATAAATATTATACCTATACCTATGTGTATGTGAATGGCAGACAGAAAGAGGGGGTTATTAAAATTTTGTGGATGCGTTTTCTCTTCTTTAGCTTAAAACTACATGTGAAGAATTTAGCTGCACTGATACAATGCATCTTGTAGTGAAAAGGTAAAAAGAAGGTTGAACCTTAACCTAAGACATTCTGGCCAAAAGAGATCATGGTGTAAATACTGAATAGCACAGAGCAAAATTGTTAGATGATTGGGAAAGTGTATCTGTTGCATGTGACATAAATTTATTACCATTTTCAGATGCAAAAGTTTGTGCTCACAATATAAGCAATAATTAATGCAATCATTTCTCAATTTTTTTTTATTTATTTGATAGTGTGCTCATGTGGTTGCATGATTCAGCCTAATGATTCCATCTTCAGGAGTAATTCATAATGTTCTACACAAGTTCTTAACACAGTTCCTAAAACCATTTAACATTTAACATGATGCCACTGCATAAGTAGTTTTAAAAAAATCACTGAATTAAACATGATGCCACTACATGATCTCTTTTCGAATTTAGTAAATTACAATACAGCTAGTCATATGAGAGAGAGAGAGAGAAAGAGAGGAAGAGAGAGAGAGAGAGCAGTTTTTGTTTCCTTATCCTGCATTTTAATGTTGATTATATTTAGCTTCAAGAAGTTATGTAACTTTGATGTATTTGCTGAGTATTATAATTGGTAAACATTACACATGCAGTTTCCCTCTTTCTATTTCACAGAAGCTGGGACTAGAGTAATTATATTTCTGGTTGTAAATTACATACAACACCTTTTCTTACAAAATTATGGAACATGCATCTGTTTGAAATAAAGCCTGTTGTGTATTGATTTTGTTAAACATATAATATCTATGTGCTAGAGATGGGATATCTATGTGCTGCTGATAGAGACTTTATTTAGTGTCAAAAAGATTAATCTTATATGATTTATATACTGCAAAGTGAAAAAATATCTGTAATTCTTAGTCCATAAGACAAGTCCAGATTAGTTTAATGTATAGGAATATATAATTAGTTTAATGTATAGTAATATATAATTAGTTTAGAGTGTTTGGTTGTGAGAAACAAAGAAACATTTTCAAACAGCAGCTAATATTTGTTTTGAAACATCAGTGAAACAAAATAACACTGAAGCTCAGCATCAAAAGGTGCTGAAATTGGTTGTTTAGGAACTGTGTGTACATTTGCTTTCTGGCTGTTGTTGACTCAAAGCAGGAGGCTGGAAAATGCATAGTACCTAACTAAAAAATACAAATATCTTACCTCTTATCATGCCTGACACTATATTTACCAAAAGGCAGTTTGTGTGAAAACTTACCATTGTGAAAATTTTAATGACATGAATGGCCATTGATAGAATGCAGCTGTCATTACAGTGCAGACATATTTCAAGATGAAGATATCAATGCCACTCATTTAGAATGTGCCATACTCTACTAATAATCAGTGTAACATTTGAAGTCTAATAAAGTTACCAAAGATCATTTTCAATCATAGTTTGACTATCCTGCATGTAGTCTATAAACAGGGACATAACTAAACAATTTTCTTATGTATGCACTGTTTGGATTGGTGAGTACTAGAAATTTTGTTTGATCTTTTTGCCAAGTTCATGTCATATAAGCCAAGACTGGATCACTAACAAGAACCACAAGTAATGTTATTATACATGTAATTTGTACATATACAGGGATGAAACTAACCCCTGCCATTATTATATTTACTGTATTAAAGTGTCTTGTATCTATTAAATGGATACTACCATGACAGGTACAATAATATCAAAGAGGTGTCATAAAATCCATTACAGTGATGTTCAAATCCAGGCCTGAATCCCATGATAAGGAGTGGATGCCCACCAACTCTAGCAGACATCCAGCTTCATTTAATCTTTTTCCTGCATTGTGTCCATCTCTACACAGTTGAGTGGTCAATCTAAAATCCATCATACATGTACTGTAGCAATAGATTTATTCACAAATTTTGTTCATAGGCAAAACTACATTTTGGGGAACAAAGAGTTTGATTTATAAAAAAATGTTACAACTTTAACAAAAGTTTACACTCTATCTCAATAAAAATATAAAGTACAGTATACAATCACATTCTTATTAATATAAATCTGTACTATTAGCTTTATCTAAATACAAATGCTGAGTTTAAGACATACTGTAATGATATTTGTATAAGAAGAAGCCATTTGTGAACAGTACACTAAGCAAGTTTTGCTGTTATATAAAGTACTAGTAGATAAAGGTCTGCACTGTTTATTTGTAATGGTAACTAACCTTATTACATACCTGCTTAATTTTAGAATGAACATTGTTACCTGCTGCAGCCATTATACTTAATGAACAAGAATAGATACCTTTCTGTAGCAAACTAAATCATGACTCTTTAGCTCTCGGCCTTATCACAAGGCCTTTATCATAGAAATGACATCTAAATTGGAGTCACATGATCAACTAAATGTTGATCATGTAACAAAATCCGTCTGTACAATTGTTCATCATTTAAATCCAGTCTAGATGTCATTCATGTGATGAGGGCCTTGTGATAAGATCATATGATCAACTAAATGTTGGTCATGTGACAAAATCCTTCTGTACATTTAGTTGACCATGTGACTGCAATCCAGATGTCTTTCCTCTGAAGAATGCCTTGTAATGTGGTCAAAAGCTATAAAACTATGAGTTAGACTGCTACAGATAGGTATCTATTCCTGTTCACCACTTAATCTTACATCAATAATCTGGAATATGACTGGATGTTCAATCCATATTTCTATACCATACATTCTGGTTGGACCTATTTAGGTGTCAGCAGTCTTACATGAAGAGAATCAACCATTGATAAATCTCAAACTCTTTTAGATTCCATTCACACCATATATTTAAAACTATTTAGACAGCATAAACGAGAGGGCATGCGATAAATACAAAACTCCTTTCAAGTTTTTGTTCTAAGTTGGAGGAAAGAAACTGTTTCATATGCCATACAAATAAGTCTTGCTTTCACAACCACTATGTAGGCCTATGCCACATCAGAATAAAATACATACACATTTTAGTGACTGAATACAACACACATGCCCCTGAACTTCCAGTATTTTATGGGAAGTCAAACCTGGATCTACTAAACTGGTGCTAAATGCATGTCATAATTGGATGAATAAGGTAAGGGATTCTATAAAGAGTATGCATGACATCCAAGCTACCTTCACAAAACTGCCTAATTTATCCATGTAAAGAAACCTTCCCATCTATGTCATTCAAAACCAGATTACCCTTATTACAAATGAGTTTATGCTTTTGTGTGCACGTTCATGCATAAGTATATGTATATGTGTTTCAATGGCATCGCAAATTATCAGATCCAATCAAAAGTACAATCAATGCATTTCATTTTGTGGAGATGGTTTCTTGATGTACCTTTACACTAACATAGCAGATGATGTGACTGCAGTGTTCTACTCATTCATGTTGATGAACATTACAATAATAATATTCATTTTTTTAAAAACATTAATCACATGATCTTTTATTTTGCTTTTTTCTTTGCAAGTGGTTTTGTCTTTCCTCTGTTAGCTGTAGTTGTTGTAGTCTTTCCACCTGCAAGAAATGAACATTAAAATAAAGAAGTCAGTGAAGGGATGAGTACAAACTAAATCAAATTTTAAAGAGCTGTTAAATTACCAGATCTCAACCAAACTTTTCTAGTGTAACTACAATAGACTCAGATAAATATCCTTATGTTATAAATGTTAGAGACAAACAGATTCCAATCAATGATTTAAACACAACCTAAGAGACTTTCCTAATTAAACTTTGGTTGCCTTGGAATTTTTAACATAATTTATTATATGTTTAATCCAAAATGAAGAATGGTCAATGCTTTCAACTCGAGTTGTTATACATCTGATAAACCAATTTAATACAATAATTTAATTTTCATTAATGGGTTCATAATAGTATCATGTTATATCCGGCATCATGTATCAACAAAACACATTTTCCTAAGGAAAAACTATATTGTGTAAAACACCAATAACAACATGACACAATTTTGGTGAATATCTCCTCCATTACCTAAGAAAACTGTATTATAGCCACAAATTGAAATGAATGTTCTGTAGAATGGGGTGTCAAGCCAGTGAACAGTGTTAAGTTGGAATGACTTCAGGCATAGTATTATTAGTCACACATTTTAGGCAATAAATATTGTCCCAAAGACTTCAGCTGAATACAGCCACCAATGTACAACTTACGTGGCTTTAGAAAACTGTGAAACAAATTTTTAGCTTCCAGAAAATCATACAAATGTCTCACTATTCATATACTCAACAGAAAGGGTCATGAATTCTACAACAGAAGAATAAAAAATGATCCACAAGAGGGGTCTGCATATAAGCAAAGATGCTGGTAAATGAGACATGATGACAAAATCATGTCTACATTGCGCTTTAATGGACTGTATTAATATTTAAAGACAAAGAATGATACAATAATTGTATACTGGTCTCATAATGTTGCCCAAAATAGTCAGAAAATGCCTTCAGAGAGAACACACCGTGCCAACTTGATAGTTTTATGCATTAGTGCAGGTGTTGGGATATTAAGTAGTTCTCATAAACTCCATATAGATTTGCAACTATTTACACCTGATAAAAAAAACAAATGAAAACACACCTGGCTGTCATCTAAATTCTGCACTTAAAAAGGCAATGTTGACAAGATTTTTTAATTTTGAAATTGTAAACAAAATTCATGTTCAACTGTAACTGATAATATACAGCTTGAATATTTATGCAATTGACTGACAAGTACTTAAATCTTTTTTACCCATTACGCACAAAATAAAAAAAAATTTCTGTGTCAGCTAAACTATTTGCTGATTTGGCACATACCTTGTGGTGGTTGCTTGTTTAGAGCAAGAAGTCTGCGTGGATTCTGCTTGCAGCCATCCTTGCCCATTAAGTGGTCCTTCCAGCCATCCTCTCCAGCAGAAATATTCTGGTGACACAGTGGGCAATGATTCATACTGGGCTTTGCAGCTATAGGAAGAAGATGTCATCAATGTATATCAATTACAGTAAAATCACTCATTTAAGACCAAATTGGGAATGATAAAGGGTAGTCTGATTCCAGCATATATCTTTGTTGTTTTATGAAAATAAAAATGAGACTGGACAATTGTGGTTGTAATATAAAAGACGTGTTATTTCAGGGATCATTACTTTATCAATAAAAAGAGTGACTCCAGTTATATCAACCCATGGACATGCTTATTAGTTAATCCACAGAAAAATGTTGTAGAATCAAGGCAGGCCATTTGGAATGGATAACAGTAACAAACATCTATACAACATTTTCTGTTGAACCTATAAATACCTGTACACAGTCTTTAACTATGGTCCAGTGAGAATAAATGTTGTTATGATATACTTAAGTACCAAACAGAGACCTAATAGTGAAATAATTTTCATATTGTTTTAGTTCCTATATCTTCAAATGTGGAAAATATATCCTTATATTTTCACATGTCAACATATAAGATTTCACATGCCATGAGACACTTGATTTTTAAGTTGTACTTGCAACAACAAAAATGAGTACTTGAGCTAGAACAAATAAATAAAAACTACCTTACATTTCAGATATGGAAATTAGTCTTTGATAATGAAATCTTACCATAAGCCAATCATATCTCTCTTAATTATTTACCCGTACTTTCTTGATAAAAACAGGTCCACTGTGATTAATTGCTGAATCAGACTTGAATTGTTGTTTGCTCTCAATCTCACTTACCAGGAAATGATATGGTTTTAGACCCTTGCATGCAAGATGATTATGTTTTCATCCCTCAATGTATGCTTCTGTACCTTCAGCTTAGTATCCATAGAAATGCCACCCATTAACTTCTCTCCATAATACATAAGTCTGACATGTGTTACAGATTTTATGCAAGTACTTTTGGGGCTGAAATCTCATTTTATATAGTCAAATCTAATCCTAACACTTTTATTCAGCAGTCACCTGTTCTCTGACCAATGCTGTGGACTTGTATTTCCTAACCAAACAGTCCAAATGAAGAATTAATTTTCCCAATTAGGAATGATTTAGATAAAAACAAGTGATTTGATGTAGTATAATATCAGAATTGGATGATTTCTCCATTATTATTTTCTAAAGATTTGAATATTTCTGAGACAGCTAATTCCAGTTGCAATATACAAGCAGCTGAGCTGGCACCTCCCTACCACATATACAAACCAAATCATACTATAGGATAAACAAACAGAGAGAAAACTTGCATAAATTTATAAATTAAACCCTTTCGACTTGAATTTATGAATGCTAAATTTATATACTGAATTCTTTTAATACAAGATTATGCCAGCTGCAAATAATAATAATAATAATAATAATAATAATAATAATAATAATAATAATAATAATAATAATAACAATAATTAATAATAATTACAGTGGTACTCAATGCATGATATCTGCAAAAGAACCATGTTTGAAAGGTGAAACTATTCAGAGATCTCTGATGTACAAAGGCCAGTTTAGACTTTCATGTTTTACAGAGATACCCTTAACAGTCTGAGAGTTATGATCTAGAAACAAAAGTATAAATAAAGGATGGACAGAAAGACAGAGGAAGATAGAAACAAAAAAATAAAATATCATTCTACAGTATTGTCAACAACTGAATGTGCACCTGTACCACTGATCCAAAGTGTGTATCAGTTTCAAATAAATATCATTTACAGACAAATATAACAAGCAGTTAGATTATAGATGGAGAGCAAATGGAGAGAAACATAAGTTAAGAACTATGAATATCAAAAGGCACATCTGGACCATTTGTCCAAAATGCATACCAAGTTTCATTGAGATAACTTGAATGGTATGTCAAGTCTTCAGAAAAAAAAGTGTAAATATTGGATGGAAAATAAAATAGAAGTAAAAAAATATTGTGTTGTAACTGAAGAATTGAGAATAGCTTAAAGCACATCTGGACAATGAATCACACATATGAACCAATTTTCAAAGAAATACAGTGAAAAGTTTGAGCATTATGCAATGGAAAAAATGTTAATCATAGATAATGCAACAGTTCTATCCCCCATGTTACATCCCATGCCGATAAGAAGCTGGATCATACCACATTGTTATGATTATCCTTAGCATCAGCTTGTACCACTTGACAATAACGTGATAACTCTATGTGATAACTCTATCTCCAATGTTACATTCCTGGGGATAAAAAAGGATAATAATACCAATAATAATACTGATGAGGACTTTGTATAGCACCAAATTTTAGAAGCTCTAAGTGATAAAACATTAGACAAACATATATAATGATATGATTAGAAAACCAAACACCAAGAAATTTGAAAACATAAAACATGTTGAAAATATTTAAGGTAAGGAAACATTATTAGGTCTTTAAGTTTGTTCTTGGATGATAATACCATATTATGATGATGTAAACTGCTTGATCTCTGTGAAAATACTGGTGTTCAGTCTATGAAACAAATTCTGATATGATAGAGTTTCTTTATTACTTCTAAGTAAACTGAAAAAGTCTAATCTGAATAACTTGCATGCTACATATTAGTTACATGACATGTTGATCACATGTCTAAGGAATAACTTGCAGGCTACATATTAGATACATGACATGTTGATCACATGTCTAAGGAATAACTTGCATGCTACATATTAGTTACATGACATGTTGATTACATGTCTAAGGAATAACTTGCATGCTACATATTAGTTACATAACATGTTGATCACATGTCTAAGGAATAACTTTCATATTACATGTTAGTTACATGACATGTTGATCACATGTCTAAGGAATAACTTTCATATTACATGTTAGTTATATGTCTAAAGAAAGTTTTTTCTGATTTGTTATTTGATCAGTACATAAACAGCATAGTGCCAATAACAGATTTTGTTTCTTAATAATTTCTTTCATTTGTTTTTACTTTTCAAATCCAGTATTTTAGTCTCCAAGCCACATCTTGTGACAACTGTCATACTTGTCATAATTTTGCTAATTTAAATCGGTCTGTGTGGTTTTTGACCAGAGTAATTTCACTTCACTTTATGGAGATCAATGGCTTCTTGCTATCTCTCAATTTGAAGTAATCCTTAAAAAATATTTTAAATTTCAGGTAGACCACGGAGATGGCAATCATCTTTGCCACCGTGAGACATACTCAAAACTACATTTGATGTCCACTAAATGTAATTGTTGCCCTTCCTGCTTTTTTCACCAACAATTTGAATATTCCCTTTTATTCATCTGTACTATTAACACTTTTGAAGAGATCTATTGTCCCTTTAGTCCTGAAATTGTTCCACTTTTTGGAAGCCATTTTTAGAAAATAAGCAACAGCTTGATTATACAAATGTTTTGTATCACAAAATATGTGCAGTTTAAAGCATCTGAGGTACTCTTGTAAAATTTGTCTGGTTCCCTGACCAATTCTACTGAATCTAAAACAAATCATGGATCTGAATCAAACATGGAAAAGCAAGAATCTTGATTTTACCACAAACAATCATATTTCCATAACTTCTTCCTTTATTCTGTAAGTCCATATTTTGAAACTAATTTCCATAAGACTTAAAGCAAAGTTTTAAAGGTTGGCAAGTCTGACATGGCATCAATATATGGGTTAATCTACGTTCTTTTTTGTAAACAAACATATGCAGATTTAGCATGATGACATCAGAACCCTTGTATCATGGGAACTATCTCATTTCCATTAAAAAAATTGTAATGTGGGGTTTTGGGGCTACTTACACTGACATGATTGCATTGCTGTTGTAAAGGTGGCACTCTACAGCTTATATTTAGTATAGGGTTAGAATTTTAAAGAAAAAGATTTTACCCGGATTTCCTCACTAGTTATACGGGCTATTTAAAAAAGACTTTGTATATCTTAGGTATTGTTCAAAGAACCTTTAATTCCCTTTATTTTAGTGTATGACTGATGGGTGTAATATTGGTTATAGAGCATCCAGATGTGCAACTTTTAAAAAGTGCTAGCTCCACTAGCTCATTTTCACTTCCCGAACTTCAGAGGGAAATTGTAAACAAAAATGCCAATAACATTTTTTTAACTTTTTATATATTTGGTAATTCATTTATTGCACTTTCAGAAGCTGGTATTGTCTAGTCTGGCAAAATCATTTTCCCTATTTTAATAGCTGCCAAGGATAGTGTACTTTAGACAAATTCTGGTGAATTTTTGGAGCACATGGGAGCAGTCATTTTTTTTAGCAGTGTGCTAAGATCATTTACAATTTCCAAAAATAAAATATCCAAAGAAATGTGAGCCACATTACATGAAAGTATCATACAGGTATGCCAACATTCTCTCCACTGTACATGTTTTAAATGCAAACAACTTCACCTTACATACATCACTCCCTTAAAAGTACATAATAACTGGTGAGCACCACCAAAAGCATTACTTTTGTCTCACTATCTGCTGATGCAGCCAAGATATTTTGGAATGTTGGTGGTAATGGGACATTAACATGTAAAAAATTAAATCTTGCCAAGGCAACTTAAGTAAAGTACATTGCAAAGAGACATACCTTGAGGGCAAACCTGTCCTTGTTATGGCCAGATCTGAATCCAAATTTTTCTGATTGTAAGTCTAACACATAAATACTATTCCACTATAGCTGTAGCTAATGTAAGCATGATAAAAATGCACCACTCACCGTTGCAAGCCTTGTCTGCCACATGCTGGTCATATTCTGATTTAGGAATGGCTTCTGTACAGCGAGAACATCTGGAGTAGGTGGCCTTAGACTCACATTCACTAAGAAGATGATCTGTGTAGCTGGCAATCTCAACCACCTGCACAATAAACATGTTTAATTATGACTATTTAAACAAACTAAAACACTAAAATCTGCAATATACACTTTGAGAAATGTTTCTGACAAAAATTT
Organism: Potamilus streckersoni; assembly: GCA_016746295.1. Taxonomy (NCBI): domain Eukaryota; kingdom Metazoa; phylum Mollusca; class Bivalvia; order Unionida; family Unionidae; genus Potamilus; species Potamilus streckersoni. The sequence continues at coordinate 1,935,385 of JAEAOA010000698.1, read as the reverse complement.
TCCAAGTATGTTAGAACAATATTTTATTTTTGTTGGTTTAAATGGAACCCTTTAACACAATAATGGAAATGTCATGGAAAGTAAAGTGAAAAGCCTTTATAAGGAACACAATGAGTCACTGAACAAGGCTGGCCTGGTATTTAACTCACAACTCTTGGATTATGAGTTTGACACACTATCTGCTGAGCTACTGTGGCTCCTATTAAAATAGGAATAAGTACTATGACTATCGATTTGTTGATGCATTCTGGTGGACATACTGTTTCAAATTTTACGTGTTATCATTTCCATTTAGGTTCTGCTGAGAGAACATAATTAATTTGCAACAGCAAAACTACCAATATTGTCAGCAAATATGAAAATTATGTGTATTAATATCAGTTAAATATTAAGTTTATTTTGTCATAAAAATTTTAAATCCTCTTCAGCTCTGAATATGTTTTGCTGAGAGATATAAAAGAGAATCAGATTAATGCTTCATGATGGCTGGATTGTGGCAACAGACCTGTTTACAGTTGGCACATCTCTTCAACATAGGACAGTTTTTCCAGTAGTGCAAGTCAAGTCCTTCCTCTGTAAAGCTTTCATTTCTCTCTCCACAGAATATACATATGCTGTACAAAGAAAAAGATGTGCATGCTTCAAGATTTGACAATTATTTTAAAACATCATTTTTCTTCTAATCATTAAGATAATTATGCAAACAGATGGAGGGAGTAAGGGCAAATTAAAATTTTAAGGCTTTAATGATTTGGGCCAGAAGACAAAAATTTCAAATACTGAAATACATATATACAACTTATAAGAAATTTGGATATACTGTCAGGAGAGGAAACTTTTGTTGTAAATTATGTCTCTCTGAGAATACTTATCTAGTAACAATATTGGCAATTATCTTTTATAACCACCCATAACAAGCCATCCTTAAACAATGACAAAATCTATCCTGTCTATATACATTACAACAAAAGGAGTTGTAAAAAGGGGAAACAACTCTTCCACTATAGATGACTACACATAAACCAGAGGTTCTTAAGTTTATGCTTGAATAATACATAAATGTGCAAGCTTGCATTTTTATGGAAGTGTGGGAACAGTTAACTGTAATTTGATTGGATAAATATTCTTGGTAAGATGTAATTTATTATACAGATTTCCTTTTCCTGTCAAATACCTATCAAATCACATTACATTAAGAAGGATAAAAAGATGATGAAACAATGTGCTCTCCAGCCCTGAAAAACATGGAAAGACCAAAAAATCAATGTAAAAAACCCAGACTATTAAGGGTACTGGTACTGTCAGTGGTTTAATGCAGTTAATAAATAGGGACTTTAAATACAGATTCCCAAAAAAGAATAAGAACCATTGCAATGCAGTGCTAAGTACACATCTTAGGCAACTGCAACATTTACTGCAAAACATAATCTAGTCAGCCTAATGATTTGAAGAACAGGATGCTCTAGTGTTTGGTCTTGTCACACAATCATTAGGAATGGTCAATACTGTCCTACAGGTCACCATCGGTGGTAAATGGAAATGAGAATGCCACTGCAAGAACTGGCTAAAATAAAATGGAACATAATGGAGAGGCATAATACTTCAAGGAAAATTGTAGTCTGTGTAGTACTGCAGTTGTTGGAGAACTTTGTAGGAATGACATCAGAAGTGTCTCCCCAAACAATCTCAATGATCAAGGGATAGAAGACAGGTGGCAGATGACTTAGTCAAAGGGCAAGCTCTTTAAAACAATGCCATAATGATAATGAACTAGGCCAGTCAGATTCAATTATCTTCTCTGCAAGTCTAAATCTTAATGATAAAATCAAGAAAGGTCAATTGTGTGTGCCAACCAACCTTCTCAATAATATTTCAAACTGAACAGTGATATTTAAATATGAACTTAGCAGAAATAGCTCAAATCTCGAGCTAATATTTTCATTAGGATTATCTGCTCTTGTGAGATCTCATAATATGCTGCATGAAGCATCCACTGGCACCACAAGGCTAAACCTTGGTTAGTTATGTCCTCCTCATCTTCCTTTGCCAATAGAAAAAATCTCCACTGGCCCTGACCAATGCTTCCAGTGCACTTAAAGTAACACAGTTATCACTTAGAGCTGGAAATGGATCTTGGAGTCTCACCTTTCTTCAAGGATCTAAAGAGAGATATCAAATGATCACTTTCTGATAAGTTGTAGAAGCCAAACAGTTCTTGGCCATACATTTTTTGTTGCACAGTGAGAACAAATGAGCAATGTAAGTAAGCAGAACTGGGTGGACAAAAGTTACAATATACAGATGAAAGTCTGAAAAAAATGTCCAAATGCTAAAGTAAAGATAAATCGTTCAAATAATATAGTCTTTGAAATGGAATGCTGATATATCCTGAAAAAGTTCAATAAATTTCTGAAAGATACAATGTTACCTGTAGAAAATGAAAGCTTAAAATGAGGAACATTCAGTATTCTGGCAGCCACTTAGCAGTGACAAGAGGGTTATAATTACAATGGTATCTTTGAAAAGGTTTTTCACAAATACTATTCCTGCTGACTATATTGTACAGTGATGGGTAAAAAGTGCATTTTCATATGTCCAGAAGGTCTGGACTCAGATGACAGAATGTTCAAGTGATTTGAAAATGCATTTGATGAAGAAACTTGGGTAAGGATGGTACATAAAAATGACTGCAGTTACTTTCTCACTGGCTAAACATCTAAATAATATATGCTTAGAGCTTAAAAGTGACTAAGTAATATCCAGTTGTGAGTACAATACCTGATCTTGTGGAATAAAAGCATCTCAGGTTGTCAGTGCACAAAAAGGAATCTACCCCATGTATATGGACTGGCTAGGAAAATACAATATATGCGGTACTACTTACACAGGAAAACAACATAAAATTCCATTGATCTGTATAAGTACATCTTTCAACAAAGAACACAATTCTCATAAATGTTCATTATAGATAGGTTTCACTGTCTACTGGATCATCCTTATATCTTTCTAATGTAAGGCGAGTTAACTCTGCTTTCTGTAAAAGAACATTAATTTGTTTTATCTCCCTACTTATCAATGTTGTAGACTGAAACTTCATCCTCTTCTCCTTTAGTTGCGGGTTGCTTGGGCTGCAGTTGTTTTAGTTTTGGTTTATTCTCTGCTTTCTGAAAGTGTGGAACAAGGCTAAATTTCAGTTTGTAAAACAAGCATGCTCCCACGGAAGCCCAAAATCAAAAACAATGTATAGAATTTGAACAACTGTTACAATGGCAACAAAATGTAATCGAGTCATCTACATATAAACACAAAGATGCATACTATAATTCATTTGTGTACCACAAATGGCTTTAGCTAAATTGTGATAACAAAGTTTCATTTAATAAAAATGTATTTCTAATCAGGTCATCTACATATGGGCTGTTCCAGTAAAACATGTGGGATCCAGGAAGGCACTATTAATGTGGGGTACTCATCCATAGATGCAATTTAGAATTTTCTTTTCATTTTAATACAAACTTTATTCAATCAAAGTACCCTGACATATATTTATAAAAAAAATGCCTTCCTGGGTACTATCTATGTTTAAATGGTGCAGTCCTACAAATATAAAACAAATATTCCAACCAAATTTCTTCTGCTTACTTCAACTTTGTTTTTTCTTTTTTTGCTTAACTGTGCTAAAAAAAATTTAAGAAGTCCCAAACGTCAAACTTAATACATATCTGCTTAACGACAGAAAGAACATGTACCAAATATATTTTCAATCAATTAAGTCCTTCACTCATTACAAAGAAACAAACAAAAAACATATTAATGATTGACAGAACATGACGATATTTGAATAGAAATGACAAGACAAGAAATGATGTGGCATGGTGGATAAGAATAACACTATTTTCCCTCTTCATAGAGATGGCAGTTGCATAAAAAAGTTAGATTTTAAATGAATTGCGAAAATTCCTCCTGATCATATCCATGAGAAGTGATTGTTGGATAAACTGATATTAAGATAATTAATTAGCCAACAAAATTCATAAATACATAGAAGATATACTGCTATAGTAAATTTATGATAAGGTATGCAATTTTGGTGGTAAAGCTAAAAATTATATTTGGTGGGTATATAAAACTCATAGATATACTTCTAATGGGTAAGGTCTTAGTTTCTTCATTATTGAATAGTATTTTGTTGGATCTTTAAATTCCTATGGGTTAAAGTTTCTCCAGAAGACCTGAAACTGAGAGTCAATGAAAAAGTGAATTCACAGAACAAAGGCTGTATTTATAAACAAATATGCTCATTATATACATGTAGACCACTTAAATCCATTTCTACTACAAATACTTTACAGAATTTTAAGCAAAGACATATCTATTGATAAATACTTACCCTTGTGGATTTCTTTGGTTGTTCATTCACAATGGATTCATCTAAAGGCTATTTAAAAAAAAAAAAAATAAAATATAAATATACTTAATGATGTTCACTTTCTGGTGCAACTCAAAATGATGTAATCATTACATGATGTTCATCAAGTCACTTACTACCTCAAAGTGTCATAGAGCTATGAAACTGGGAAAACTAAGCATAACATGCTGTAATAGTGACCTCTCTCTCTCTCTCTCTCTCTCTCTCTCTCTCTCTCTCTCTCTCTCTCTCTCTCTCTCTCTCAATTAATAAAGAAAATAAGTTTTTATACAGTTTTAATAATGATGAGAACAATGCTGCAAAAGAAAATGATAAAGTTAATGAAAGTCTATGATGCCTAAGTGAATCACTAGTGATTTACAATCTGATGTAAATGTGTTGGAATTCTGATGCGAGCTGACAATGAAAAGATATACTAACCATTATACATTTTTCACAAGACATCATATAAGAGGAATTTGTGATCTTTAACCTGTACAGATTTGAAGAATTGTAAAATACTCATTAAGCTATTATTTTATGGAATGTTGGTAGCAGGGCACTGTCTCCAACATGTTTTTTTTTATATAATTGGGGATAGATATTTAATTCTTTACCTTAAGTAAGCACTTTTAGAGGCTTCTACTGCTTTCTCATAAAGGTGCTATTGGATACCTCCATCTGATTCACACAGAAGCATGTTTGGACACTTCTAAACCATACACATATCAGTGTGTTTGTACACTTCTAAACCATACACATAGACAAGTGTTTGTACACTTCTAAACCATACACATAGAAGCATGTTTGGACACTTCTAAACCATACACATGGAAGTATGTTTTGATATGTACAATAAACATCAGCTGTTTCGAGCTGGTTTACATAGCACAACTTTTGGGGTAAACCTAATATTTTTAACTACAGATGCTGAGTTATATGACCATTACATAAACTGGTTGCTATTTAAAACATAGTCATAATATGCTATTTAATGAAACTGGGTAAGATTCTTAACTAGCCAAACTGGAAGCCATAGTTTTTGTTCAGCACTTTTTTGAGTATGGCTGATTAGAATAATCAGAACTGGTAGGTAGTAACTATTTTATTACATATTTGACTGGTATTTTATAATTTCTCCTTCCGTCACAAAATTTTCAAGTCCTCTCATTAATCTGTGGTTTGGTACTTAACATGGGATGCAGTTAACATACATGAATGATGAAAAACTCTGAAACTGATTGATTACAATTTAATTAGAATGCAAAATTTTATGAATAGGAAAACTTGCATGAGATCATATAGTATAAAATAAAGATTTACTCACTGTCTGTTTCCTTCTTTGTTTCCCAAAGCACATATTCCCATTTATAAATACATTTTGCACATATCAACTAATGGCTTAATAAACAACCTGCAGATAAATCCTGGTTTCTCAAAGCCCAATCAGGTCTCTACAATTAGTATGTGAATTTGCTTAAATGGGTTGATATTTTCAAGTTAACTATGACCTTATCTAGATGTACATCTCCACTGTCTCCCAGTTAATTTAAATGATCAATCACCTGCATTGACACCGCTCATGCAACCATGATTTGAGTTCCTCTTTGTAAAAGTTGATAACAGTTAAATATATGGGTTACAATTTATTTATACATGAGGGTGGTTTACAGTCACTAGCTTTTATACAAGCACCTAATCTCTAATTTTCGAGAACTTTATGCTTTGATAGTGGTATTAAATCTGTTAACTCAGACATGTGTGGAAAAAGTAGTCAGCAGTTTATTTAAGATCTCCATGTTTATGCCAGATGTTAGCAATGAATAACTTAATTAATCATCTTAATTAATCAACTTAATTTCTGTAGGACAGATTAAATTTGTCTGCCTGCAAATATTGGAAAAGAATGTTGGTATAATCTTTAACTAAGACATACACATTATTTGTTTTTATACATATTTTTTGTGTTTATACACAACAAAAACACTGATCCAGTTAAGTTTTTTTTTAAATTATCAGTTTGCATTGGGGGACTGTCTGCTGCTACTGATGAAACTGTTTTGTTTCATTCTGTCAGTGAGTGATTCAGTGGCTACTGAATGGCACAACATGGTTGTACAGAGGTCACAGATGGTCTGTGAAACTCCCTGACAGAATGTTATGGATAACCCTTGAGTAAAGTTTCTTTAGCAGAAACTGAAGGAGCCCAGTGATGACTGGGTTGTCCAATGAAGGTTGGGATAACAGCGGCAGCTGTGTGGACTTCACTCATAGGGTTTAGTTTGAATAAGCCATATATTGCTGACATTAGATTCTTGGGTGAATAAACTGAATTTGAATGAAGTGAATGCCCTCAGGGGACTACTTTATCAGGTTAAGTATCATGCAGTAGAACAGACACTCCCATGTCATTTGAACACTGTAGGCATTGAGGCGGGGATGGCGGCAGTTTTCGACAGAATTATGCTTGCTGTTGCTCTCAGCTTCTAACTAAGAATAACTGAAAAAAGACTCTGCACATGACAGCTGGGACTGTTTTGATTCGCTGGCAACAAATGTAGTAATCTCATACATAATAATGTGGACTATTTGCAGGAATGATAACAAATCGGTTACATATTGCTGTGTATAAACCATGCTTAAGCAAGCACTTAAGCAACAATTTATACACAACAAAAACACAAATCCAGTTAAGATTTTAATTAAAATTATCAGTTTGTCTTGGGGGACTGTCTGCTGCTACTGATGAAACTGTTTTGTTTCATTCTGTCAGTGAGTGATTCAGTGGTGACTACAGAATGGCACAACATGGTTGTACAGAGGTCACAGATGGTCTGTGAAACTCCCTGACAGAATGTTATGGATAACCCTTGAGTAAAGTTTCTTTGTGCAGATGACAGTTCCACAAAATTAGGTCCAACAAATACTTATTTTTTTTCTCTCTTGTCTTGTTAAAAGATTAAATGTACTTTAAAAAGTGGCAAATGCATAAAATGCTAAAGAGAGCATTTAATTTACAATATACAATAATATAATGACAACAACAGTGTCAAAATATAACTGTAGAGTATTTGTCAGCAAATTTCATTTTTAATTTGCTTTAAAAAATTGTTTATATTAATACTAATGTCATCATATCAATGGCAGTTATTGTTTTATGTCAGCCCTGACAATCACAATGTTGTAAAAAAACTTGATCCTTGATTAATAGGTAAAAGTACTTCTGGCCAAGAAAAGATGCTGCTTCAAAACAAACAGTATCAAATCCATTATAAAATGCATTTTGTCTTTTGTTACATGTTTGTTATCAGTCACTGTTCTAAATTTGTGCTCCATGCTTTCTTCTAAATGCATGTATGGCTCTGTTTGTTTTAAATGTGCAATTTGCTTGTGTTTATTCTATATTTTATTTGCATTCATTCTGCATTCAGTTTTCATTTTGCTGTTAAAACTACCCTTTTCATGCCCTGTGGGTGTTGAAATTATTTCTTGAAAAATGAAAGAAATGTCTCTTCTTGAAACCTGTTTTCCTGAAGCCATGTCCTTTAGAGTCTTTAGCTGCTTCTGTAAGGTTTCTATCTCTGCCTGCTTTTTGGCCTCCTCTTCAGCTTTCTGTTTCTGGAAAATCAAATGCAAAATCATGGTAACAAGAGCTTGGTTGCATTTTGGTAAATGTGGGCATCATGGAATCTGAAAAATGGGGGTGGGGCAATGTAGTGATAAGAGGGCCTTCAGTATGATGTAAGAGCAATAGCAAGTATAAGTGTATTAAATGCATATCATGTGTTCTATATATTACAGTAAAATGCTTCATGTTCTGTGTATTACAGTAGAACACTTAATATATATAATGTGTTCAGTATATTTCAGCATAGCACTAATACATGTGTTCTGTATATCAGAGTGTAATGATTAAAACTAAAATCAGTCTTGTGTTGTCCAATAAGAGTATTTTCTCTACATACATATCATTTAAGAATGAAACTAAATTCTGTGGTAATTCTTAAATTATGGGGAATTTTCAATCTCATGTCCGGGATGCAAACTGTAAGTGGTTCAAGTGGGTGTCACATTGTCACCCAGCTTACATCTACCTTAAAGTCAAATGTAATGGCAGTTGGATCAGAAATCTTGGTTCTTATCATACTTGCTGACATTTAAAGTTTATTCTATTTTAAGTACCATTGGCCAAATATGACGATGGACTAGCATCATCTGTAACTTGAAAATCCTCCATGCTTTCTGTCAAATACTTTTAAAAATTTTGCTCAGTGGTCTTTTTTCAACAAAAAAAAATATTTGCCTTATCATATGGCAGATCCATATCATTTTTAAAAATCTGAAAATCCTCTAGGCCAGGACGCATTCTGTCACATGGTTTAATTCTGTTCTGAATAAGCAGTTTCTGAAAAGTCATTTGAAGGGTTTTCCACTGTATTTGTAACAGTGGCTATACCTGAGATCAAACTGGCATTTTTTGTAAAAATCTGAAAAACCTTGATTGTAGCATGATTTCTGTAATATTAAACTAACTATTTATACAAATGAGTTGTGTTGTGTTTCAGTTACTGTCCAGAAATTAAATGAACTTACTAAATTTATTTTAGTGACAGCAACTTAAACTTTGAAGTTCCTGACCCCCAAATCAAATTTTCCTGAGGCTAAGAGAAACAAATGTACTAAAAACATTTACATTCTTTGTCTAGAACTTAAGTTATGACATGTAATCTATAAAATAAATGTAACGGCTCGATCTATTTTCAACAACAGCAAACCTGACTTTGGAGTGTCTACCTCCAAATAAATAGGACTTTGTTCCTGGGGATCAGTAGAACAAAATAATGTGCCGAATTTAGCTGAATTCAAATCTGGAAAAGGCATGTGGATCTTTGGTCTTTGGATAAGCAATTTTTTTAAGCTACATGGCATGATGTAAATAAGCTAATAAAACCAGGTTGCTAGGCAGATCTGGCACATGGGCAACAGGTTGTACATGCCTGTGCAAGAACTTAGTTACTATCAATAAATAAAATGCACCTATGCAAAATATACTTTCAACAACAATGACCTTCAGCTCTAATCCACTGACCCCAAAATCAAATGGCTTTTTTCTCAAGTTAAGGGAAATGCATTTATCAAGTTGCAAAAAAATCTGTTCACTAGAATTTAAGTTATATCAAGAAATAAATGCATAGGCAAATTTTATTTTTAAGTAAACAGTGACATTACCCCTGGAGATAATGTCCCAATAATGATCGAGTTATTTCCTGGGCTAATAGAAACACATGAAACTTGCATCTAAATCTGTTTACTAGATCTTAAGATAAAATCCAGAAATTGAATTCTCATAAGAAATCTATTTTTAGCAAAAAGTAACCTTGATCTTCAAGCTAATATCCCCAAATCAACTAAATTTCTTCACTGGGTTAAGATAAACACATCTAGAAAGCCAACTCAAAATATGTTCACCAGAATTTAAATTATCAGCTTAAATGCATAGGCACAATAAATTTTTTTTTGCAACAGTGGCCTTGACCTTTAAGCTATATCTGGATTGAAAAGTGTGTGTGGTGGGTGTGTGTGTGTGTGTGTGTGTGTGTGTGTGTGTGTGATTTGGATTTTTAACAACTTTAACTATTTTCCAGTCATATTGCTACAATGTATGCAATGTGGCAGTTCATAGTGATGTCTAACACTGGAGTATCATAATGCAGACATGTAGCATCATGTCCCACCCAGTCACATTATCCTGACATCACTAACTCCTTAATGGCGAGCACCTAGCGAGGCAGCTGCTAGTACCATTTTATAAGTTTTTGGTATTATTCAGCCTGAGTTTGAACCTGCAACCTTGCATCGAAGGTGGATGCTTTAACCACTTAGGCCACCAGAGCAGTTCATCCAAATCTATTCACTGGATCTTAATGTATTATCTCAAACTGAAATGCATATGTCGTATCTTTTTTTCTATAACAGTAGCATGAGGTTTGAAGCCACTCATCTGTAAATCAATAGGATTGTTTCTTGGTGTAAAGGGGACACATAGAATTCACATTATCATCCACAAACCAAAGTGGATGTATACCTGGATGTATCACAGTAAGCTACAATAACCCATGACTTTTGATGACTGGGGTAAAGAAAATATGAGATACCCCTGGTACTAGGAAATCACAGTGTTTACCTTTATATCGGTCTTGCTTGGTTTTCCATCCACTTTATCAAAATATTCAAACAGCTGTCTCCAAAGGGTATTCTTCCTTGTTTTCTCATCATCTGCTGGCAAGTATTCTTTTACCTCTGGGCCCTGATCCCTGTAAAGTTCCTTAATCATCCTTTCTGCAACTTCTCGTACTTGATTGTTGTTGTGTTCCAAGGCATTGGTGTTGAAGTGCATCACACTGTCAAGTGTTAAACCACTAGAAAGAGAAACATTTTAATTTAATACAAATTTCTAACTCAATCTGAAGGCTGAAACCTGCAAGTCAACCCATGCTGAAAACCTTGATGTGGCAGTTGAAGGAGTAAGCAAGTGTAGTGCAGAACAAATCAACTCTGTTTGATAATGAGAAATAATGAGTATGAACATAATTCTCCAAGGGATTAGAGATATGAAAGCAACTGAACAACTTCAACCAAAATCTTAACCCAAATCATGTATATACATGTCTCTGAACTCTATATCAAAGAAATTGGGGATATTGTCACAGAGTGAACTGTCACTGCTTCTTGATGAGGCATTCCAAGTATGAAGAGAATCCATTATGTGGTTATGGAAATCAAATCAAATCAAAAACATTTACTAAATCTTTAGCAAAACTGCTCATACCAACAACAACACTATCAGAAAAGTGAATCTTGTATCCCATTCTTCCAATTTTCATTCTAACATTATTCTATATTCTGGATAATCAAAGAGTCCAAAGCACACAATGATTCACCAACAAATGATGCTATGTCATCAATATTGAAAATGCAGGTGAAACAGGAACTACATTCAAAACTTGCACTTTCTACTAAAGCTGCTGGAGCTGTTTTGTCCATTTGAAAGTATAGATGATAAAGTAATTTTGAAGAATATGCATATCTTTTAACAAAAAAGAATGGTTAAGGCTATGATGAGTGTTCTCTAGGGTTTAAAAAATATAGTATATAAAATCATACTGAGGTCAAGGGCTATCAAATATCTAACAAAGATGTACCATTGAATAAGTTTGTCAAAATACTAGATTTGAGCAGGAAAAAATGCAATTAAAGGTTTTGGAAGGACACTAAAAGCCCCAGAGCCAATAATTTAAGATGATGAAAAAGAATTATTTCTGCTGGATAAATGGAGTGTCACACAACAGCTGCTCTGCAATTTTCCCCATGTAACTATTTTGATATAATCTTAGGCTAGCAATAGAAGACACACTGTATGATACAGGTCATAGATGAGTCCCTTCAACAGTGATATGCAAATGACAGTGCTTAAGCATGTTTTCTTTAGCTGGTAATAAGAATGGCAATAAATATGCTTACATTTATGACATATTTATCAACACAGAAACAAACTCCATGTGCATTTCACAATATGACTCTAACTTTCAATTTCACAAAGACCAAAACGTCAATTCTTTCAAACTGATGTAGAGCGCACAACTAATTCAAAAGGTCACTGGGTAGATCTATGTGCACATGAATACTGTTATTGTGTATTGATGAATCTACAATTGCGAATTTATTTTGGAATAAATCATAAATTCAATTCCATTGTTTCTTGTCATGTCTTTTATTATTAAGTCTTAGGCAGTTAAACAAAATGTGCATATAATAAAAATGTTATTGCATTTGTATGGGAAAATATAAACTTATTTTTTCTGAAAAATACTGCACTCTGCAAGGTCGTGCAGTATTTTCCAAACAATTGGTTCATATTTTACCATAAAAATGCAGTAACCTATAAATACTGTACCAATGTTTGATTTGACTTAAGCAAATGACTTGCGGGGTAAGTATACTATGTCTAATTCAGCTGACTGTGTGTCAGTTTCACTACTAAGCATTTCAGTTATTTGATTTTCATGTGAATGGATGATTAATGGATGCAGAAATTACAGACTGAATATGTTATGACTGGATATTAGCATTATTTGATTTAGAACAGTACTACAAACACAGACAAGTATTAAGAGTTGGAATTCCATCACGAAACATCAGTTTTTTTAGAGCTATTTTACTGAGAAAAAATAATGTGGTTGGAGAACTTTATGTTAGTTAGGTGACTGGCATATGTCCTCATTTTCCTCTAACAAGCCAAGCAATAAGTCTCAATATAAAGACCAAATATCTATAGAGGACAGTTTTTGTCAATCTTCTTGGTGACCAGTATAGACAAGTTAACTGTAACTTGAAGGTACACTTCTGTGCTGCATATATTATGCTTACATCTTGTATAATGACATGATGTTACAATCATGAATGTTATAAAAATAACAAGTACAAAATATTATATTCAAGATGTTAACTGAATCAACCCAAAGGAATGGTAAGCAATTTGCTCACATTAATTAATCCCTTTCCCTCATGCATCCCACCTAAAGCAAAATAAAGATGCATAGCTCTTCCACAAGCACAATTTGTCTACATGCATATCTTCTGATGATGAACATAGGATTCACAGCAATCAACTAAAAATACCAAAAGCATTTGTATTTGCATCCTTCCATCATACAATTCATACATTACTGAGTGAAAAGGGCAAAGGATTATTTGGTATAAACACCTGTCAATATGTTCATCTTTAGATGATAAGCATTAAATTACAAAGTTTTATAGTAATTCAGAGTCAAACACATGGAAACTGCAGAACTAGTTGAACTAATGAGATTGTGTCATACACCACATAAGTTATAAAAAAAATGCAATAACTGTACCAAATGTGAGAGAGGAAATTATTTGACAACACATTGGATTATATTATGGCCATTATATTGAACAAGTTTCATAGAAATCAATCAAAATATTAGGCACAAGTGCCATGGATCAGATTGTTTATACACTGCATTAGGTTACAAAATAAACAGGGAAATGACTCAAACGAAAACTGCAAAGTGATTTGTAGATATGTGCATCTTCAGCTAATGACAATAATATTTACCAGTTTCATTTCAAAACATCAAAATGGAAAGCCATGTTGTGCTAACAAGTTTGTATCATACATTGCATTTGGTGATGTGGTAAAGGGGCAATAACTGTAACAAAAACTATGGGGACAAAGAATTTTGTTGATATGTAAATCTCATGTTTCACCAAGCCATCAAAGTCTGTGGGACTAGATGACCAAAATAGTAATTACAAAGGGACTGATGTTGCACTGGGTGAAAAGAATTTCCAGTAATCCAAGATAAGACTGTTTCTTCTTTTTATCTGCCAAGTATTAAAACCATCTCTGATATACATAAGCAGTGAAAAGATTTTCAAGATGGCTGCCATGGTGGCTGCATTGGACTTATTATGGGCACAATTTTCATATAGGACGAATTAAACATCAAAGTCTTTTGATGAAAACCCTATGTCAATATGATCGTCCATTCAAGAGAAATGAGGACAACAAAACAAGACGACTACTCTGGTCACTATACTGTCTGTATGCTTGTAATATTTTCATTATTGGCAAACTAGACATCATTAGAAGCCTTTTGGAGAAAACCCCATGCTGATAGTCACCTTCTTGAGAAGGTGATTACAATATTTCAAGAAAGTTATCATAGTGGCCATATTATTGATCAGATTAGCACTTTTTTTAGGAGGGACAACACAGACACCATAAGAAAACTTATGTTGAAACTCTATGTCAATATGATTTTCTCATCAGAAGTAGCAATTAAAAGATTTTAAAGCTGGCAGCCAAGGAGGTTATACCTATGTCAGATCAGCACCATTTTATTTAGAACTATCGATACATCATAAGAAGTTTTTCAGTTGAAACTCCATGTTGACATAATCCTTCCTTCAGGAGGGGTAGTGATTAACAAGATTTAAAAATCGCAGGAGTAGTGGCCATAGTGAATGTCCAAGTCACATCATTTTCATTTGGGGCTGACTAGACCTTGAGACATGTCCTCTAAGCTTTTCTAGTCTATGACCAGTTGAGATATGAATTGTGGTAGCAAAGTTATTTGCCAATATGCACAACTTCAGGTCATGACAATAATATTTTCAAGGTTTCATAGCAATTCTCCAAGTCATTTGGAAGGAGTACCGACAACATACTTGTGCTTAACGGTAGAGCTTAAAAGTGTGAGATCAAAGTGATTTGTCGACATGTACATCTTCAGGTCATGTCAATAACATTTACCTTGTTTCATCGCAATCCATAAAAACTACCAGACTATCTGAATTAAAAAGAATGTGTCATATACTGACTACCTGAATGAATAAGAATGTGTCATATGCTGACTACCTGAATGAACAAGAATGTGGCATATGATGACTACTTGAATTAACAAGAGTGTGTCACATGATGACTACTTGAATTAACAATTGTGTATTATATGCTGACTACTTGAATTAACAAGTGTGACTACTTGAATTAACAAGAACATGTCACATGCTGAGTACCTGAATGAACAAGAATGTGTCATATTCTGACTACTTGAATTAACAAGGATGTGTCATATGCTGACTATTTGAATAAACAAGGTGTCATATGCTGACTACTTGAATTAACAGAGTGTGTCATATGCATACTACTTGAATTAACAGTCTGTTATATGCTGACTACTTGAATTAATAAGAGTGTCATATGCTGACTACCTAAATTAACAGGAATGTGTCATATGCTGACTACTTGAATAAACAAGATGTCATATGCTGACTACTTGAATTAACAGTGTGTCATATGCATTTTTACTTGAATTAACAAGAGTGTCATATGCTGACTACATGAATTAACAAAAATGTGTCATATGCTGACTACTTGAACTAACAAGAGTTAGTCATATGCTGAATACCTGAATTAACAAGAATGTCATATCCTGACTACTTGAATTAGCAAGAGTGTCATATGCTGACTACTTGAATAAACAAGATGTCATATGCTGACTACTTGAATTAACAGAGTGTGTCATATGCATTTTACTTGAATTAACAAGAATGTCATATGCTGACTACATGAATTAACAAAAATGTGTCATATGCTGACTACTTGAACTAACAAGAGTTAGTCATATGCTGAATACCTGAATTAACAAGAATGTCATATCCTGACTACTTGAATTAGCAAGAGTGTCATATGCTGACTACTTGAATTACCAAGAATGTGCCATATGCTGACTACCTGAATGAACAAGAGTGTGTTATATGCTGACTTCTTGAATTAACAAGAGTATCATATGCTGACTACTTGAATTAATTAGAATGTGTCATATGCTGACTACCTGAATTAATTAGAATGTGTCATATACTGACTACCTGAATTAACTAGAATGTGTCATATGCTGACTACTTGAATTAACAAGAATTTATGCACAGCAAAACAATACTAAATTATACAAGAAAAGATTTATTACATGCATTTTAACAAATATGAGACACATGAGTACATGCATTTGTCTCTCTTTAACTCTCCCCATTCTCAAGTGACAAGCTACTTTTCATTATTACCAATATTCTATAACATCAAATTCATAAATAATATAACATCCATACTTAATTAAAATATTTAAACAATATTTGGTTCTCTCTGTTGGGCCTACTCATGAGCTAGAATTGGAATGTAAAAAGAATAGTTCCCAATCATCCCAATCATTGCTAAGCTGATCCCAACATTAAAGTGTATTCTCGGCTGATCCTAGCTCAAGCAGAATTGGTGCTAGGCTGATCCCAGCTGTGCTAGGCTGATTCCAGCTATAGTAAAATCTGTGCTTAGCTGATCCCAGCATTCAAGTGCATTCTGGGCTGATCACAGCTTAAATAGACTATGTGCTAGGCCTATCTGAGCTGATTCCATCTTAACTAAATCTATACTAAGCTGATCCCCACATAAGAGTGTATACTGGGCTGATCCCAGATTCATGGAATAGAGCTAGGCTGATCCCACCATGAAACAAATATTCTTATTATTTTCCTATCTATAACTATAAAAGAAATGTATTTAATGGGCACAACCTTTACATTATTAGTATAGTTTATGAATATCTGATTGGGAAAAATGACAAATTGAATTTGATATTAAAAATATCAAATTTTAAAGCACCAAAGAGAATGCCAGTTTGTAATGTGAAAATCCATTGGAAGGATTGGTGTCCAAAACACATGATACTAAATGTATGTACACAATTGTTGCTGAGGAGACAGGAGACAGTTTGGATGAAATCTGATGTAGCGTGCATAACATGATGGAACCATTATTCCAAAGTCCTAATTAGATGGTCCTCCATACCAACTACAGGTGCAGTCACAGAACTGTCACAGTTCACTAGAATTCTTTTTCTTGGGCCACTGGTTTCTCCAACACCACCACCAGTCCAGCACATGTGTCAAAATGGCACACAATATCCAGAAATGTCTGTATTCCATGCCACTGAACGACAGCAGAATTATGTGTAGTAAGAGGGTCACGCCTTCAATGAACCCATATGAAGTGCTAATAGATATATGAAGAGCAGTGCCCTATGATATGGATGGCTTTATCAGTCTGTGCACCCATGAGACTGCCAAGCTGTGCACAAACATTCCAAAAAAATGTTTTTATTTCACTGCCACAGAATGCTTACTTGAATGAACAAGAATGTGTCATATGCTACTTGAATTAACAAGAGTGTGTCATATGCTACTTGAATTAACAAGAGTGTGTCATATGCTACTTGAATTAACAAGAGTGTGTCATATGCTACTTGAATTAACAAGAGTGTGTCATATGCTACTTGAATTAACAAGAGTGCATCATATGCTGCATTGAGCTTTAAGACAAAATGGGCAATAACTCTAACAAAGATTAAAAGAGCTAATTCATCTGTGAATATGGTCAATCTGCTCATCTTCACATCATAACCATAATACTTATGTAGTTTCATTGCAATCTATAAAAAAATGAGGGCCTAATAGTTGTATTTACGAGTGCGAGACAAGCCAAAATGAGGATTACTATATATCAATGCTACTATATGCTTGTATTTACACACAAACCTTGTTAATTTGAAGTCGTTGTACAGCATTTCTACAATCTCACATCGGCTCTGGGCAAGTCTTTGCCCCATTGTCAACTTGAAAGGTTTCACACATTCATGTGGAACAACATGAGTTGGCTGTAAAGAAAGGGATTGGCATATATTTGTATGCACATTGCAATAAAAGCTCTTTAAGATCCATTCTAAAATTAAATTTATTTTTACAAGCTATTCAGTATATATATATATATATATATATATATATATATATATATATATCCAGGGATAGCACAGTCTGTTCTGTCTGGTATATATTTATAATTATTTGTAATACAAAAATCCTATATACCTAGATTTCTGTCATAGGAATCTGGAACGACTGTGTATATATATGAGAATTAATTACTAGGTCGTCATGCGAGTGTGTCTGCTATGCATGAGCTTATATAACACTGATTCAGTGCCATCATTTTTTGGTGATGCGTGCTTAGTCGTGACGGTATATGGGTTGGTGCGTGCAGGCAAGGCGATGGGTGCCATTTACTCGCGGACCTGGGTTCGAAACTCGGTAGAGTACGAATTTAATTTCTCAAACCTTTATGATAGTATTGTTTGTATTAAACTATATATATATATATATATATATATATATATATATATATATATATATATATATATATATATATATATATTTCTTTATATATCTACCTATTTCTACACTCTCATATTTTAGAAAGCAAGGGTATAATAACAGGTTTGCCATATAAAATGCATATTCATGTCAAACTAGAAATGTTTACAGTAGTCATGGATGGCACCCAATCATCACCCATATGATGCAGTTAAAGACAGCTTGGTTCAAAGTGGTCAGTAAATCTGTCAAATTTTGACCTCGAGCTTTAAGTAATGTGTGCATTTTTGCAGTCTAATTTGATCCTTTCTAACTGGAATAGCATCAAATGTGATATTATAAGCATCAAATATATCTCAACACAAAAATATTCTGCAATTTAAATTAGACTATGTAATCAAAACTAACAACAAAGAAAACCTATATGATACAAAAATTCTATGATGTAAAATTTTGCTCCTGTGATACATGTGAGTCAATTGTATGTAATGTCATAAACTGTATTACTTAACATTTGACAGAATAGTTATTTAAACTCTAATATGGTAAAATGCCTAAGTCAATTTAGAGAAGTAGAAAATAAGTTTTCCACATAGTTGCTATCAAAGCAAAGCACTGATGGGGAGCCATTCTAATCACAATTTTGGGAGATCATATCCTAAGGGTCATTCCTGCCTAGTCTGATCTCAACTGGACCAGCAGCTGATTGAGAAATTGAAACAGCAAACAGGGACAGGATAATGGATACATGATGTACCTGGGCCTTGTCACAAGCTCACACATCCTTCAGCCAGGTGAGCTAAATAAAAAAGAAATAAAATGGGAGACTTTATGACTGGAAAGAAAGAGACATACCTTGACTTCTGGAAAGTTTGCCATTTCCACAATGAAACTCTTGGCATCATCTCTGTTTCTCTGGGCCTGTGAAAAATAGCATCATTAAGTCAATGATACTAATAGTTTTACCAACCAAGTTAACTTGACAGAACTATATACCATATATACTCACTTATAAGTGGAGTCAAACTGCAAACAACAAAGATCCTGTCCTGCTGTAGCATAATGCACCAGCCAATCAGGGTCTCTGTTGTTTGTTCTACTGATTACTCCTAACAAACTGCACAAACACAGGTAAGCCAGTGCATCAGCCTCGACGATGTTTTGATTAATGTCAAGGAAATGAGACATCAAAAACAAAACTTGGGAGCCTTGACACAATTGTGTTATATCCCAATATGTATCATAACAAATCACTTTATGTGATGTTCCACAGTATTTGGTAGAATCCTGTAATATTTGAAACATTTGTTTTAACCTTTTAACTGTATTTCCTTGTCAAGTCAACTTCAGCCTGACTAAATGGTGTGCCATTATCTTTAGCATGTATGTGAAAGGTGATAATGTTAGAAGAGAACATTGTTCAAAAGTAGATTTTAAAAAAAAAATTTGAAACAATAGCTGATTATCATTTACCAGTTTCAACCTAGCTGCTGCTAGACAAGCCATTTTGAATAATATTTTGATACAGCATGTCCTAAAAAACATTGCTATAAAGTCTGATAAAAACCGACTCTGCCTTATTCTGAAAAAATACTTCTATATTTTTGCTAAGAAAGCTACCTCAGATAAATCCCAAATGCAGATTTCCTAATAAAACTCCATTAAAAATTTATAAAAACTGTGTTAGCCATTCAAATTTTATAAAAACTCAGCAATAAAAAGGAAGTAAAAAATAGGTTTTCCACAAAGTTGACAAGAAAGCCATAGTTTCTAGCATAGCCATTAAAATTTTTTTTAATGAGCATGAGACACCCAAGAATTTTCTTTCAGTAAAGCATTACATAGCAAATATTCACGTCAATTTATTCAGAAGAAGACAAAAAAAAGTTTTCCATATGGTTGCAAGGAAAGGAAGCCATGCTGTTTCTAAGAGAGTCAACTCGAACAGTTTTGGGAGAATGTCTTATGAAACATTCCAACCAGGTTATATCAAAATCAGCACAGCTGTTATGGACAAGTTAAAAAAGGTCTTTTATATGATGGCATGGAAGCCAAATTATTACTAGGGGAGCCAACCCAGACAACATTTTCATAGAGTATATCTTAACAAACATTCATAAAACTTCAACATGACATTAGCTGAGAAGAAGACAAATATAGATTTTCCATATGGTTGCTAAGAAAACCACACTATTAGTAGGGGAATCAACCCAAAACAAATTTTTGATAGAGCATGTCATAAGAGACATTCATGCCATATTTAATTAAACGTGGCACAGTTTTTCTGGACAAGTCAAAATATTACATTATGCTGCTATGAAAGCCACCCCAAACATACATTGATAGAACATATCTCCCATGAAACATTCTGACTAAATTTGATCAAAACTGGCTTAGACATTTTGGAGAAGAATTTGATAATAAGTTTTCCATCTTTTTCTATGTAAGTCACAACAATGCTAGAGGATACATTCTGGACCAAAATTTTATATAGCATGTAAGTTTTATTAAACACCATCATCATCGTCATCATCATCATCATCACCAATCCCTCAACCCAATGCCATTGGGGCACCACAGTTGACTTTACAACCAATTCTATCCATCTTTTCATCTTCTCTATTGCCCTTTGGGAATCTCCAAATTTTATGCCTGTCCACTCATTAATGTTGTCTTCCCACTTCTTTCTCTGTCTGCCTCTTCTTCTGCACCTTTGCACTATGTCTTGCAAGATTGTTTTTGCCAGTCCAGATGATCTTGAGATATGAGACACTTGACACCTGAGACACTTCCGTTTGCACTTTTTTACAATGGTCAAGAGGTCTTCATAGCTCATTGGCTCATTGGATCCTGTTGTGGACTTCTTCATTGGTTACATGGTCAATGATAAGGGAGTCATCCTTGCTAAATGTTTGATAGCATATGTCATAAGAGACATTCCTAACATGTTTAATTAAATGTCCAGTCTTTCTGGACAAGTCAAAGGTTTTCCACCTGGTTGATAAGGACTTCTAGGAAAACGAACAAAAACAAAATTTTGATAAAGCATGCCCGTAAAAGCTTTCTACTATGTTCACAATGGTTTAGCCACTCTAAACCAGAAAAAAAGTGTTTATCTGGTTGTTAAGGAAGCCACACTATTGCTAAGGGAGCCACCTAAGACAAAATTTTCATAGACTATGTTCTAAGAAGCATCTGTATTAGGCATTTTAAAAAATGGCTTAGATGTTCTAGAAAAGAAGCTGAAAATAGGTGCCCTTATTGGTTACTGTAAAAACAGGTTGCCCATATGGTTACTGTAAAAACAGGTTGCCCATATGGTTATTGCAAAATCAGGTTGCCCATATGCTTCTTGCAAAATCAGGTTGCCCATATGGTTACTGTGAAAACTGGTTGCCCATATGGTTATTGCAAAAACAGGTTGCCCATATGGTTACTGTGAAAACTGGTTGCCCATATGGTTATTGCAAAAACAGGTTGCCCAAATGGTTCTTGTGAAAACAGGTTGCCCATATGGTTATTGCAAAAACAGGTTGCCCAAATGGTTCTTGTGAAAACAGGTTTCCCATATGGCTACTGTGAAAATAGGTTGCCCATATGGTGAATGTAAAAACAGATTGCCCATAATGTTAATGTGAAAACCAAACTATTATTACAGGAGCCACCCCAAATAATATTTTTGTAGAGCATTTCCTAAGGATCATAACCACCATGTCTGATCAAAACTGGTTCAGCTATTTTTAGAAGTAAAAAAAGAAAGAAATGTGGATGCATACACAAATGACAAATGCATGACTATGCGAAAAGGTCATGGTGTTTGGCCAGGCAAAATTATAAACACCTTTTAAATGAACATGCAAACATACATGCTATGTCTGACAATGTCATATTATTCAAGATTACACATCACTTCAAATACATAAAAATACTGAATACCTGTTTTTCACATTATGTAATTTAAGAGGGCAGTCCTCATTTAACTTACTGTATCTCCAGACTTGTGGAAAAGACTTGGCAATGTTCTCTCTACAACAAACATTGTATCTTGACGAGGTATTCTGAAATGTGAAAAACATTAGAGTTGCTTCATTTACATACTGACTACTGGCCATAAATTCCTGAATATCCTTTTAACACAATTAACATGCATGGAAATTTCAAAATAAGAACAATTATAATTGCTTGCTAACACAAATCATTGCAATTTTTATACCTATATCCTAATTAGAAAAATAATACAGACACCCATCTCTCAAATGCTGTGACCCACACCATTGGCATTCTTGCTTGGACTGCATTATAAAGTTCTGAGAAAAAAATAGTTGAAAATGTATATGAGTCCTTCAGGGAACTTTTGCAAGGATTCCCGCAGGGTATTCATCTTGCATGTGGTTATTATGTTGATAGAAAATTACAAAGGGTTTACTGAATTTCCAACCAGTAGTTTAGGAGTAATAGACAGAAGGTATAAATAAATACAATGTAAAATACTGTTTATTACATAGGAAATCTACCAAGTCTCCTCTATTAATATGAGTGCTACATTATAGTTAGCAGTACAACTTAAATGATAGAATGATGCTTTCAGGTATTGGACATTTTTAGTTACCTTAAAGGCATTATCATGTCATGTTATATGGTAAGACAATGTCTATAACAAATCATATTAATAAGTAAACTATACACTCGCTTGTGTTTTGGACAGCATTCTATCTGAATCATACAAGTAAACTGTACACTCGCTTGTGTTTTGGACAGCATTCTGTCAGAATCATACAAGTAAACTGTACACTCGCTTGTGTTTTGGACAGCATTCTGTCAGAATCATACAAGTAAACTATACACTCACTTGTGTTTTGGACAGCATTCTGTCAGAATCATACAAGTAAACTGTACACTCGCTTGTGTTTTGGACAGCATTCTGTCAGAATCATACAAGTAAACTATACACTCGCTTGTATTTTGGACAGCATTCTGTCAGAATCATACAAGTAAACTGTACACTCGCTTGTGTTTTGGACAGCATTCTGTCAGAATCATACAAGTAAACTGTACACTCGCTTGTGTTTTGGACAGCATTTTGTCAGAATCATACAAGTAAACTATACACTCGCTTGTGTTTTGGACAGCATTCTGTCAGAATCATACAAGTAAACTGTACACTCGCTTGTGTTTTGGACAGCATTCTATCAGAATCATACAAGTAAACTGTACACTTGCTTGTGTTTTGGACAGCATTCTATCTGAATCATATAAATAAGTAAACTGTACATTCACATGTGTTTTGGAAAGTATTCTGCCAGAATTAAATAAGACAAAGTGTATGACATAACTGATGAAACATCATATAAATAACTATACTCACTTGTGTTTCTGACAGTATTCTGTTGAAATCATATAAATAACTCTATACTCACTTGTGTTTCTGACAGTATTCTGTCAGAATCATTTTGAGAAGATTCAGTGCAGCTTTAAAAACCTGGAATGAGAAGTGGATGTGTTTAGATGGATATTACTTTATGTAAACAATATAACCATTTTATGATAGCATTTTTTTCTTTCTGTTTAATTTTGGAACCTTCACCCCAACAATCTTTTAACCTACCTCCACCCACACTGCATCCAGGAGCTGTAGCCTTATAAAACACATGGACTGATCCAAACATATGTAAACAAGTGAATGTAATCTGTGTTAATAAAAAAAAATCCATAACATTTTGAAAACAGATATCCAGTGTTATTGTCTTCAAAATGAGGTACAAGTGACCCCAAAATCATTCACCTGACTCACAGCTGGCTGACAACCAAAGATAAGCAGCTGGCCGAAAAATCTAGGTTGGCAGGATATTTTAAGAAGAAATTTCTTGCCATTTCCCCAAGGCTGCATATGTTATAACAAGTGTACTGTAAATAACACATTAGATATGCACAAAGATATATGTAGACATCAATAAGACAAATAATTCTGGATATTGTTGACCAAAAGAACTCAGTTACATTGACTTCTAGTTAGGATGCCCAAGGTATGCAATCTTTAACTAAACTTTCTGTTCTGAAGCTAATATTTTCTTATTAGATGTTTCATGACTTTGCCCTTTTACCTTTAGACCCCAACATGAATAAAAAGATTTAGAATTTTTTTTACACATGTGCAAGCCATCCACAAATTTAGTCTGGGTCTGTTATGTAAAAACCATGTATGTAAAAATTATTTTGTTTTAGTCAATGACCTTTGATGTTTCAACCATAAAATAAACAGATTTAACTTTAACCCAAGTGTATCTCATTCAGAAAGTTTGCTAAAGCTAGATCAGTAAAACTAATTTTATTACGTGGAGATAAAAAAGATAATGGATGTGCAGATAGAATTCATTGATTGATGTCATAACATAACATGCTCTGTCTTTTGGCAAAAGCAGGTTTCAAAACTTTTCTATTTTTTGTATCTCCATCCATATCGGATGTCATACTAGCATTATTTGTCCAATACTTTAGTACCTTTATAATTTCTATCAAATTCTGCTGAGCAGTTTTAATGATAAAGTTGTTTAAAATGTATTAAGAAGGCATTACAATTATTCAAATCAAATCAGCCTTCAGCTAGGATGCTTATTGTCAAATATCAAATTCTATTATTAAAAGCATTTTTGAGAAAGTGTACAAAGTTGTTCTATTTTTACTAAATAGAGCCGTGTTTTGTGGCAGATAATAATCTGAATGCTCATCTTACTAGAATGCAATTAAAAATTTTCTATTTTTAGTAACAGCATTCATATGTGATGGTAGAACAGCAACAGTTGTATAAACTTTAAAGTCCTTCATGCCAAAATGCTGTCAAATTTGGTCAAATTCTGTTGAGCACTTCTGAGACACCTTACAAAGGTTTATATTTTTAGTAATGGCAACCATACTTGATATCAAATCTACACCATTTGTAAACAAAATTGAAACCCTTCACCAAAACATGTTCTACCAAATTTGTTAGCCAAATTTTGTTGAGTGGGTTTGGTTTCAGATTTTTCTAGCTGTGACTAACAGTGGCCATAATTACTGGCCGACCAGCTACATTTGTATAAACTTGAATCCCTTTCAAGCCAGGATGCTGTCTGTCAAACTTAGTTGAAATCTGTGCAGTTGCATTTTTGAAGTTTAAAACAGCAAATGCTAACAGGTGACAAATGCATGGCATGTATTAAATGCAGGGTAATATCACAAGCCCACTTGGCCTTACACACAGGTAAATTAAGTCAAGCATTTGGAAAACAAAGATTTTGATTTAAACAGGCAAACTTTATATGACACAGATGCTATATGATGCAACTGAAAGGCAAACTTCTAAGTCAAAATATGGCCATGACTAAAAAAAATAGTGAAACTGAATTCAACCTAGTTCTTCGTAATGTACAGTGTAATATCAAATTTTATAAATAAAATATGACAGGACAGCATATGACATGATGTGACATGACTGACCTATGTATGTAACACTATATGTTTGTGTGATCTGGATTTTTAATGCAGCTTTAACAATTTTTCAGTCATATCACTATGATGTCTGCACTGTGGCAGTTTATAGTGATGTCTAGCACTAGGGCATCATGCTGCAAACATGTAGCATCATATCTCACCCAGTCACACTATACTGACATCAAGCCAACCAGTCCTAACACTAACTCCTTAATGGTTAGCATCAAGCGAGGCAGCTGCTAGTATAATTTTTTTACCATTCTTTGGTATGGCTCTGTCAGAGTTTGAACCCGTGACCTCTTGCACCCAAGATGGTCTGTCAGAGTTTGAACCCGTGACTTCTTGCACACAAGATGGATACTCTAACCACTAGGCCACCTGCTCTGAGGGTAAAAGCATATGTATTCATGGCTGTGATGGGAGAGGCATTAAATCCATCACCAAAGACTGGAGAACCTAATAATAATTGATCTCACTAACAATGATTTTTGTTATAATTACTTATTTCTGTGCAAGGTTTTTCATAACTGTATTATTGCTATTAGTAAACATAAGCTCACAAGAAATTGTTGTTTCAAAGGAATAAATCTGTAGCACAAAATACTTAAGAAATGTTGAGCAAACCCTAAACAACAAGTCACTGTGACCCAGTTTTGGTGCATGGGACACATCCATGTTAATGCAAGAATCAATATCTAGAATAACAATGAGAAAATTTATAAAATTTCAAATGACTGAAAAATCAAGAGCCAAAATGTCATGTCATTATATTAAATGACTGCATGGATATATGCTGCAAATATTTTAAGTCTCATGTCTAAAAATTGAAAGAATGATAAAAATTCAGGGCCTTGACCTTTTGCTAAATCTAGCTCAAAGGTTAGGATATTTCCTTACGGCATAGACTTTATCTTCAATGGCTCTTTTGATAAGAAATATTGATGCCCTCATCATAGTCTTGGCCTCGTCTTTTGAAGTGCTCGTTGACAGCTCCTGCATCTGTTTGTACACTGCCAGCAGTGCATCTTCACGATATGACCATGTTTTGGAGTAAGCTTTGGAAACCTAGGAGAGAAATAGAATAAATACAGGTTCTTTCAAGGAGTGAGATCTCTTATTTGCACCTGCGCTTAATAAAGAGATGTTTTCTTTACAAGGGTCGAGAAGCTTTGATAGGATTGGAGCTTACTAACTAAACATTCCAGGTATGATGGCAATCCCTTCAGGATTTGTGACTTATGACTTTAATAAAAACATGAATGAAAACTGAACCAAGATTTTCAAATGACACTGACCTTGCATTAAAGTTGGAGAGAGTGTAGCGATGCATAAATATCAACGGGTAGAGCTTAATGATTCTTTAGTCCAAACATGACAGATATAACAGGCTTAAGAATTAACTGAAAACCTAGCCTTACAAAAAAATATTAAAAGAAATTTTGCTAAAAGTGTGTTTTTTAAGGTTCGGAATTTAGTCAAAACAGCTTGGTCAATTTAAGCTGCACACAAAAAGCTTAAAACCTGACAACTATTAGGATAAATTTTGACATTTGTCAACCAAAAAGTGGCAAGAGGCAGAAATCTTGGACCAAAAAGAAAATGAGAAAAACAAATAATTTAGCCAGATTACAGAATCTAGCTAGGTTAACCAATGCTAAACAAAAGAATCTGTTCAAAACAACTGAAAAACATTCTGAAAAATTTGAAAATTTGCAAAAATGGCATAAAAATCTAAGCAAGACATCTAGATATGCCTACAAACATGTAAATTTAAATTTGTAAAAAAAAATGTAAATTTGCAATGGCATACAAATCTAAGCAAGACATCTAGATATGCCCACAAACATGCATGTAAATTTGCAATAATGGCATAAAAATCAAAGCAAGACATTTAGATATGCCCACAAATATGCATGTAAATTTCATTTGTCTATCTAACATAGCTTCTGCTAAACTGTGCTAACAAAGTTTTCATTATTAAAAAGGACTCCAAAATGCTTTTTAAAAAATGTGTACAAAAATATAAAAAATTGCTATAGCTGGCCTGATAAACTAAAGCATTATATAATAACATGAACATGTCTACCAAATTTCATTTGCTTACCTCATGTGATTTCTGCTAAATCATGCTTACCTACTTTATGTCAAATACATGTATGTATGTATGTATGTATGTATGTATGTATGTATGTATGTATGTATGTATGTATGTATGTATGTATGTATGTATGTATGTATGTATGTATGTATGCATGCATGCATGCTTGCATACATACATACATGCATGCATGCATGCATGCATGCATACATGCATACATACATACATGTATACATACATACATACATACATACATACATACATACATACATACATACATACATACATACATACATGCATACATGCATACATACATACATACATGTATACATACATACATACATACATACATACATACATACATACATACATACATACATACATACATACATACATACATACATACATACATACATACATATACACGTTTCCCTTTACATTCATGTATGCTTCAGGGACCACCAAATTCTAATTTGACCCCCAGTTTTGATACCAAAGTTTGTTTTTACTCAGTCTGACCCCCGATTATATATATAAAAATGTTATTGTTTTGAATTCCCTCAGAGGAACTCAAGGAGTTTTCCATGAAATTCAAGGACTTTTCAAGGCACCTGCCCCTATAATTCAACAATTTTGCAAGGTTGTATAAACATTAGTTAATGTAGACATGCCTATCAAACTTTGTCCAAACAACTAAATAAACAGTCACTAGAACCTAATCAGGAAATTAGGAACTATCAAAGTACATTAATCTAAATATTCAATTTGGTCCAGTTTGGCTTGATAGTGTTTGACCATCCAGTTTACATGAAAGTGTGAAGGATGGATAGATGGACACACATCACAAGTTCAGTATATCTCCCCTCTTGAAAGGAGGAAAGAGGAGACAATTCTTTCATGGTCTCTCTAGTAAACTCTGTATATAAAAAAAATCTGACACCCCATCCTGGCTTCATACATTCATATACTGAACATAAACATTTTTATTACAAAGAGATATTAACAATTTAGTTCAGAAAAAAACAAGATAAAACTATAAACATGAAAAAGGTATGACCAATTTATCAGTATCTAAGGTTACAAGTAAGGAAGCAAATAATACTCTCTTGACTTAGTCTAGGCCACAAGAGTACTTAAAAACTATTAAACTAATAACTTGAAATGGTTGAACAAGGTGACAGCTAAGCTAAAGCCCTTGTTTTCAACAAGCTGAACATAAGCAGCAAGTCTGCTGGGTGTGAACATGGTGAACATAATAAGTATAGGAAAAAACATTTAACATACTAAAGGTTCACCGAAGACATCAATGGCAGATGAAGCTTCCCTCATCTCTTTTTCTGACATTGGTTCTGGTTCCCCAGTTATTCCTAAAAGCAAAACCATTTATAAAAATCATTCTTCAATCTGTAAGGTTTCTTAACAAGATTTAGGAGAGAAGTGTTCTATAGTGTTACAGAGTGCTGTACAGAAGACAGAACTATTAGCAAGCAAAAAAAAACAGTGCAGTAATTAGTCCAGTTTTTACATGGTTTTACATTCCAAAGCTCTGTAATATAGACAAATGTAGCATAATGGATGGAACACACTGTATTGGCATGGCTGAGAGAAGCTGCAGTCACTCAGTGGTTTACATGCCAGACTTGACAAGAGGGTGTGGGTTCCAGTGTTGCCAGGACAGACCCAGGATGGCCAGAATGGTTCTTTTCTTGGCAAGGTACTTAAATCCAATTGCTTCAGAATGATATAACCTTAAACATATTGATATACCATTAAATATAAAACAAACATAGTATGGCTAGATACAGAGATGTTTTATGGGTTTTATTTACTAAAGTGAAGGAGAGAACTGAGGCATACATATGTATGAGTTTTCAAACATTTGAAGGCATTGCTAATAACAGGAGATGAGAGTTTCCAAAGATCTGACGAGAGATGGGAGTTTTTTTGAACATTTGACAGGAGGAATGGGAGGCATTGATAATACCAGAAGATGGGAATTTTCAAACATTTGACATGAAATGGGAGTTTCCAAACATTTGACATGAATTGGGAGTTTCCAAACATTTGACACGAAATGGGAATTTTCAAACATTTGACATGAATTGGGAGTTTCCAAACATTTGACATGAGATGGGAGTTTCCAAACATTTGACATGAAATGGGAATTTTCAAACATTTGACATGAGATGGGAGTTTCCAAACATTTGATATGAGATGGGAGTTTCCAAACATTTGATATGAGATAGGAGTTTCCAAACATTTGACAGAAGGAATGGTAATACCAGGAGATGGGAATTTTCAAACATTTGACATGAGATGGGAGTTTCAAAAAGGTTTCCATGTTGGCTATATTGGATATCATATCAGTGCCATTTTCATTAAGGACATTCTCAACATTATAAGAAGTCTTTAGGTAAAAACCACATTGTGATATGACTTCTGTTCAGGATGAGTAGCAATACAAATTTTCAAGCTGGCTGTTGTGGCAGCCATATTGGTTATTTGAGTGGCATAATTTTTTATTTAGGACCAAGTAGATCTGGGGATGAATGTATGTGTGTAAAAGTTTTATGTTAAATTGCAACTTCTGCTAACAAAGAGATTGATGATTGATGATGTACAACTGCTGATCTCATAAGCTCTTCTCGTGTATGACAAGTAGCTCTAACAAGGACTAAAGAAAAATGCAAAAACTAAAAATGGCCAGAAATGATAACAGTAAGATACCTGTGTATACTAAGTTTTATAATTATTTACACAACAATAGCTGAAAAACATGTAATATTAGATATTAATATTCTGTAACCCATGCAAGAAGATACAATTCTAATGTAATACTTCTGATGTTAATATTTGCTCTTATAATTTTTCTTTTACTTAGTATAGATGTCTTTCATTCATGAGAACTCCATGGCAGAAAATGAATGTGATGGATCAAATTAAAATTTAAGTACAAGAATAGTTCAAATTATTTAATAAAGTTTGATGTTTGATTTAGCTTGTTGAATAAATTTGTTTTGATATGATATAAACAAATGAAGATGGACCACCTTTATCAAGAGCCAATGACTCAGAGATTCAATGACAATTTTTCATGACCAAATTTTTCTAAAATGGAAATAAATGCACAGCAAAACGTGTCTAGAAAGACCATCCATTCTGTTGACAAAACAGTAAAATAATCTTGCAATACATGTGGCCTCTCAATTAGTTACTTTTAGTATATTTACATCTGAATTTGGAAATGTGTTATCTTAAAATTTATTAAATCCAAATCAAATAAAAGTAATGGATAACAATGTACCATATGTACCCATTTTTAAGTCTAGTCCAGCTGCAAACTGCAAAGATCCAGATTTGCTTTTTCATAATGCACTGGTAGATCTGGGTCTATGTAGCTTTATTTGGAGTGATCAATAAAACAAACATTACAGAGCAAAATCTGCTAGTGCTTTATGAGATGGCTGATCAGTGTCAACGTTATCTGTAATTGGACACAACTTATAAGTGAATGTATACAGAATATCAAATGCTACAATGCCATAAAGGAGTAATTTATTACAAACAAGGCTACCTCATACTGGGAAGTCATAAATACCATAACATATATGCCAAATATTGGATCATGACCATTTCTATGAAATATAATTGACAGTGCTATAATGAGGCACTTTACAGTAGTGACCACTACATACTGTGTATGACATTCCAAATTTAATTACCAGCATTGGATTCTTCTAGAGGCTGATCTATTGGCTCTTCTGTTACTGTAGGTCTGAAAAATACACACAAAAAATGTAAGAGAGTTTATTCTTGGTAAAAACCAGCAGTTCCCATATTCTATATAAATTTTGTAGCAAGAAATATAAGCTCAGGACTGAACCTTCCCCACAGAACCTGGAAAACATCTACTAGAAGGTCAGACCCATACCCTCCTCTAATGAGTCTTGAATAAATTTATTTCTATATCATAATTCTAATAGCTGCTACAAAACTGGAGTACATCTACCAGTATGTCAGATTCCTAACATCCACTACTTAACCTGGAGTATATCAATCAATATCCTGTTTTCCTTTACAGAACCAATTTCTTTATAATTTTCTGCATAGCAATTGATGCATATATGCAATGAACAAAATCCTAAAGAAGTCAACAAGCTACACATCTCCCTTGATAACTTGTGCACATTATATTCCAAAAAGATAGACTCCACTGTAAGTGAGTTACCAAATGACCTAAAGAAATTTAAAAGTGATGCCATCCTCACTGGACATCAAGAAAAAGGGGGGGTGCAAATGTGCTCCTTAAAGGCTGAATACTTGTTTTATGATTGTGTTGGGATTAACTGTCAAAAATGTTTGCTTTCCTGTATAAATTAACCTTTATTTTCCCAACCTCTTTAATGTTAATATTTTTCTAGCTGGTTTCAATACTCTTCACATATACAAGAAAAAATTGCCTATTAGGTAACATCTATTTACTGCTGTTGATTCACAACAAACAACATTTCTTGTTTCAAAACCTAGGGACATTTATTTTGTGAAATAGCCATCAAAGTAAAAACTGTTTTATTTGTAAAATATTGATGCCATGATTTCATTGCAACTAAGTGAGTGACAATTCAAGAATGTGAAGACAACGATAAACTCTGAAACTAGCTTCTTGACAATGAACCATATCTCAGTGTGAGAATACCCATTTCACTTAGATGCCCTGCTATTTTTTATCACATTTATGAATGAGTAGGCTAATTTAAGGCAGTTTAATAATAATATGTACACAATAATAATATGACCAGGGCACCAAGCTCTTACACAGGCTGGATTTGCAGGCCCTTAAAAGTTACTTTGATTCCATCCTCTTAATTTGATTTGATACAAAAGACAGAATTAACATGAGAATACAAAACAAGTTATTTTTAATTCAGTGCATCAATGTAACAAATACTTCATTAAGTCAGATATCAAAACAGGGTTGGCACTTAATGAGGTTCTCAGAGAAATGCTTGCAGATATAACTGTTATAGTAGACTCAGGTGTCACACTAATAGGCGAAGTGGGGGACTAAGTTGCCTAAAAATTGCAAACTTCACTTTCTGCTGTTACAAATATGAAAATGACTTCACCCAGTGACTTTTCTGAGGAAGGCTGAATGACCATATTTTTTTAGATGCTCTTTAGCCTAAGCCAGGTAAGTTCCCCAGTTAAGTTATAGCTCCAGGCAAAATGTAGGCTTCAAGCAATCATATATTTGTTGCAACTCTTGCACATTCACAGGCATGTGTTTTGATAGCTGACTGGCCATTTACCCTTTCCAGTAAGTTAGCAAATCATTGTCCAATTTCTGCAAGTTATCCTTTGATAACAAAATATACTAACCTGTGCTTCAAAACTTATGCAATTAGCAATTTGTGCTTTAAGAATAGAATCAGTAACAAGAATATTTTAACTGCTATGGATACATTATTTTCTTCATTAAAATTAACTTTGAAATGTAAGTGAACCTGTCATGGGGCAATAATGACGGACATTGCTGTGTCTGGGAAGTACCACTTTATTATATTGTCTCTTATAGTAAACCACTGGGCTAATATATTCATAAAAATATACAATTCATAGAGAGCAGAATATAAATATTAATATTAATGAAAATTTAGCTTTGAAATGCAAAAATGTAGGTCAAAAAGATGTGGAACAATGTTATGTTGAGGAATTCGAGAGATTCTGTACAGTCAAGGTTGTATTCTGAGTTTAGTCATTTTTGTGAAAATACAAAGAAAAGTAAAACAGTCTATTTAACCAATGCTAAATGTTATTATAGGAATGTAGACAAATAATAAAACCTTATATTTGCCATCCTATCAATGGACTGTTGTAATGAAGCTATAATGAGAGTGGTTATATTAAGAAAACCCCTCTTTCTCAAAACAGATGCACTTGCATGCTGGCTGTGTTGATTTGGTTGAAAAAAGGATTTAGTTCATTCATATACTGACTTTAATTCTTTAGTGTGTTGACTATGAACAGTTATGGTAATGTTTTATCAGCAACAAAGAAATTTAGGACCAACAATATGATCTGAAAGATGTGTACATTTGCTCTCAAATATGGCACAGGGTTGTTTCAAACAAGTTTAGAAATCTTTTCAACTGCCATTTTATAGTGAACTTTCAGAAAGTAAAAATAAATAATTCTTGATTTAAGGGTAGTTAATTAACCATATTTAATAACTAGCAATTACAATACTGTAATCTAGTTACTTAACATTCATTACAGGATATAGCTTCTGTTGCTTTTTTTTTTGAAGTCATATTGCCAAAATACACTGCACATGAATATGTATGAACACATTAAAACAGTAATAGATGTAAATACAACATATATAGAACTCAAAAAATTTTCTACTTGAAAACAAAGTACTACTTATAACCAATATCAAATGCAAATATGCATACTGGGAAATAGAGAGCATAATTTGCATGTCTTGCTTTGCTTCCCACTTCTTCTTGTTCAGCTCTAGCTTCTTCCATCTGTCAAAAAGGATGTCACTTCTCCCTAGAATTCAAGTCTAACTTGACCACTGTAGACTGACATATTTCATGTTTAAATATAACTAACTAAAAGATAGAACTAAAACACAAATTTCACTTGATGAAAGATATTCATATTTTATTTAATAAAGTGCTACCTCCTGTAGGATTTAGTGACATTTTCACTGATCAAAATTTCTTTGATTATTATTATTTACAGTGTACTAAGAATGTTTTTTGCAAAGAAAATTCCAACAATTGTTGTTGTAGGGTTTAAAGTCATTTTTCAGCACAAGATAGGCTATACATGTTGGCCAGTATAAATGGTGGCAGAAGAACCTGGGAAAATCTCAGATGGAACCACCAACCCATAATAAACTACTGGCAGGCTTTCTGAGGCTCAAAACCATGCAGACAGAGGTGAGATAGCAGTGATCCATAATGGTAATTGCTTTAGATCACTTTGCCACTTGGAGCCACAAATTCCAACAAAATATATGACTTCATTTAAAAGTTAGAATTTCATTATGCTGACTGAATTATCTGGCTGCTGTCTACCGTTTATGGTGAGAACATTAATGATATATCAAAGTTTCAGCTACAAATTTTTATCACAATATCTTCACTTTCAACAAATAGGGGCCACTGTTTTGGTATTTTTGTAGTAAAACAATGGGATCCATGCCTGACCCCACATTGTAAGTGGGAGTTATCAAGAAAATGGTGTATTGTGTAGATTAAGCACAGTGTACAGGTCAATTGATGCTGTTATCTACTACTCCTGTATATCCTTATTACCTGACAACTCTAATCATCGATTTGAATTTTGTAGGGGACAAAAAGGGCAGAGAAAGACTTTCAAAGAAATTATATTGTTAGTCTGTTTCTCAAAGAGCGGTCTAAGTCAAATTCTTACTCTCAGCAAGTTTTACTTTTTAGCCTCACTAATTTATTTGTATCGAGAAAGTTACACCGATCCTCTTGACCTGGAATAACAATTATATCAAATGGTATAAAGAAAGTTACACAGATCCTGCTGACCTACCTGGAATAACAATTATATCAAATGGTATAAAGAAAGTTACACTGATCCTCTTGACCTGGAATAACAATTATATCAAATGGTATAAAGAAAGTTACACAGATCCTGCTGACCAATGGAATAACAATTATATCAAATGGTATAAAGAAAGTTACACCAATCCTCTTGCCTAATGGAATAACAATTATATCAAATGGTATAAAGAAAGTTACACCGATGCTGCTGACCTGGAATAACAATTATATCAAATGATATAAAGAAAGTTACACAGATCCTGCTGACCAATGGAATAACAATTATATCAAATGGTATAAAGAAAGTTACACCTATTCTGCTGACCTGGAATAACAATTATACCAAATGGTATAAATAAGGTTACACAGATCCTGCTGATCTGGAATAACATTTATTTTAAATGGTATAAAGAAAGTTACACAGATCCTGCTGACCAATGGAATAACATTTTACTAAAACAAAATTAGGCACAAAATATGTGTGCAATTCCAGCAGTAATCAGATTCTGCAATTTTATCAATTTCTTGTTACACAGTAAAACCATTATTTAAAGATGACCAACATCAAAGTTCACCAGTCATGCAAGACCAGGTTCTCAAAGCACAGATTTAGTGATTATATAGTGTTTTGACGTGTCATGAGAGACCACCAGTCTGGAAAGACCATATTTTTTGGCAGAAAGAGTTGGTCTTTCCACTGTATAACAACTATTCATCAATCATTTCAATTCAAAAATTTATTATTACCCTAAATTTGAAACATCATAATTTTCCACTTTAAATAAAACACTTGATTCTACCAATTGAGCTATTATGTTTAACTTAAGCAGGTTAAAAAGGCTGATTGATAACAATATAAATAAGGTAAATATTTCCACAAAGAAAATAGGCTTACATGTTTATTATAAGTAATCTGTAGATATATAATTGTAAATGATGTATAAGAACATTGTATGTACCACTCACAAGGTATTTTGCAGATTTTTCAAGAAAATGTCACTGACTTTTTTGTTTTGTAATTTAACCTTTCCATACGTTGCTTTGTTCATTATCAATGCTTTATGTCATTTGATCCATCCAAATTTATTCCATTTTATTTAATTATTCATTATTTTTAGAAAATAAATAATACTTAGAATTAAAATAGTGACATACTTTATTTAGTTTTAATATTCGGCAAGGAATTTTTCTCAAAATTCAAATAGTTTTTCAACAAATATAAGTACAAAACAAACTTTCTGAAACTCAAGGAGTTTTAAGGAAACCCTAAAATAATTGAGGAAATTTCTAGGTTGTAAGAACCATGAAGAGGATGTTTTAGCATGATACTTATGTGGAAGATGTACATCTACAGATGTTGGTGGCAATTTGAGTAACACAATATATCTGCATATGCCAGTCCAACCCTAACAAGTGCTGACTAATATTATCATTGACAAATGTGTGAGGCATCACTTGATGTATTCGAAGCTTGACAGTTATAAAAGCCTGATGTCCATCAGCTTGCTGATTGCCATTATATATCATATACAAATTCATAACATCAACATTTTTCAATAATTGTTCATGAAATTGTTTTCAGCATATACTAAAATATTGTTACTGACTTACAAGGAGCTAATGTCCATATCAATACTTTAATGTTATGTTCAGTTCATAATAATAAGATGGAGTGGTTATTTCTGCATCAGTAACAGGTCACTTGATCAATGTAGATCACTTTGACAACAAAGAAATCACAGGAGATTATACAATGCAGTTGCTAGAAAATGTACATTGCCACTAACATGTACATAACTTACTTCACTGCAAATGTCTCATTCAAGAAAAAACTTTGCTCTCTACAGATATGGAATTAATTTTTCAACCTTCAAATGGGCTAATTCAAACTTGAGAATAAAATATAAAATTCACCAGCATGCTTGATTCTTGCATGCAGTAAAAGGTTGTGACTGCCCATACAATGTAAAGAGAGTGTCACAAAATATATAATTATTCCATGTCACTTAATTCTGCATAATTGATATATCAGCATTATCATTATTCCATATCACTTAATTCTGTATAATTGATATATCAGCATTATTCCATATCACTTAATTCTGTATAATTGATATATTAGCATTATTCCATAACACTTAATTCTGCATAATTGATATATCAGCATTATTCCATATCACTTAATTCTGCATAATTGATATATCAGCATTATTCCATATCACTTAATTCTGTATAATTGATATATCAGCATTATTCCATATCACTTAATTCTGCATAATTGATATATCAGCATTATTCCATATCACTTAATTCTGTATAATTGATATATCAGCATTATTCCATATCACTTAATTCTGCATAATTGATATATCAGCATTATTCCATATCATTTAATTCTGCATAATTGATATATCAGCATTATTCCATATCACTTAATTCTGCATAATTGATATATCAGCATTATTCCATATCACTTAATTCTGCATAATTGATATATCAGCATTATTCCATATCACTTAATTCTGCATAATTAATATATCAGCATTATTCCATATCACTTAATTCTGTATAATTGATATATCAGCATTATTCCATATCACTTAATTCTGCATAATTGATATATCAGCATTATTCCATATCACTTAATTCTGCATAATTGATATATCAGCATTATTCCATATCACTTAATTCTGCATAATTGATATATCAGCATTATTCCATATCACTTAATTCTGTATAATTGATATATCAGCATTATTCCATATCACTTAATTCTGCATAATTGATATATCAGCATTATTCCATATCACTTAATTCTGCATAATTGATATATCAGCATTATTCCATATCACTTAATTCTGCATAATTGATATATCAGCATTATTCCATATCACTTAATTCTGTATAATTGATATATCAGCATTATTCCATATCACTTAATTCTGCATAATTGATATATCAGCATTATTCCATATCACTTAATTCTGCATAATTGATATACCAGCAGTCAAAACATATCCACTCTTGAGATGTTACCTTGCAAATGTTGAGGACATTTATTACAAACCAGAATTAGATTTCTTATTCGGAGTCACTATCCCATCAAAACTTAAGAATAAAGTACTCAGGTTGCTACCAACATATTTATATGTACATCTTCCTTTGGAGTCTGATATTACCAATATTTATTTAGTTTACATCAATACTGAATCCATACTATTACTCACTTTTAAGAAAATTTCACAACTATTTTAAACATACATTTTAAGAACAGGTTTAAATTTTCTCATTAAAATAAAAGTCATAAACTTAATATCTACATCTAATGTTATGGTTTAAATAATGATTTAAGATATTTAATCAGATATACCCATGTCAGACTTAGGTTCAATCTTATCCGATTTCAGTTTTAGCTGATTAAAATTCAAGTTGGGTTTGGTGAAATTCACACCTAGTATTAACACATCCTAATAAGCCTACCTAATGAACAAGGTATGTGCAATATGAGTTTATACTGGCATTTTGTTTTTTGGTTTTTTTTTAAAAAAACTATTTCCAGTTTGGAATCAAATTGTAAAATATTTAGTAATTTCCAATACTATAATAATGATAACTATAAAAGATCATAATCCGTAATCAAAATGTAAGACATAAGTCATGACAGCTCTGTTGGAAGAGCACCAGGCTCATAATCAAAGGATCATGGGTTTGACACCCGTTAAGCCAGATTGAGTCATCTGCCTCAGTACTTTTTTCCCACTTGCTTAACATGATCTGGCCATGTCAAAAGTACCAATAAAACCAACAAAACTCCATAAAAGTAAATTAATTAATAATTCCATTCTGCAAAATTGATTAGGGTATATGATGATCTTCCAATGATTCTGGCACAAAAATGGCAGGCAGTTCATTAAATAATTTCCAACTTCAGGTGTTGTTCAGGTTGTGAGACCAAGAACACAAGGCAGTGCAAATAAATACCCATGCAGTCCAAAACAGATGTGATCAGTTGCCATTGTTTTTCAGGTAAACTAAAAAAGATATGGTGCAGCCCAACCAAGCATAGCTGGTACAAGTTATAAATTTGTTAACAGATTCTACAGCCCATATTATTCAAATATATTGTGTTTACTACTAAAATGAAAGCTTGTACATATAATTATTACAGAAAAATGCCAAAAATAGATTCTCACCACCAACTATAGTGTTAGCTCATATATGGTAAAAAATTACAATGCAATATCTTCACTTGTAGTTTGTCACTTACTTATAAGAGACAGTGAAGAAAAAACAGTAACAAAAACCTGTTTGCTCAACATAATCTTGTACTGATAGGTAATTTAAGTAGTATGAGGTAATGTTGCCAGCAAAATACTAAATATGCGCAACTATAGGTACAAACTGGACAATTAAAGCCAAAAAAAAATGTCAAGTGACCTCACTTACACAGACCTGAAAAATACATATGATCTAAGACAGTAACATTCAGTATATTGAATCACATAAATTTGGCAAATAGATGTCAAACATTCATGATAAAAACAGACTTTAAAGAATGAAAACACTGCAAGAGATGGAGACAATCAAACATTTAAAAGGCATATGTATATCTATAAAATAATTGAACAATAAAAGCCAAACTGAGAAAGAATAAAGTTACAAAAAAACAAATAAAAGTCTGCATTTCCAATCAAGGGCCATAACCCTATAAGAATGGGAACAAACAAATCCCTCAAAAGTCATGTTTGTACAGATCTAATGTATATACAACTCAAAATGAATGCAATTATTAAATTTTTCTTCTGAGATAAAGTAGCATTTAAGCAGATCCAAATTTAAACACAAATATAGACTGAACTTGAGAAAGCACAAAACAATTAACAGCTTAAAGGCATACAGTGATAATTAAGACTAACAAGCACACTGAAAAGATCTATAGTCCGACGCTAAATCTTCATTTGTACCCCTCTACCAATTTCAATAACTAAAACATTTAATGTGATAAAAACTGCACAGAACTAAGTCAACTAAATCATTGATTTATAATTTCTAACCTGACTGTGACCAGATTGACACAAAAAACTGGCATCCACTTGCACCTTTCATGCTTAACAAACTTTCCATACTAACAGGGGCAGTTTATTTGCATCCAACAACATAATGACCTAATTCATCCTATTAGGTAACTGCCAGATAATTCCATAAATTACCATAATGTTGAGTTTGGAATTATATTCCTTTGCACAAATGTACATATTAATTAAACCGCTTGTTAAATCCACATGAAAGGCAAAATTTTTTGTTGTCATTCTTTTCCTTTGCTTGATTTGATACTGTAAACATCAGAAGCAGATGACATATGTATGAAAATCTTTAGTTGTGCATACACCCATTTGCTGAAAATGGACTGGTCCAGGAAATGGAAATGGGTCTCAAGCATGTCTGTCTATTATACTAAAAATTTACATTAAGCACGAAACTCGCAGACGATGATGGTGTTATGGCCATCCTACTCACCTTCAGGTTAGAAAATATAAATCAATGAATGAATTGACTTACTTCTTTGCACTTTTTATCAAATTAGAGGTTTCCGTTATTGAAATCGGTGGGGGGGTACAAACAAACAGGTTAATTGACTCGAACTATAGTATGTCTAATGCCATTCACCCTTTCATATTTAAAATACAAATTAACCCATGAACAAATAGCTTCTCTTAAGAAGAGGTTTACATCTAACTGTCATTATGTAATTCTCACATGTTTTTATTGTGTTAGTTTTTTTTTTCAGGCAACAAGTCCCCAGTCCAGAGATATTATTCTATCCTTGAATCTGTAACTTGAGGTCTAAAAAAAAACATGATCCCAGTCTGATACTTTAAGTCACATCCAACAATCAGAATATCTTCCTTCTTTGACTTTAACTGAGACTGAAGGATATTAGAGCAAGAAAGGACAAGGGAATTAGGCAATAACAACAGGCAAGTACTACATAGTTAAATTAGTTTACCCCTGCCTCCAAAACATTTTAATAACAGTAATACATTCCCTGCTGTCATTTGTGATGCTGAATTTGCCAGCCAATGGGAAGTCTGAGAGCCTATGATAAGCTATCGAGTAAAGTTACCATTGTTGTCAGTAGAATGTTTTAATGCCAACTGAATGATGAGTTGACAGCGTCTTTGGTTAAAGAAACTGGATCCAAAGCAAAAATGAAGGTGAAATAATGAGAAGCTGGAGTGAGAATGTCAGAAGGCAGCCTTCATGATGTCAACTCTAGAACAGTTATTCAAAAAGACACAATATGCAGCTACAGCGCTGACTTTATGGACTCAATTTTCGTGAATGAAAGGTCTCTGTCAGTGAGAGACTGAAAAACTCTTTAAAAATTCCTAATAAACCACCTGGAGCTGAGTGCAGCAAAGAAACCTATCTTGATTATCTCTTGCATAAATATCACTGATTAGTGGCCCAAATGATAATATCAACCTCAGATGTGGGAGGTCGCAAGCTCGAACACAGACTGAGA
Source organism: Potamilus streckersoni (assembly GCA_016746295.1). Taxonomy (NCBI): domain Eukaryota; kingdom Metazoa; phylum Mollusca; class Bivalvia; order Unionida; family Unionidae; genus Potamilus; species Potamilus streckersoni. The sequence goes on along the minus strand of JAEAOA010000698.1, from coordinate 1,893,518 downwards.
CATAATGAAGACTCCTAAAAATGATGCTAGAAGCTGCCTCACTTGGTTAGGACTGCTTGGCCTGGTTTCAAGAAAAAGTGACAGGGTGGGAGATGATGCTACATGTCTGCAGCATGTTGCCTCATATGTCTTGCATCACTATAAATGTCACACTATAGATATTATAGCAATATGACTAAAAAATTGTTACAGTTATATTCAAAATCCAAATCACATACACATAAACACATACACACACAGACACATTTCTTCATTTTGCTGATGCTGGGAAAAGGATGAAGACTGTTTTAATTCCAAGATTCTTATAGGAAGCTTCACTGTAAGACTTATAAGGAGGTATAAATAGTGATCAAAGAACATATAAGAGGTTCCACCTTAGCATTAACTAGTGAGGGACTGCTATCTGGAGCTTAAAGTACCTGATCAGTTTGAAAGAAGCAGGATTGATCCAATAGTGGTGCCCATAGAAAATATTAAAGTGTAAGAGATGCTTGTTCTATAGCCCTTAATTGTGGATGCTTAGCTGTCTTTTCTTTGATGGAAAAAGAAGAAAATCTGCAACTGCTGTTAAAGTTGGGAGTGGGGAAGGATAGGATCAACACATTTATTACAGCACCAATTACACAAAATTCTCTACTTGGCACTGTAAACCGTGGAGGTGGAATGTCTTCTAGTAAACCTTGAAGGCTGACTGCCTCCCAGCCAATGAAATACATTTGGCAATTCTGCTTGAAAACTTTTCCTGGTGGATAGATCATTTCAGTCAGGTGTGAAGGTGGAGGATTTGAGAACTGCTGTGCACAAGGGACCCTCCATACTGTGACAGTAGATCCCTCCTCATTTGTTATTCCTTAGGAACATTGACCAACAAGTCAAGGATATCAATAAACCATAATTTTAGTGGTCAGAGTGGAGTTACCAGGATCAGCAATTACTTGGAAGTCCTGACTCTGTGAGGATCCAAAGGGATTTTAATGAAAGGCAGGAAGGTATAGGCATACATTCAATCCCAGCTCAAATGAAAGACATTCACCACCCACACTCCCTCATTTGCCACCAGATACACATAAAGTTGAAGCTTGTTCAGTTTCATTGCACATATTGGCCTTTTCCAAAGATGAAAAAATGTCTCTGCTACCAAATGATCATCCAATAAATCCCGCTTGCCACTGTCTTTTAGAAAATTTCTTTCCCTAGAGAAAATATTTCACTCCTCAGAAGCTGTCCAGATGGTTCAGAGCTTTTTAAGCTGTCAGAGTTGCAGGACTACTTCCACAGGCTCTAAGTGAGACTTGAAAACTGTATTTGAGGCACTGGTAAAAAGGACAGAGTGAGGTTCATGAATTGGACTTCGGGTGAGAAGCTTGTTTTGATTTTTCCACCAATTCAGATAGCAAAGAAACCTGGATCCTAAGGAAATCCATGTGGGCACAGCATCACATGTAGCAAGAAAAGGAGGGAACACATATGAAACCATTCATGGGGAATTAAGTCCACTGGAAAATTTCGACTGCCCAGTACACAGAGGAATAAATGAATGCAGAAGGATGTCTTCACATCCAGTCTTGCTAAGTGAGAAATTGCTTTTGAGATTCTGCCTATAGGATCGTAGACTGTTCCTTAGCAGGTGAAAAAATTCATTCCCACATAAACAAAATTCTGAGAAAGAATAAGATCCAATTTATCTGATTAGGAATTAGGTGTATTTGAGATTCTGCCTGGAGGATCGTGGACTATTCCTTAATAGGTGAGACAATTAATACCCACATAAACAAAATTCTGAGAAGGAATAAGATCAAATTTATCTGATTAGGGATAAGGCTTACTTGAATGACCATCTCCCTACAGTGAGACAAATCTATCATAAGGGCAGGATAGTGTGCATCAACCAGCCATCAAAGCATTGGAGCAGGCTCTAAGAGCAGAAGATAGCTGAAAGGAAGAGCCCGTACTTAAATGATCTTCTATCCCAGACAAACCTGGAGAAATTTTTTTGGGGCTGGGAAAAGACTCAGTCATTTGGTCTGATGGCATTCCTAACTAAAGTGGCTGTCTCCATCTTGTAGTGCTTGCCCAGACGAAATTTGTTCAAAGGGGAAAGATTAATTATGAGGTGAAACTTTTCCCCCCTCTTTGAAACCAAGGAAACAAAAGATTGAAATCCCATACTTCTCAAGCTGTTAACTCTCTCTATTGTGCCCTTCATTAGAAGGAAGTACACATATTCCTACAGAGATACCAGGTGAGACTGGTAGACTAGATAGTTGATCCTTGAGAGAAGTCTAGCTGGTAATCCTTTCTTTTTGTGGACAGGATCCTTGCAACATCTGCAAGGTCCAACCAAGCCTCTGAAAACAAAATCAACACCTACTGAAAGAGGGAAACTTTGCAGGAGAGACTGTGAATCCTTATGAGAATATGGAAGGGGGAGGGGTTCATCAACTTTTCCCATGACCATTCCTGCCACCTCATCATGAATATGATGGTGGAAAGGGATTTTATCCTATGATATGTCTTGATTTTGATTGTTTCCCTATTTAAACTGCTCAGAAGAGGGTGGGATCTTTAAACCTTCCAGAATAGGGGCATTCCTTGACTGGTTTATCACGGTTCATTACTGCAACCAGGCAGTGGTGTTGCTGGTCCCATCAATCATGAGATTATACCTCTAAATAATGTATCTGAATTGAGATGAAAAAGCTCTACAGACAGCACTAGAGACATTAAGTCACAATGTCTTGTCTAACAGTCTCTGCAAGGCCTGGAAAGGATCCTAGCCTTCAAAAATCCCACATTTACAGCCTTGTCAAAGTTCAAATTACATCCATGTCAGTATTCCACTAGAACGTTTATCAAATTTTGTTTAAGTTTACAAAAAGTATTTGGTGGGGCAATCTAATCCTAGTTGGACCCATTCAATAGAACATACATTATTTTAAAATATAAGCAGAACAAAGGTGTTATACTGTTTCCTACTTGGGTTAACATACAAAAGGAAAAATCCATAATCTTGTTCTTTAGGTTACATCTTAAAGTTTTTTTCCTTTCTTAAACTTGCCAGGTTCATTTCCACCATACAGCCAATAAATCACACATCTATCCTGAAGTTCTGAAATACCAGTCTGAACTTTGCTGTCACATGTAAATAAAATTAAAATGAAGAATTTACAATGACACATCAAGTACAGATTTGTTCTTTGAAAGTTTAAAAAAAATTGTGAGACAACATACAGCTGACATTATACTTGATACACATGATTTATTATCATTGATATCACTATCGATCAGTGAAAATGCACTTATATATTGTATGATGGTAGGCTGACAATTCAAGAATCAATAATGACTCTCATATGTAAGGGGGAGGACATCTTACTGCCATAACAATCAATGGTGTGGAGCTATGTTCTGACAGCATCAACAGGAAAACATGCAGCCAAACTTTACACTGGAAAAACAAAAGGGCAGGAAATACTTATCCTGAAAGTAATTACTATTAGATGCATGAAACACAAGAAGCGACCACTTTGCTAAAAATGTACTCTCATTTTTCAGAATCAACTAAAATGGACACAGACCCCAAAAAATAAAGCAAGGACTGGATAGAAATAAAGAAATAAAGCACAATAATAGATAAAATTGTCAGTAGAAATTACTAAAGACACCTAAATTGACAAAGTGGTAAGCATCAAAGAGAACACATATAACAATGCACAAAGTCTATGGACAAAAAGGAAAATATCCTTACTGTTGACTAAGTACTCTAGACCTCCTATAACTAAATGGAGGAGGGAGTAATGTCCTTGGACTAACATCAGGAAAAGATAGCAATACAATACAGCAGGTATTGTATTACTGCTATTAAATATTAAATTAAGATAGTGAGGAAATAAAGGTAACTAAATTTTAAAAGGCTTCTGTAACAGCCATGCTGGAGTATATAAACAATTTATGTAAACACTGATTAAGATGAAACTTTCATTCCATCCATAACCCTACAATGATGGGATAGGGCTATAGGTTCACAATAGCAGAAATAGTGTGCAATCTTCATGGAGGGAGGGAGGGAGGGAGAGAGAGAGATATAGAGATAGACAGAGACAGAGAGATAGAGAGAGAGAGAGACATAGAGAGACAGAGAAAGAGTGACAGAGAGAGATATCAAAAAGTTGTAAAGGATGTACATCAGATTTAGTCCAACACATCACCCCCCACATGTTGATAACTGATGCACAATTTGGGGGTTTGATGCCACCTGTTCATTAAAATGTAAGAAGTTTGCTGCATGTAAATCTGTCCTGAATACAACATACAGCTTAGGCACATACTGGTACACCTCTCCCCTGATAACTTGCACACATCTTGGTCCAAAAACAAACTTCACAATAAGCAAAGGCAATAGTTACTGAGAGACGTAAAAGAAAAATTTAAAAAGTATGCCATTCCTACTAGAAATCTAGAAAACCCAAGGGTAAGGTTGGGGAAGCAACAGGAATTATCCAAGAACTAGTTATTGAGGGAGTGGTGGATTTGGTAATAGTCATCATATGTATCCCTGAAATTCAAAATGGCCACAGGACATTGAGTTGTGTTATTACACATGGATTTACAAAAGTGATTAAACATGAGAACTGATCTGGAAATATTCTGTATATATTGCCAGAAAAGACCATTCAACTGGTGGTAGCTCAGAGAGATACAAGAAATACTAGTATGTATCTAAAATGAAAACCATTGTAATGGGGATAGATATCTTTGCAAATATTCCTCAGTTTTATGAATAGGTGAGTTCAGACCCTCAAATCATCCATTAGTATCAATATAGGTTTTGGAGGGATGATTTATCAGACTACAGTAGATGATACATGCAAAGCCACCAAATTAAGCTGACTAGGTCCCATACTCATGAAATTTTTTATTTAGAATCTTCAACTTAAGCTCAAATTTCAAAACAAGATGTCTGACTGAAAAGCTTAATGATGTCTAACTTCTGTAGCACTTCCTATACTGCAACCAATACATAAGTCACTGACTTCTGCAATAATAGTCTATATAAACTGACCTCAATAAAAAGGTCAACACTGATTATCAGTGCATCAAATAAAGGATACATTGAGTGACCTGGTTGTGACTGAAATGTTTAGTTCTATTCATCATGCATCTACAGACTATGTTAGATGAGTGCAGGAAACTGCACTAAACATAAAAGTTAATGTAGGTCAATGGAACTGGAAACATAGGTCAAAGTGACCTACATATGACTTATGGGTGCAAAAACTCCATGTACCAAGTTATCTGACTCTGCAGAAAAAAATGTCCATGAAACCAAGCTAAATGCAAAGGTTAACCCAGATCGTTTTGATGGAAAATATTGATCAGTACCTAATTTTGACACATTGTCAGAGAAACTAAACTTTGTATAAACTCTGACCTAGAAAATTGAAGTGTAATGAAAAGGAAAGTAAAAATCAATGAAGCATAAATTACATGTCATACTGACTTAGTATTCATTGAGTACTGTAATATTCCTGATGAAATAGGTCATAGTGACATAATATTCATTGAGTACTGTAATATTCCTGATGAAATAGGTCATAGTGACTTAGTATGCATTGAGTACTGAAATATTCCTGATAAAATAGGTCATAGTAACTTAGTATTCATTGAGCACTGAAATATTCCTGATGAAATAGGTCATAGTGACTTAGTATTCATTGAGTACTGTAATATTCCTGATGAAATAGGTCATAGTGACTTAGTATGCATTAAATACTGTAATATTCTGATTAATAGGTCATAGTAACTTAGTATTCATTGAGTACTATAATATTCCTGATGAAATAGGTCATAGTGACTTAATATTCATTGAGTACTGTAATACTCCTGATGAAACAGGTCATACTGACTTAGTATTCATTGAGTACTGTAATATTCCTGATGAAATAGGTCATAGTGACTTCATATTTGTTGAATACTGAAATAGTCCTGATAAAATAGGTCATCCTGATTTAGCTTTCATTGATAATTGTAATCCTTCTCATGAAATATTTACATATAAAGTCTTGTGACTCTATAAGCATTATTTTTCAGAGATAAAATGACCTCAATGTGAAACCTAACTCAGTGTTAAAACCAGAGATAAACATCCGCAGTCCATACACCAGACTTGCTTTGCAATCCAATCAATATGTGGAAAGATTCTTGGAATACACCCTGCCTGGAATTCATAAAACTGTTTAAAATAAAAAACTATGACCTTGTTTTTAAATACTCAATTGTCTGAGATAACAGTTTTGCAGAAGTTAAGGATTGCTGAACTTGTGAGAATGTTCCTGAAGGTGTTCATCATAGAAATGGTTGAATTATTTCAAAAATGATAATAATAACCGATATGGCCAGTCAATGATCACTAAACCTGAAGATGACTCAATGAGTTTCAAAACAATAACCACATCAGTTTTATGAAACTATACATCATTGTGAAATATCACATGTACCATATATACTCAATTAGTAGCCAGATCCAACTGCAAAGACCCTAAAATCCCATCACATAATGTGCACATATATCTTGGTCTATACATTTTGTTGTGAGTGATCTGTAGACAAAACAATATCTTTTGCAATTATGGCAGATCAAGCTCAATATTTGCAGCTGTACCCAACTTATAAATGAGTATATATGAAAAGTAAATTCTTTTTAATTACTACCACATGACATGTCTATTGAAGTTGTCTGTCAAAGCAACAACAAAACCTCATATGCAAGTTATATAACAAATTAAGCTTTTCTCACAAGCAAATAAGTCACAACCTAAAATACTGAGTATGTTTTGTGAAGACTGATATACCATTAATATTGTTTATAAGTTGAATCTGTCAGAAAATGCAGAGACACATATCTGCTATTACATTATATACCGGAAGATCTAGGTTTATGTAGTTTGTTAGGCATATTTAGTAGAACAAACAAAGACCCTGATCTATCTGTTGGTTCATTATGCAATGGCAGATCAAAATCTATATTTCTTGCAGCTGAAATCAACATTAAAGTTAAGCAAGCATATATGATATTCATCAGAACTTACATTAATGGATTCTGGAATGATTCTTGTTTTTCTTTCACAGCAAGATTCTTGTTTATTGTATCTTTAAATTTGTATTTGGAAACAACCATGAATTCCATCGATTTAAGCAGTACATTTAGTGTAGTTTAGGCATATTTTAATGCCATCATATCAATTCTCAGTCTTTTTTTTAAAGACTACAAATTCAAATCCTAGCCTAGAAGTAATAAAAGTCTTGATCATGGGTAAGAGATTTTGTTTCAACTAATCACACATGATATTACTCTGAACAATCATTTCTTTATGAATGCTATCGAAAACTCAATCTGAACTCAAATTCAGCTTTATTAATTGCAGGCCAGATTTATTAAAATTCAGTGATCAAGGAGATAAGGACAAAAAAGTCATAATTTAATCATGCTGACTTCTCTCTATTTAAATCTGTTGAATTTCCAGTTTTGGATCTTTGAGCTTCAGTTAAAATGCTCAGAAAGTTTCATGAATACAGGCCTATATATTCTGCAAGAGTAGGTACATCCTGAATACAACATGTAGAAATAAGAGAATAGAATGGTCACTCAATACATTACATATACATTCTACGTCTATGTGGACAGATGAATAGTTACGTACAATTGAGCTGCATACATTGTGGATCGTGTGAACTTTCTGGGCATGCTTGCAAAAACAATATAAGACAACTTTACAACATGTGATGTACAGTAGTTCTGTTCAATACAAAAATCTTCATAACATGGGAGGGAATGGCAACTACAATATGGGACATAATGACCTACTTCTGCAATGAAGGTATTACAATGCAAATTAAGATGCATACCATCACCAAGATGCGTGATTCTTTATAAAACATAGTTTGTACACAATATGCAAGAAACTTATGCAATCATGAACTCAAAGCAGAAACTGAACCTAAGAAATGTGAAATTTAGGTTACAGTTACCTTTCTGAATAATGTTGTACTAACTGAGATGAATAGTCATCTAGTTTAATAAATCAAGTATGAATGGTTAAAAAAAATTTTAACCAAAGCTTGTGACATGTGAAATATGGAACATAGTGACCTACTTATGTGATGATGGTGTAGTACTCATCATGGTACATCCCCTTACCAAGATCTAGGACTCCAGGTAATACAGGATGTAAACAGGGTGCACAAAATCTCAGCTAAATGCAAAACATAACAAAGAATGTGCAAATATACTATACAGACAAAAATAGCCCTTATAGACCCCTCCCCATGTAAAAAGTTGTTATGAAACCCACTCCAAACTGTTTCCTAGGACCTAGGAAGTGAGAATGGTTGAGAAGCAGTGAGGTTGGACATAAATATATGATTTTATGTATGGAGGCAAATGCTGGATGTAGTACAATGGCTCTCTACTTCTCTGAGACAATGTAATAAAAATTTATCTTGTCCAATTGTCAATCATAGCATGCTTTTGACAGACAGACTTGTGCATATTTATATGAACATTATCTTAAACTGTCAAAGTAAACAGAAACTACATGTGATACGCTTTACATTATTTACGTGTTCATTTTTTCCTCTTGTTATTTATTAAATTCTGTCAAAATGTGTTATTTTCCAAAAGAAAAAGAAGGCACTGGACTGAATGTGAAGACATCATAGGCTAAGACCTTCAAACTGTAAAGTTAATATTACTGAAATCTGGTGAATGAACATAAAGTATACAGCTCTCCAACATTATAACGTTATAGTCAAGGTCCAGAAATGCTGTCAATGTTATGTACCATATTGTTGAACAGCTAAAATGATCAAAAATGTTATGAATATGTATATGTGCTGGGGTTAGGAAGGAAATAGGTTCATTCAGTAAATTATGAATTTACAATGAAATTTCCCAAAACTAGCCCATCTGTAATTGGCCTTTTTTGGTCTGGCCACATATTTCAGTCCAAAACCAAACCATTCTTGAAATAAAGAAACCTGTTTAAACTGGCCACATGTATCAAATGGTTAAAATACTTTTGTCCTTGCAATGTACAATTTCTGTGCAAGGACTGTAGTCTCATTGTCACAGTGACTTACTTCATACAAATAAATGTTTCCTAACTATCTAGCTAAGGTTTTGATATGATGTAAAATATATAATAATGACATGAAAGTCTTCAAGTAATAAAAGTACACTCTTTAAATTAGGAATGAAAATAAAGATATGTCCATAAGTACTGATGCCCCAAACAATATAATGCCTTGAAATTAAAGTTCTAAGCCAAACAGAAGGCTTAACTCAGTTTTACTGTAGAACAGTGAAAATTTAACTTGACCAAGGTCTTTATAATGTAAAATCTTGTATTAAATTTAATTTCAGTCTGTGAAGCCCTTACAAATTATAGATTAGAAATTCAAGAGTAAAGTTCTATGTCAAACAAGGGCCATAAATCCATAATATTTTGCTAGAAAAAATAAATATCCAACCTCCCATAGGTATTTTAAATGATAAGTTTTTGGTTTTAGTCTGTTAAGTTCTTCAAAAGTTATTTAACCCAAATTGCAAAGCAAAGTTTGAAATCTACCAGGGGTCATAACTCTATATAATTTCCTGTAGTGGCCATATTGTATGTCAGATAGGTCCTATTTCATTTAGGACAATATGGACAGCATGAGAAGTCTTTTAGCGAAATTCCCATATCAACATGACCATCCACGAAGAAAGAGTAGAGATAACAAGATTTTCAAATTGGCAATAATGGGAGCCATTATTGGTTGCTGGATCAGCATCATTTTTATTTATGAAAAAATTGCACTGAAGTAAACGTGTGCATAATGTGTCTTCTCTATCCTTGAAGTAGTTCTGAAGGAATAGCAATAACAAGCACATGGATGGATGAAGTCTAATGAATGACAGACAACAGGCTATAGCATAAGCTATTCTGCCCTATTAAGGCTTACCAAATACCTCCTCAAATTTACTATCAAAATTGACACATTATCTTATGAATTAGAATTATACAATGCCAACTCCCACGAAGGTTCCATAATTGAATATTGAGCTGTGTACTGAGAAAACTGTCTCTCGAGAATACTTGTAAGTCTTATTGTTTTCATTTGTCAAAAGATGACATTTATGCAGTGATTGAATATAGAAGTGAAATCAAGAAAAGTGTTCTTTATGTGTAAGTGTCCTGCCAGAGACAGGTTCTACATTATTACACAAAGACTTCCATGAAACAAGATAATCTGATACTATGCGTGAGAATATACAGCAATACTTACTTGTTGCGATATGTGGGTATGACTCTCTCATCATAAGGTGTTTTTGGTGGTGGCGTAGCAGGCTGTGCTAGGTCTTTACTGTTGCGAGAGTTTGATATAAAAAGGTTAGTATTTGGATAAGCATATACTCAATGTGATATGTGGTGCTACATGTACATTTTGTGGTCATCTAAGTCAACTCAAATTCTGAAATATATGAAAATGTTTTCTGATTGGTCCTATGATAAAATATGTGGCAGTAAAAGCAACAATTACTGTGATTCATTCATTTTCATGAAAAACAATCATTTTTGTTTTCCAGACATGGACATTTGCATCAGTACTTAAATTTTTGGACAAAGAAGGGGTCCTGTTAGCTCCAAGAAAGGACCATATGGTCATTAAATTCAATCCTTGTGTCAATATAAAATCTATGAAATACAGCATGAATCATTGTGAAAATACAGCAATTGTCAGAGATACTGATGCCATTATGGTGTTATGACATACACTGAAATCTTGCAAAATATATAGATTTGAAAAATATCTCATATTTGAAAATTTGAGTATGTTTATGGTGATTTTATTCATCATAAATATGTATAATTGTTTATCTAATGTTAAAGTAAAATTCAGTTTGCAAAAGAAAAATCACCAAGATTGTCCTCAATTCCTTTGATACAAAAGCTCCTCTAAAATTCTGTACACTATGTTTTTTTTTCATGAGGCAAAGGTCAAGGACACATCATAAAGATTACCCTATTTTTTCCAATTGGACAATCGTTCAAATGAACAACACATAAAATCCTTGATTTTGTACAAATTTCAAAATATCAAAAAGCAGATGGAAATTAAATATCACAAGCATATCCCCAAATTTTACAGTAATTTGTTAGACTGCAAACAATGAACTTTTTAGAATGCTAAGATTTACTGACTCTTAAATGCCAGAATACCCCACCCCAAACCATTCCTCTACAAAATGCTGTGATTTTTATTTATTAAAATCAGAGCTGAAGATAAGAATCTAAAACTCACTGGTTTTAAACTGCATTTTTAAAAGTGAGGCTTGGACACATTTTCTGTGAATACAACAAAACCTAGTAGATGCAAACTTGTGCCTTAATTATCAACTTCAATGAGTCTAGTTAAGTGTTCTCTCGATGACCAAGTACAATCGTTTCAAATGTGCATGAAGCATGCTTTAAGTTAACACTTTTTGTGCAATTTAATATATTAGAAAATCTTGTACATGATTAGTTAAATTTTGTTTGCATTAAATATATGTAAATGTGACATTTATCTATTAGCTCAGCAACATTAGATAAAATCATTAAATGAAAAATTAATTTCAAAAAAATTTGCTTTAAAAGAATGCAACGAAAATTTATATCATAGATGACCACACTGCAAAAACTAGGCTACATAAACTGACTGAAAAATCATATAAACTATATGACTTTTTGCAGTGTAAAATCATTTTTGAGTTGTGCTGCAAGTACTCTGGTGTCTACAGCAGAAAATAAATTTATTATTGTTAATAACAGGCAATTATGCTGAAAATTTCTACCTTTAGACTATGTGAAAACTACAAGCTAAGAGAAAAACTTAAATGTATATACAAGTGTATAAAATGTGCATAGGTGACTGCCATATATATTTTTTAAATCCTTGGACTGTCATATCTTATATCAAAATACCACTAAAGTGACAACTGATTTCATAACCATGTAAAATTAATACTAAGTGAATAAAATTACATATTGAATAGTGCACAGTATCATTTGTATATATATAACATCAAGTACATGTAAATTTAAATTCTGTATACACACAATCCTAGGTGAACCTGACAATCATATAGATCAAGGGATGTTTTCTGGATGCACAAGGGTATAGTATACTAAATCCATACATTAAGAGGGATATAGGTATGCATTAGATAAATTGTTAATCCAAATTGACAAAGTGTACATTTATTACTTTTAAAAAAACTTGGAACCATTTCAATCTTTAAAAATGTTACCAAGATTAAGAAATCTTTTCTCATCTACTTTTTTGCAATGGTTCATCATGTATACCATACAAAAACCTGTTACTTCAATCTGTTATATACTTGAGCTAACCAATACATTTGAGAACAAAATAAAAGAAAATTTGCTGGTTCCAATTGAATAATATACACATTTCATCTCGAGGGTGAAAAACTCTAATATTTTCACCCACTCAATGAAATATATGTTAATTCACTCAAAGATAAAGGAAATTCATAGCGATTAAAATAAAGCATTATTCATTGCTATAACCATCAAATAAATTTAACTAAATACTCTCCTAAGTTTATGAGAAACGATACCAAAAAATATTTCTTTAAAAAGCTTTATAGAAATGCCCAAGGAGTTTTAATCCAACCAAACAGGACATGATAAAGAGAATCATCAATCCACCCTAAAGTGTTAGGAACAAGAATTTTATATTAACTGAAGATAAAGTTAAATCAAACTTGATATAACCAGATTTTTACTTTATGAAACTGTGTTCCAAATGGAAAACCTAATTCAATACCCAAAATGTAAAACAAACCAACCACATTAAGAAACAATTATAGTAATAAAAGAATAAGACAAAAGTGGCAGACATCAAGCTTCTACTAAATACATATAAGATAAAGAAAAAATATCTTTCATAATTGCATAAATATGCTATTTGTTCAAAAGATATTCTAGAATGATTCAAATATGTGCTAATAACAGAGCTTTTCACTGTAAGCTTGCTGTCCTTATCTACCACATTTTACTTGTACACAGAACAAACACACTGGAAGACAATGCAAAACTTAAATAGTAGCATGAAATACTGTAATCATGGCTTTATTTCCTCCTTCAATAAATAAAACTGCCAATAAGCCAGGCAGAGCTTATTACTTTTGAAAAAAATCAGTCCTTTCCTAAGCCCAATTTTGTTCAAATTTTATCTGTAATTGCCCTACACTACCACAGAAATGCTTGTACTCCACATGATGTTTCACATTAGTTTGTAAATTCTAACAGACAAGGTGTTACAGGAAGCATACATAAATGCACAAAGTGGCTGCCTTTCACCAAGAATTAAGCTTACATCACACATACAGCATCAATATATAAAGTATTTGCAAAGGATTCTTATTTATAATGTACATGAATCCCTATATATCACTGATAGTGACAATCTTTTGCAAGACATGGCACCACATACTCAAACTTTCTGGCTCAAAACAACACATGATACCTGTAGTGTATTTTCATCACTCAAATTAAGTTGCCATGGTAAACAACCAATGTATAATTATGACTTTTTCTAAATAAGGCTATAGACCACTGAAATGTTCAGACTTTGTGATCTTCCGTTTTTGTGCTTAAGTAGTATTGAGAAGCGAGACAATACTCTGATGAGATGCAAAATGTTTTGAGAGTTGAACTAATACATGAAGACCTAAATCAAATTTGAAGCTTAGAATATACTTACAACAGACAAAATAGGAATGTTGGCAGTACAGTAAAATTATAAGCAGCGCCAGAAAGTTCTATGGCTATTATATCTGTCAACACTAATGAACGGAATGTTAAATTTTAAAAATCACAAACAGTTTTATTAAAGAGTTTGGTGAGCACACGACATAAATGTGCATACATGACAGTGCTTCATCCAAGACATGAAAATGTGTGAACTGCTATTAAATTTAATGCCCCTTCTCCTTTTAAAAAAAAACAACAAAAAATGAAAATTGTACACATGTGATTTCCATTAGCCTAATAAAACATGTAACTGTTATTGACAATACAATTATTTAAGTTTGTTTAGATCAACTTCCAAAATCATGAATCTACTGACATTTTGCAACTAAGTAAATTAATGAGATGCTTTCAATTGCTATTTAACTGTTTAAAACACTCTGTTAACTGTACATGACAAATTTCTCAGATGGCCAACTGATCAGAGATGCTATAAATATAATGAAGATAAAAAGCTTAAAAATCTATGTTTGATCATTAAATGTTATTTATCATACAAAACATTTTCTGAAACATACCGAATTGGTTCTTTTTCATAGATTTTATTCTTGTAACAATATGTTCCTCTTCCCTTAGAAAGAGATCCTTTATGAAAATACAAGAGCAAGATAACTGCTTTTTGTGTAAAAATCCTGGAGAAACGTAAAAGTATTTATTGTACCAAATAATCCGAAAGAGCAATTGTGTGTATATGCACATAAGTATGTATATACAGATGTGTAAAAACATGCATACATTGCACACAATGTATATACAAGATCTTTTGTCACTGATCATTTCAAATTTAATTCAGAAAGAAAATAAGTTGAGAAATCAGTTTTGAAAGTTTTTTTTATAGCAAAAGAATAAAATTATACAACGAGTTTTAAGCATTTCAATTCAAATGAATTCAAGCAAGATTCTATTTATTTTATGAAAAATTATTCAGTGGTGAGAATTAAATGTCTTTGCAGATACTAGTCAGCTATGAAGAGTTGTATCCCTTAGCCTTACTGCTGGGTTTCAAACTATAAGTAGAGCCATTTAAATTGTGTATATTGGATATATTAGTTGTTTTTTTTGCTATAATATTACACTACTGAACATCAAGTATAATTCTATTTCTGAATCACTATTTTTTAAAAAAAATGGAAATATACTCATACTTTTTAATGTACGACTTTCAAACTTTTCTATATTTAGTTAGTAAACCATCCCCACATGCCAAGTGCATTTTATAGACTGAAAAAAAATAACATTCTGTGTCATTCAGATTCATACATGTTTGTTTTTTTAATTCTCACATGGAAAGAAAAACAGGTTTCCTATTTTTTAATTCAGTGCCTACATTTTTCAACTGCAGCAATTAATTTATTCCTCTGCATTAAATTTAAATGTGAACAGTAAACTAGTAAACATTATACCAGGCATACTTCCAGACTTGAACTGGTTTCCAAAATTGAAGAAAAGCAATCAGCAAGCAGGTGTATTACATTTTAATGCCTATAGCTTGATGTTCATATTTAGCAGCATATAATGAAGGATTTAACACAAGGGTAATAATGACAATACAAAACAGCTTTTGAAATTTCATATTAATGAAATCAAGTGGCAAATACATGTGCACAATTTCAGTAGCAAAGCCAACACAGGGCACAACCAGTGGAACCAGTATTAGGTGTGGGACACATGATACTCACTTATGAATGGGTAGGGGGCGTTCTTCATATGGGATGACAGGTGGAGGTGAGGAAGGGGATTTCTGTGGACTGTAAATTTTGGATACAATGAAAATGAATATGAATGATTCATAAATATGAAAAAAAAATGCTGTGACTTAAATTCAACAACTGTATATACTCATGGACAACACCTATACCTGTGAACAGCATAGAATCAGATCTGCAGTTTTATATACACTTGCAGATCTGGGTTTATGTTATTGATTCTTTCTATGATTTAAGTGAGAATACAAATGTACGCTATGCCTTTCACACTGAAAAAGATATATTCAAAAGGTAAATAAGGCAATGAAAAATAGTTGCAGAGGATATGACTGATTACATTGGGCAGCCTTTGTGATGCAGACAATATCTTTCCATCAATACAACTTTCAAAAGATTCATGTAACTCAAATGATTCAAAACTCGACTATGGTCCCTGGTTGTTTTAAAAATCCTCTATACAAACAGAAAGCTGGCTTAAGAAAAAATGTCAGATTAAAAGATTATGACTGTATATACCAGTAGATAGATTTTTGGCAGAATAAAGAATTTTATAGCAACAAAAGGATGCATACTACTTATTCAAAGATTTAACTTACCACAAATCTGGCAAATTTTAGTACAAAATAATGCAGTATCAAACATAATCTGTTGGATAAATATCTTAAATGTTTAGGGACCATAAAGGTCCATTCTGGCCAATAAACTTCACATAAAATAGAATGTGTCAAGAAATACAATTTATTGGTGTTAGCTTCTTTAAATGTGCAACTGTTAGTCAAATATGTACAGTGCTTCATGAGCAATATGACATAATGACACTTTCCTGCAGAAAGGTCAATATCAGTCACATTTTCAATAGATTTTGAAGGAAATAATGTCCATCACATAAAGAAACAATTTTAAAGCAATTTTATGTCACAGAAGTATTTATACTTCATATATGCATATATAACATTCATTCAAAAATGTGGGGACATCTATGCATAAATAAAATATGATCAAGAAGTGTTAATAATCTGTACTTTTCTTCATTTCATCAAGGTTTGTAGACACTTAAAACTGCCATAATTTTTCCTTATACATATATAACATTTATAAATTCATTACTTCTTTAAGTGTACAATTGCAACTATTATTCTGGATAATATAACTGCAAAATACAGACTTTGGATTTTGGAGGTCAACAGCATATTCCAATCTATGAATGCTTACAATATGTGTTTTTATTTTTTTCAACTGCATTACTTGCATTTGCTGATGCATTTTTAATGCATAGATTACAGGTAACTATTCCAAAAAATAAACAATTTCATACAAATATGGATAGGAATAATACTTAATTTTTGCAAATGAAAGGAAAATTTCCTTGATAAATAGACAAAGATTAAAAAAAGATATTATTCACTGATCAAATTACTGTCTCCACAAGACTGAGTTTTGAAATGGTCAGTTGTTGTTGTTGTTGTTGTTGTTGTTATTGTAGGGTTTAATGCTATTTTGCAGCACAAGATAGGCTATACATGGCAGCCAGCATTATTGGTGGAAGAAGAATAAGGGAACACCCTGGATAGAACCGCTGACCCATGGGAAGTTACTGGCAAGCTTTCTCACATACCCACATTGGCCAAGCACAAGACTTGAATCCATGTAGACAGAGGTGAGATGGTAGTGATCTGTAACATGAGTGCTTTAGATCACTCGGCCATTTAGTGTTCCCCAAAATGGTCAGTAAGACATTAGATGCCAAAGGGATAAAAGGAAGTCACAAGGAAAAGCTCGAGCAAAGGAAAATTTGCATTAACTTGCCCTTGATAAAAACAAAGGCAATTCTGTTAAAACAAGAGTCATTGACAGTGGGTACATTATAGGGTCCTGCTTACTACAATACATTCAGCAGGACCTAAACTGATAAACTTGTCTTGGGAAACCCAAGTTTAAAGAATCGGAATTCTGGCAGCCATAACCCCTTTAAATGACAACATGGAAACCTGAAATCAAAGTCAATCAAGTTCTCATCAATATAAAGATGCCTGCTAAATCTCGTTGAAATCCTATATTCCATATTAAAGTTATTCTATAGAAACCAAAGTTAGATGGATAAGAGATAAATTAACTGATAAATTAGGCAGAAAAGGAATCAGAGAACAAAACTCTTCTAAATGACAAGTGGAATTCTAATAATAAAATTAATTTAAAGTCTGATCAATGTAAAGGTTAATTTTGTTCAAATATAAGATTTATTTTAAAGTAAAGCAACAGAAAGCAAAGTCAGGAAAATGGGATCCTAGGGACCACAATTCTTCTGAAAGATATTGTGAAAAACTGAAAATTTGATTCAGTCTAGATCTCGGCTGTATAAAGTTACAAACCATATTTGATTGAAATCCAACAATCCTTGGAAAAGTAATGCAGCAGAAACCATAATTAACAGATGGAAAATTAGAGGAGATAACTCCTGTAAATGACATCCTAGCTGCATAGAGTTGCATGCCAATATGGTCAAAATTCAACAAGTATTAAGGTTATGCTCCATAAACCAACATAGATGGTGAACAATGATGGGACATAACTCCTGAAACTAATTTAGTGGAAATTATAACAAAGGCCTCCATAATCAGTCAAGGTTTCATCATAATCAGTAAAGGCTTCATCAATATCAATACAGAACTGCATGCAAAAACTGGTTGAAATCCAACAACTTATTTTAAAGTTATGCTGTAGAAATCAATGTTAAGAGAATGGGCATAACTTCTGTAATTGATGTAACAAACACTGGAAAAAGAACTCCTAAGGCCCCAACCCATAAATGTGCCCATCAGGAGTCCTAGCATTAATTTTGGGAAATCCAGGCAGTCATTTCATTAAAAGTAATAAACTTCCATACTGTATATAATCATATTTCATCTTCCTTCCCTAAAAACCTATGCATGACTGCAGTCAATAATAAGTAAGATCTCATTAGAATAAATGGTATATCCATTCCTCAGATTTTAAACTTTGAAATCCTCTAGCATGTTTGGGCACCACAATATCCATACACATATTTCCTCATGAATTATCTGTATCTTTCTTTTGTCTTTATCTCTACCACTACCTAATTAGAGTCAAATGAACTGGTTTTTTGTCAGGAACATATTTTTTACACTGAGAAATTAAATCCTATGTATCAGTCTATTAAATTGGTGCCATAGTAATTTTCTTCCTACCCATGTCCACAGAGAAACATCAAGTTCAAAACCGTCCAAAACTTTGATTTTCCAGAATATTTCAACATAATTTAAATTTAATTTACAATTTTCTCTAAAAATTCTTACAATTCCACAAAATCCATAATGGCTGGTGTCTTGGGGACTCATTCAATTTCTCTCATTGAGCCATGTGCCATATCTGGCTGATATCCAATATTTCTTGGTAAAGAGGAGCTTTTGAAGCCAATTATGCATATAAGGCCAGGCAATCAGATACCATAACTTCTCCTCCACAATCACATACCTTAACTACTCCAAACACTGACACAGAAGACTGGAAATAAAACACTTTTGCGATCATAGCAATATAAAGCTGCACACAAAATCTGGTAAAAATCCAGCAAATCCTTTTTGAGTTAAAGGTATAAACCAAATAGTTGACAGAAAGATTGGGAGGCACTGTGATTACTACACTATAGGGCTCTGCCTAATGTACTGGGCTGGGTCGAAATCAAAATGGAGTTTATGTGTGAGATAGAGAACTGTGATTAGACCAAAGAATTACTTTTTTGAAAACAGTATGTAGCATGTAAAATAAGTTCCTGCTTATTAATTGGGACCTTGAGACAAAAACACCATGAATAATGATCAATGCAAATATATAGCCCATAAAATGTGCATGAAACTATAAACTATGACCAAAGGTATGATAGACTCTATATCAGATATTTTAAGTAACAGTATATAATACATGGTTTATCACAAAACTAAAGTTATTCACTATAAATCATACAAACTACCAACTTTCTGATGGCTGGTAATGGTCTGTCATCATAAGGCGTCCTGGGTGGGGGTGAGCTTCTGGGTGGAGACGGTGTCTCTGACAACTCCATTAACCGAGGTGGTGTTGGCTGCCTTACTGATTCTGAAATTGAGCAATAAGACATTTATTGATGGTTGCATCTATGTACAAACTCAAGGCTACAGACCAGTTCTGTTTGCATGTGAGCAGTGCATAAACATCACACAACCAAATTAGCATGAGCATTAAGGTAAAACCAATGATGGATATTCAGATCTCTCTCTGCTCCTTGTACACTTAGTAGAATTTACAGCATTTGGTTTGGCGTGGTGCTTTACAAATTTCTACTGTTTCCAATACAAAACAAAGATCATGATCCTGACCTAGTGTTATGCTTTTGAGCTTTATTGGCACACCTGGCATTTTATTTGTTCCCCAACTTATTTCAAAATGAATGATTATAACATGACACAACATTCAAGTACAAATGAATGGTAAAGTCTTTTATTTATAATGTAATAAAAATAAACCTTCAACCTGAAGAAAAAAATCAGAGTGAAATATATTAAATCAATCTAAATCTATGAAGCAAAAACAGAAAATGGCTCTCTAAAAAAGTCCAAGATGGCCTGGAGGAATAACTGTCAAAAGTTCATAGAAGAAATTAAACAAACTTTAACGTGACCTAGATTTTACAGACACACATTTTTGTCCATGTCCATCTAAAGTTTGTTAAGTCTCTGAATGGCAATTGTTAGTGTGTACACTGGCTTGTAAGTTGAGCTAAACTGCAAACTACACAGACCCAGATCCGCCATAACACATAATACACCATAGATCTGGGTCTATGCAGTCTGTGAGGAGTAATCAGTACAATAAACAACACAGACCATGATCTGAGGTGGCACATTATGTGTTGGTGGAAGATCAGGGTCTATGTTTTTTTAAATGTATTTTGCTTATAATTGATCATATATATATATATATATATATATATATATATATATATATATATATATATATATATATATATATATATATATATATATATATATATAAATAGTTTAATACAAACAATACTATCATACAGGTTAGAGAAATTAAATTCATACTCTACAGAGTATCCAACCCAGGTCTGCAAGTAAATGGCACCCATCACCTTGCCTGCACGCACCAGCCCATATACTGTCATATACTCGTGGACCTGGGTTTTGAAACTCTATAGAGTACGAATTTAATTTTTCTAACCTGCATGATAGTATTGTTTGTATTAAACTAATAATTCTGCCCACTATTATCAAGATTCTACTACAGAATCCAGGGATAGCACAGTCTGTTTTGTCTGGTATATATTTATAATTCTTTATATATAGATATATATATATATATATATATATATATATATATATATATATATATATATATATATATATATATATATATATATATATATATATATTGGCTCATTCAAGAGTAACCAAAAAAAGAGTGAAAACAACAAGTTTTGCAAGTTTAAAAAAAAAATCATTTATATCCCTAGAAAACACAGTGAAAAGGTGAAAATATGAAATAGGACTTATAGTTTGCAAAAAAAATCCAAACATTTATCATAGAATTGTGAAAAATATATGTCTTATCAATAAATAGTTCTCACTGAATCTAATTTGAATCTCAAGCTGGTTGCAAGATGGAGGATGATGATATCAAAGTCTTCACAGAAATGTCCAGAATTTCACATTGAACCACAATTTGTACTGTACTGTTCCAATTTAGAATTAATGTCACTGAATGTCTTTGTCCTAAACCACTTGTGTAGTTCTCCAGAGAATAAATTATTATTTTATATAGCTGTCACCTCTAACAAGACACATCTCTGGGTCTACAGAAAATAAAACTAATTCCAGCACAAGAAAAATAGTACTTTCTTCTCAGAGTATAAGAATGACTCTGACCATTTCACAGGGACAAAGATGTCACTTGATGCATGCACATGAAGACCACATGGTTATTTCATCTAACAACTGCAGTACACAATGTAATCACCTTTATTTAGAATATGACCCTGGCCACAACCAATCATTTACACTGATTTTTTATCCAGTCGGCAATCTAAAACAAATGTGTACATAGGCCGAGAGTCATATTTATGTTCTAAATAAGCACAATGTTTCTTTCATAAATATCAAATCCCATGAACATAATTATCATCATAATAAAATATAAAAATACAAAAATGAAATAAAAAGAATTCAAATTTTATTAAAAAAAAAATATATATATATATATATATATATATATATATATATATATATATATATATATATATATATATATATATATATATATATATATATGGTAATCAAACATAGGGATGAAAACATTGATAATAATGTACAGCCCCTCAAGAGAATGACAGGACTCATGAAACATTGCCATATATTAATATGTAATTTGGAAATTTCACTTTATACAGACAAAGGTATAGATTGCAATATATTTATTGACATCATGAGCATAAAACAATTAAAGACTCCGGCTTGGATGCAGTAGATTGCCGGTTCGAACCCCGGCTGAGTCATGCTAAAAACTTTTAAAAATGGTACTCACTCAGCATTAAGAGGTTAGTGTTAGGACAGGTCAGCCTGTTGTCAGGATAATGTGACTGAGTGGCACATCATGCTACATGTATGCAGCATGATGCCCCAGTGCTAGATATCACTATAAATTGTCACACTGAAGACATCATAGCAATATGATTGAAATTTTTTTTAAAGCTACATTAAAAATCCAACACACACACACACACACACTCACAAGTTCAAAAACTGTAACACTTAAAAATAAAAAATAAACAATACAAACTAACCTATGAGGCTGAATATGGATGTTTCTGTTTAAACTGAATTTTTCATCTTCCATACTAGTAAACCCCATTTTCTATATTATATTCTGCATCATTTAGAAGTAATTAGACTTAAAAGCATGACTCTGATAAAATATATTTCATGTATTATCAGCCTCTGATTTGCTTGTGTAACATTACCAAAACAAAGAACTCTAATTAAAAGATTACAGAAAATGGAATTTGTGATAGAATATGAAATAAGCAGTGAATCTGTGGAAAATTTGAGAAATTGAAATGACTAATGCTACACCTACAGTCATCAATGGATTAAGATTTTAAGCAAAGACAATTAGTGGAAAGAATTAAAAAAATACTGAACATTCAAATAGAAAATTCTGGCATATTCACTAACTTACATTAGCTTAGCCACAATGAGAAAATAAATATCAGATCCCTGTTTTTCGTTAAAATTATAGACAATAACTCATACTACAAATAAAATGCAGTTCTTTAAAATGATATATAGTGGATTCCACCAACTTTAAATGTAACCCCATTTTCTCTTAATACAATATTTCTGCATGTTCCTCCTGACATTTGTTGTACTCTTTTCTTCAATATAAATCTAAAGAGCAATGGTTTAATCAAGCTATGTGTTTGCAGTACAAATTTCTGTACCTATGAAAGGGAACAACATATTTTTCAATCTTTAACTCACTCTATTTCACTCACAAATTTCTTCATTTTTTGATGATTTCTTTATTAAATGATGGAGGTATTGCAGGCAGAAATTTTGGACAATCTAGCATTTTCTTAATTTTACAGTAAATTTCCAGAATCTGTGTTAGATTTAGTTTTACCAGATAAATGGATATTTAATCTATACATAATGCATTGCATCATGCAAAAACATTTTACATTTAGAAACTTTTCTCCAAAAGTGACCTTTAATTAACTGATAAACACCAAAGATTACCTGTAGAGCTTGATATTAATTTTAAACCTGCTTGCTTTGACTAAAGCATTATCCGACTAAACCAACTTTGGATCAAAAGGAAGAGAAAAGACGCAGTTGCAAAAGATCTATTTTGTTAATGTAAAGTTAACACATTTATTTAAATATAATGCTGACAATATACAATACAGAAAGATCACAAATTGAAATTTCTAGATATAAACTTCAAAAACAGGACAAAAATATTTGATTAGAATTTTTTCTCGACAAAGGTTTTATTATTATTTGACAAAAGCAATAAATAAAAAAGTAATATTTTTTTTGCAATAAAAATAATACCCGCAAAAGGTAAGATAATTTGAGAATTAAATCATCAAATATACTTTTATTCATTCCTTATGAATATCTTAAAATAAAATAAGTGATCTCTGATCAGAACAGCCAGCAATCCTCATTTTACAAAAATCCTCTACACCTCTTGTCATATCAACAGAAATCCTCTACTAAGCTGGTACTTGTTATATTGTGTCCATACTTCTTTTATTCCTAGTCTTCCTTTTGTTTTAAAATAGAACCCATATTTTACATTTGACATTTCACCCATGTAGTCAACACATAAAAACAAT
Source organism: Potamilus streckersoni (assembly GCA_016746295.1). Taxonomy (NCBI): domain Eukaryota; kingdom Metazoa; phylum Mollusca; class Bivalvia; order Unionida; family Unionidae; genus Potamilus; species Potamilus streckersoni. The sequence goes on along the minus strand of JAEAOA010000698.1, from coordinate 1,869,540 downwards.
CATAAATCAGTCTTGCTTAATGTTATCAAATACAAATTAAATTATTCACGATTTGTTATACAGAAAATAATTGAGCTATGGTCTCAATAATAAAACAAGATTTGGTAAGTCCGACTAGATTTATTTATTTCAAATAGTTTTTTTTGTACATATACTTGCTGCTTAGCGCACATGAGGTGCAAGCATCTATTAGACTTGAACAAATTAAGATAACCTACTCATATCTGAGTAGATTGATTAGAGCTTTGTTCTGAGTAAAGGATTGATTACATACATACTAATGTATAAGCTGAATAATTTAGGAAAGAATAAAAGCCTGGAAAACAGTAGGTCAGGATAAGGTCTAAACTACGGAATATATATATCATTATATATCAGTAATGTAGATATACAAAGATAAGATCCCATTCCTAACCTGAATCCCCAGCACCTCATGTACTAACTCCCCTCTGAGATTATGATTATCCATTCAGATGGAGTAGCAATAACTTTTCAATAACTTTTATTATTGAGACCATAGCTCAATTATTTTCAAGATTTTCAATATGGTTAGACTTATAGGTTGGCTTACATACAGGTCATGCACTTATTAATGTTTACCTATTCAGTTTGGGGGAGGGGGTCAAATGATAGGTGAACATGCTTATATGTGAGTATATACAGTATTTCAGCAAACATCTTGTAATTATTATAAAGCTTACAAGAGCTAAATAGTGTATAATAAGAATTTACTCATGTGTGTTAAATTTTCAACAAATTTTCAACAAAAGAAAATCCTCAAATTATTTTCATCAGTAATATAAAAAACAACGAAAAAACCCACATGCAATCACCCAATAAGATAAGTTCTTTAACCTTCAATTTGCCCTGAACTAAGTTTTTTTTATTTCTCTTGGGCAATAATTAATATCAAACCATAACCTCTACCCAGTAATTACAGAGGGTGTGTGTGTGTGTGTGTGTGTGTGTGTGTGTGTGCACGTGTGAACATAGCTTTAACAATTTTTTAGTTGTATATGCAGCATAACAGTTTATAGTGACGTCTAGCAATGTGGCATCATGCTGCAGACATGTCACATGATGTCCGACCCAGTCACATTATTCTGACACCAAGCTGACCAGTCCTAACACTAACCACTTAATGCTGAGCACCAAGCGAGGCAGCTGTTAGTACCATTTTCATAAGTCTTTGGTATGAATCAGCTGGGGATTGAACCCATGACCTTCTGCATCCGAGGCAGACACTCTAACCACTAGGCCGCTGAGGCAGTCATTACAGAAGAGCTTTATTTCTTGAAACAAGAGCCATCTGTTCTCACATAAAATATCACTTGATTAAACAAAAAGATGGAACTGAAATCAATAAAAGCCTTACATATGACATTAACTGAGTTCAATTCTGCTTCAGAACAAATCAAGTTAACACAATTATACATATAAAGTTACATATTTTTATATAATAATAATAACTTATCTACCTACCTAAAAAAACTGGCTGAGGGTGTCTGGACTGAAAAAAAAATAAGAAAACCATACAATATAAAAATGAACTACTGATTATTATGAAAACTTCTCTGCACTGAACATATAAGTATATAAGCACTGAATATATTGCTTTTTTTACTGAACATTATTGTGGTACAAAACAGTATTTTAAACAATAACATGCATGTAAGTCGCTTCTTACAATGTAATACCAGCCTTAGACACACAAAAATCTCTGGAAAAATTTGGTCAAAAAGATGTTAAATGTTAGTATCTGTGAATTAATTTGACTTAACAAGTACCAAGTCTTATTCAGTATTGCACATTTCCACAATTTTTTGAAAATCCATGTATGGGAGTCCAATATAAATTAAAGAGTGTAATTAACTTGCCCAGATTATGTAATAAAAACTAAAATTTAAATGAAACTCAAACATTTCATGCAGCTTCACAAACAACTCCACTGCAGATGAATGAAACATATTTCTAATCCTGACACCAAAGAGATAAAACTGTCCCCTCCCTTTGTAGGCAAATCAATTAACTATGTGGATGCATGAATCTACTTATCCATGAGTATATGCTTACTAGATTCACTCCAATAAGCAGCTAGACCCAGGCAAATCAATTAACTCTGTGGATGCATGAATCCACTTATCCATGAGTATATGCTTACTAGATTTTCTCCAATAAGCAGCTAGACCCAGGCAAATCAATTAACTCTGTGGATGCATGAATCCACTTATCCATGAGTATATGCTTACTAGATTTACACCAATAAATAGCCAGGCAAATCAATTAACTCTGTGGATGCATGAATCCACTTATCCATGAGTATATGCTTACTAGATTTACACCAATAAATAGCTAGACCCAGGCAAATCAATTAACTCTGTGGATGCATGAATCCACTTATCCATGAGTATATGCTTACTAGATTTACACCAATAAATAGCTAGACCCAGGCAAATCAATTAACTCTGTGGATGCATGAATCCACTTATCCATGAGTATATGCTTACTAGATTTACACCAATAAATAGCCAGGCAAATCAATTAACTCTGGATGCATGAATCCACTTATCCATGAGTATATGCTTACTAGATTTACACCAATAAATAGCTAGACCCAGGCAAATCAATTAACTCTGTGGATGCATGAATCCACTTATCCATGAGTATATGCTTACTAGATTTACACCAATAAATAGCTAGACCCAGGCAAATCAATTAACTCTGTGGATGCATGAATCCACTTATCCATGAGTATATGCTTACTAGATTTTCTCCAATAAGCAGCTAGACCCAGGCAAATCAATTAACTCTGTGGATGCATGAATCCACTTATCCATGAGTATATGCTTACTAGATTTTTTCCATTAAACAGCTAGACCCAGAGTATATTCTCATTTCTTTTGAAGTTATATACTAAAAAAGGTTACCAATGATAAAGGCCAACTTATCTTTTACTTACCCCTGTTGTTTCCAGAAGATCATTTACATTGAGATCTTTGTAAACTTGAAGCCTGTATTCATCCATTTGGACTTTCTTTAACTTGGCCTTATCATAATCCTCATCTTCTACAGCTTGTCGTTTTTCCACCTCATATTTCCCTAATTTTTCTCCTACCTGACACAAAAAGATAAGTAAAAATCATATATTCATTTAATTATAACTATATTATTACACTTTATTTCATACACTATTATTTACACCCAAATACCAAGAACTCTTTAAATCGTCAGCAAAATAACATTAAAGTTATTAAAACAAAACTTCTCTACATAGATCTGCCAAAAGAAAATTTCTTGGAATTGCATAATCATGATATAGACAGGGCTTGCTAGCAAACAAGGAGGTAAACATGTCAAAAAACTATGTTCAGTAACTATATACTGTAAATGGATGAATATGAGTTCAATGCAGAATACTGACGAGAACTGTTGATTTTCATGCACAAACTCCAATAAAATGTAATGTTTATGACTGGATTTCAGTTTGTCTTATTTACCTATCATAACATGGCATACAGTTACTTTTATAAAAACCAGCCTTTCTTAAAGAAATATAATGACATAACTAGATTATTAAAAGTTAATCAGAATCTTTAAGAGAAAATTAAAATCTTAAACTGTTTTCCAAATTGCTATAGTTACCAAATTTAACACACCTTTTGAAGTTCCTGAATTGTGTGCTTCAATTTCTTTGCATAATCATATCTTTCCTCTGAAACAGAGAGATGGACATGATTCTGCTAGCTGTAAATGTATTGCAAAATTTAATTTCAATTAAAAAATTTGGATCACATGGCAAGTCTTCAGAACTGTTATTATAACAGTACATAAAGACAAAGGCTCCATGAACAAAACACACAATTTTTATTTAAGTATCATTTGCTTTAATTCTTATCACATGTTATGTGTTAGAAATTCAAAGTTTATTTATTTGAAATTTTGAAATAATTTTGATATTTTTGCAACATTTTACTGGTTTCTGGAAAATCAATAGAATATACATGTAATAATAACTGCTGAAAAACAAGACAAACAGCAGAACTAAGACAACTCAGGCACACATAATATTTAAGAAAATTGTAAAATTGCTCATGAATGCTTTCCACTCATAAAAAAAAATAAATAGCATTCACTTAGTGGTCTATTTTATTTGCAGTAACAATATTTTGCAAATTCCCAGTTTAGTGGGTCTGCTACTACTTGTATTATAATTAGAAAATTCTAAATTTCTGACTATTTAATATTGTGGATAAAAAACATATACATTTGGATTCACAATAATGGGAACACTCCTAAGTGATTAATAGTCAGAGATTTACCTAGTTTATAATAATTCTGTCTTATACAACTCTTTTGAGGTACTACCAATATACAGACTTCTCATTATCTTTTGAAGTAGCCAGCTCAAAATTTAAAGTACAAGAACAAGTCAGTGCAATAATATAAATTTTAGACTGTTCACCCGAAAAAAATATGGTAATTTAGCTAATAGCTAGTTGACAACAAGAAAGCTGAACAAGAAGTGAACTCATGTTTAATAGATGAATAAATGAATAAGAACTCTGTGAAATCAAAGTACCATGGTATATATTTTTTTAATATTTTTTTAAAAAATGCCTTCCGTAGGTACCATGTCTGTTTAAATGGAACAGCCCTTACAAAATAGAAGTAAATATAGCTGAATTTAATTTTTGTGTTTAATGTTTACAAGTTAAGTGATTAATTGTCATAGATAATAATCAGCATAAATGTGAAATTTTAATTTGTATGCAAAAACCAGACACATTAAAATTTGAAGAAAAAAAAAACAAGGAATAAACAAATTGTGTTTGTACAGTATGAATTGAAACAAGAAGACCAAGTGAGTCTGATACCTCTCATCTCAGTAGATGACATATGTCAACTTGAAAATCACACATGCACTGAAACATTTAGAGAACACAGTTGCTACATTGTCTGTTAGTGATGATGTGTGTCACTTATCTTCCTTCTCATGCCATATATACTAGGTTAATTGCCAATCCCAATAAAAAAGACTGAATATAAAAAATTAAAAAAATTAAAACACAATTTCGAATGCTGCTTTGAGTTTCCAACTCATGATCTTAAGTTTGGTACCATGATACAAAGAAGGACAAATATGGGGGTTTATATTCAAGAGTAGGATGTGAATAAAAAAAAATGAACCCCACCCCTAACAAAATTTGGATCTGCAGTTTAAAAGAAAGTTTGAACATTAAAATATAAAAATGTATTTTACAAATTGGATGCTGCCATGAGTTTTGAGCTTGCAACCTCCTGTTTGGCTAGAGTTACACATAGAAAGAAAGACAAATGGGGTGATGATGATGTGTGTGTGTGTGTGTGTGTGTGTGTGTGTGTGTGTATGCATGCATGTGTATGTGTGTGAATACAACTTTCTAAGCATAAAAAGAGCAAGCAATTTACACTAAGCCAGCACTGTCCTCTGGATCACTCCCTGCTCCAAGGGAAAATGATGTTGAGTCATAACTGTTTATAGTTACACCCTTTAAATATATATACTTAATTGGCAATATGAGGGGAAATAATTTATTCAATACATCCTTATCCTCATTGAGTCATAACATGTAGACAAAGCTGTGACAGCTCAGTGACTTAGGCATCAGACTTGTGACCAGAAAATTATGGTTTCATTCCCACCATCTGATCAGCCAGGATTGATTACTGAATTCTACAGGATTTTGTTAAGGTCATTGAGTTCTTTACTCTCAGTACTTAAGTCAAGTAATGTTTCAGTAAGAAAGCATACTGAGTTCTTTTGTTTTATTACAAGTTTAAATTACAAAAGTCATTCAAATAAATTTACAAGTAGCAGCATTAAATATGTGAAATGCCATAAAACAATGTGTACCAAATATAACAAAAACATGGCAATATTAACTGCTGCTGAATTCTTTTTAACCAAACATATCAAGATTGCTTCAAGATATAAAAGTATAATTACCCAAGAGGCTAAACTGCATCATTAGTAAAGTTCTCTTTTTATTTACTTTGTCCTCAGGACTATAAAAATAATTCATTATTATCTTATAAACTGGTCAAATAACATAAATGTATTATCAAACTATCATCAACTTTGAGTGTTACTTACTTGTTAAACTCTACTTTATCTTTCTTCAGTTTAAATAGATAATCATAGATTACAACACGCATTATTTTGTTTTTTTTATAACTTTTTAGCTGAAACTTATGCAACTTGTATTCAAAAATATTAATTTTTTGCAATCTTTTAAATTTTTGTATGCCTGGGAAAGTACCCTAATCTCTAATTCTAAATAATCCTTATCACTGGCTACTTTCCTTGCCTTGTGTTACACTGGCCTGGCAAGTAGTTGCATGCACTAAAGCATATATGTATATTAATTTCAATATAAAATTACTATAAACGAATCTCCTGACATTCCACAAGTGCTATAATAAATAATCTAACTCATTAAAGATCATGATATGAGCTTGCATATCAAATCTGATTAGAAAATATTATCATTTATTTGGAAGACTTTATCTTAAATGTTTTTTGCAACATTTCATGCATATCTATAGAAATGAACATTTACTACATAAACAGGATTGATCAGGCTTGTTAAACCATTTATTCACTCATACTGGTCAAAAATAAGGCAATCTAAGTTGCAATATCAGGTCATTAATACACACAGATATATATAATTAACAACTGAACTCATCTGAGATTTTCATGTTATGTTATTTACCAAGTCTGAACAAAATTGGATCAGCAAAATGTTTACAAATCAACCAATCAAATGCATATTCACCTCATTAAAATATTCCAATGTCACTTATAATCAAATTCATTCAAAATGATAGAAAGGATACGTACCAAGTCTAATGAAAATCTAATGTGAAATATGTCCTATAGCCATCTAATTAGATTATCTCATTTATATGTATGAATGTTGCTTATAATGTATCTCATCAGAAATCTCAACAATATAAGCAAGTCTGATCAAAATTTATTTTAAACAATGCAGACTCAAGAATGCTCATAAGAATCTGGTGACAAATAGATGGATGATGGATGACAGACACAGGGTCATCCCATAAACTGACTTGGCCTTTAGCCTGGTGAGATAAAAAAAATCCATTTTATTATTGAAAGATTTTTTTATTAATGAAAAGCATTTATTTTTGAAGAATGTTACCTGAAAAAGGACATGATACAAAGTCATATCTCCATCATTGTTTAAAATGTTTGTCAAGGTGAGAACATTTTAATTTGATTGTAAATGCATCTTACGTATCACAGCTTCTTGTTTCTTCTTTTCCAACCTTCGGATAAGCTGTGCTATCTCTGGGTCCTGGTACATGTCAAAAGCCAAATCATCAAGTGGTGAAATATAATCAGGCCTTCAAATAAAACACATGACATTACTGACATGACACTTTAGACACCTAATGTATATTTTTTATATTAAACAAGTGCAGTATGGCTGTATTAAATCAATACATAATACCAGCAAGGCTATAGGAACACATTTTTTAGCTGTGTTCATGTAATTTAATATGAAAATGACCACTTTAATTATGGTTCAACATAAACCAGTTTCAGCTTAAAATTCTCCACAATAGTATGAAAGATGACAGTTTCAATTCTCTCACACACATTAAAACATATGTTCTTAGATAGATGTCAGACTTTTTTTAAAGTCACTGTCTTCATTGAAGAAGGTATCAAGCGATAAACAAAACACATAAAAAATACAAAGAAGCAGGAGTTTCTTCCATATTGACCAAATCAAACTCTGACCACTATTAAACAAATTAAATGTAATTTTCATTGATTCTCCCATGAACCTGGGTGCCAGTAATTACAACAAAGAAAGGAAATTATACAAATGAAAGACTCAGACTCTTCCAAAAGCCGTCCTGATACTTAAATCAAAGAATAAATGGCAAATTGTTCAAAAATTCAAAATATAACTTAGTCTTTTACATTGCATGTACACTGTTGCCTGTGCATAATTATATGTTTTACCATTTCATATTTCGCTTAAAAAAAGAAAATCTCACCTAGGATTGAAATGGAGGTGGGAATCTCCCCCACCCCCTCCACCAATTTTTTAGTTTTAGAGCAAATACTGGGCTTAATCATCATAGTGACAAACTAAACATTAGGACTATTACTAATTCTCTTTGAATCAGCACTAGCTTTCCATGACTACAAAGCATATTAAAATATCTAAACTGGCATCACACTGCTTGAAAAATGGCAACAGATAACAAAATCCCTTGAAGCAATTCAAATATAAATGAAACAAAAAACTGTCAATTATCTGTAGTTCCAAGTAAAAACAAAAGATCAATTCCATTTCTGGGCAAAACATCATAGTTAAATAAACTGGAGTGTGTTAGATAGAGTGAAACTAATAATCTCATTGTCTAGTTACTAGAATCTCTTATCTGTGTTACTTCCAGCAGCAATTTAATCATTTAAAAGTTATGCAATAATTTAAGTTTTTAATTACCAATGTTAGAAAAATAAAGAAATTATTCAATTCATTTTAGAAATTTAATATATAATATTTACAAAATATTATATACTCTAATGTAATAGTATAATAATAATATTTAATCTTTCATCCATATAATATAAAAAAGGATGATAAATAACATTCACTTAATTATAAAAATAATAAAAAAATTTCCACTTCTGAAGAGTATAAGAATAAGCATAATAATTAGTATTATTGGGATTATAAACTTCAATCTTCATGACTATATTCAATACAAATAAAAGACATTCTAAAAAATGTTTTCCCAATGGAATTTTCACAAGATATTGTTTGATCTCATGCTTATGTTTGTAGTATGAATAATTACAAGAGCAAAACATATTTGCAATACAATGCAGATCATTTCATATGATGTCATTTCATGTCCAGAAATATAATCAATGACCTGAAAAAAAAATCATACAATAATAGTGAACTAGAGTGCAATTAATAACCACACAGCTCACCTCTATGAAGCTTTTCAAAGTCTCCCATTTTAATTATCTTTAATTATCATGCAGAATAAAAGTTCTGATTAAAGTGATCTTTACAACAAAACATTGGCATCTTTTCTACACATATTATTATTGGCTTCTTTTGAATGACATAATACAGTAAATAATGTTCTTTTCTTTTTCAAAGTAAAGTACCATGTATTGATAAAATCCACAAATTGATGTTGTTTTTGTAATATAATTTAAAATCATTGTTTTTACAATCTGCAACATAAGTTATTACTATTGATCAATCCTTCAGGTCAGATTGTACTAAGTGAAAGTCAATGGCTTTGAGTACCTTTGACTGACAGCTGGTACAACAAGCATAATTTCCTTGATTAGCCACTATAGGCATTCCTCACATGAAGTGCATGTAGATGCAGTAATCTCATCTAATTCCTATACTCATTCTCATGTATATATAAAACACATTAAGCCTGCTATCACAACATACAATATATAGTCAATAAAACAGCAAGTTCACCATTTAATAAGCATATTTATTCCAACTTTCAACTGCCCGAATGAGAGTGGACCATCTGAATAGTCCAGGATGCATTTAACATGGAAAATTCTGTGTCATAAATGCAAATGCTTAAAACCCCAATGCCAATGTTACATGCAAAAATTCTTATATGCCAAATCATCTGAATAATATTGAAACTTGAAAGATATTGGTCCTAAATATTATTGTGTTCCATTAAAACCAGATAATATCAACATTTCATTAAATGATGAGAAATATAATTTCTCCCTTAAATAAGATTTTTCACATGTGTATGAATTTAATTCTGATTGGTGATGTCTGAGTCAACTGATATCAGTCAAAAGCTGGAACACAAGATCTGATGACATCACTGTTGTAAACATAAGTCAATACCAAGCTATGTTGGACTGTCTTCTGGCCAAGTTCACCTTTCAAATTATTCCAGAGCCCAAGCTGATCTCTAATATTCACCCTAGTCTTAGTTTTATCTAATGCAAATTTTTTCTTCTCTCATCCACTTTACAAAAAGTGGGTTTATCTCTCATCATCCCCTCTTGAATTGATTCATGTGCCAATTGCAAATGTTGTTATTAGATTAATCACTCATGGAATTTGTCAAATGTATAATATCACTACTTTTGGAGCACTCCCAAAAAAGAACAGAATTACGGGCAACTTAATTGACTTAATTAGGGGTAGCATCTCTGAACTTTAGACTGAATATCTGAATGCCATATAAACATGATATCTTAATTATTTCAAGAACAGCTGATGTCAAATAGCATTTTTTAACAAATCAAATTTATGATAAATGGCAGCCCTGAGGCTTAAAATGATATTAGTAAAGAATAAAATACAGGACATTGTGTAGGGCGATAATGATTTAATACTAAAATGACCATTCTCATCAAGATGCATTCCCCTGACAAGTTCCATGATAACATGTACATAACATTTAAAAAATTGGTGTGGTCCTGGAGCTATTTGCAAAAAAACATAACCAAAGCCAGTAAATGTGAAATGCAGGGGATCACAGTGGGGGGTTTTGCTTGTTTGGCTATGGTACTAAGAGAGCATATACTGATTTGCTTTAATATATCAAATTTGAACAGAAAATCAAATAACAGACAATTTAACCAGTCAGTCAAAAATGAAAAGCCTCTTAGTGGCTTTTGTTTGTAATGAGGGTGTAGTACACATCAAGACGCATCCTTCCACCAAGTTTCCTCATTCTGGGTACACCAATATGTATATAGGGTGTAAAAGAAATATTTGGTCATGAACTAAACACAAAACCTTAACCTAAGCCAGAAAAATGTGAAACATGTCAGGGTGACATGGTTTTGTTGCAAGTGGATGTAATACAGATGTAAAAAAATGTTTTGTTTGAGGATTCTAGCATGAACAGAGATTGAAAAATAAACTTAAACACACAATTCAGCCTCAGTCTAATAATAAATATGGGTCATTGTGAGCTACTTTCACAATGAAGGTGCAGCTCTCCACCAAGTTTCAAGAACCTAGGTACAACATTATGTATAGAATAAAAAATACATGTATAGTTATGAGATACTTCCAAATACTTAACCATAGCTAGAAAAATGTGAAATATAGGTCAAAATGAATTTATTTTGTTGCAAACATGTGGCATGAAAAGAGATGCATAAAATCATCTACTTTGATGATTCTAGCATGAACAGCATTTGAGAAACACAGTTGTCATTCAGACGTATCTCCTTGCCATATTTCAAGAATCTAGGTATAACAGTATATATACAGTGCACAAAAGCCTAATAAAAGTTTGTGGTCCAGAGCTAAATGCAAAATCAATACCTAACATAGTAAAATGTGAAATATGTTAGTCACATGACCATTTCTTGTAATGGTGTTGTACTCGAATGCTGATGCCAATTTGGATAGTTAATACAATGATACTTCTCAACTTAACAGATGTGAGCTGAAAATGATAAATGCACATTAAACACAATTGATATGCAACAAAAAACAAGATATTTTCGCACACAAAAGTGTATATTTATTCACGGACAAGATGTAACAATAATAGGAAAATTAATTATCCCTCTTTAGATAAAAATTAAACATAAGTGAATTATGATTTTAGCCAAGCATACATTATTTAAAAAAAAATAATTTCATTTCAATCACACACACACACACACAAGACCCTCTTTTTGCTGAGCCCACTGTTTTTTGAGCTAAAAATGATGTACATAAAAGGAAAGAAAAAAACGAAACAGTTTAATACTAAGGTTTAAGCTTTAAACTCACTTGTAGCTTGAGTCCAATTGCAAACATGATACCCAAATCTGCCATCACATAATGCACTGGCAGATCACAATCTGTGCTGTTCATTCTACTGACTGCCCATAAAAAACTGCAGATAACATTAGATGCCCATTTATTATGCAATGCCAGATCTGGATCTGGATCTGTGGATCTCGAAGCTGGACTTGACTTACAGGTATGTATATAAGGTAATCTAAAGTTTGGATGGATATGTGAATTAACACACACACACATATGCCAAAGTGACTGATACTGTGATAAGCTTATGTCAATATGAGCACAACAAAAATGAGGACTAATTAAGCGCATATAGGATAGTACAGAATATTAGGATTTTTTTCAATTTCATCACTTCCATGCCTCTCAAATTTAAGATATATTCACCTCAGAAATATTTATGCTACTGACATAATGGAATGTGATTCACACACACACACACACACACACACACACACACACACACATACACAATCCCTACCGCTGCCTAACAAATGATATATTAAAACTAAAATATTAGCCTAATGAATATGCTGTATCATTTGGCATAAAACTTCTACCCCTAAAATGATTCTCTTGAAATATAATGCACATCCATTATGAAGGATATAACAGAACCAGGAAATGAACAAACTGTTGTGAACTACTTCTTAAAACGGAATAAATTTTGGCTTTTAATATTCTTTCAAAACCACAATAACTATAAATTTGCAGTACTAAAGAAACTAATAAATGAAGTGAGATGTTTGGAAAGAGAAAGTCATAAAGTATGGAAAATACCTTCCAGACCAACTGAATATATCACTGATTAAAATTAAAATTAAACATGTAATCAATGAATGTAAACTTTACATATAGCCTTTAAACTTTAAGCAATGATATTCCAAAAAAGGATTATTCCAAAATAAAAAGGTAGGGTTTTGGAGTGTTGGTACTTATTTCTGTAAAATCATGCTGGTAGGAGGAACTGAAATGTGTTGTAAATCTTCTAAGGTGACCAGACTCATTAAAACAAATCTAATTAATGGTTGAGTCTTCGTCAACTATGCCTTCCAAACTACTCATACATTTAATTTGTGAAAAGCCCCAAGGAAATACTATGTGGGACAATATTACTACAACAATAAAGCATTCCAAGATTCTATTCAGAAGTGTTTAGATTAAAAACCTTCCACTCTTTCCAGTCCTGAAAATGTGAATAGTAAAATTACTTCCAGTTCTGAAAATGTGAATAGCTAAATTACTTTCCAGTCCTGAAAATGTGAATAGTTGTTATTATAGGGTTTAACGCTATTTTTCAGCACAAGATAGGCTATACCTGGCAGCCAGTATTAATGGTGGAGGAAGAACCCTAGAAAACCCCGGGAAGAACCACCAACCCACGAGAAGCTACTGGCACGCTTTCTCACTTACCCACATTAGCAGAGTCTGGACTCGAACTCACACAGACAGAGGTGAGATGGCAGTGATCTGTAATGGTCAGCATTTTAGACCACTTGGCCACTCAGGGCCAGCTAAATTACTTTCCAGTCCTAACAATGTGAATAGCTAAATTACTTTCCAGTCTTCATAACTTGAATGCTAAATTTTTTTTCACAAAAGTGTGAGATAGATGGCTTACAAATTAAGGAAAAGAAGAAAAATAGTTTTAATACTTACAAACTTTTAATACTCATATAAAGTATGTTTTTAAAATTTTGCTTTCAATCCTAAATTATTCTGGGAGATTAGGAGAAAAATATTTTGCAATTAAATTTTTTTTTATACTATATTCATTGTGTTCATAACATAATAATTTCATTTAACAGAATGTATGAACTTGTTATTTGGACTTATCAATTTAAATAAACACTCTGATTACTTGTGAATAAATCCTTACCTGAGTTGACTTTAAATTACCTTACAATTTTAAATTGTGTAAAATATCTTACAATTTGAAATTTATGGAAAATGTACATACATATCTGAAATAACAATTTTTAATTACCTAAACCTGATTTTAAGTTTAATAAGATCAATTTTGCTTTTAGTGGAGTTAAATGATGGAATTCCCTTTCATTCTATATAAGGTCATTTGACTCAACTTAGGGTTTTCAGAACCAACTTAGTCAGCATCTAAGAAACAACTGTCTGTATGATTTTGTGTAATTTCAGTACTGCTCTTTATCAAACAATGTACCCATCTATACAGTCCAACAAACAAAATGTGTATCTGGTTGTACTGGTTTTAAAATTAGGGCAGGCAGGTCTTTTTTTATTATTTGTTTAAAACATATACAATGTGACAAATTTTTAGGGGGGGCCCCGAGTGGCCAAGTGGTCTAAAGCACTGTCCATTATGGATCACTGCAATCTCACCTCTGTCTGTGTGGGTTCGAGACTAGGATTCAGCAAATGTGGATTTGTGAAAAAGCTTGCCAGTAGCTTCTCATGTGTTGGTTGTTCTTTCCATGGATTTCCCGGTTTCTTCCTCCACCATTAATACTGGCCGACATGTATAGCCTAATGTGTGCTGAAAGATGGTGTTAAGCCCCACAACAACAACAACAAATTTTTTATGTTTTGTTTTTTTAAACCATGAAGGAATAGGTGCTCGGGTCAGCAATGAGAAATAGGGACAGCTGATGGATCAGAAAAGGACATATATTTTTCTTTAGCCTATTGCCTTATACAAATTCACTACTATTCTTTATACGAACACTTAATAATGTACTCATCTGTAATGTCTTGTACTTGTTTTAAACTTGCAGATCAATTATGTAGTTCAATTGCTTTGTTGTCTAACAACATCTCAACTTGTTAAAAGTTTAAATGATATATGAATAATTGTAGAAGACCTCATGGAAAATATTTTAAATAAACTTTTTCATCAAAATAAAGTAATTATTATTATTATTACTACTACCACTACAACTATTATTATTATTACTATTATTATTATTATTATTATTATTATTATTATTATTATTATTATTATTATTATTATTATTAAATGATCAACAAATATGTTAGTTCTGAAAAAGTCCTAGAAAGTAATCATAAGTACAAGGTATTGAAATACATGTATGTCTGAGTGATCAAAGCAAAACAGAAATTACCTATTGAATAGTCCTTCCAATGATGGGTCATTTTCCATCGCTTTTCTTTTCTTATCATCTTCATAGAAATTCTGTGAAAGAAAAAGCAGAACAATTAGCACTTGAAGGAGATCATTCATAACCACAACAAAGATCATATTGTACAGTTGGACCCAAACATCCCAAAAATAAATAAACAGCATGCATCATTTTTACTATGTGGATACAGATATTAAATTGTTGAAAATAACAGAAATTAGATATATAATCAACTTTGTGAAGAAAATACTCAGTTGTCATTTATGGCCATAACCTTCAGGTTCTGGAATCTATGTTTAATGTGAAATTGAGGCTCTGGAATGTGTTTAATGTACTGATGTAATTTAAAACATAAATATGCTTAAAATGCCGAAGGTGCAAAACAGAAAAAAATATTTATCTGTACAAGGGAGGAAGTCATTCTGACTACAATGCCACATTACATCTTCTGAGATCAGCATAAAGCTTATTGCTATCACTGGGAATCATGTTGTTTTATAATAAAAAAAACAGACAAAAACACAAGCAGAACATATCCTTTTTTGAAAATAAAATGAGCCAAATTAAAATCTTTTTGTTAACAGTATTGGCAGAGGACCAGTATTCTCTTCATAAAAACTGTCCCCACAGAGCTAATATATCACAAATATCTCACAAATACATAGAAATGTGTACTTATAGCTGTTCCATTTAAACAAACATGGTATCCAGATAAGGCAGATTTTTAAAACAATATGCCATGGTATTTTGATTTCACCAAGTTCATATCAAAATGATAAGAAAATTCTAAATTGCATCAGGTGAGTATCCCACATTAAAAGTGCCTTCCCCGGGTCCCATAACTAATATTACAATTACTTATTGTATGTATACCTTTAAAAGATAACTTGGGGTGGTACTTTCATGGGAATAATTAGTCTGCAGAGAGAACTGGTTCTTGGCCAGTACATGTTACATTGCAAAATACACAGGTAAAACTAAAATTATGAGAGTATTTTCCATCATAGCTACTTACCATATCATTTAAATGATCCAAAGGTGACCTAACTGGATCTCCAATCACATTAACTGCAATAATTCCCACCTATATGATAAACAAAATCTTGTAAATATAAATAATATAAATCTTGTACTACAAAATACAAATGTTAATAATGTAAACTTGGCAGCACATTGTCAAAAGACTAAATAAAACTGGCATAACAGACTGGGAGCAAAATCAATTTATTTATATACTAACAACAGTAATCTAATAGACCTATTTCAGTGAATAAATTTATAACTAGTCCTCAAATACATAAACTAACACAAGTCATAACATATATATATATATATATATATATATATATATATATATATATATATATATATATGTGTGTGTACAATATATAAGTAGAAGTAGTAACCATACAGTGAAACCTGTATATAAAGGATAGTGAAAGGACATATGACAAATTGTCTTTTATAGGCAGGTGTTCTTTATAAAAAGTTAGAACTCTTGATGTGCTTTACAGCCCATACTGTTATGACTGCATGCTGCAAAACAGGCAAAAAGTGAAGTTTCTTAGGAAGAATAGGATTCATTCCAAACAAATCTAATGCACAATAACATTCAATGAAAAAGACAATTCAACATTGAAAATCTCAAAATAAAATAGCAATGACACTAAAAAATGAATTTCATAGCAATTTAAATACTAAACAACAAATGTATTGAAAATATTAATGCAAAAAAATGTATTAGGACCTTCAGTACTGATCATAAATAAATGACTTCAAAATTAAAATCACAAAAAATTGATTTAAGCATCATCTAAAGGTCAAAGGTCAGCAGGACATTACTTCATTCCAACACTAATGGTAGAATCATCAACACTGATTTTGGGTAATATCAAATGAAAATTGTCATAATTTCTATTATCTGCTCTTATTTGTGACAAGAAATCTTTATTTCTTAAGCAAGATTTCATGCACATAAATAACAATACAATTCTAATAATCCTGAATCAGAAAGAGATACGGTCATGTGCATTGTTGTCCTTAAAAATTAATTATTGTCCCAAAAGTCAGTGGTATATATCACAACTATATATCTAGGAATTCTTACTGAGAACACTATATTAGATCAAACTACCCAAACTAACTCGTGAACCATTTAATCTACAAGATGTTCAGTGTCACCATTCTAATTATCAATAAGGAATGACAGTGCTATTTTCCTTCTGTTTGAATCTGAAACAAAAGTGTATCAATTAAGAAATCAATGCTAAAAACTTGTGATATAATGAGAAATAGTAAAAATGGCCATGGTCCAATGAGTTGCTAATTGTCCAAATAAGCTGGGCTTCACACATCTGTGTGCATTTGATAACATCATTGGCAAGCTGCAAGAAAGGCAAATTCATAATGTGTTACATTACAATGTAAATTATGCCCAGCATTGTTGACCCAAAACTTCTGTCTGTGATCGACAGGTGTATTTGATATTAAGGACATTAATAAAATGATTTTCACTGGGGATCCTGAAAGTGTCTGCTAAAGCAGGTTACACTGTATTGGTGTTTTGCAAATCTCCTTTTCCTGCATTCTAACAAATCATATTATCAACTCCATTTTTCATGTCTTGATATTTATGGCTTTGTAAATGAAATCTACATGTTGAGAATTTTACAAAGTACATATTCCAGTTGCATTCGACATAAACATTTTAGATTGTTTTAAAACCATTACTGGAGCTCTATAAATAGAAAAGGAATCTAATTTTACCTTTGCCTTGAAAAATTAGAAAAATACAGTTTATAGAAAGTTACATGCAATAATCTAAATTTCTGACATCACCTTATGCCTGGTGTTAAAAAGCACCTTTATGTCAGTGCTTTAATATAAATATATTCAAAATGTGATGGCTCTTTCATAATTCAATGCAGATCAGTTACAATGATAAATATTTACTTTGTGCTAATTATGACTTTTTGGGGCAAAGTATGAGAGATTGATAGTTTAACCTAAATAAATAGGTCTGGTAAACTTCCATGCATAATAAACATTGATATCCAGTATTTGAAGGAAGACAAAAAACTTCAATAAGATGAAATGAAGTCAAACCATGTATAAAATGAAAAAGAAAATTTGTTTAAAAGGAAACAGAAGCAAAAAGAAAAGTATTTAACATAAGGTTAATAGTCATACCACGCAGACTGATATTGATTCTAGATGCTTGAAGTTTTTTTTTTATATCAGTGTTAGAATTTGTTCCAAGAGCAAAGAGTCTTAATTATTAAAATCCTGAGTGAAACAATATACACCTTGCCAAGTATCAATGATTCCCAGTAAACAGACTATGATATGATGTATTATCAATTCACATATTAACATGAGGATCTTTCCATCTTTTGAAGATCTGTCAATGGCATGTTGTACCCTTGTATGTGTTGAAATACTGTTGTATTTCCAAGATAAAAATTAAAGACAGACCTTAACTTAGTGTCCATTTTCATCCATGACAAGACAACAAAAATAGTTTCTTACAGACTAACTGTTAGTTGTCTGTGATTTAAATTCAAACTATTAGGCCATTTAAGGCTGCTCTATTTGATCAGATGCAGGACTCACTTTGACCTCATGCTCTTTGTTTTGCACTGAATAAATGCTTTAAAACAACTTATTACCAATTTCATCTCTAACATTACAACTGGAAGACATTACAGTGTTATCTTCAAAACTGAAGAAAACAAACCCCAAAACAATTCAATTCCTCATAATAAGAAAATCTCATCTAGAACAAGTTCTGGTGTGGGAGTGGGGATGAATATCACAGGCACATGTTTTTGTTAATGAAGAAGGAAAACTACTGACAAAAGTGTGGTGTTGTTTATAACTGATTTTGCAATACATTTATAGCAATGTTGAATACCTTCTTTGCCTAAAAATGGTGATCACAGGTCACATTCAACAATAGGTCACTCATGATTGTGCATTTATATAATAAATTGATCCATGCTTGATGCTTGGTTTCAAACAACTGCAGAGGTAATTCAGATCAGGTTTTAATTTTGAGTTAAAATAATGGTATTAATCTCATACTGCTAAAACAGGGAAATTTTAATTTTATTTTAAGCTAATCATTATGCCTGGAATATTTTAAACATCAATGTAAAAGTTATTTTATTATATGCTCACTTTTTCTCCATTAACTTTCCAATGTCAGAAGTGTGCAGTATTTCTCCATATTGCAATGCTTCATGCTGCACAACATAAAGATGGGTTTAGAGTAAATTCCAGAAAAATCCTGTAAAAAAACTGACAATGCTTCATAAATGATGCTATGCATTCTGATTTCAATGTGTGAGGAAAGGCCATTTTACCTGATTGTATAAGTTGAATTTGTTGATGTGGTTTTTGTGGATATTCAGCTTGAGGAAAACACCAACAGCATCAACCTGAACTGATTTCAACTCCCTGGCTTTAAATCCTGTTTTCTCATTGTCTGACAGGGAAACATAGCTGTAACAGACGGGATGTTAACATAATTCATCCTATACATAAAAAAATTGGAGGGTGTGTGGAACCAAGTTGTATAAAAACTGTCAAGGAATGCAAGACATGGATACTATGGTGTGATTTATAATACTTCTATTATCATTTAACACTCAGACATCAAAATTTTGGATTAGGCCTGAATATGAATATGGTTATTTTCTATGATATATAAAATCCTACAGTATTTTAATGTAAAAGCAAATTTTTATAGAATAAAACACTTCACACTATACTGATTAAAGAATGCAAAGTAAAAAGCATTGTAATTTTTGTCAAGTATAATTAATGGCAGTGAAGGTTTTGACCAAAAATATTAATTAATTTCTTCTTCAAAAAAATCCAATATCTGCCCAAAAAGTTTAAAATTCAGTTATTTATTCCAAAAGCTTCTGGGATGAAACTACTTAGAGACCATAGAAAACTCAAAGCAAATCACTGAATGAAAATATCCTTATGATATAATGTAACCTGATTAAATCTATTCCAAAAGTAAGATATTTACAGATTAGGTCTTACAAATAGCACCAACATATTATCATTTATTAATGTGCCTTCTATCCACATTTACTGTCCTTTCTGGAATAGACCTTTTCATTGAAACCTTACCCAAGTCTTGTGTATCTGGCATTATCCAGTGTAACAGTCACACCATCAGGAACATCTCCAACAAAAAATTCAACTTTTGTGGCTAAAAGAAATTTGAAAGACAATGAATTTAAGATTGCAATATATAATATTAAAATATAAATATATCTGATGACCTAAAATATGTATAATATATAATCATATGTCATAAATTCATCTGATAGTTAAAACTAAATTAGCTTAACTTATTATAATAAATCATAAATCCATCAAATCAACTAAATCAGCATAACATATAATAATAAAATATAAATCCATCTGATGAAATAAATATATAATAAATTATAATGCCATCATATCAACTAAAGTAGTATAATATATATAAAAAAACATAAATCCATGTGATAAACTAAATCAGTATAAGCGAGTATACATCATAATTGCTACACTTTTTCCTGGTGTGAGTCCCAGTCCAAGGATGTTATAACCTCCTCCAACAGGTAAAAAAGTATTACATTAACTGTCATAAATTGCCATTCAAAAAATATTAAATTAACTGTCATAAATTGCCATTCATAAAGTATTACATTGACTGTCATAAATTGTAATTCATAAAAGTATTAGTCAAAAATTGCCATTTATAAAATAGTACATTAACTACCTTAAATTGTCATTCATAAAAGTATTACTTTATTTGTCATCAATTGCCATTTATACAAAGATAACTTGCCATTTATACAAAGATAACTTTATCTGTCATAACTTTCATTCATAAAAGATTTAAGTGTCATAAATTGCCATTTATAAAAGTATTACTTTATCTGTCATGGATTGACATTTAATGGTTCTTTTATCTGTCATAAATTGTTATTCATGAAAGGGTTGCTTCATCCGTCATAAAAGGAATACTCTATGCCATAAACTGCCATTCAGAAATGGGTTATCTGCACTGATGTAAACTGCAATTTATAAAAGTATTACTTTATCTTTTATAAACTGACAGTCATAAGAAGTGTTAGTTTATCTGTCATAAATTGCCAGTCAAAAAGGGTTAAGGCCATCCATTTGGTATGTATGCAAAAAATTCAGCAATTTTTTACCCAACCACCTGCCTCCTAGTGGCCAATTGAATGACATACTGTACATATATATAATTTATTTCCTAGCTGCTTTTCATTTTAAAAATCTGCAAAGGGGGTGTGGGCTCAAACAAACTGGAAGTTGTGGGGAAAGGCAAATAAGTCTTAATCATATACTAGCTATAAATATAGTCAGTGTTATCAGGTACATACATACTACTTGGTCTTACTACCCCTCCATATACACATATATGCAAACTTCAAACACCCCACACCCACACCCATCCTCACCCCCACCCCAGTTTGTACATACTAACTGAACTGATCTTTTATAAATTGTTGTTTCTGTCAGACTAACTGTCAGTCCCATTAAGGCACCTTCAAAAGCAATCAATGACAGTAGATGAAAGAACTGTAATATAATTGGCAGACAGAAAACAGCAGACTATTAACCATTTCTATTTTCCTTGACTTTGGACTACTGAAATTTGAACACTGACCTATCAAGAACTGGTGGGAGAGAACTTGAACCTTCCTGAGTCTGGACCTACTGTCTAACTGAATCACTATGTCCTGAGGGTAGAGACAGTACCTGAAAACATAAAACACATAAATATGAAAAAAATATTTCACTATCAATTTACCTATCTCTCGTAAACTCACAGTACACAGCACATCATGGCAATTTTTCAAGTCTACCTGTTTAAACTTCTTTGTTCATCCACCTGTCCATTTATTAATGTCTAACGCACTGGTGGCCTAATGGTTAAAGTGTCCTACTTAGATGTGAGAGGTCATGGGTTTGAACCCCTGCTGAGTCATCCCATTGACTTATAACAATGATGCTAACAGCTGCCATACTATGTGCTCAGCATTAAGAGGTTAGTGTTAGGACTTGTCAGCTTGCTGTCAGGACATGGTGACTGGGTGGGACATCATGCTACATGTCTGTGGCATGAGGCCCCAATGCTAGAAATTACTATAAAGTGCTACAATGCAGACATCATAGCAATAAGACTGAAAAATTGTTAAAGTTAAAAATCCAAATCACAGACACACATTAATTGATGTTCTGCTAATATTGCCATTATCATAAAGGCATTCTGCCATGTATAAAGCCTCTCTTGTGTTTAATGGCATTAAACCATGCAACAACAACAATAAATGAAGTTTGTGTCATGCAAGCAGCAATGAATCCAGTTTCCATGCAATTCCTATTTTCTAACATTGATGACTGATAACAGGACCTGAGGAAGGAATTCAGCCTCCATAATAATACAGTAGTTTGCTGGTCTTTCCTAAAAGATCCATCAATGACAGTAATTCACCTGTAATAAGACCAGCGGATGGGGATGACCTGCCATGTAAAGGGCTGATCATTTAATTGGGGGGTGGGGTATCTAGTATATTTGTTACATAAATTGACTAGTCTTCAGATAACCTGAAGAAAAAAATATTCATCCAATGATTTGTTGAAGTACTAAATTATATTCATTATGATACCTGAAAATCTTGAGGTAAATGAGGTCATGAAAAATAATCCAGGATTGAAATAAAGTATTGTACCTAAGTGAACAAAGAGAATAAAAAAAAAAAGGTTTATCATAGCAACAAAGAGATGTTAGTCTAATTTTCTGACAAGTGGCTGATTGCACTGGCAATAATGATGGGAAACCTTTAATCTTTATGGTGCCAGTAAATGCACTGAGTGACAACAATCAGGTCCATATAACTATACATGCTTCCAAACTGTCTGAAAATGGTCACCACATTGAAATATGATATGGGGACTTTAAACAACTTTAAGAGGAAAAGTTCTTACATGATTTAATTTTAAAACCCTTTTCACTTGGCAATATACCTTATCTTGATGTTGCCTTTGTCAAATGGTATCAATTATTAAATACAGTCTTAAATATGTATTACATTAAAATGGGTTAAATTCCAAATTACACCCATGTGTGTTACCACTGAGATCCATGAGCCTACGCACCTAAGGGGTAAATTCCATAAGGAAAAAGAACAAGAAAAAGTACAGAAAATGGAGGAATAAGTTACCATATATAGGTCAAATAATGTATGGGAAAAATGCCTAGGTGAATGGAGGTCAGCTTTTATATCTGTGGGACAAGGTTTGAACTTAAAAATTTTTAAGTTTACTTGTTGACTACTAGCATGTAGTTATTGTTAATTGTTGAAGTTAATATCACATGCCTAACCCAAACCCCAATGACCATCTGTACTGAAAAAATGTGAGTATGACCATCCATTCAGATGGTTAGCAATGACAAGATTTCCACTATAAGTGGACTTATGGGTTGGCTGATGTGCAGGTCATACTTTTAATGTTTAACCTATTCAGCCGGGGTGAGGGGTAGCACATACATGAACAGGCTTACATGAGAGTATACACAGTAAGTACCTGACTGGTAAGGCTAAAGAAATTGCTATAAACAGGATATTGATGAAAGTAAGAGTACTAATAAATTGTGGAAGCATCTAAAGCAGTTGAACCCATCCAGAAACAGTTGTTTTCCCCCTAGACTTAAAATAAAATGATGACAAAGTAACATCTGTACAATATTTTTTTGAAATATTCAACAATTTCTTCACAAGCATCTCCAGTAACTCTTCAGAATGAGACTTGAATACCCTAATTGAGCCTGCCATTTTTCTTTCATTGATAAGAGCATAAAGGCTATTTCTTAAACACCCTAATTGAGCCTGCCATTTTTCTTTCATTGATAAGAGCATAAAGGCTATTTCTTGAACACCCTAATTGAGCCTGCCTTTTTTCTTTCATTGATAAGAGCATAAAGGGCTATTTCTTGAACACCCTAATTGAGCCTGCCATTTTTCTTACATTGATAAGAGCATAAAGGCCTATTTCTTGAACACCCTAATTGAGCCTGCCACTTTTCTTTCATTGATAAGAGCATAAAGGCCTATTTATTGAACACCCTAATTGAGCCTGCCATTTTTCTTTCATTGATAAGAGCATAAAGGCTATTTCTTGAACACCCTAATTGAGCCTGCCATTTTTCTTTCATTGATAAGAGCATAAAGGCCTATTTCTTTAACACCCTAATTGAGCCTGCCATTTTTCTTTCATTGATAAGAGCATAAAGGCTATTTCTTGAACACCCTAATTGAGCCTGCCATTTTTCTTTCATTGATATGAGCATAAAGGCCTATTTCTTGAACACCCTAATTGAACCTGCCATTTTTCTTTCATTGATAAGAGCATAAAGGCCTATTTCTTGAACACCCTAATTGAGCCTGCCATTTTTCTTTCATTGATAAGAGCATAAAGGCCTATTTCTTGAACACCCTAATTGAGCCTGCCATTTTTCTTTCATTGATAAGAGCATAAAGGCCTATTTTCAATACATAATGCTAGTAAAGCTGAGGTTTTTGATATGCTGAATAAGATGAGCATTAATAAATCCTCAGGAATGGATAATATTATGCTCAATAAGATGAGCATTAATAAAGCCTCAGGACTTGATATTGGTCCATCAATTGTTAAAATTGATGCACCAGTAATAACAAAGACATAACATACTGTATTATATAAACATAAGTATAATAAGTAGTAATTTTCCCAATACCTTCAAATGTGCAAATGATACAACCATTTTTAAGAAGAAGAATGGAGGATCCAATGAACTACAAATCAATATCCATTCTACCCATCTTATTCAAATTATCTGAAAAACTGAGCTATGCAGGTCTATGAATTCTGTTAAAGTTACCTTCATTTCAAACTGCACAGTCAGGCTATAGAAAACATCACTTATGTCAAACATAATTCACCAAATTAACAGATCTTTAACTACATGAAATGGATAATGGTTCTTTGACTAGGATTGTTTTCCTTGACTTCAAGAAATCCTTTGATCTAGTAAATCCTATATATAATTCTTCTTTAAACTGGTTTGAATCATACCTATATCAAAGGTCTCAACCAGTAACATTTGGTAATATTAGGTCACAAACTCACACTGTTTATTCAGGGATTCCTTAAGATTCTGTTTTAGGCACTTGCCTCTTTCTTTTAAAAAATGATTAAATACCTAATCAACAAAAATAGACTTCTCTGCAGATGATGCAACCTTGTATACATCTAGTTCTGATAATGAAGTTATCAAAACAAAAATTAGACTCAGACCTTATTAGATTTTAAAGTTGGGCACAACAAAATAAGATAGTAGTTCATCATCATCATCATCATCAGTCCCATAATCTGGTAGACTGTTGGGGCACCGCATGAGACTAGACAACCATCTTCCTCCATTCCTCTCCATTTTCTGTCTTTCTCAGTGAGTCACTCAATGTCAAGTCTGTCCACTCCCAAATATTGTCTTCCCACCTCTTTCTCTGCCTTCCTCTTTTTCTTCCTCCTTGTACAACACCTTGCAGGATTATCTTGGCAAGTCCTGATGATCATGAGACATGCCCATACCACTGCAGTTTATGTTTCTTCACTGTGGTCAGGAGGTCTTCATGAGGCCCAATGGCTTGTCTGATCCTTTGCCATATTTCTTCATTGGTGATAGTCTTTGTATAAGACTCAAACGATCTTTCAGAAGCATCTCATCTCTATGGCCTGTATCCTTTTCTCTAAGTCAGCTGTTATGGTCCATGATTCACAGGCATGGAGAAATATGAAAATCACCAGTGAGTGCATCAGTCTGACCTTTGAAAAGAGTGCAATGTCCTTGTTGCTCCAGATGGGCTTCAGTTTTGTCAGTGCTGCTATTGTCTGCACAATCCTGGAGAGTGCTTCAGGCTTTGATCCTTCTTCTGTTACAAGTGCCCCCAAATATTTGAAGCTGTAGGCTGTTTCTAGCTTCGTACCTTGGACACTGATGTCAGTGCTGATGCCTTTGGTGTTGTTGGTCATCATTTTGGTCTTCTCTGCACTGATTTCCATGCCATAGGCTGTTGATCTTTTGTTGAGGCTCTTTTCTAAGCTAGTTAGTTCTTGCTCATTTCCTGCCAAGCTATCAATGTCGTTGACAAAACATAGGTTGGTGACTGTTCTGCCTCTGATGCTGACTGTCCCTTCATGCTTTTCAAGTGTGTCAGCCATGATTCTCTCCAAAAAGAGGTTGAATAATGTGGAAGAGATCAGACAGCCTTGTCCAAATCTGATGGTCGTTCTGAACCAGTCCCCTATGCTGCCATTAAAGTATACTGCACTGGTGGCCTTGTCATAGGGGTGTTCTATTACTGTAATGAGGCTGGCATTGATGTTGTACAGTCTCATGGTCACCAACAAGGCTGCATGCCATACCCTGTCAAATGCCTTCTTGAAATCCACAAAGACATGGTACAGATCTTGCTGGTGTTGGAGGTACTTCTCATACAATATCCTGAGGTTGAAGATCTGCTCTGTTGTTCTGCACCTTGCTCTGAAACCTGCCTGCTCCTCAGCAATGATCTTTTCAGCCTGTGGCTTTTTTCTGTTTAGCAGCATCCTCAATATAACTTTGCTTGGATGGCTTATAAGACTGACTATAGTGGTTTTGACACTGCTGCAAATTGCCTTTCTTTGGAAGGGTGATTGGGTCAACAGCGATGGCCATACTCCTGTTTGCCAGATCTTTTTACAGATGTTTTTGAGGGTTCTAATCACTGTTTCTCCCCCTGCTGGGATGTTGTCCACTCCTGCTGACTTCCTCTTTTTCAGTGATCTCACTGCTGCTTCTACTTCTTCACATACAATAGGGTGGTTGTCAATGTTAGTTGCTGGAGGGATGTTCAGTACCTATGGATCTATTGTAGCTCAGTGGTTGTAAAGTTCTGCACAGTACTTTGTCAATCTTTTCAGAATGTCTTTTTCTTCTGTGAGGCAGATTCCTGCTATGTTCTGTAAGGAGGTAACTCTGTGCTGTTTTGTGCATGTTAGATCTTGGACCAGTTGGTACGTTTTCTTGCTTTTGTTCCTTTTCAAACTTCTTTCTATGTCTTTGGACTGTTCTTCTATCCAGTTCTCTTTTGTTTTTTCATCCTTTTCTTGGCTTCCCGGTTGTACTGCTCTGCACTTCTGTATCTTTCTTTTTCTTCTTCAGCTCTCTCCTCTGTATTAATGGTGGTGATCAATGTGTCTGTGTCTGTATCAGCAGCATCGAGGATGGTGAGTGGTGCAAATTTTCCACCAATCATTGCCCAGAAGGCTCCTGCTACTTCAGGATTCTTCAGTTTCTCAAGATCAAACTTTATTCTTGTGTGGCTTTCTTGACATTCTTTAGATGTAGCCTGAAGGTCATCATCACCAGATCATGGTCACTTCCAATGTTTGCTCCAGGAAAGCTTCGAGTCTTGGAGATGTTTACACTTGACTGTATGTGCCTCTTCACCAGGATGTAGTCGATATGACTGTGATTTTCTCCACTTGGACTGTGCCATGTCTATCTTCTGGATACTTTGTGTTGGCCAAAGGTGTTTGCCAGCATAAAGTTGTTGCAACTAGCGAATTCCCCTAAGGGCTCTCTCGTTGGTCTGTGCATTGCAGCAGTGCCCACATGTTCCTTTCCAGTTCATGCAAGTGTCCTCGCCTATCTTGGCATTCCAATCGCCTTGCACAACAAGAATGTCTTTCTTCAGTGTTTTTATCCACAACTTCTTGTAGCTGGTCATATAAGTCTTCCATATCTGTGGCATCATAGTCTGATGTTGAGGCATATGCCTGCATGATGGTGATGTTGAATGGAATTGCCCTGAGGTCGATGTTGATGAGCCGGCTGTGGACTGGCCGACATCCTATGACAGTAATTAATGATGATAAAACAAAATATATGATTTTGGGGACATCACAAAAACTACATAAGTTAGGGAATCCATAATTATCTCTTACAATAAATAATCGCCACATTGAATATATCAAACATGAAAAGATTGTAGGTGTCTGCAGACAATAATTCCTACTCAACAGAATCAAGAAATATTTACCTAAAAAGAACTTGCATTCTTTACTACAATTCATGTTTCTTCAACAATGGATTAGTGTTCAAAATGCATGTGGAAACTGCTTTACAGGATTTATAAACTTCTGCTGTGTCTATTAATTATTCATCAAAATTATTGTGTACAGAACTAATATGCTTTACAATATATAAAAGGACTAATGTTCACAATGCAGTACTTGTATATAAATATCTATATAGAGCTGCACCAGAGTATCTTCAGGATTTATTAAGACCTTTTTCAACACAATAAAAACTGAGATCATAATGAACCTTTACCCAGACAAAAAAAAAACTCAAAACAGAGCAATTTTAAGAAATGCTTAAACTGCATATAAAATCTGCAGAAGATATTACAGTACTTAAGAGATGTCATGAGTATCATGTATTACTTATACATTATAACAAAATTTAGTATCCATACTACAAATTACATATTAAAATAAATAGTAATTACTACTATCTGTCATATAATGATTGTTATACTTTTCTTGAGAGAACTTCAAGGTTGAATAGCCCTTGACTAAATGAATCATTCTCTATAAAAAATAATAAATTATTATTATTATTATTATTATTATTATTATTATTATTATTATTATTATTATTATTATTATTATTATTATTATTATTATTAAAATGGTTTGTTAAAAAGATTGTCCTGATCAAATTAGTCCAACTCCTTAATTTAATTAGTGAATAGTTAAGTAGTATCCCACCTACCTAGTTGTGAATAATAAACTTTATACCTTGCCATGTTTTTGCTCTTTAAGAAAATCATTCCAGTAAACAGCCTGGTCGAATCCACATTTTTGACATGAACGATGTATACCATTAACTGCAAACTGCAGATCTTTCTTATCTTTTACATTTTATGGTCCTTCATCTTTTAATGTCAATATTCTTGTAGACCAAGTTATGCAAGAATAAAAAAAAAACATCTGTCCTGTATGAGTCTCCAGGCTTACTTGTCAATTTCACAAAATCAGGAGCTCTTTTCTGGGTTTCTTCTGAATTATCTTGGGCCCTAGCTGACTCTCTGCTGATTGATGAATTTGTTTGCATTTATATAGTCTTTTATCTTCTAAATTAAATTTTGCTCCTGTGATGAGAAAATTATTGGTTGTTCATTATTTATAGCTATTTTTGTCTGAAGACTATGTTCTTTATTTTCCAGTTGTAGTGCTGAAAGCTATACACATGTGTATATATATATATATATATATAAATATATATATATATATATATATATATATATATATATATATATATATATATATATATATATATATATATATCATCCGCAACCAAATTTTTTTATCCTCTTATTTACAGCAGTTGTATTTCTTGATGGAGCTTTTGGTTCTCATTTTCAAACTTTCTGTTCCTGAAAAGAAATTTTGAATAGTATCTAAACAGACAAGTTATACCTGGATGTACATGATTCACTCTATACCATCCTTATGAGGACCTCTTCAGTTGCTTTTATTATTGACGTCACAGGCTCAAAACTATAGTGAATTTTATGTTGTTTTGCAAACCAAAAGAAGAAATTGATCTTTCTTTTTATATATGAGTAAATACAACAATTTTCAGTTGGTAATGGTAATATGGTCATAACAGATAAGAAGCACCTATATGAAAAACCACTGAAAACAAAAATAATGACATATCAAATTGACACATTCTGGTTCTTCGTATAAGCCTGTATCATCGATACTTGAGGTTGACTTATGCTGAAATATGTTTTGTCAAGGCTGCATCATAAAAGAGATTCCCAAGGGAGAAACTGAGGTCACTTTATACTGAGGCATATTCTAACAAGGTTGTATCACAAGAGACCTCCAATAAAAAAGTGAGGTTTCCATATGCTGAGATCTGTTTCAAAAAGGCTACATCATTATACTGTACAAAATGCTAATATTTAGGGTAGCCAAGTAAATATGATTCTCTTCAGGCATGAAGAACAGAGAAATAAATGGAAGCAAAAAAAACTGAATTGATCCAATTTACAGTACATACTGGCTTAAAAGTTGAGTAGAGAGGCATGCAGGACACAATGATTTGCCATCACATAATGTGCAGCAGATCTGGGTCAATGTAGTTTGTCAGCAGTAATCATTATGCAATGATGCAATGGCTGAATAGGTTTATGTTGTTTGCAGTCAACTTACATTGAGTTTTTATAGTACAATAATGGCATCAAGTTATAATTGAATGGGATCACTGTGAAAAGTGAGTCATCTTAATGCAAAGTTTTGAATTTGATTAACACAATTATACAGCTACTACAAGCCTATATGATTCTTTTATGTAGGGAGAATCTTATACAATTAATATATGAAAACAAACTGAATACCTTTGTTGGAACAGTTAACATAAGGCAAATAATGGATTTATTGAAGGGACATTATAATAGGTCAGAGGGGTATGTTTGCATACAATGTTTTTCTTTCTATCTGTCTCTCTCACCAGTGTATAGTTTATTTACAGACTGAAATATCATGAAACACCACTCATATGTTATGTAATGTACTTATTAAACAGTTCAAAGAAGCATAAATGACAGCAGACATATTTTTAAAGTAACAGTAAAGTACAAACCATACATAACAGCTTTCAGGTTTTGTCCCCTGGTTACAGTCTAAAGTTGAGAATGGGGGACGAATTTTATAAAAAAAAAGTGTGAGGATTTGTAGTGGTAAGCCATCAAAATTGCTATAGATGCTTCTTAAACAACCTGAAAATCTGATTTAAGGGTGTTTGCTTTTGCAATATCAATGCTTACTGTACTTGAAATGATCTAACCTTATCAATACATTGCACTATTCTTACCTGAACATATCAGAGTTTTGTAACTATGAACTCTGTGAGAAATCTGATTTACAAATAGCGCCATACAGTGTTTTTTCCTGAATTATACTGAACTGGGTTTGACAAATTTTGTTGTTTATTATTTGACTTTCATCAATTTTACTCATCCTACAAAAGTACATAATAATGAATTTGCTTTAAACACCAATTATTCATTCAGATGAGTATCTTGAAAAGGCAACATGCCCTTCTTTTGTCAACACTCCTAAAATATGAACAGGTGAGTAGAATAATAACATATGACTCATATGCTGGAAGAATATATTTCATACAAAAAACTACCTCAATGTATCTAACATGCATCCCCATCCAGAAAAAAAACAACATAATTTCAACAAATCAGACAAATTTATACAAGATTGAAATAAGTTTTAAAAATCACACAATTTCTAAAATTTCCAACAATTCTTAAGATTCTCAACCCTCTACTTGAATAACTTATATGCTAGGAGAGTGTCTGGGGTGGGTGGGGGTGAGAGAGATTTGGATTTTAAATGTAGCTGTAACAACTTTTTAGTCATATTGCTACGACATGTGCAGTGTGACAGTTTATAGAGATGTCTAGCACTGTAGCATCATGCCAGACATGTATTATCATGTCCCACTTCATTGTGTCCCACCAATTCACAGTATCTTGACACCAGGCCAAGCAGTCCTAAACACTAATCTCATAATGTTGAGCACCAAGCAAGGCAGCTGTTAGTACCATTTTTATAAGTCTTTTGCATGATTCAGCCATGCTTTAAACCCACAACCTCCTGCATCTGAGACATATGCTCAAACCACTTAAGCCATTAGAGCGGTCTGTACAATTTATGGAATTTTGAATTAATCCAACAAAATCTGACATTTTAAATACACTGTACAGGGTGAAAAAAACTGAAATACTGGCAGATGTTGGCAAAATTTTTTAGTATACAAATTAAAAATTACGGACACTTAAAGGAGATAATCTAAAAATGGAATCATTCTCTCATGAAAAATATCTGATGGGTTTTTTTTGGTGGGGGGATCAATTTTAATTATATAATACCTGATACATATATTATTACACTGATTTATCTTTACCAGTCCAGTCTCCAGTCCAGGAACATTATTTTGTACTCCAAATAGTAAATGGAGGTCAAGAATAAAAATCAACTATCCCAGTCTGATTTCATAGTTCACTTCCAACAATTGGAAGATCTTCCTTCTTTAACTTAAACTGAGACTTAAAGATATCAGAGCAAAGTAGAAGGGAATTGTGTAAAAACAGCAGGCAAAAACTAAACAATACAATTTGACCAAAAGAAGAAATACATCTGGTGCATCATGAATAAAAACAAGATGACAAAAATGTGGAGTGAGAATGACAAAGGATGACTTTCATGCAATCATCTAACCAGGAGAGATTAAAAAAGACTTAAGGTGCAGCAGTAGCCCTGTCCTTACTGACTGTGTCAAAGAAATCTTAAATCTCTCAAAGAGA
Source organism: Potamilus streckersoni (assembly GCA_016746295.1). Taxonomy (NCBI): domain Eukaryota; kingdom Metazoa; phylum Mollusca; class Bivalvia; order Unionida; family Unionidae; genus Potamilus; species Potamilus streckersoni. Next base: position 1,837,065 of record JAEAOA010000698.1, on the reverse strand, counting down.
GACCAATAAGCTCAATTAATAGTCTCAAAAATCCAATTTGAGATGGTGGCTGATAAAATATCAGAATCACCTTCAAAAGGAAACAATATGTTGAGGCTGCATTCTTTTTCCTCTTCATTAATATTGGACCATAAAACTCTGGTTGGGCAAAAGAATTTATCTTGATCATACCCTTCATGGATATAACCAAGAGTAGAGATTTTTTTTAAAAAATGGCAGCTACCAAATATACCTAATTTTTGCCCAGAAACCCCAGTTAACAAATATGTGAGAAAAAAATCATACATAAATAAGCCATTTCCATGACTATAACTCTGGGGTAACTTCATTCACACACAAGTGCATGAGATAGAATACACCTCTGCAATTATTAGAAGAAAGTTTTCTTTGTGGTGATCAGGAACACAGCCTATATACATTTTTTAGACACAAATTTGATAAACTTGAAACACCTTTGATCAGAACAATTTGCTAAATTTGGAAGTCTGCTGAATTTTGACTCATTTTAAAATGGGTTGTAGCTCCATTACTTACTCATGAAGACCTCTTAAAATATTTATGCAATATATCAAGATATTTTTAAAGGATATATTGATAGTGACACTTCCTATCATTCACAACTTAAAAAAAAAACATTATCATCTGCCCCTGATAAAAACCTCTGAATGATATGAAAGCAGTACATATATATATACTACAGACACCAACACAACATGGGTGTGGTCACAGACCTCTAAACTGCCTAAATTTAATTCTCTCTTTCTTAATTTATTTAATGTTATTTCAGTTCCTGATTCATTAATAAATACCCAATATTCATTGTTATTCACATAATAGCAGGATTTATGCCAACATCTGAATTATCATGCAAAACAATCTGAAAATTATGTGAAATCTGCACATCATATTTCCACATTGCTTACTTCATGACAATGCCTTGTTTGTAATATACCTAATTATAACAGAAATCATATTGTGGACTGTGAAGGGAATAACCACCTAGGAAATACACCACTCCCTCGATAACTTGCAGACATTGGGGTCCAAAAACATCGACCGCGATATAAGCGAGGGCGCGAGTTATCAAAGGACCTATAACAAACAACATATATAACAATGGGATCGACGCATAGAGAAAGGGGGTGGGGTGGCTTGTCATGTTGAATACTCAATAATGGCGCTAAGATTAACAGTGGATAAATATCTTTTCATATCAGTGTACTTTGTTTAGTTTTTCCTCACAGAGTAACATTAATTTCAGGATAACTTACAGTATAGTGAGGAAATCATCTAAACATTATTCCTCCTGGTTTCTGTTTGCTTAGCACATGTACTTAACCCGTTGCTTATTACGTTACTTATTTTTGTGGTGAATGGTATACATTCTAATTTTATTGTTTGATCCAAAGTAGACGAGTTTTTTTTCAAATACAAAAGATTGACACACTTCGAAAAAACATTGTCGATCAAACGATGTGTAGATATTTATTGCGGCAGAAGTAAAATGTAAGAAAAAAATTCACAAGGTTTAACCATTACCAACATGAATTTAATGGGTCTAAAAATTTAAAACGACATAAATTAGAACTCGATAACACTTGAGACACGTTGAAGAAATATCACTTCACATTTTGAAAAAATGCAAATTTCACAATATGGATTCTATCTTTACAGGCAATACTGTATTTTCCGCCCTATAAGTCGCTCCTGCGTATACGTCGCTCCTCCGCACTTACCATAATCACGTCTTTGATACCGCCGGCCATTGCATGCGACTTGGTAATTTCCAACTTCGTGTAAGAAATATTATACAATTGTTTAAGAGTTATATAAAAGTCAATATTACAATAGACTTTGACTTTGTCTTCCTTGAGTAGTATTTAAATTGTTGAAAGTCCATGACCTGCAGCACGCTGTCCCACAATCCATTTTCGTAGATTCTCCTCGAGAACTGGCCAATTTACTTTGCCACTACAATTTCCCTTCTTGTTTTTTTTTTTTTTTTTTTTTTTTTGTTGACCTTAACTCATCTTCCTTTTTACGCGTCACGTACAATCTTCTTGCTTACATTGAATTTTCTTTCTGCTGCACAATTTCCGTTTTCTTTCGCAAATGCTATGACGTTTAACTTAAATTCTGCATCATATTTTTCTACTTGTTGGTGCCATGATAAATGGCACGAATTTAATTTAAAACAAAACTTATTGACTTACGCTAATATAACAATTTTAAATCATACAACGTTATTGTGAAACTATATTTTATTAATGCTCCATTGTATGAACGGTATGTATTTATATATCGGTCATTTCCATAACCCAAGCGAACTTCAAAGGCACTTTATACGCTACAGTGATTTTTATACATTAAGAAGACGTTGCGAATTCACCTAATAATTGAAATTGTCCACCGGCCTTCCAGTTATTTTTTTTTTTTTTAATTAATTATCGGTACTTTGAAGTTCTCACCATGAAGCCAGTATTGGCCTAATCCAGAGTTTAAAACTAGAGCAATCATCAAAGGAAATATTCATGCTATGTATTTTTTTATAACAAACCATTGCGAAACCAACCGAAAAAATGATGGTGTGTTTTTTTATAAATTACTATTAAAGTAAATTATGAATCGCTAACAGAGGTCTTGGAAACACTTTACAGTGACATAATTCGTTGTTTAAAATAACAAAATAATCCCAGTTCTGCATTCGGTATTTATTTAAGTACATCAAAAGAACATGACGCAATAGCTGGGCGGCAAGTTCAAAGGACTTTGACTAGCAGCTTGGGTGGGAAAATGTGCCGAAATTTACGTCTGAATTTAGAGACAGAAAGATTCTAAGATGTACATGCTGAAAAATAAATGAAATACAATGGCAATTGTTATTTCAATATTTTTTTTTTATTTATTAATAACAACAAATTTTAACACATATATAACTCAATATTATTTGACTATTTAATTTGATAATCTTATAGTCTAATACTTACGTGTACCGTATGTAAGTTTCCAGCAATTGGCTTGCCCGTATACTGGCAAATGCATTTCGCTAAAACACAGCATCACTGCACATCAGTCACAGTCGTTAAAAAAAATTATTTATCGTATAAGTCGCTCATGTATGTAAGTCGCACACGTCATTTTTAAGAAGAAAAAAAAGTAGCAACTTATACCCTGGAAAATACGGTAATCACAATTTTCGATGATAAAAACGAACTATGTATCAAGGTTAAATTTGCCAATTTACAATTTCTTGTCATGACTTTTTTATGTTTAACACATTTTAAAATATATTTTCCTTGGAAAAAAATCAGGAGCCATGCCGGACACCGTGTTATAAGCGGGTTCGCGAATTATCCGGGCGCAAGTTATCGAGGGAGTGGTGTACTGTCACCCAGTCTGTGAAATCTTGCTTTAAAATGTCATAAAAGCATCAAATTTACCCTTGCCATGAACTTACACTGGCTTATACCCACCTCAAATTAATCCCATTTATATTCTACCCCAATCAGTAAATCATGTTAAGTTTTTAATTATTAAAATGCAACATTAGTAGAAACATACTGCAAAATAAAGTTTCCTGCTAATTTAGTAGTTTTGAATGTCCAGAAATCTCCATGAACTTAACAAATGCAAAATTCTAGGGAATAAATTTCCAAGTTCTTGTCACACCACAACCATATTTAAGTCAGTTTTGAGACAAAAAACTATTAATGAATGTATCCAATATTTCACTTTAAAAAAGCAACATGAGATGATCTGCCTGCAACAAGCATTAGTTGCCTGTTTTTTTTTCAGGAACAATTGCATACTTTCAAGCAAAACAAAGCTAAGGTATTAGTGATTATTGTAGCAGTTTTTCTGATTCAAGATTGATAGGTCTTAATATTCTCATCAAGGCCCCGAGTGGCATAGTGGTCTAAAGCGCTATCCGTTACAGATCACTGCCATCTCACCTTTTGTCTGTGTGGGTTAGAGTCTTAGATTTGGCAAATGTGGATATGTGAGAAAGCTTGCCAGTAGCTTCTCGTGGGTCGGTGGTTCTTTCCGCAGATTTCCCGGTTTCTTCCTCCATTAATACTGGTCGCCATGTATAGCCTATTGTGTGCTGAAAAATGTTGTTAAGCCCCAAAACAACAACAATAATAATATTATAATCAAGCATGATTAATATTTTAATAATATATAAACTGCAGAGCTGGTAAAAATCCAGTTACTGAAAAAAATGATTGTGCCAATACAAAACCTGACTTCAAATTTCTCACTATCTACTTTTCTTTTGACTCTTTGAAGACTGGAATGAGAAGACACTTTGCCAAAAATGTGTAGTCCAGCAAGACAGTGAAAAGACTTAAAAAAAGGAACTTAATCTATGGTGTGTACAAACAGTCTGATATATGGACAAGAACATATTCGCCAAGCTGATTGCTAAGTCAACCTCCTGCCAAAAAATTTAAAACAGATACATCACAGTATGAATGGTAAACTATTATGACTCCAAAACACAAATCTATACTTTCTCCAAAGGCAGATATGAGTGATGTCCCTTTGCATAAAGTCCAGTGATTATTCAGGGTATAAATATTTTAATGGGAAGTTTGTGCAAAAATCTGCCAGAAAAATCAATTAGGCACAAGAATATTATCTTAATGCAATGTTTATTCAATTTTGCCAGAAAATTGATTAAACACAAATGATTCAATAATAATTAGGTTTAATCAATACAGTAAGCATACACCAGTTATATAACTTAGCTAAAGTCTCTATTATTTCTGTATTTCAGCGTAAAAAAAAATTTTAACTTGTCAATTGAGACTGTTTTACCCCAAATGACCTCTGACATTTGAAGCTCTTCACTGTGTCAAATTTTGCATGAACCATATGCAATAATGAGAGTCCACTGTATTAAGGTTTCAAGATTTCAATTTGACTTCTTACCTTGATGACTGCCATCCTTTTGTCAGTGGACTGTGATAATTAAGCTCGGAGACACGGTGAGCATCATCCTGCCCTGAGGCATGAACAACCCGATATGGGAGTTTTACTGGCATTCTTGTCTACATACCTGAGAACATTTCAAATATATTTATGAAGGCATGAGCTTAAAATGATACAGATGAGATCATGATACAGATGAGATCATGAGTACACCTGTTGCCAAAATGGTGATAAGAATCTACCATACATCAAGGATTCTACATCTCACACTCTCTAAAACATAATGGATTTTTTTAACATGTATGTGAATTATGATATAAAGAACATGTTGTAAGTAGGTCACTTTAACCTTATATTTATTTAGTTCAATTTTGTACATTACAATACTTTTGATTTTACAATTAGAATATTACATTTTTGCATGAAGAAATTTTCATATCTTTTTCTTTAAAATTGACCTTTTAACTCCATGAGGGACAAAGTCAAAAATCATTTAAGAAAGTAACAAGTTGAAAAATTGCTTGTTAAAAAAAAAAGAGTTTAGTTACCTGGTGAAAATTCAATAAAAAAATTAGGACTACTAACAATTCTGAAAAGAAAGAACTCACTGACACAAGCTTTAAATTTTACATACAGAAAACAAAAGCCCAACACCTTACTCATCCAAATTATGGTTGTTAAAATTGTAGCTGTTTAAATCAAACTGAAAGTCAACCTGTATTCTGGTAATAACTTGGAATTTTATAGCCTGTGCCTTCACAATATTGATGAAAAGAGAAGATCTCAAATGGGCAATGATTTAATATTGAATTTATCAAACAAATTGAATTAAGTCCAGCTTTTGTGAGCATTGCTAGACAAAAGTTGAACATTATTCAACATTATTATAATTATTAAATTATCATTTTATCCTAACCATAATCCTAAATCTGTAATTCAAAGATCAATGTATAAGTGTCAAAAAACACAGACAAAATAGAGCAGATCTATACTTAAAATATCTTTCATGCATCACTTTCTGCCTGACATTTTCATTTTTAAGTTTTCTCTTCAATCCAAGGTGTAAAAAAAATACTGGCTATTTTTTATAATATGCAAATTAATCTAAATTACTAAAATAAATTGAACCTTACTGAACATATAATTCATCAGGTATAGATCTTCAAAATTGTATTAAAATAATACAAACCAGGACCTTTGTAGCAATCTAAATTTGAATGAAGTGTTGACAAATATCTACATTACTTATGTCTTCTGGATTTGCAATTCTTTTAGAATAAAATAATAAAAAATTATCTGTTATGAGTTGTGCCTGTTTCGTACAGACACAATAAGTCTTCATCATGCTGTAGAAATCAAAGAATGCTGGCTTAATATGTTCCAAATGAGTGGTGAGTTTGACTAAGTTATGTGCATTGTTTATATGCTTTTAGTGTTAAAATTGGTACGGATAGTTATAAACTAGATGGCTAGGCAAATACATGTACTAGAATTGGAAAAAAATTTTTATCATCAATGTACTGAAGAATACAAAAAATTTATTACACAAATTGAGAAATCTAATCCAATAAATCTGCAACAAAAAGATGTAAAAAAATTCTGTAAACTTAAATATTTAAAGATGATAAACATTAGAGCCAAGTACCATGAAAAATGTTGTACTGTTGTATTTTTCAACATACTGCAATATGTGTCATGATATAACAATTATATTAAAGACCAACAAATTCAATGTTCTGGGGCACAAGCCTGATACTTTAATGTTTAATTTCCACCAGTCAATAATTGAAAAAATATATTGTTCTGATTTATAGCAAAATAGCACCATATTATATCCAAAATATTATATAGAAAAATATAATTATCTTGAGATAAAAATAACAAAAATATCTCAGCTAAAAAAAATCACAGACACAGCTCCCTAAAAATTAAATGGTGAGTACCATATAATATATGAATTTGCTGTGTGTATGTTTATTGTTGTATATGTTGCAATCTAAAAGCTGTAACTAAAGTGGAATGATGAAGGTTACACTATAGCAGATACTGTGGTAGACATCATGCTGACATTAATGAGTCTATTGATAAAAATAAGAAGTTTTAATAATAAAGCCTACAATTTTCTAGCTACTCTGCTGATATAATAGGTAGTGAATGTTGGGGATGCAAACAACTGGGCAAGATATTTATCAGAGAGAGCCAGTAAATACAAAATATGCTTGTTCAATGAATAAATATTTAGAGAACTTGAAAAATTGGTTAAAGTTCAGACAGAATATAAGTACACTCCTGAAAAACTAAAAATGATTTGCAGTCTTACAAAGGAATAAATATATCTAACATATTGAAACACACTAGTAAATAAATAAAACATTACTTGAAGGGGAGGACTTTCCTTTTTAAATCTGAAATTTTTCCTGAAATTTGAATTTGGCTCTCAAGTATGTCTCACAACATTTCATTTCACAGAAGTAACACATGTTAAACATGTCATTAAAAGATCATAAGTATATTTGCAACATTTACCATTAATTTGTTACTGATACAATTTGTAAAAAGGATATGTGTGTTAAAGGATATGTGTGTTAAAATCATTTCCATTATAACAAGAATTTCCATATAGAAACTACTGACATACATGTACAGTAAAAAAGTATGTTGGCAGGAACCAAAAGATAAAATAGTGCTGTAAACCCAGGGCTGGATGGGGGAAGGGGTTTCTGGACCACCACCACCACCACAAGCTAAAACAAAATGACCATGCAAATGAACAGTCACTTGTCACTTGAAATTTGACCATTGTTTTATTATTTTGCATGTTTATTGGGTACTGTGCACACTTTAAGTAAACAGACATATATTTTTAATTTGGTCCCCTTTGAAGGAAAGTCAGGGTCCTTTTGAGATTTTGTAAATCCCTTACAGCACTTGATCTGATCATGCCCTGCAAACCAGTAAAACTGCATACCTCCAATAAATATTCAAATGGAGAGTCCTCTATGTGTTTAAGAAAAACTGGCATCCTTTTATATCTACAGTTTTAATATACTCTTAATTAAATGTTCAGTACAGTAATACTGGTTCTTTTGTGTCTTTCTAATCATACAATTACAGCATCAGCTAGATATTTTCAGTGATAATGCCAAATATTGTATGGAAATGTTCATATTCTAGTCCTACAATGTATGACATATCACATGTTATTTATGTTATAGTTCTATGTTTTACTCCCCAAATAACGGCCTTGTATAGTGTGTTCCAATGTCGGTTGACATCGGAACAAGAAGTCAAAGTTTCAGAAATATCTCACACACTTGGCAGTCCATATCAACACTCTTCCACAAATTGATATGTAACTAATATTCTTACTGTGCTGTTTTCATCCTGGTGGAATCAAAATTTGACACTGGCAAATTGATGCATTTTCATGTTCCGTTGATATACATTTGAATTTGTTGAAGTGTAACGGTAGTAGAGGTATACTGAAGTATATTCAAGTAGGTTCATGTGGGGTATATGTTTCTTGAAGGAAACATTGCTTACAGTTCCAATGGACATATATATTTTTTTTGTTTCGCTAAAGAATAATATTTCAACTTAACCTAATTTCAGCATTTGTGGCTTCGACTGCTTTCCAGCCAACTGAAATGTAGGCCAACCAAACTTAAAAGAGGTCCATTTTTTTGTGACAATCTGAATTTATTAGAGAAAAGACATCAAAGTCAGTGAAGTCTGACTAAAACAATATGACTTTACTTTGTTTAAAATCATTGTTATTGGTTGCCAGTTATGAGATATTACGAAAATTTGACTTTCGATGCACTATTAGTTGACACCAAAATATACTTCACAGAGTCACTAGTTATGCAGTAAGACCCAGATGCACAAAACAAAATTATCAGGATCGAGGTCTTACATGTAGGACTAGTTCCTATTCCTGCCTTACATGCCATCTTCTGCTGAACCTCCAAAAGTAAATTTATCACGCAAAATCAAGAAATACCAATTCCATTCATATGAAAATAACTTTTCTAATCTGGTGTTTATAAACAAAATTAGGCAACGAAGTGAATTTATATTAACTACTGTATGAAAAATGGCAACACCAGTGTAAACTTTTGAATAGGTCGATACTTATCCAGTACTATGTGATGGGAAGACAATTCTTCAGTTACAGGTATATTTTAATCTTAATGATGTGTCGATATTCCATAAATTTGAAATATAATTTAATATAGCTAACAATCAAGTGCCTATCAACTGTTTTTACAAACTTGTTTGGCATTCCAAAACTAAATAATAAATCAAAGTTGAGTTGCAAAATTCGTCACTTTTGGCAATTGGTATGTATAATCGTAAGGAAAGCAAACGTCATACACTTTCTTATGGAGAATGGACCATAAATATAATATTCCTACACAATATACCTTGATTAACCATTAACTTCTCAAAAATTCGCCATTCTCTTTCAATTAAATATAAGTCACACAAGATCGTTTGACTTGACAACGGAAACGTTTATATTTCCTTAACAGGGTGCTATACCGTCTGCGCGTGAAATAGCGAGAACATCAAAAAAAAAGGTTCAAATATTATCATTAATTTATTTGTCACAATTATTGAATATAAATAGAATACAATTGTACAAAATGATTTATTTCATGAAAAATATAATAAAATAACGTTCCTTTCCTTTAAATTATGTTATGATTGATAAATATTGATCACAATATAGTTTAATACCAGTCTAGAACCTTCATTTGAGGTTTTTCTAATGTTATCGATAATCCCCATGAAGCGGGAAAAATGGAACCATCGCGAGGCGACCGGAAGTAAGGTAGCGTAGTTGCTAACAATGATAAGTCGGTTTTTGTCTTTGTTTAATATAGGCATGAGAGCTTACAAGGTCCAAGACGTCAAACGTGTGGTTAGGATGGGAATTACAGCGAAATCACTGGCTGAGGCAAAGAAAAAAGGGTGTGAGAAGTTAAAAGTATGCATGAAATGATTTCCAGAGGTTGCGGTTCCTATTTGATGTTCTGATCGTATTATCCGAATAAATGTCCCCATAACGTATTCGATATTCTAATGGCCGTTATCCAATAAAGACTATCACAGTATGCACAAAGCATCGTTTTAGTTACATAGATATGGGTTTATGCCCGGGGTTTTGTGTCCACGTGAACTTTTTTAGACCTACAACGTAAGACATCACATGTTTTTGTTTTAGTGCTGTCTTACGACCCTAATAATGACCTTACATAGCCCACAGGGGTTTGTTGCAAATAAGCATCAATTCACCACAATCAATATTTGTTCTTGCCACCAGAATTAAAACTCGTCACAATGTACAATAACGATATTTACTGCGGATTCGAGAGGTTGTTCGGATCTTACCTTTCGGTCAATAGAGTAATCCAAGACTACCCAAATGAAAATGGCACTGCTGGTCAATACTTGCAAAAACGTCTAAATCGGTGAACAATTGTATTTTCTTCACTATGTCACAAACTGAACGAAGTGTGTCAAGCTGTTTTGAAAATTGAAATATTCTTGATAATGACTTGCTTAAGTTGATAATTAGCAGGCAAAATTAAGATAAACAATCAGGGTAAGAACTCGTGTCTTTCCTTGTATTATATTATTACAGGTTAGGCTGTCAATTTTATTTGTAACAAACCCCTGTGACAGTCCAGTTCCGATGTCAATGACATCAGAACAAGTCTTCAAAGTTTCAGGAATATCTCACACATGGCAGCCTATCTCAACACTCATCCACTAATTATTGTGTAATTAATATACTTACTGTGCTGTCTTTATCCTGGTGGAATCAAAATATGAAACTAGCAAATAGACACATTTTCATGTTCAGTTGACACACATTTGTTTTTGTTGCAATGCGACTGTAGTCGAGGTATGCAGAAGTATGTTCCATTAGGTTCATGCAGGAGATATGTTTCTTAAACGAAACGAAACGTTGCTTATAGTTCCATTAAGCATGCTATATTTTTTAATCATTTCGTTAAAGAATAATATTTCAAACTAACCCAATTTTGACATTCCATGGCTTTCATCACTTTACAGCCATTTGAAATGTAGGCCAATGAAACTTGAAAACAGGTCCATTTCTTTAGTAAAAATTTTAATTTATTAGAGAAAAGATATCAGGTAAGTAAACAGGGGTCAAGCTAGACTTAAATTTTAAGGAGAAGTGACTTCTTTTGGTCAGAACAGGGAGAAGTGGGAGCTAAACAAGGAGAAGTAGGAGTTAATCAGGGAGAAGTGAGACCGAAACAATAAACACGATATATATTTATCATATTTTAATGATGTGCTCTATTTCTTGGTATGCTTTTAACAGTTTTAAGCAATGCCTTATTTTCAAGTTGAAAAATATTTGTTTTTTGTGAGTAGCAATATATTTTGTACGCATATAAAAAATTATATTCATACCCATTCTATTCATACTTAGTATATGTGTTTTTGAAATGAAGTAAATGCAGTTTACTTTGGCTGTATGACTTAAAAATCACATATGAAGCTATACATTGCAATTAATTTTCACTGATAGAAGTAACAAGATTAGAGCCTTGTAAATGCAAGTTGGTAAAAATGCTCAATAAACTACTACTTAATTATTTTATTTGTCTTAAAATTTGTGTGCAATTGCAGTCAAAAAGATTTCTAGCTTTCTTTGAAACAGCACCTAATACATGTACATAGTAATAAATGCACAGGTGACTTCAAGCCACTGTTCGTCTTGATTTCATTGTTCCCGATAAAACATTAATGTAACTATTCATAAACAACACACTGAAGCACTAAAGTCAATATATAACTAAACTGGACCCTATATTTTTTAACCCCCAACCAAAAATATAAGAATATGTCTTGCACAGAGGAGTGCATCTATTTTTAGACCGGGGGGGGTCTCGAACTACACACTTTCTTGCTTCGTTACAAAAATCATTAAAATTTCTACATATTTATGGTTTTTCTACCTACTGGTAATAATGACATAGATTGGTTAAAAATATTATTTGCTTCATTACTATATATATATTTTCTGTATTTTCACAGTTTAATGAAGTGGTATATCAAATATGCAGCGATGTCCGCCATTAAAATTTCATTTACGGTTTCAAACTGATTTTATACAGAAAATACGTAAATATGGCTGTTAAAATCTCCATTTTTTAAAAATATGATATAAATTAGAAAACGCTCTTCACCGATCGTATTTTTAAAAGCAAATTAATATTTGCATATTGATGTTTAAATTTCAAAACAGAATTTGGCATCTTTTCATTATAGCACATTAGGCCCAACTTCGTGTAATCAAGCAGTGATATCTTGCTCCGGAAAAGGGTTAATGGTCAGTTAGCTATTAAAACTTGCATGTGAATGTGCAAGAATTTCTTTTACGCCATAAGCTTATTGGTATCAACACTACGTAAATACATTTGGCGTTGGGTTACAGCAGTGCCAGAACTTACTGGCTACTGCGAGGGGGCATATCAAAGTCATAATCTACAGTCATATTATGTCCGAAAAATCAGAGGGTGAAGTCGTTTTCGCTATCATAACAGAAGAAGGCAAAGTTTACGGTTCTCAGGCGACATTTTCGCCCACTTCGCCTGGTAGCGTGACCCCTGAGTAAAGTTTGACAAAAACATTCTAACTTTACTTTGTAGAAAGGTCATTTGTGTGTTATATTCCTGAAAATTTTAATTTTGTTACACTGTTAATCGACATTAAAACACTCTAAACAGCTCCATTAGTAAGGCAGTAAGACTGAATCACCCAACCAGAAAAAAAATAGGTGATGGGGCTTACATTATAGGACTACTTAAGGCGTAACATATTTTTGTTTTGGTGCTACGTATATACTTTCAGGTATATACTTTCAGTCGTACTTCACTAGGTGTTTATGTAGCATCTCTAGAAACACATGTTATACATCACAAAGACTTGTGTACTTCTTAACCAATGACAAGAAATGGTTAAAGCACGCATGCGCAGAAAAATTTGAAAAATAAAGCGTTAAAAACGAAACAGCTGATTTAAAAATCAATAAAATGATGGACAACAACTCAGATGTAAACATGGATATTCATAGCAAAGGTAGTGACATTGAAGATGAAGTCTTTATCCTGATGGAATCAAAATCAGACAGTAGCAAATGGATGCATTTTCATGTTCCATTCAGTTTGTTGAAATGTGATGGAAGCTGGGAATGCCAAAGTTGGATTAGGTGTAAAAATGTTTCTTGAACAAAACAAAATAAAATTGTATTAATATTGAAGAAAGTGTTTAGGTAGCTGAAAAAAAAATTTATTTGGAGTGAATAAAAGTTCATAAATTCGATGATAATACTAGAGAAGTTTCTTTATTTCAGATGAACCCAGAAGAAGTCACTATTGTAATTGAAGATGATGGAACTGTGGTTGAATCAGAAGATTTCTTCAAGAAACTGCCAGCACAAACCGTCCTTGTTTTTCTGCGTAAGGGAGAAAAATGGAGAGGAGGTGCTTACCGCATTCTAATATTAATAGATCTAAATATGGACTGTGTTAATGATAAAGCTCATTCTGGGCTGGGTGTTTTGTTGTTACATGTACTTACCAGAGAACAACATTTACCACAAAATAAAATGAATGGACAATTCTAAAAATAGCAACAAAAGGTTCCAAGAAACACATACCCTCCAAAAAACAGGAAGTAAAATTCAATTTTCATCCAAAATATCAGAACCTCAATCTGATTTACATAGGATAATGGTACTACTCTATTATTACTTTAATGTTAGCCCTACACTGCAATCTCCCCAACACCATAGAGTTTTGGTTATTGTTACCTAGGAGATGATTGAAGATGGCATTAGGGAATGGAATAACAGTGGTCTGAGCAGATATACCAAATAGCATAACATGAGCTTCCATATGTACAATACAACAATTTAATCAATTACCAGTTCATGTAACAGTCAAGTAACATCCTTAGCAGGCATCGTAATCAACTATAAACAACCTCCGATTACTTACATGATGGTTTTTGATAACAGGATAGCAAGTGTGCTATGTGCAGACTGAATGTCATGTGCATCTGACTAAGATATGATTATTAACTATACTAGTACTTACACAAAACATTTGTGATACAAAATATTAAAAATATGAGTATTTATCAGCATGATAGTTATAAATCAGATGCTTCCCAGTATAGTAAAACCCAATTGAATAAATCACCTTGAACAATATTTCAGCCAACTTGTGGATTACATCCCATAGTTTGATCGTTTGACAGCCTATGATAAATATCATATGCCACAGTGTGGAATAATAGCTATTAGCATCTTTTAAGTAATTTATTTTTGCTTTGGTTCTAATAATATTTAGTATGTACCTTTTTTACAGCTGGATCTCTTATTCATGATGCACTCAGTAAGCTATATTGTGCTACACGGAAAAATGAGATGGCTGGCCAAATTAGGGAACTGCTGGCAGGAGAGGATGCTCCAGAGAAGATACACATAATCTCACAATATTTGGATATGCTGGAAACCAATATTGATGCAGAGGAAAGACACAAAGATGAAGATTGGTTTGAAGGTCACTTGACTATTAATTGAATATTATATGGTATGAATTATGGCATCATGTCAACTTCACCATCCTCTGTTGGGAAAGTGAAGACAACACCGCCCTCTGATTTTTCAGATGTAAAATGACTGACTGTATCTTATTACTTTCGAGATGCCTCCTTGCTATAGTTATGAAAGTTCTGGCAGTGTTGGTAACCCAAGGCAAAATGTATTTATGTAGTTTTTATACCATTTATACCATTTAGGGAATGTCTACAAACTCATGCACATTCACAGGCACCATTACTGATAACACTGCTTTGTTTCATGAAGTTGAGCATCCTGTACTATGCTGAAAATATACCAAATTCAGTTCCAGATTCAGACATCAATAATTAAATAGTAATTTTTTTTTTAAAATACAATCGGTGAATAGCATTTTATAATTTATTTCTTTTTGAAAAATGGAAATGTTAACTACCATACTAGAGCATTTTCTTTATAAACTCGGTTTAAAACCATAATTGAACTTGTAGTGGCGGACATCACTGTGTCTGAGATACACCACTTCATTGGATTGTATTCGTAAATTATTGGTTTGATAGATTCTGAAAGATATACAATTTAATGAAAACATACTTGAAATATTATATGATAGAAAATTTAACCTAATATTTAATAATGTAGGTCATAACAGGATATTAATATGTTGTGGAATTCGGAAAAATGCTGTAAGGTCAGTTTTGTTTTCTGACATGTAATTCATTTTCATAAAAATACAAAAATATATGTAGTTGTGAAGCAAATACTATTTAAACAATGTATGTATATCACATTTCTTGCTTTGGTCCCGCTTCTTCCTGTTTAGTTTCACTTCTCCCTGTTCTGTCCAAAAGGAGTAGTCACTTCTCACTAAAATTCAAGTCTGAATTTACCCCTGTATGAAATGTATGACTTTCAGTTTAAAAATTGTATAATTCTAGTAGAGCAGTCATTAAAAAAACAAATTTCACTGATTACCAGATTTTATAAAGAACTGTTTCTGCTTCTACAGATGAAATAAACAGGTTTTGATTTACCTCATGAATTTTATTCATTTAAATGCCAAAGATGTCAGGCTTTAAATTGAATAAAAAAGCCAGATTAAGAAACTTACTCATCCTGTTGAATCTTCACTATTCCTTCTCTCAAAGAAATCAGACATGTATCTAGATTACCAACACTTTTATTTCTTAAATATCTCTTGTATTCATAGTTCAAAAGTAAAGATATTGTGTTGAAAAGCCATGGTTACTTGAAAATATTCTGTATAGTCTCACAAAAAAAACAATGACTGGACTATAACTGTTAAAAAAAAGACATGGTACAGATTTGTACTGCCTCAACATCCAAAAAACATAGCAAGAGAAACTCTACAGAGAATAGGTTTAAGGCAGTACCTGTTGTGTGACAGTTAAAGCAGGGCAAGATTTCATTATAGCAGTATAAGCATTATGTGGGTTTAACAACCAGCACTTTGAATAAAATGTCTCTCAATAATGCCAATCCTTTAACATAGAATGGTTCATCCTAATTGTAATGGCCATGGTACGATAATGGCAGTTTGACGTGGAATCCTGTTTACAATTTTTTTGTCTTAAGTTTCATTTCCTATATTCTTACATTTGAGGTCAGTGCTCATTGACTTTTGAAAATTTGGTATTCACTGAATCCATGCAGTGTCAGTATGTGACTGTTGTTAAGTTACTACTGGCCCTAACAAATTTCATTGACCGTACATCAAGCCCTACCTGCATGAAATCAGTAGGAAGATGATTAATCTTCTCATAAGTGGCCAAAATTAAATTTGTTGTCTTTCATATATTGACCGATTCACAGGTAGGTAGCATGTTACTTCAGTTTTGGTTGGTATCATGTGACTACCATGCTCTCAGCATAATGAATCTTGCATTTTTTTCAGCAGCAACAGATGTCTGTTGTTGAAATAAGTACGTTGAAAATTATTTCTCTTTATAAGAAAGCACCTGATTTTTTTTAACATTGGAAAGGGTGTGAGAATTTGGTAGTCATTTCACTAGTACTGCAAACAGATATCCAGGTTGTATTTCATCCATGCAGTAGTTTCATCTCATCTGTCAATGAATTGATGTTATACTAGCAGTTTCTATATATTGTCAATTAAATGTGGGTTGCTGGGCCATTAGCATACATGCCAACCATTACTCTTTTGGCATAATCATTAAGCTTTTTTTCACTAAATTACGCCTTATGCGTAAATGTATCCAGATTAATGCTTTTTTGGTATATCCTGCTAAAAAAATGAATAATTTGTTTTCTCCTTTTTAATAACATCCCAAAAATCCTGCTCCGGTGGCCTAATGGTTAGAGCATCCACCTCGGATGCGGGAGGTCGTGGGTTCGATCCCCAGGCGAGTCATACCAAAGACTTAAAAATGGTACTAACAGCTGCCTCGCTTGACGCTCAGCATTAAGAGGTTAGTGTTAGGACTGATCAGCCTGGTATTAGGATAATGTGATTGGGTGTGACATCATGCTACATGTCTGCGGCATGATGCCCCAGCGCTAGACATCACTATAAACTGCCACACTGCAGACATCGTAACGATATGACTGAAAAATTGTTAAAGCTACATTATAAATCATAATCACATCACATCCAAATAATCCCATGGACTGTATTCTAAAATAGACTGCTTCTACCAAACTACGAGATGAGAGCACACTTGTCCTTAGACTGGAATGCACTCTCCAAACAGTGTGTTCTATTTACAGCAGCTGCCCTATTTCCATGAACCATACTTTCAAACTTTTGACTTAAAATTCTATTTATAACAGCCACATAGCTTAGATGGGAGAGATTAGACTGGTTTGCTAATTTTAATCTTTGCTCTCAGATTCTTTGTTACATTTCATATCTGGTACAGAACCAGTCTGATTGTATCTGGCGCTAAAAGTTGTCATATTTAAGTCGATGAGTGTGTTGAGAGCAAAAATGTTTTTTCAAATAAAGACTAAAAACAAATGCAGAGATGAATATCTGAATTACATAAACAGCGTTCCATTCCAATGCAGCTTCACGCCCATTGCAGGCTGTGTGGAAAGGATTTTAATATTGGTCTTGGTAGTAAAACAAAGAAACCTTGAATTAGCTGGTTTTACTAACTCCAGTACTCGGGTAACTTCTTTTTACAGCAGAACTTAATTGTGGACACAAATTTTATAAATGCAGAGGCATTATTTACTGAGTTGTTAATAAAACATGTAATACCCATAGCGGTAGAAGATGACGTTGGATATTTGTTCAAACAGATGTTTTATGATTCCAAAATTGCCATAAATATGCATGTACAAGAAGAAAATCATCAAATATTGTTAGGTATTTAAAGGGAGATATTGAATCACTTAAAATTGCAGATTCCATGAAAATTGGGCTGTTTGGTATTGCTACAGACAGGAGTAGTGATTATGACGACAAACATTTTTCTCAGTCTGTTTAGGAGACTCTTGCAATGAAAAGAGCAAAGTCAGAGTGCTCTTCTTTCATTACCAGACTTAAAAGTAGATTCCACTGGAGAAAACAGTTTTTATTTGCTTGAAAATGCTTTGAATAAACACAAGTTGTCAGAACTATGGGGTTTTCAGCTGATAAAGCATCAGTGATGACTGGAATTCATAAAGGAGTTACATTCTATATTTA
The DNA here is from genome assembly GCA_016746295.1 of Potamilus streckersoni. NCBI lineage: Eukaryota > Metazoa > Mollusca > Bivalvia > Unionida > Unionidae > Potamilus > Potamilus streckersoni. The sequence goes on along the minus strand of JAEAOA010000698.1, from coordinate 1,818,829 downwards.
GAAAAATGTCTCCATCAGTGTAGATATCTGGTTGTCACTGTCATTTGATGCACTTTACTGCAGGAATGTACTTTCTGTGGATAGAGTTGATCTATAATGGCACCTTATTTTCCAGCTAAGGACCCAATAACTGTAACATATAAATTTTCTCTTCTCTGTCAGGTTATGAAAGTACTATTAGTTCTTTACCATTCCAATGCTGACTGTAGAGAGATTGTTCAGTATTGTTAAACAGAAATAAAAACAAATTTAGATACAGGCTCTGTAACCCAGCACTTAGTGATCTACTTTGTGCAAAATATTCATAGTCTCAGTTGGTACAAAGTATTTTGAAATGCAGTACGAGAGACTTGCTTTTTAAAGCTCTAAGTGCTACATATGAAAACTTGAAGTTCATTACTGATGTTAAAAGTCTAAAGGAGTAAATAAATCATTTTGGACTGCTCATTGAATTTTATCGTGTAATATGTGGATTACTCATTTTCTGCGCAATTTACTCTTTTTGTCCACTTGGATTCGACTTTTTCCTCACCAGGGTTTGGCATGTATGCATTAATAAACAGGTACCCTATACTGATACCATGTAGTTTCAGCAAATTTAAATCTTCAACATAGACCATTGCCTCATTCAAAAAATTGTACAGGGAGTATTGATTTAGACAGCTCTGTTGAAATAAAATTTGTACAATCTGCAGTTAGGAGACCAATTCAATCTTGGGGATTTGTGCGGTTTGCTCTGAAAACTTGGGCCTATTTTAACATTACTGGTGACAACTAAAAATGTATTAGCCATTGAACTATTAAAATGATGAGAACTAATAGTCCATTAGAAAGTTTACAAGCTTCATGCTAAGTGATTATCACTATTTCAGGCCCTCTGCTGATTGCGAATGAAATTCTAAGTATTAATAGAAACAAATGTTAATTGTTGTAAGATACAAATTTACAGTTAAACCTCTGTATGTGAAAGTACATGTCCATAAGTGATCAATGTAGGCTTCATCAAGAAAATTCTTACCATCTATACCCACTTGTAAGTCCAACTGCAGACTGCTTAGACCCTCATCTGCCATTGCATAATGTGCCATCACCATTTAAAGGTAATTGTACCATATCTTTATTTTATTATTGTTAATGCTGTTAATTTGCATGTGTGTGTGTGTGTGTATATATATATATATGTGTGTGTGTGTATATATATATATATATATATATATATATATATATATATATATATATATATATATATATATATATACACACACACACACACACATACACACACATGTATATGTGTGTATACACATGTTACTTTGAAATTTGGGGCCCCTAATGGTCTTAAGCACTCTCAGTTATGGATCACTGCCATATCACCTCTGTCTGTGTGGGTTAGAGTCTAAGATTCGGCAAATAAATTTGATCCTTTCTGTGGCAAAATCTTCTGTATGAGGTTTCACTATATTTGAGATATGAGTAAGAAGTCTCAAAAGGCCAAAAGATGTAGGCTAGAAAGATAAATTGTTATATATCAGTATATCTTTTTAAAAAATAGTTGTGTTTGTATGCCCGCTATGGTAGTGTTAGGGCATACAGTATTAACATTGTCTGTTTTTCTTGTTAAATTTTATATTTAGGTCAGTTTCTCATGCATTATGAAGGGACATTCATGCTCTATGAACACATTAATTCATGTATTTACAGGATTAAACAAGAAGTACAAAACGAAGAGTGATGTGATGAGAAACAATGCCCAAACAAGGATAAGAAGTTACTTTACAACAGTTGGTATCAAGAGTTCACAGCTTCATTAGTAACTTTTTTTGGCAACCTTTTCATTACCTTGTTCCTTTTTGCAATATATGTGATGGTGTATATCTTCCAGTTTATACATAGGTAATGCCAATTTAATTATTCAATGCAAATTCTTGAAGATTGACAAACTTTTAAAAAGGGAGATTAAACAAAAAAAAATAGTTGCAGTGTAATTATGTTTGCCAGTGTAAAGCTAAATTTTAAAATTGGAAGGCAGCAATATCATGTAGATGCTTCAGCATCTTTTGTTTCAACAGAATAAATTTTTGCTGCCATTTTATAAAAAAGGCAAACCTTACTGTTTCTATCCATAAAGGTCCTCATAATGCAAATAAGTTTCCAAAATCTGCAGAGGACATTCTTGTCAGATAATTTAGCTTGCATAAATTTGCATGTTCATGATGGCAAGGAAGAAAGAAAAGAACTTGTAAATTTGATAGTTGTTATAATCTCTGCTAATAACAATTTAAATTTAGTTAAACTCTATGATGTAAATTTCATTTGCTTCAGTGAAAGTTTCCATTCTACATTGACTCCTCTCTTTAAAAATGGACAACTCTGAACCCATGAAATTTCCAGTTTATCCTAGAGATTTCCCTGCCAATAAAATTATGGAAATTTATTAAGAGATGTATTAATAATTCATTTTTAGCAAATATATAGACGTATGTTGAAGACTGAGAAAAGTTGAAAATGACAAATATATTTTCAGGCAAAGGAACAGGTTGAGAAGGAATGCAAAGGGCTGATAAAAGATGATCTCATTGCAGCATTAGACACAATATTTAACAGGCTCAAATCTGAAGACTTTCATGGCAGCTACTTTGACAGAACTGACAGGTCTGGGAATAGCATGTGTGACAGAAAAGGCTGGTTCCAGTGCGAGGGCCCATTTGATAGCAAGACTTGTGACAAGTTTCATACCATTAATCCATTTGCCTCACGTGGATATAGACAACTGTTTGGCCTTTGGAATCTTGACCACATGTGAGTAATCAAAGCAAACCCAATCATTCTGGGCACAAAAGGAATCGGTATGTTCTGATATTGTATAGTGAATTCCCTTTACAGTCTTACCCACTTATATCAACATCACTTATGTCGACAAGCTGCCTATCTCAACAAAAAAGCAAAGTCCCTTGGTCTACTATTACTTCCAAAATTGTCATGCTTATGTCCACCTTTTTATTAAAAAAAAAACGTATATGTCGCCAGAATCATTTGGTCCCAGCTTGAACAAATCCTTTGTTTTATCATTTATGTCGACTAGCTGCCAGTTCCTACCCATTCTTTGTTCAACATTTAGTTGATCTTGCCACCAGGCTTTAATTTTACCACCTTATCATTTATGTCAGCAGGCTTTAATGTCGCGGTCAGATTTAAAAAAAAAAACGGGCTTTTGTTTTGTCCTATAAAGTTTGCCTCTCACTGTGACTTAAATAAAAGCAATGAAATCTTATCTGATTCTTGCATTTTCCAAAGTGATCAGTGATTAAAACGGGTTTATTGTGATGTGAAAGTTTCCTTTTTAACTTTATTTTTATTTACAATCGCTACCAATGGAAGTGTAAACGCAGATTAAATTTACAGTTTCTGGAAACTAAATATGTGGCTGTTAAGGGAATTTGAGGGTGGGGTATCTCGCAAAAATGTCTGTGAAAATTTTTAAAATGTATTGAGCTGACAATGTTACAATATTGTATCGTAAGAATCATTTTCTTTTAATACCCCATTAGCACGTGTCAATGTATACAATATTATACCTTCATTATTCATACCAGCCGCACATCTCTTGTTCGCTTTTAAGTACTTTTCATGATGTTTTTTGTAACTAAATAAAAGTGCTGTTTAAATATATCTTGTTGACAGGTTTTCATTTCCCCATGAATAGCCCCATCCCCTTGGTAGCCTCAATAAGTTGGGAACAGACTGACCAAAATCTAGGCCAATTTTAAGGACATGTACTTGAAGCATGTAAATAACTGTGATAATGCCAATCATATCTTTAAAGCTTTTCATATCAGGATGTAACCAATGCAATTTTTATTGTGGATTTTATTGCACAAAGGTAATGAAAATGTAATTTATCAATATACAAGTGTCTTTACTGGTTTTGTCTTCATTTACAGTGGCAGAGTGGTATAAAGCACTCATGATTACGGATTACTGCCATCTCACCTTTGTCAGAGTTTAACCACAGAAGTCTGCAGTTTTATCAATAAAGCACAATGAAATTTCTGACAAGGTGATTGATAAAACTGCAGACACCTGTGATTTAACTTGCATCTTTTTTCCGACGAACACACACACACACACACACACACACACTTATCTCAACATCCTCTTATGTTGACAATTTTTCCTCGGGCCCGAGCATGTTGACATAAGTATTGTTTATGTAAAAGCTTGTGGCTATACTTGTTTGACTAAATTTACTATGATTTCAATGAAGACTACATTTGGCTGGTTTTTCTAAGACTTATTGCCAATGATTAATTTAAATAGTTGTTTATGTGGCTTGTGAGCATTCTGGCATTCACACTTTTTGTTGCAATTTCCATCATTCTTTCTGTTCATCTTGGGCAGAACAAGATTTAAGATGACAATCAGATTTTGATCTCATTTTACAGAGTTGTGTACCTCGATTGATTCAAATAGACATCCAACTGACTCATAAATGCTTGGATTAAAATGTTTTGTGTAATTTAAGCCAGATTTGTTGTAAAAGTTTTACCTCAAATATTTTCTCCACAAGCTTGATCTATTGTTGTTGTTGGGAGTTGTTTTAGTTTATTTTTAACAGAGTTATGAACTTTGGATATGCACACCAATGGCTTATGAACTTAAGGTAATGAAGAAAATTTGGTAGGGTGACATTTCAGGATTAATGATTGATTCATCATAAGTGATCTTGTATTGATATTATTTGGAGATTATTGTCTGTATTTATATAAGTACAGAATGAAAGACTATATTAATGGGAAGCTGTTGTTTCAAATATTCTCCTTTTCCTGGAAGATTTTGTACTTAAACCATTTTAAATATTTAAGGAACAAAAACGAAAATTATAATCTGTGACACATTTGATTATTAAAAATCAAAATGGTTCAGCTTTTCTTTGACTTACCTATGATTGTTATTAATCATCACAAGTATATCATTTGCACTTTTTTGCACATTTCAACTAAATTTGCTGTGAATCATATTAAAAATGACATTTTAAAATTGTGCAGTTTTTGACATAGATGACAGCAGTGATATCAAATTTGGACCATATTTTACGAAGTTATTTACAATAGGCAGTCTTGTATTTACTATAATCATATATTTGTAGCAGATTTCACCGATTTTTGCTGTTAAATTTCATCAAAATGTTAATGCATAGGATTGGTGATGATTTGCAAGTTTTAGCCTTTGATTGATTTAGCACATGCATCACACTGGATTATGAACACCAATATTTACATATTTTGATTTCATCAGCATTTGCTGTCAGCTGTCATCTTAGAATGGTCTAAAGAGTGACATTTAGCAGATTTAACAATTTTACAGAACTGTGACCCTTAATTAATTTTGAATACCCTAAAGGCTTGTGACAACTTTCACACTTTTAAGTTTTGTTTCATTTCAATTAGATTTTACTGTGTTGCTTCATATTAGCAAGATCTTGGATGATATCAGTTATTAGAAATATCAGACTTTATTGCAATCATTGCCCTTGAGGGACTTGGGATTTATAGATTTTACACTCACTTCACACTCCAGCCTTTTGGATTTTTAAAGTAGATTTAAAAGCTGCTGGTACCATTTTTGTAAGTCTTTGGCATGACCTTCATCCCTTTAAGTAGCAAGTTCTGTTTCTTTCCTTTTCAGAATTGAGAAGTCCCGTGTAGTAATCCCATGCTTAATTGAAGCTGCACAGAAACGCAACAAGATGCAGGAATTGAACTGGGAGAATGTTTACAAGTTGTTATTTACTCGCAACAATTTGAAACTTGTACAAATCGGTTGTCACAAGAAAGCAGCTCGTGCAACTGAGAACTGCTCATGGGAAGATTTCCTCATTTCTTGACAAACATTTAGACTTCAATTGTCTCCAATAATTACATTATGGAATTAAATCGACTGATAGATTTGGAATCACATATTCAAAAGCAATCAAATTTTAACATATTTAATATGAAATAGTAAAATTGATAATTTATTTTTTTACACAATTTTTTTAACCAGACATTTTTTGCACATGAGTATTATTTTGTCTCTTTTTTCAAGAAATGTTTATTTCTGAGCATTTTACAGTTTTACATATGGTCAGTTTTTCAATTTACATAGCTAAAATCATTTAATTTTATTACACAAGACCTCATTCATGGAGGACTTTTTTGTTAGTTTTTTATGTTACTGCAAAGCAGTAAAGTTGTTTTTATTATATATCTTGAATTTTGCACACATTTCATTTGTTATTTTCCACATTATTAAAACTTGTGTACTGATTTTAGAGTAAAATAAATTGTCAGAGGTACTTTTGTTGAATTACTCAAAATCATATTTTAGGCAATAATAGAATATCCCTGCATAATTTTGAATGTCAAAATTGTTTTGATTGTTTGATAAGGTAATTCTGTTTATTTGTTGAACATCTCAAATTCATTCTCACCATCAGTAAACTTAAAAGGAGAGAAATTTCTTTCACAGACTCCAAAAACCAAATTGTGTTTGCCTTTCAAAAGTGTAACCATTAGAGGTGGTTTTTTATGCTCTGGAATGTACATTTTTGTCTGCTATTAAACCCCTTATGTGGGGTGAATATATTAAGTGACCTTAGTCTACTTTTATGGGGATTTTCCTTATGTTAAATGGAGGTTATCTTGCATACAGATGTTTCTAAAGATTTGAATTAATATTAATAATATTTAATATACAATTAAATGAAGACATTCCATTTGATAATTGCTTTAAAAAAACTTATTTTAAAAAAATGGTAATTTTAAATAGTTTAACTGTTGCTAAGCAACTATTATCTGTAAATAATTATTGCATTACTTGTGAAACTGAAATACACATTAATGCATTGTTTTGAATGCCTTCATTGGCAAAAAATGTTATATTCAATGAAAAATTAAATATATATATCATGTTCTGGATATTTATCATGTTTTCATAACAGTAAGAATACTGGTCCTGTACCATTAAAAAAAGACATACGAGATTTAGATTTCATTTATACCCACAACCAAGAGACACGGTCCCCCCCCCCCCCGATTTTTAAATAATGCCTATATCAAGTAAGATCCTGCGCTGCCTTCCTTTCAAATAAAATAGTTGTAACGTGACCTCTTGGTAGTTATAGTTATGCAGTAGTTAATTTTTGTCTCCTTGAGCAGTTGACCTCTTTTGCTCCAGGTAACATTACTGTTGTTAAAGATTGGACCAGCAAGAATCAACACTTTCCATATTTGTTATTTGTTAACTACCCATGGGACTAATGTGTTTCACAAAAATATTACAAGCCCCATTTAAATCTTTGTAGTCCCAAGATGCTCATTCCATGGAATTTGTATGTTCCTTGAGATACTGCTCCTTATTAGCATAGGAATCTAGCTATGTGTGCATGCATATATATATATATATATATATATATATATATATATATATATATATATATATATATATATATATATATATTACTTTGATAAATGCCAAGGGTTTTATTTCAAATTCCTGGCTCTTGTAAACAAATGTCAGATCCTGTGATTCTCTGCTCTTTGCAATACTGAACAACTATTAATCAGATCTGCCGTTATAGAGACCTAGAGGCATTAACATGCGTGAAACTGTCAATTTTAGGTATATTTTACTGACCACAAACATATTTATTATATTCTGCGATGATGGCAGATGGGTGGACCAAATTTTGTTGTCTTCATTTTCATTTTTATTTGCTATATGTTTTTGTTTTTCTCACAAGATTGGGGGTCTTGGTTTAGCAAAGTTTTTACATCTCCCAACATTTTACTACTAATGAACAACCAGTCCCTCTTGGATGTTGAACCGTGCCCAGTAATAGTTTGGCATCTTCTATACAAAGATTTTGCAATCTCATTAAAAGGATGGTCTGATGGAGTGGGATCATGTTCTGTTGATCTTTCACTTCACCAATGAAATTAAAACTGCATTTATAAGTGAGAAACATCATAAGAATAACTCTTCAAAACAAGATGCATTGTTTTTTCTGTAAGATTAATTTAAATGAACAGGGATTTCCAAATGTGAACATTTATCAGATCTACATATTATAAATAGGTCTTGAATTTATCTGTGTTTGGGAAGCTCTGAATCTTGTGGAATCTGTGGATTGTCAGAGAAATCTATTAAGTGGAGAAATCGACTCAATTCAAATTACTACTAATCATGCAATGGCATTTTTCATTTCCAAAATTTTTGGAGCATGGGGCAAGTTCAAAAGTCGATAATATTTTATATGCTGCCTCTTCAATTTGAATGAAAGCAGAATTGAATTATTTTTTGAATGTTTACAATTTTAGTTCCTGAACAACACACAATATTTTATTCCAAGGTTGAGTTTGAGCTACATTTTCTCTGGAAAAGCTATCAGAAATCTGTATCATACTGTATTTAATGTAATTTTTCATACATAAAAACTTTTAGAGTAGGGAAACATTTAATATAAAATTATTTTGTGATACTGACAGTGCACGCAAAATTGTATCTGAACAAGGTATAGAGAACATGTTACTTGTTGATTCTCAATACAAATGTTAATTACATCCATGTCAGAACAGTATAGCAATAGGAGTGTGTGTGTGTATGTAAATATATATATATATATATATATATATATATATATATATATATATATATATATATATATATAATATATATATATATATATATATAATGGTGCTAAACCATACAACAGCAACAACATACAATCCCAACATTGTTCACTGTTGCAATGTATGCTTGAAATGTATTAATGAAAACCTGATCAATATGTGAACAAAATGTCCCACAAGTATTGAAAATTAAATTTCTTTCATTGTTGTCATAATAGACAAATCTAAATTTTTTACACCTTCAAATGTATAATAAAAATAAATCACTTGCTTTGACTGGATATTAGAAAATGTTTAACTCATGAAGTGGAAACAATGTCTTGTCCTTTCTATAAACAAAACTTGGATATCATCTTTTTTTATCTGTTATGTAAAGCTTTAACATAAACTAAGTTTACAACATTGCTGACAGCAGTGCAGAAGTGATACTTAAATCCTGCCAGCTGAAAATGAAAATGAGGCAAGAAAAAAACTGCACCCATTGAATAATGATGACTGGTATTGTGAAGACTATAACACAAGAACAAGATGAGTATGAAATTTAATATTATTGTCAAACAGGCTGATACAAGTATTCCAGAACAAAAAAGAACATGCATAATGCAAAAAACAACCCTGATGTTTTCAGGAATACAAAACAATATAAAAAAAACATTACATGTTCTTGATAGTGTATATATATTGTCCTCATTTTGAGACAAGATTCTAATTAATTAATGTTAATGTACAAAATAAATCTAATAAATGCTTGATTTTGCAATCCTTAGATGCAAGCTACCATATCAAAGCAACCATGGAAACAAATGGCAAAAACTAAATGCAAAAGCAAAAATATTTGATGAGATTCATGATGCAGCACAATAAGTAAAATAACAAAATCACAAATGATTTTAAAGACTTTTTTTAGATTCATGTATTGGGGTTTCACTGATACAAATTAATCCATGTTACCACAAAACATGATTGGCAGTAAATTTGCTGCAATATGGTATAAAAACAAACTTTTTTTTGTTTTCTACAAATGCCAAGTATGGTATAAGGTCCATATAATATTGAAACATTTTTTAATAACATAATTTCTGTCAAAGAAAACAGTTTATGTAAGGTAAAGTTCATTTATATTCATGTGAAACAAATTCAAAGACTCAATGAATAATGGGGCATTTGTTAAGAAAATGAAAATGAGATCTTAATTTCCAATCAGGGACTAGTAAAAAAAAATTCTTTTACCAATAAAAATGTTATTGTTATCAAAACCATTAAAATGAATGAATGACAACTAAGTACTTCACCAGATTTTCAGTATCATAGATAAAACAGACATGAATCATGATTCCTCCTTGTGGCAACTGATTTGTGTAAGATATACAGAATTTAACTTCAAACAGAAAGTAAATGAACTACATGATTAGGCCATACTCAAAACATTGCTGCAAATGATCTGACCTTGACCCAAGGCAAAAAACTAGTCAAAGTAAATTTCTGAATGTAATTTCAATTGCTTAATAATGAGAGCATAAAGATATGAACTAAATATGAAAATATAAGCTGAATCAAAATTTTAACATAAACATTGACAAAACTGTTGATCATACTACTTGCATTGGAAAGTGATGTCTCACTTTGCCAGAAATGCAAGTCAACAAACATTAGTTTCCTAGGGCTATGTTTTGTGCATGTCCTCTAACCATTACAGTTTAAAATAATATTTAGGGCCTAAAATCTGGATTATTTGTATTTATAATTTGAAATTGAAAAACTGTCTGCTAGAGTAGTGCTTGACAGATTACTTAAAATCAGAAATCATTTCATTATTCACAAAGGTGCTTGATGGTCTTGTTTTTCAAGCATTAAGTTAATTAATCAAGACAACTTCTAAATGTTTAAACCCATATAAGCATCAAGTTAATTAATCAAGATACCTACATGTCTAAATCCATATACCCCTAAACACTTTTTTCAATTCATTTTGTAAACAAAAGGAGACAAACACACATTCTGAACCCTATTTAATGAGACCTCTTATCAATAGGAAATACCTTGAAATTGCCCAAATGGTTTTATTTACATGCCCAACAAAATTTTCTACAATGGTATAGCATTTTTTTTAATACTTTTTTTTGTTTTATTATCCTGGTCATGGGTAGGACACCAATCTCATGTAAGTGTTGTAGAAGTCCAGCAAAATTGCCTAAGTCCTCCAAATTATCTGTCTATTCTCACCCAGAATGGCCTTTTCAGATGCAACCAGTTCTAAGGCACGCGGGAAGGCCGAGTGCTCGACATGTTTGATTCTTTCATGTAATGTTTCAGGGGTATCATTAGGGTAGACTGGCACAGACTCTTGCACTAGGATGGCACCAGCATCTACTTCCTCCTGAAAAATTATCACAATTATGAATTTTTAACAACATTAAATAAACTTTTATATTTTGAAAACCACATATTTTCCTTCTATTAATACAGTATAAATTCCCTTAGTCTGGTCAAACTGCAAACTGCACAGACCCAGATCTGCCATTGTAAAATGCGCTGGCAAACCTGGGTCTATGCAGTGTGTTACTAGTAATCAGTAGAACAAACAACATAGACCCTCATCTGCTAGTACATTGTGCAAAAGTATATAAAGATCTATGCTGATTGCAATTGGACTGTACTTGTGATTATATAGGAGTCGTCTTGCATGACTACTATATGAGACAAAATGCAGTGGGTTTTGGAAGAACTAAATGTGCAAGTGCTATGAATATCGGTTCTGGAGCATATAGTACATGATTTTGTACGATTTTTATTCATGACTCTTATTTGTAGTGATTATCTACAGCTGGATTTGGCATATATGCAGAGGATCTATTTTAAGATATTGTGCGTGTATGTAATTTGGGTTTTTAACATAGCTTTAAAAAATTTCAGTCATACAGCCATGTCTGCAGTGTGGCAGTTTATAGTGATGTCTATCACTGGGGCATTATGCCACAGTCATTTAGCATCATGTCACACCCAATCACATTATCCTAACAGCAGGCCAACCAGTCCTGACACTAACCTCTTAACAGTGAGTGCCTAGTGAGGCAGCTGTTAGTACCATTTTCATAAGTTTCTAGTACGATTTAGCCAGGGTTTGAACCTACGACTTCCCGCATCTAAGGCGGATGCTCTAATTACTAGGCTACCAATGCAGTTTATTTTTCACGATATTAAAAAAAGTAAAACTGCATAGGATAATTGAATAGATGTGTACATATGTCTCAACAGTTACTAATAGAGTTATTATTAAATATCTTTACAAGATTCAGCTTTGTTTTCAATGGACTGATCAATCAGGTGGTATAGAAAAATTAAGTTAATTTCCTTTGGATGTGATGTGATTTAGATTTTTAACATAGCCTTAAAAAATTTTCAGTCATATCGCTACGCTGTCTGCAGTTAAAAAGAAAGACAATGATTCTCATGAAATTACAGACATGACTTTTTTCCCTTTTAAAGCAAATTCCATTTTTCTCCAGACTTGAAATCAGACTTTTCTTGATATAATCTGTTTTTACATCATCTCTAATCTGATTTTTTTTTTTAAATCCATTTCGCAATGACCCTTGTAAAGTATTTGTTTCATTTTAGTTAACACATGACTTTCGTAGAGTATTCTGATCGGTCAAAAGTTTAAATTCATCCAATTAATCTTTGTGTAATGGAAACTGATGGCAATGGAAAGAAGACACATCATTGCAAAACATGGCATCTCGAGTTGTTGAGAGAGACCATGACATGAAAAGTTTAGGTAAAGGTTTAAAAAAAGATATGTAAATGGGAATGGCTGGAGCAAAAAGTTGACGGAAATTTAGTTGGTCAGTTTATAAGAAAAAAGATCACTAGAGGACCTCTGCAAGAAAGATCTGAATTAGGGTAAACAGCACGTACAAAAAAAAGTTGCATACAGAAAAATTTAAACTCAGAAGACATCTGGAAAAAGTGTAGTGATCTACTATAAAAAATAGATTTCTTAGATGAGAATAGATGTAGCCATTGTCAGAATATGTCGCCACCATTTTGAAAGGAAAATGCTCTCTTTGAGCCAAAAAAGTCAGTAGTGACAAAAAAGGCTAAAGAAATCATTACCAAAGCCACAAAAAGATCTCGACTGGCATATCAACAGGTTCTGTCTAAAGAAGAAAAAGACAAGTGAATGGATCATTTGTATATAGCTGATGTACTTGGTTTATTTTACAGATTTGTTATGAAAAGAGAGAACTATAATATTATCAACCAGGGAAGCAACCAAATTGTACTGAAAGGAAATTGCCCATGTTTGGCCAGCACACTATTTTTGAATTTTGTAAGGCCTTCTCTAAATATAAAAACATTCTCTCTGAGGTCTATCCATTTAGGAGGCCTGAAGTAGACTCTTATGCTGGCATTACTGATGAACTACATCAGAAATACAGTGGAACTGGTTTTATGAGCGTCATAATGCTTTTCCACGCAAGGCTGCACAACACAATATTGTTATAGATTGGTCTTCCCGAGATACCGAGTTGTTAATAGCTTTTTATTCTGGTAGATAGACTGAAGTTTCATTCATTGCAACAGTACTCTACACTCAAGTGGCTTCTGTCCAGCTAACCTCACAATGCCTTTTAACAATCAGCAGTCTAAGAGAAATACCAAATATCTAAATTCCAGCTAGTAAAACTCTAATGGATCATCGTGGCTGTCCAGTAAATCTGTTCAATGGGAAACAAATATGCAACAATTTTATTGACACCAACATGTCTAACTGCAGTTTATTACATATATGTAAACTGCAAGAATAACCATCCTGGGGCCATTTGTGATAAGAGAGCCAAGAATGAAGAACCCATTAAAACTAAAAAAGAAAATAAGGACAGACTATTCTGTTCTTCGTCTTACCCCATTTACTGGGTAAATCCCATAGGCAGCGTTATGGGTAAATACTCCAGGAAAAAGACAATATTTATTGATCTCTCAGCATAATAATCAAGAACACTCAAGCCTTAATTGAAATATATCAAGGTTGATGACATAAAAACAATTAGAAAGTCAGGTACAGGGGCACAGTCATGTAAATTTGACATTTGTGATGCATTTAAACTCTTCACCATCCACCCTAGTCTGTGGCCCTATCATGGCATTAAATGGAACAATAAGTATTATTTCTATGTACATCTACTGTTTGGTTCTTGGTCTTCATTAAACTGTTGGAATCTATCAGTTGGATTGCAGTGAATAATTACGGCATTAACAACTTGCTCTACTTGTTGGAAGACTTTCTTACAATTGATCACCCTCACCACATGGCTGATAGAACCATGACAATGCTGTTTGCTCGTTTGGGTATTCCATTTACTTCTCATAAAACACTTGCTATAACTACATGTTTGGAATATTGTTGAGTACTTCTGGATACCTCACCAAAGCAAAAAAATAGAATTAGAAACCTTCTGATTAAATTTCTCAAAAAAAATCAGCTTCCTTGGACACTTGAATTTTGTCTGTCATGTAAATGCCAAAAGCCGGACATTTGTCTCCTATTTATTGCAAGTATCAACATCCGCTAAGGAGTTACATCATCACCTACATTATTTCCTTCGAATGTAAGAAAGATTTACAAATGTGGAATGGTTTCTCAATCAGTGGCATGGATTTTCTCTATTTTATGATGATGATATCTCGATTCTGCAGTTATGGAGCTTTACACTGATGCTTCAGGGTCTGTTGGTTGTGAGGTCGCTGGTTTGCAAATTCATGGCCAGGGGAGCTACGTCCTTTAGTGACCATAGCTTTCTTTCATAGTGGTTGCAGTAGTGATGTGGGGTCTTAAATGGCAGCAAAAGAAAATACTCTTCCACTGTGACAATGAAACTAGTAAAAAGGCAGATTTAAGAATCCTGACATTATGAAACTAATGTGCCACCTGACTTTGATAGTTGCTACTAATGGCATTGTCATATTCGCTGAACACATACCAGGGAAGAAAAATGCTATAGCTGATGCATTATCTCGTTTACAGGTTTCATGATTCTGACAGCTAGCACACACAGCAGAGTAAAAACCATTGCCAATACCCTCCTCCAGCAAGGCTACTGTTCACCTACCGTAAATTTCTTGTGGGATTCTTCTTTAACCATGGGCACCAGATCTGCTTATTCCACAGGATTCCAATCCTTCAAGGTTTTTTTTGGCTAATGGCAGGATTGTGGATTCCAGGATCTAGTTTGCCCCCCATTGTGAATCAGGATACCTTAATTTACTTTGTTGTGCAATGTATGCAGATGCTGCATCTGAGATATCAAACTACTTTATCTAGCCGGTATTCAGCATTCATTCTTGCATCTTGGTATCCACACTCCATTAAGAAATATTAGTTCTTTACTTAAGATTACAGAATATATTGAAAGGTGTCAGAAAGGTGAAATGTGACAACAGATAGAAACGACTTCCTATTACATAGGATATATTATGTGACATTTGACAGTGCTTGGAACACTGAACTGAGTGAGTACACTAAACTCTTGCTACAAACTGCTTGTGCATTGGCATTTCATGCTTTTTCTGCAGTGTGGAGAATTTAATATTCGTGAAGCCCATTTTTCTGCAGCAAACAATCTATTTATGTCAGACATAATATTCCATATGGATAAGCACCTATTCATTCTGCATCTTAGGGAATCTAAGACTGACATTTACCGTCAAGGTGTGGATATCAGCATTTATCTTATGGACTGTGACGTCCTTATATGCCCATACCGTGTGATGAAGAAATTCCATCGTATTCGGTTATTAGCTGGAGCTCGCCTGTTTCTCATGGACAATGGTCACATTTTAAGCAGAACTTTCTTTATCACTACCATTAATGGTTTTTTTTGTCCAGGTTTGGTTATAATTCACATCATTATAATGGGTTCTCCTTCTGCTTGGGAGTGGCTACCAGTGCTGCTAAGGCTGGAATTCCAGACCAGCTTATCCAAACCTTAGGTTAATGGGCCTCTAATGTATATTGTAGATATATTCATATACAGAATTAGCATTGCACAGAGACAGATGTCACAGTGTGAGCCTATTAGGTAATCTGGCACTGGCACCCAGCCATAATGAGCTTTTTACAAAGACAGCTCTCACAGCATGTGTCTCACTAGTTGGTTCACACCTGTGTCAATCAATGCACTATTCCTTTCTTTATTTAGTGAGACCATCATACAATTTTAGTTGTTTTTTCTTTTATTTTATATTTCTTTTACACTTTAATATGTACATCTAACATTTCTACATTTATGCACATCAAGCTTATCATGTGTTCCAAACCGACTTCATGCATTTTTCATCATTATTATCCATATATGCTTTTATATCCTTACAAAAACTTCAAATTGGGGGCCTTGTTACAGTCACACTGTTCCATAATCACAGGGCTCACTTCACTTCGTTTGGGACATTGTTAAATTTACCTGCATTCACAACTTTGCTTTTGAACCCCAATTTGTGTCAGTACAGTAGTCCCCCTCTTGAACTGCCCCACTCATCAGCGACCACCCGCTCCTTAGGCCAGAATCCGAAGGCACCAATGAATTTGTGTTAAAAATTACCCCTCACGAAAGGCCACATAGCTAACACGACCAGCATATTTGTGCAAAAAGATACAATTGACCCTCACAAATGGCCACATTTTATTTTGTAATATGTATCCAGAACCAAATTTATTCATAGCGTGTGTTAAGTAATCTGATTTCTGTTTCCTGATGTCACATGACAATCACTGCCTTTAAAAACACAAGTTATTCTGTTTAAATGCAAAAAAAAAATTGTTTTTTCAGTATTGTAGTCAGCAACATTGATGATTATAACCAGACATAATGTGTCAAAATCACAGGGTCAGCATAGGCTAAAAATAGAACAAAACTGGGTACCAGACAATGACAGAAAAATCATGTGACAACACACACTTGTCACTTCCTTTATGAAGGCATTTTGTCCCCTGTACAAATGTTTTGTCTGCACAATTAAATCACATCAGTTAGCAATATACAAATAAATCATTACCAAACATTAACATGTCATCACGTAAACAGAGAAGATTACTTCAGAAAATGTCAGTTATTATAGTCTAAAACATTTGATGAGGTGGGGGAGGGGGGACTTGCCAAACAAATTTAGGTAGAAAAGACTTTAATAAAACAATCTTATGTTGAAAAGACTCAAATAAACAACATCATAACCCATAAGGAAGTTATTCAGCAGCAATGGGAAAATGGAGCAAATGTTAAGAGAATTGCATATGTACCAAGATTTAAATGACGTTTTTGAATGGTTTCGCAAGGTGCATGACACATGACCCACTCGCATATCATGCTTACACCAAGAATAAGAACTGTCAATGCATATTCAGCTTAAATAAGTCCATTATTATAACAACAAGAACCATTCAATAATTAATGTTACTTTTAAACAAAGATATTAAATGCTTAGAAAAATGTAGCTTTCTTATTATGTACATTACATACACTTTGCACAAAAAATTTAGTCTCCCTCTGGAAAGGCCACTTGCCTTATAAGGCCACTTTCCCAGTGCAAAAGGGGTGGCCATATAAGAGGTGGACTGCTGTACTTGAATGTACTCAACTATTATGCCCATGTATACTTCATACCCACTTCCTACAGTGTATGGAGTATTGGCTGATGTTTGTTATCATTGCATCCTCAAGATCAGACTTGTTGAGTTTCGATTATCAGTATCCCTATATACCTCATATCAGCTCTTTGCAGCTCCATATACAGGTGCCAGACACTCTTCATAAGCCTACAAAATCCTACAAATCTTTCTTCCTAAGTTATTTCTGTAGAGCAAATTCAGACCTGGGCTGGTGCATTGTGCTGTGAGAAGATTTGCCCCTGTTATGCCAAAGATTATTTTATATGTACAATAAAGTGTCTACTGAACCTATGTATTGTGTGTTATTTAAAAATCCCCAAATAGGACACTGAGATTTTCTGCTCTGCCATGAAAAACTCATAGTTGGATTTGATAAATAAATGTACTAATTGAAATCCACACACTGATATGAACTCATCTTGTTTGCAAATATATACATTGCAAGAAATGGGTAAAGACTTTGTGGCCTCTGTAAGCAAATAAATGTAAATTCTATCAGAGCCAGTTCCCTGCCTCAACCAAGGGTACAGAAGAATTTCCAATAGAAAGTTGATGATGAATATTAGAGATGGTTTCAATACTCCACAGTCAAAAGGAAGATACAATTATGTCTTGAATTTGTAGAAATTTTTTGTAAAGAATAGAGCATCGGTCCCTTTAAGAGACTCATATTTTTTTGTAATGTTAAAATAAATAGGAGCTTAAACAAATATAATATTTGAATCATAATAGTTTTTAAAAATCTTTATATAGAAATTAATTTATTTGTTTTGCAGCAAATTTGGTGTGTGTGTGTGTGTGTGTGTGTGTGTGTGTGTGTGTGTGTGTGTGTGTGTGATTTAGATTTTTAATGTAGCTTTAACAATTTTTCAGTCATATCACTATGATGTCTACAGTGTGACAGTTTATAGTGATGTCTAGCACTGGGGCATCATGCCACAGACATGTGGCATGATATCCCACCCAGTCACATTATCCTGACACCAGGCCAACCTGTCTTAACACTAACCTCTGAATGCTGTGACAAGTGAGGCAGATGTTAGTGCCATTTTTGTAAGTGGCACCATTTTCACTTAGGACCAACTAGAAATTTGAAATGTTTTTGGGTGAAACCCTATCTTGATGTCACCATGATGGCACTCACCAGTTATTATGTACTTTTGAGAGAGTGATGTATATAAGGTGAAGTTGTTTGCATTTTAAACATACATAGTGGAGAGAATGTTGACATACCTATATACTACTTTCATGTAATGTGGCTGAAATTTCTTTGGATATTGTACTTTTGAAAATTTTAAATGATCTTAGGACACTGCTAACTAAAATGACTGCTCCCTTGTGCTCCAAAAATCAACCTGAATTTGTCTAAAGTACACTATTCATGGCAACTTTTAAATATGGAAAATGAATTATGCCAAACTAGACAATACCAGCTTCTAAAAGTGCAATGAATGAATTACCAAATACATAAAATGTAAAAAAAAATTATCGGCTATTTTTTACAATTTACCTCTGAAGTTTGAGAAGTGAAAATGAGCAAGTAGAGCTAGCACTTTTTTGAAAGGTGCACATCTGGAGTAAGGCCAAGGTGTATACTCTCTAATCCATATTTCCACCCATCAATCATACATCAAAATAAAGGGAATTAAAGGTTCTTTGAACAATACCCAAGATATACAAAGTCTCTTTTAAATAGCCAGTATAACTAGTGAGGAAACCGGGGGAAACTCTTTCTTTAAAATTCTAACCCTATGCTAAATACAAAACTGTAGAGCACCACCTTAAAAGCAAATATAAACATTTATGCAATTATTTTTCTTATTTTCATATTATTATGTATGATGTTCTGAGTAAAATGGTGCATTAACATTGATTTTATGCATGAAAATAAGCTAATTATGCTTATTTTTGCTCTAGCATACATAATTTGCCATGAGTCATGTTTGGGTGAGTAGTGACCTTCATTATGGGGAAATTAGAAGTCTTAGAATATGGGAATAAAGTCAACTTAAATTGAAAACTGTTGCATTAAGTAAAAGAAATACATAGTGAAAATGTTTCTTTTCATTTATTTGCAATGAAATTAAAAAATAAATGATAACAAAGCAAATTTGCTTTCTTCCGTATCAAAGAATTAGTTAATATTTTACACTTTGACCTTTGATCTTACCTGATATATCCCTTTTCTAACTGTAAAATTTATTGTTGACATCTCAGGAATAAATATGGCTAGTTTCATGTTCCTGTCTATCAGCATAACACTGGTTGCTATGTTGATAAAATGCAATGCACATTTTTAAAATAGTTCATTTTTTATCATGGGGGGGGGAATGTACCGGTTTGAGACTCTGACTCTAATAAATGCTGTCCTGAGGGAAGAAATACAAAACAATTATTACAATGGACTGTTTTGATGCTTGCTACTTAAATATTTCAGCCATACAATCAAAATTAAATCATACAATAATAATACCTATATACTCTTTATGGTGGCGCTCACCAGTTATTATGTACTTTTGAGAGAGTGATGTATGTGTAAGGTGAAGTTGTTTGCATTTTAAACATGCATAGTGGAGAGAATGTTGACATACCTATATACTACTTTCATGTAATGTGGCTGAAATTTCTTTGGATATTGTACTTTTGAAAATTTTAAATGATCTTAGGACACTGCTAACTAAAATGACTGCTCCCTTGTGCTCCAAAAATCATCCTGAATTTGTCTTAAGTACACTATTCTTGGCAGCTTTTAAAATATGGAAAATGAATTTTGCCAAACTAGACAATACCAGCTTCTAAAAGTGCAATGAATGAATTACCAAATACATAAAATGTAAAAAATGTTATCGGCTCTATTTTTTACAATTTACCTCTAAAGTTCGAGAAGTGAAAATGAGCAAGTAGAGCTAGCACTTTTTTGAAAGGTGCACATCTGGAGTAAGGCCAAGCTGTATACTCTCTAACCCATATTACACCCATCAATCATACATCAAAATAAAGGGAATTAAAGGTTCTTTGAACAATACCTACAATTTATAAAGTCTCTTTTAAATAGCCAGTATAACTAGTGAGGAAACCCGGGGAAACTCTTTTTCTTTAATATTCTAACCCTATGCTAAATATGAAACTGTAGAGCGCCACCTAAGGAGCAGAAATAACAAGATTTCAAGATGGCCTCTTTTTTGATCATATTAATATCTGATCAGCACCATTTTAATTTTGGACCAGGCATCACATATTTCTGGTAAAAACTCCATGTCAGAATGACTTTTTGAGAGCTATCAAGAGGACTGGTAGGCATACTGGATGTTAGACTGGCACCAGTGTCATTAATTAGACATCACAATAAATCGTTTAATGGAAACCAAATCTGAAAACAAAATTTTAAAGATGGCTGCTGTAGTATCCATACTGGATGTCAGTGTTTGTAAAATGTCATAGCAATCCTGTAATTAGTTTAGTAGGGGTAGCAATGACAATGGAAGGACAATTAGATAAGGACAATCCCATAAGATCTCCTGGTCTATGACCAGTAGCAAATATCTAAATAAATATGTTGCTGGTAGTTTTATTCCTTGTCACCATTAATGATAATTTCTTAATAACTTGAAAATATCTGACTAGCTGGATGCTGTTATAATGTTGCTGGTGAAGGAAGGATCCAAGAGAACACAAGATAAACACTGACCCACAGGACACTACTGGCAAACTGTTATAATGTACAATGCTGGATAATGCTATAGCATGACATAATATATGTGGAAATGTCTTTTTAAGTTACGTTCCGCTTAAGTCTAACATTAGTATATACAGGGTTCCTGCAGACTTAACAAAAACAAATTCCATGACTTTTCAAGAACCATTTTATAAAACTCAAGGACAGCACTATCTTGCATTGTTAAGTAAATGAACATAAAGAATGACATCTTTCAATCTAAAATAAGAAATAAGTTAACAACAAATATTTTTAATATGTACGTTTTAAATTTACCTAGGCTAGCACACTTTGACTTTATGTAGTACTTCATGTCATAATCCAATGATCAAGGTAATTTGTATTCAAAAAAAAAAAGGAAACAATTCTATGTAGTCTTTATATATGTTCCTATTTACAATATTAACAAAACATTAATTTCCAGTTGCTTTCTTTTATTTAGTAAACTACACCGGAAATCATGTGATACTTCCATTATGGGAACTTACTCTTGTTATATGAATTGAAACAATTTATCGATTGCAATTTTATCATTTTATTTCATTGCTTCCAGGTGCTCTATGAAATTTGAAGTAATCAATTTCTTTAACTCCACTGTCACAAATTCCATGATTTTTCCAAAATTTTGCAAGGTTTTGACAAAATTCCATAACTTTTCAAGGCCCTTGAAATTTATTTTTTAAATTCCAAAACTTTTCCAGGATTCCATGACTTGCAGGAACCCGGTATATAATAAAATGGCACGTTTTTGTCTACAGCTGGGTCATCCTCAACATGAGCAACTACAACAGAACAGGTCTATATAATAAGAACAGAGATTCAGTGAGACTCACAGCTACGAAGTGCACTGTACAGCCGGATATCCTAACTTGAGCACCAAGTGCCTGCTCTACAGCATCAACTCCTTTGAAGGAAGGAAGGAGAGATGGATGGACATTCAGCATGTGTCCAGACCATTTGCGAACAAATCCACCTGCAGAGAAAATTATAAATACAAGTTGCAATTACATCTGAATAAAAAGAAGTGCCAGTAATTCAAGCTGACACATACTGTATTAAGTTTCTTTTACATCCAATCACCTGAATAAACTAAGGACAAAGTTTTGATATTGGCTATCAGACACGAACCACAGCCTCTGATAATGCCTGTATATAAGGGAATTTCTGTACAACTTGTATGCAAATTCCTTTATACCATTTTATCCTGTTTACCAATTTCAACTGCAGTAACAAATTCCTGAAAAGCAATTCTAAATACATTGTGGTAAAATGAAGCATCATACAGAAGCTGCAGCAGAAACTGTGATGACCTTCACGTGTTTAGTAAAAATGCTGTAACATTGTTATTTCTTTTTTAAAGTATATAAAACGATGTATATCTGAAAAAGTAATAAAATTTACAACACAGTACTATATGCTTTGTTATCATTTACCAATGTACATGCTCACAACTGTATTTTGAAATATGACTTGAAAGAAAAAAAAAACAAAAAAAAAACTGAACCATAATGTTCACTGAATCTTTTGTTCATGAAGATAATGAAATGCTCTAAATAGTATGTGAATAAAATATTGATAATTCTATTTCTAGAATTTTGGTCCAAATTTAAGTTTCCAGCACTGTTCAAAATTTATAATAATTTTTCTAAAATTGGACAACAAAACAATTGGAGCAATTTGTTTACTTCACATTCTAGAACATATACTTCAGCATGCAGTTTCTCATTAAAACTTGTCACAAATTATTCCTAGAAATGTTTCGGAAAGATAAAGGTAATTAATCAGTACAATTTTTGTTCAAATTTTGAAGTACACATCTTCTGGGTGATGCACAGTTTCCCCTTCTGTCAATTAATATCGTGTCTGTAACCAAGGTGAAAAATCATCCTGGACACATTCCTCTTGAAAGCCTTTAAAATCAGCTTGATTCTACGAATCACTGTCAAAAACTTGCATGAAGCCATCTCTTTCATCAACTTGATTCAATTCTAACCCCCTCATTTAAGTTAATATTATCATCAGAATCATCCAAATTGTCAACTTCAATGTTGCTACCTTTGCTAACAACATCCATGTTTACATCTGAGTTGTTGTCCATCAATTTATTGATCGATTTTCAAGCTAACAATTTCTATTCCAACCATGTTTTGTTTTTTAATTTCACTGTGCATGCTTGCTTTAACCATTTCCTGTGTTGGTGAAGAAGTACACAAATATTTGTGATATAGCATGTTTCTAGAGATGCTATACACATATGAAGGAGAGTATGACCAGTCGTATTCAGGATAAAATGAGATACTATGACTACAGGCGTATTCAGGATAGAATGAGTTATTCTACCAGTAGTTGTATTCAGGATAAAATGGGTTAAATGGTCATCAATTTTATAAACATTTATAATAAATTAAACTAAGCCATTTGCAAATGAAAATGTTGCAACCATGCTATGTATAAAAGTCTATATACGGCATAAAAAGAAACTATTTGGTCGGTAGCTAAACAGAAACTTCACTAAATCCAGTAATATATGAAATGGAGGTTAGTGACTTTTGTTTTACAAATGTGTTTAACAGAGATATTCAATTATCTAGTGTAATGATTCAGTTATGAACAGATATTAAAAAAATAAACTTCAAACAAAATTTAACCAAATTCAGTAATGAATGAACTGTGGGTCACAGTGACCTACTTTTATGTGTGTAGTACCTATCAGGAAAAGCAAGACCTCCAAGCCATCCACAAAGCTTGTCAAGATCAGTGACGCAGAACTAATGTTATTGTGCAGAAACCATTTTTCTTATTCAGTCCATAAACTTGACTTTGACCCCAAAATCAATAGATTTTGTTACTCAGATGCAAGCAGCCTACAAAGTTTGGTTTTCAGTATGTCATGTAGAACCAATGTTATTGTGCAGAACCATTTTACCGTTCTTGCAGTGACAATGAACTTGGCCTTACAACTACAGGATCAGTTATACCAAATGCAAGACATAACTAAGTTTAGAACCACAGATTATGAAAAACTCTAGCTATAGTGTAGAAACCAATTTTATTCTAACAGTCACAGCGACCTTGAGCTAAGATCTCAGTCTGGAATTGATAACCCTGAATGCAAGTTATCCACAAATTAACTTGAGACAGAAAAAAAATTAATTTTGTGTTAATCATCTTCCTTTAGTCACATCAACCCTGACCCATGACATTTTGATCCTGAAATCAAAAGGTCCTGTTTTTACTGTAAGTGCAAACTATGCACAAAGTTTAGTAACTGTGAATGGTGGAAAACCCAAGTTATTATGTGGAACCAACTTCCTTCTTTCAACCATAATGACCTTGACTTTTTGAGTTTTTTGAGCAGGACAGAGGTTTTTCCTTACCATATAAGTACAAACTATCAAAAAATCTGAGAACTGTAGATGGTGGAAACCAAACTGGTAACAGACAGATGGACAGATAGATGGACATCATAACCTAATACTCCTCACTTTATAGTGAAAGTATAAAAATAGATGTTAAATGTATGCACTTAGTTAGCCAAGGATATACAACTAATGTTTATGCATGTACAAAATTAGTCCCCTCCTCAGGAGTAGCTGCTATAAAAGTCTAAACTAGGAACTAGGCATAAAGAATGGTTGAGATGCATTAAGACTATATACATCATGCTTTTACAAATGTGCAGATGCCTATACATATTACAGTAACTCTTTTAAATTTTACAGAGATGAGCCAAACTTGGCACAGGTACTAAAATGAAGCTTTCCGGAACAAATGAGACAAATGATTCTTTGAATGTCAGAAATTTAATTAGGACACATCAGAAAAAAAGCCAAAAGTTTACCAGTGAGAATTCTCATGAATCCTGCGAGGCAAACAATCTCAACACCAGCAGCCATCAAAGAATGGTGAAGGGCGTCATCAAACTCTTCTCGACTTTTGTAATCTTTGTGGTTTATCACCTTAAAAAAATGTATGAATGCATCAATCATGAGGCAGAATTTCATATTAAAACATGGTGAAATTACTTTTATTAATATAGTACAAAAATATCAGACCATCATATGAAACCAACTGTATTAAATATCCAACAATAACACTCAGCAACCCGCTTTCACTTTATCAAATTTCAGTCAAGATGTTTCACAGATACATGGTAAAACGATAACCAGGTACAGATGCTGTGTTGTGCCAGAAAAGTACTGGTTACATGGTGAAGGCTCTATTTAAATTAGCACACAGTTTTGTCTTAAGCTGCCCTTCTTGTCTCTCACCTTGGTCATAATGCCCACTTTCTCAGCCCTTTGAAGGCCATGTACATCTGGCATGTTGGAGATGACCAAGACTAGCTCTGCTGCACTGTGATTATGAGGGTCCCTTGTGTAGTCAATCAGTGCTTGGAGATTAGTGCCTGTTAAAGAAGGTACAAGTCCAATTAGCAGTACTTCTTTTCAAGGTAAATTTAACTAATGCAAGAAATCTTAATAAACTAAATTCAGTCATGCATTATCATGCACATTTACAAAATGTTGGAAGAAAAACAAAATGCATTTATGTAGATTCACAAATATCTTGGGCTTAGTCTAATATGTGAAAACGCTATCCCTGATCAAAAATCACCATGCTGGACTGCACCCCAAACCACAACTGATGAAAGTGCAAGAAAAAATTTTCTTTAGCATTTGAAACCTACATATAAGACAAAATGATATTTATTTAGAAACAGACACTTAACTGAGTCTCTGAAAATAATTACCTCAGAAAAGTTAAAATGAAATTAGCAGTTGCATTCTGAAGCAACATTGGTGCAATGCTGCTTAATATAATTTTTGTTATTTTTTGTATCATCAAAATTTTTTGAACCTCAAGTATCCATAAGAATCACAATCAAATGTACCATTTTTGGCAGAGAACATTTAATGTTTCATCTCTTAAAATTTTTTACAAGTTTTAGTGAGAGGAAGGATTGAAAGTAGAGCTGATTTTTTTAATTGCAATGTGTCATTTTTTAATCTGGAACAGGTTTGCATTTCAAATAATTACAAAATATACAGATCTATTCCTTATCTTCAACAACCAAAGTATTATTTGTACAATACATGTTATAAATTATTAAATTTGGCAAGTTTATAGGTTAGGAATCAAAAAATAAAACAGCAGTTTTAGAAATTAAAGGATCACTATTTATAATCATGTAAAAGGGCCTCTCATTATTCATTCTTATATAAATTTTTTAATTGCATAATTTGACGTTTCATATTTAAATCAAAATGTCCACATTTCAAACAGCTTCAAAAAAATATCACATCACAAACAGGAGACATCATACATCCAATGTTACTGTTTGCCAAGTATATGCCTGATGTTAACCCATATGAAAAATATAAATATTGATTAATTTCATGGAAGTTTTAAATTAGGGCACTGAATGATAAAACAGGATATAAAACAAAAAAATCACCAATAATATTCATGCTGAGGTCATTTATCATTTCATTCTGAAAGGGTGACCGTTTTGTGAACAGAGTATCACCTCTACTGTTATCTTTATTGGCATGAAATTTTAACTGATGCACCTGATCTCTTTGTTTCATTACAATATCTACTGGCAGCAAAGCAAACATTTATCTTTAAAGGCCATCTGCATGCCATTTTAAGACTGAAATTTACCACTTGAACAAATAAGATTTTTTAATTTTGTGAAAAAATCCAAGCACAGTATTTTTTTATGTCAACACATTACAGAAACCAGCCAGTGTCAGTATACTGGGGACTAGTAACAATATATCGGGGACTAGTAACAGTTTACTGGTGACTGGTTATGTTCACCAGTAAAACCACTGATATGCTGGTACACTGCAAATCTATTGTTCAAGCAACTGACATGTATACAACAAGCTGTTAATTGGTTACCTAATTGCTGGAATATATTTAGGCCAAACATGGGAAGCATTTTGAGGTGTTATCGGTAATAAAGGAATAACAGGTGATCAGGATGTCTTTTAATAAAGGAATAACAGGTGATCAGGATGTCTTCTAATAAAGGAATTACAGGTGATCAGGATGTCTTCTAATAAAGGAATAACAGGTGATCAGGATGTCTTCTGAACCTTTAGTGAAAATCAGCTGACCATTGCCAGAAAGGAGACCCAACATAATAAATTTTTTGGTAGACACTATAGTAAGTACTGTTTTGGATAAGTTTACTTGTTATTGTATTGTTCAAGTTGTTTAAAGTGGAATACTTAAGGGCAGCTCTTGCAGTTTTTATTCAGTTCATGGCAAAATGCAGAAACATGCTTTCTCCCAGTGCAGAGAAACAACTGGCTAAGAAATATTACAAGTCCAACAGTGCATGAATAGACGAGTTTTCAGCATGTGCTGTGAGTAGCAAAGGTCCTGAGTTTGCATTGTGTTTCAAACATATTCATCTTTATATTTCATGTACATAAATTCAGTTCAATTCCAATATCAAAATATATTAATTCAAAGTATGATGTAAGATAACTAATTTTAAACTTCAGGAGCAATTTTAATATGTCAAGAACTACAGTCCAAGTTGTTGCATTTATAAAATTGCATCCAAGAGACAGACAAATAAACCTCTGCACCTCAACAGTGGCAAAAACAACAAAGCATACTTGCCAACCCAAGAGGATAAGTGTAATTTTTACTAATATAAGTGGTAAAAGGCCAGTCATAATATGAGTATAAAAACAGTAATCTATATATTACATGCCATATTTACAAGAAATTGTATAAAAAAAATGTTTTTGCTACTAAAATGAATCTGCAGCTGGCAAAGATTCTTTTCAAAATGATCAAAATCCATGTGGACTAGAACCAGAATACAAATACAAAGCATCATGTTAAATTATTTATATACAACACTAGTCTACATGTCTTACTTGTAACAAATGTTCGTTAAGCCCACCAATTCTGCAATGAACATAACAACATGGTCAATCCAAGTGCTGAATTACATCACTTTCATATTCTTTTCAAATTTGGAAAGCAGTGTTGATTTGTCCTTTTTCTGATCTGACAGGTTTTGAACAGATCCATCTGCCCTTACAATTTTTGATCTTATAAAATCTATGCATCATACCATAAAAACCTGTTTTGTTGAACATCTATTACCATTTATTTTTATTAACAACAGACTGGTTTGCTAAATAACTATATTATCAATATTTGTATCCATCTGGCAGTTTCAAATTAAAGAAACCCACCTGTTTTCTTGGAAATGCATTTTATTCAGTTGCCATAAAAAGAAAATAAGGAAAGTTATGTGTAGGTTTAGAATCAACAAATTCACTCTCATGTATTCTGACACAGTTGTCTTCCTTTATTCTCAATTTTATGATGAGCAAGATTAAAGAGATGATAACAAATATAACAAACAACTTTTTATTGCTTTACTTTGAATTGTTAATGTACCAGAAAAAGATATAAAAGCAAGTTTAAGATGTAATTAGGTGGAAAAAAAGCATAATAATTACCTCAAACATGTAATGGTTATCATTTATGACACAGCACCTGAAAACTGATCTAAAAATGAAACATAACTATGGTGTAAAGGATGGATGGATGAACTAATGAACTGGAATAACATTTTATCCTACTAACCAATGTCATGATGGAGTGCATGCAAACACATGCACTTACACACACTGAACAGGTGCACCACCTACCTGAGCCTGAAATAAGTACTCCAACCCTCTTTTTACGACTGACCCCAGGTACTTGTCTCCATGATTGTACTAGGGCAGACTGTAGATTTTGGATGACTACTCTCTGATCAACTAAAAGGCAATGAAACATGCAATCAATGATGTGATATTGTTTCCATCGATTTCAAATTCTGCATATGCAAGTGGTTAAAGAACACATCATACCATTATGCAAGTGCCTCACATGACAAGACATAAAGAAATGTTAGGCAAAAAGAAGGGACTGACACTGTTCGAAAAGAATTACCATGATTTCAAGACAAGAAAGACTTTCTCATTTTTAACAGGAGTGTTGAAACCATTTTGCTATTCTTGAGCAACAATATTTTAAAAATTCACCTCTGCTGCAGCACTACTAGATGTAAGATAGGCACCAATTTCATCCATGGCAAGCTAAACACCAATTTCATCCAAGGCAAACTAAACACCAATTTCATCCTGGGCAAACTAAATACCATTTTCATCCAAACTAAATAACATTTGAGGACTTTTCTGCTGTTTTGACCATTCATTAGGATAATCAGAAACAAGATTTTTAGTATGTTCAGAATGGCTGCTCTACTTAAGTCAGACTGGCACAAACTACATTCATGTTAAACCAGTCTGCTGGTGAAAACCCCATGTCAATGTGACTTTCCAGATGGGAAGAATAGCAATAACAAGACTTTCAAGACATCTGCCATAGTGGCCACAGTATATGTCAGATCAGCAGAATGATGTTTGATTTAGTTCCAAAAAGACACCAAGCCTCAAAACTGACAGAATTTTCTATCAGGGTGATATAATGTTCTAATTTTCAAAATGGCTATTTTGGTGGCCAGTTTGATATTTTATTCAGAACCAACCAGACACAAGTTTTCTGGTGAAAACCAAATATGATGCAACTTTCTGTTCAGATCTGCAGTTTTCATTTATCACCAACATGATATCTGGTCTTTTTGTAAAATCCTAAAGTTAATACAGTGGTCAGCACTATGCACCAGCAAAGTGGCCTTATAAGAGAGGTTGCCTTTCCAAAGAGGGACTATATTTGTAAGAAGTATATGCATACATGCCAACACCACATGAGGTATAAGCATAATTTTTAAGCTATTAAAAATGACAAAAAAGTGCAATATGGGTGTAAAAAGTGTGATCATCTATATATTATATGCCAGAGTAACAGAACCTATGTAAATGATACATTAATTTTTGCTACTAACCTGGTTCTAAAGCTGGTCAAAATTTCTTGTCACAAAAAAGAGCTAAATTCATAAGGATTAGAACCAAAATAATAACAAAAAATATACTGAAACATTATTTATTTATATCTAGCACTCACTTTAAGCAGTCTACATGAGCAAAATTCGCTGAATGGATGTGAACTGGAATTCTGCAACAAGCATGACCACATGATCATGGTTTGTGCCAAATTGTTGTTATTGTTGTAGGGTTAAATTCCAGTTTTCAGCATGAGATAGTCTATACATGGCAGCCAGTATAAACGGTGGAGGAAGAACCCTAGAAAATCCTGGAAAGAATCTCTGACCCACAAGAAGCTACTGGAAAGCTTTCTCACATACCCATATTGGCCAAACCAAGACCAGGCCCAATGCAGACAGAGGTGAGATGGCAGTGATCTGTAATGGTGAGTGCTTTCGGACACTCGGGGCCCCCAGGTTTGTGCCAAGAAAACTCTCCATATAGAAGCTAGGTACTGCAGGTGGGGGTTTTATAAGAAGAGGACTGCTGTATAGCCATCCACTGAGGTGGAGCAGTGGTAACAAGATTTTCAAAATGGCCAATGTGGTGACCATACTGGATGCAGGGTGGCAGCCTTTTAATTTAGGATCAAACAATTATCAAAGCAGGTCGTCTTTGGGTGAAAACCCAATTTCCATAACACCATCCATTCAAGAAGAGTAGTGACAAATTATTCCAGATAGCTGCTCTGACAGGAATATTGTATGTCTGAACAACACTAATTGATTAGGACCAATTAGGCATTGGGACGAATGTTTCATGGCCATGCTTGATGTTGTTTAGAATTAGCAATTATAACAAACTTGTGTTAAAAGATGGACAGACAATGGTTGACTGGCTATAAAGCTGTAGAGATGAAACATAAAATGATGACTTTGAAAGTATGATCTACTTAAAAATTTAATTACATCTCAAATTAAATCTTATGAAGAGTAACAAATCCATTTTAAAGTTGCTCATGAACAGTTTACTTTTTTGATTTTGGTCTTTATATCAAAAGAATTCATTGCTTTAACTAAAGAAGAATGCAAACTTGGTTCAAGACTGTATTAAATCACACAATGTTAATGATTTGAAAGTTATGTTTAACAAATTTTTATACCAGAGAATACTGTCTTACGTGTAGGCTGGTGCAAAAAAAGAAGAGAAAAGAATGAAGTTAACAAGACTTGTAAATTTTAACAATGTAATTTTTCTCCCTAAAAAATAATGTAAATATAGAAAATAGGACTTACAGTTTCTGAAAAAAAAATCTAAAAATTAATCCTAAAATTGAAAAATAAAAGTCCTTTCACTAAACAGTTTTAATTGAATCTTGGTTCAAATCTCAATGAAGTTCCAATGATGGACGATGATGATATCAGAAAAATGCAGTATTGATGTGTCAAAAGTTCCATGTTGAATTTGTGAATCAGGAATAATATTCCCACTTTAGAATTCCAAAGAATTTCCACTGAATATCTTTGTCCAAAAATTTTTATAAATATGAAGCACCTCTGCAGTTTTCTAGAGAATTATTAATTCTGAAGAACGGAAAAACTCAAAAACAAACTCACCTAGCAACAACAAAAATACCTCTAAACTACAGAGTTTTTTTTTACGACTAACTCAAAATTACTAAAAACATTAGTCTTAAACACAATTTTAGATCATGCAATAGGTCACGTGGTCACTTACTACAAGACATTTATCACGAATGCCAATGTAGCCCCAATGAAGAACCAATAATAAAAAAACGTTTACACATGGGCCAACATGACCTTCGAAATAGCCAATTGCTATCAATCGATGTTTGCAAACTATTTGAACCAGAATGAGCTAAAAATGATGCTAATATAACATATTTTGTGTTCTTTACAAACAGAATTTACTCGAAAAAATAATGAATCCAATGAAAATAAACATTAAAATAAAATGTAATGAAACAAAATAAAACAGAGAAATTTTACTAACATGCAAGCAATTTAATTACATATACGTAACAACTGTTATCTACCACGTGCATACTGGCATGAGAGGAACAGTTAATAAAAGATGCAATAGTGAACAATTCAAGTCAAATTTTAATATACCAATCAGACATCACAAAATATGCCAAACTACACTATTTAATATGCTTCTCTTATCTCCAATACAAGTGAAGCAAGACATGAAACTTTTGTACCTAAATGCTTAAACAATCCATTCTTTCAAGTGTGAATGCATGTTTTCATGCCTAATTATACAAAAATGCCCTGACAAAATGTCAGGCATGTGTTTCACACTTACATGTAAGCTGTCAATTTATTAATTAGAGTTGTTAGTGTGATAAAAATGATTATGTGCATAAGACAGGTGAGATGCGTGCATGTACACGATTGTAGTTTAGTTAATTTGGGGTGGGGTGGGGTGGGGTGGGGTGGGGTGGGGTGGGGTGGGGTGGGGTGGGGATATTTATATTATCAGATTATTTTTATGATATTAAATGACAGGCAGAGTCAAGTGATAACATAATGTCTACACTCACAGGTAAAAAATCCAACTGAGGACCCAGTATTATTTATTAAATTGTGTTATTTTTCTTTTTGCTAAATAGCTAAGCTAAATAAATATATCTTAGTAGCATACTACTACTGCCAATAAGAAATGTGAAATAATAATACCACTACTAATAATAATAATGCTAATGCAATAATGTGAAATAATATCACTACTACTAATAATAATGCTATTGCAACAATGTGAAATAACAATAACACTAATAATAATAATAATAATAATGCAAAAGCAAATGCTGTTTGGTTCATAATACATAAATCTGTCATGAAACCTGCTTTCAGAGGTCACCTGTATATCAAGGCCATTTTGCCTTTTTCTAAGGGTTGCTGTTATAGACAGGTTTGAATGCAAATTATTAATTTTCTCTTTGATAAAAACTTCAGCTAAATTGGACAATTGGGTACACTGAGCAATATAGCATCAAGAAGACTAAAAATTTCTTTCTCATATTGCCACAAGGTGTAAGAATAAAAATGTGATGATGGAACACCTATGTCCATATTATACTTATGCATTTATTAATTCCAATACACACATTTGTAAATACTTCAAAGAAACATATCTGTACACGTGCATTCTTTAACACGGATGATCATGAAGACTACTGTAGTCCTCAATATCGGGTTCTTCATGTTCTCTTCCCCAACATGATATTACATTTTTTAAAACTTGATTTTAATAACTTGAAATTACAAGAAATATGGCAATATTGTTTTTCTTATAAGTTTAGTGTATATTTTTTCTGTTTAATTGACTCATAGAAACTACACACATTTTACCATTTTTTGTAAAGCATCTTTCAAATAGATAAGAGTTAACATTACTCAAGTACACAAAGATACTTATGACATTGTATTTATACTCCACAACAAATGCTAAGAGTAACACATGTGAATGTAATGAATCATGCTAACAAATAATATGCCCAACACTATATGCAGCCTATCAAAGTATCACAATGAAAACTGGTTCATGTACATTCAAATGATATGAAGCTAACAGCATTCTTTCCAGCAATATTATCAGGAAAATAAAAAGATTGTTGGATTTTAAACAATATAATTCCATAGCTATATAATGGTTTTCAAATATACCTGAAAGACATAATGTGGATATATGTGAGTTAACTTTAAGAAAGAATGATGAAAAGGTGGGGTGCAGAGCTGCACTTAATGTATGTGGCAGAGACCAAAACTTTTCCTGATGAATGCCCAACAGCTCATGAAGTGTTTGTGTGTCTGTCTGTGTTAAGTTTTAATTACTTACATCCAGTTAGTTTCTCTACTTGACCAATCAGGTTAGCTTCCTCCCCTTCACAATGGAGTTGCTCAATGACTTTGGTTGCTTTGGCAATATCAACTATCAGGATACCTCCTATTCCACAATTAAATGTTCTGGACATCTCGGATTCGTTTATATTTCCCTACAGAAGAAATAAAACTTGAGAAATGGCTTATCACTGACCCAAACACAACTTATCCAATTCTGACAGAAAAATGGACAGAGGAATGAACAAGGGAAACACTATATTCCCTTTCCACATTAAAAACATAAACTAAAGCTCAAGTGATCCTGAGATCACTTACCTAGCTGACAACTGCTTGATAGCCAAATGCAAAAGCAGTAGTCCCTGAAATCTGGATCCACATAAAAACTTTCTGAATAAATCTTTTCCTATGCTTTTTTTTGAAGTTCTTAAAGGGTGGTCAATTTTTAGTAACTGCAGCCACATTTGATGGCAGAACTCCATCAATTTTTCAATGTTGTTTTTATAAATGTGCTATTTATAGTGGATTGCCATCATTTCTAAAAACTAAAAAGGCATTCATGAGATTAGGCTTTATGTAAATTCTGGTCGAAATCTGACCAACAGATCTATACATTTACTTGAAGATTTTCAGGCTTTTGTAACGGAAGTCATCACTTACAGCAGATAGATATCATTACACGATACAATGTAAGCTTAAGCACAGAATTTTCTTAAGCTTTAAGTGTAAGAAAATCTTGGACTATTTCACAAGTCTTTCACAAATCTATCCATAGGAGCATTTTGTACTTCTAAAAATGGTAGCCCATCTATTTTCTGCCCACGTGACATGAATTGCACCCTGTACAATAAATGCAATAGGATTAAGCATTCTCTGCTGACCTGAAAAACTTAGGATCACAATCCTGCTGACTGTAGCTTTAATTAGAAAGTGCAAAGATAACAAAAAAGCAAATACAGAAGAAAACCAGTCAAGTTTTACACACAATCTACAAGTGGGAATACTAAATTAATGTAATAAATATATAAAAATTAAGAACATTTCACCAACTTCCAAACTGTATAAAGGAATAAAAGTCTACTTATTGGCATGCCTAATAAAAACAGGACAAATAATGAACTGACAAATACCAAAATCACCATACAGGCAAGTAAGATGGTGCTAAACCAGAGATGCTGGTAGGATGTGATCAAAAAGGCTGCTCCCACCTTGTAACAAAAATAAGAGGGTAGTAGAAAAAAGAAGGGAAAGGTGGAAACAGTAATAGTTCAATATTTACCTAACACTTCAATATTCATATTCTTTCTTCTTGCTCCACTCTGTCGGAGCTCTAATGAAACCAAAGTCTTTTAAAGATCTCACCTCTAATTGTATAAGTATTTATCTGCTGTTTTTGAGCTTAATCTTGATTTCAGTCTTCCATCTGATGGAGCATATATATAGATAGGTTATCCCCCTATTCGATGGGGCATATACATCGCTAGGTTATCCCCCCTTTCACAGTCTGCCATCTGATGGGGCATAGACATAGCTAGGTTAGCCAGTCTGTCATTTTGATGGGGCATTATTATAGCTAGATAGTTAGCCTGCCATCTGATCGGGCACATACATAGCTAGGTTATCCCCCTTTCAGTCTGCCATCTGATAGGGCACATACATATCTAGATTAGTCCACTTGCAAAACTTGGAAAACTGATCTTTATGTTTGTTACGTATAAATTTTCCACAGCTTAAAAGGTATTGCCTTTTGGATACTTCATCCCAAAAAAAGATTTTTCACCGATATAAACTCTGCCAAAGTTTCACTTTCTTAAGTCAGTGATTTGCTGACTATTATGCCATATTTCTTATCTGCTCCATAATGTAACATGAGGTTTTTAAGTCCATCAATGCCATAAGTCCTTCTCAAGACAGGTATTTTGACTAATTATTATTTAATTTTATTTTTCAGTCTTATTTATTTTGAACCTGATAGAGCTACATACTTCTGTAGCATAATATTCTGCAGTGATAAATTGTTTGAGAAAAGAAATGTGATATGATGTGATTATGATTTTTAACGTAGCTTTAACAATTTTCAGTCATATTGCTATGATGTCTGCAGTGTGGCAGTTTATTGTGATGTCTAGCACTGGGGCATCATGCCACAGACATATAGTATGATGTCCCACTCATGCCGACTAGTCCTAACACTAACCTCTTAATGCTGAGCATCAAGCGAGGCAGCTGTTAGTACCATTTTTTAAGTCTTTGGTATGACTCGACCGGGGATCGAACCCACAACCTCCCGCATTTGAGGTGGACGCTCTAACCACTAGGCCACCGGAGCAGTTCAAGAAAAGAAATGAAAATTGCACTCTACTTTTAAATTGTCAGTGTTTTAATCAAGCATGGTACTCTGCATTCCTACATTTGATTTCGAAAGACCACTGAAAGAGGAACTGACCTACAGACTGCCTGTTTTTTCCACCCAGCATGTACACTGAACTTGCATTCAACATCATTTCGGATTCAAAATCACCAGTATCTTCACTAATACTTTTGCAACTCAAATAATCTGATTTATAAATTTTAAAATCATTGTCTCATCACTATTATTTGGCCATTATCTGACAATCTGAAATATCATCTGACAATAAACCACACTGGCAATCAGCCATTTTGGTATCCAAAGAAACCAGCATTATAAAACCTCATACATAAAACTTTCCTGATGTAAGGTTCAAATAACTGAATGCTTGTTCCAGGGCCAAATGTGTTGTTCAAATTTAGTTTAACAACCTTCACTTTAAGCTGAAGAACCCAGTGTGAGCAATTACCTGAAAAGAGATAGATGTCACAACAAGCACTTAACTGGGTAATGGTTATATAAAAACTATATATTTTTGTTCGCAACCTGAAACTAATCTGCAGGAGTTCTCATCACTCTCCAAGTGCAAAATTTTTGTACAACTATTGCCATTACCTGCATAGTGGCAGCATCTGCAACTGATTCAAGAAGTTAACAAATGTTGTGAAAAATATCTGCAAAAAGTGAAAATGGAACAAGAGAATGGTAGACAAAATATGTTAAATACTTTCTCAAAGGGAGGTAACTAAAAAAAACAATCCTACTGAAGAATGTCAAAAGGAATGGAATCTGCAGGGCCTTCATCGTAAGTGGGCTTTCTAAGATGAGTGTCAGTAGCAACTGACATAAGCCTTTTGGTGACAACTTTCATCGGACTTCCTTTTAAAGCAGTGGTTGTTAACCCACTGGTCATGACCCAAAACTGGATCACCATGCTGTTTTAAGTGTGTCACCAAAATCAATTTGAATAATTGGAAATTTCCTACCTAAGGGGTTAGCATTTGAAAGGTGGCAAGGCTACAACCACAAACTTAATCTGGATTGCAGCCTAAAAAGTTCAAGAACCTCTCCTATAAAGCAAACAGAAGCCCGCTAAATCAATCCAAGATGATTGTAATGCCTTTTTTCTGACTTA
Organism: Potamilus streckersoni; assembly: GCA_016746295.1. Lineage (NCBI taxonomy): Eukaryota > Metazoa > Mollusca > Bivalvia > Unionida > Unionidae > Potamilus > Potamilus streckersoni. The sequence continues at coordinate 1,781,517 of JAEAOA010000698.1, read as the reverse complement.
TATATAAGGTAACAGATATACTCCAAAAATATTATATTCAGACAAGCTGAAGAACAAATGTGGCATCGAACCTAGCTATTAACCTAGCATTCTGCATTATATTATAAATTAGATCTTCACCTTTATTAGAGTTTTCTCACCTTGTCTGCAAGCCATCCAAAAACAGATGGGACCTTCCACTTCTTGGCATCCAGCTTGACAAATACTCCTTCTGGCAAGACTCTAGGTAAATTATCCACTAGACCCCCACCTGTGATGTGGGCAAAGGCCTTTATATCACCTGATTGCATGAGTGGGAGAAGTGACTTTACATAGATCTTTGTAGGAGTTAGCAGATCTTCTCCTGAGAACAGAGTAAATTGGATACTGTCTTAAAAAAGAAACTTGACAATTAACTTTTATTTCTTTGGAAGCACAAAATGTAAGACATTTACGGATGATAACTTTTACATGCATGGGATTTAATACTATCCAAATCTTTATATTTTTGTGAAAGGTATGAAAGATTTAGTCATTTATATCTTGCTTTTCATTTTTATGCTGATTTAAAAATGAATTTTTATTTTTAAGCAAACAGCTTTTGATCTTTAAATATATATGTGCAAAAGAACTCATAATCTACCCAATGTTTTTCCCGTCTTGAAAGGTGATGGCATGTCATATCCAAGTTCTAACTTCTTGACTAGTTTTCGGACAAGACTGAAACCATTGCTATGGATACCACTTGAAGAAAGACCAATCACAGCATCTCCTGGCTCAATACTTTGAATTCTGGGTAAAATATGTTCCCTTTCAACAGCACCAACAGCAAATCCTGCTATATCATAATCACCAGTCCTATACAGGCCAGGCATTTCAGCTGTCTCACCCCCTATAAAAGCAAAATATATATTTTTCTTTTTAAATAAAAATGCATGCTGAAATTTATGAAATACATAGAATCAATTACAATCCAACTAAAATCCTACAGTAATATAATTCAGATACTGTTGCCTCTGCCTATATGCAGAATTGAAAATTATTCACAACCTGCCCTGTCTACATCAAAACTAAAGCAAATGATAAACATTAGCATACCTTATAATTAGAGATGTCAAGATTAAAGGAAATTTGTACCAGGTACCAGTCAATACTAACCCTCTGATGACACAGGTACCCATTCAAAAAGAAATTGTATTATAGGTGAACCTGATTTGCTTTATTGTAGGTTCACACATGCCAACTCCCAAGAGAAGTAAAAGCATAACTACTACTAATACAAGTGGCACAAAAGTGCAATCTGAGCATAGGAAGGATAATCTATATATTACATGCCATAATTACACAAAGCTGTAAGAAAAACATACATTTATTTTTACTATTTACCTGGATCTCCATGTTAAGATTTTTGTCACAGATCAGCTAAATCCATGTGGATTAGTTAGCACAAAAGGATACAGACAAAAGAAATTAATAAATTATTTAAGTATAACACTCACTTTAACTCATCTAAATGTCAACAGTAACTTTCACAAATTTGTACAATTTGTACAATGATGTATAGATCACAGTTGAATTCTTATTTCAAGTTGTAAATAAGTTTAGTACATCATGAAAGCAAGCCAAACTTTTGACAAACATACAGTCATATGCCTGAGCTAAGCATTAGTACCAAATTTATTATGTTACTCAAAATCTACCTGGAAATATCAGCAGTAATTTTTTAATTCGCCAAACAAGAAAGGAGAAAAGTGTCCTCCCTTGTATTAGTATATAGTACATATCTGACAAGTAAATTTTAAATGACACGAACCCCAGTGATAATGAATAAATGTGTACATGACATGAGCCTTGAACTGTAATCATTATTCTGTGTCTTGATTTGAACTTCGAAATGTTTTTAAAAGGGTACCCGGTTGTCCATTTTATTACCTGGGTTACTGGCAAATACCCAAGTACCCAGAAACCTGTTGGCATCTTAACTTACAATGGGTATTTTTTAAATACTATTAACTTTATCAATCTTTATGCATATAATCTTTCCTTTAAAATAAAAACAAAAATTTCTACATAATCCAAAAACAGACAAGATTATATTATCTATTTTAACTGCTATTCGTTAAACTTTACAGCAGTACAAGAACCCATTATTTAGCAGGGCTCGACACCAACCATAGAGAGAGATGAACTTGCCCAAAGCTTCAACATCAAAATAACTACACGGGGAAAAATATATTAAAATAATATACAGGATGTTGTATGGAAAACACCTTATATTTATTTTAGAAATATGGCACTCCTTTTACATTTAAGATCTGTTTGCTCCTTAAAACCATATGTTGATAATTTTAGTTCTCAAAAACCAAAAAAAAAAGTTAATTAGTACTTGCAGAAAGAAATGTAGATGAGGGTGGAGGAAGGAAGTTTAGAATGCAGGTCTAGTTAGAAAATCATAGACAGACAAATGCATGTATAAAAATACAGATAAAATGATAGGTAATGTTTTGGAAATGACTAGAAAGAGATGTGTACATAAAAAATAAGGGTTTTGGAAATGACTAGAAAGAGATGTGTATGTAAAAGTTAAAGGTTTTTGAAATGGCTCGAGAAAGATACCTAGGCAAAAAGAGCTTAAAAGTGAAAAAAATTAAACAGCCATTTTACTTAATTAACTCTGTTTCACATATGGTCACATTTTCATTTATGAACATTTCCACTTAAAAAATTATTTAATCAAGCAGTTTCAAGCATCCATTCAATAAGACAGCAAGGTAAAACAGTCCCTCACTTAAAGATTCCAATATCTTTGCTTTCTTCTGGGGAGTGTTATGTCCACTTGCATATCAGCTTCTGCCTCCATGTTAACCAACTTTCATTTTGAAATTGGTGACATGCATATCTGAGAACACTTAATTTTATCCATTTAATTATTTGTCAAACATGTATCAGTCTCAGGTCATAATCAGGTACACAACAGATAATAAACACATCCTACATATGCATGATTTCGAGGTGGTTATTTATTTGATGCTGAGAGTCTTTTATTTCCAAATATAATTGTCAAAGAAACCCTGTGAATTATAACATCACTTTTCAACCAGTTACCCTGAAATCAGAAATAGGCACCAAAACAATATCTGACAAACCAATTGTTTCAAGTCAGAATTCACAAACTGATCATGGCTTGGATAAGACTTGAAAGTCTATGAATATATTATAGCAAGAAAAAAATATAGTAAAGGCTGTTCCATTTAAACATACATGGATGGCAATTTTTTAAAAAAATATATGTCACGGGTACTTTGCTTGCACAGAGTTCAAATTCTAAACTGCATTTATGGGTGAGTGCCCCCCATTAAAAGTTCCTTCCCAGGGTCCAAAGGATGTTTTACTAGAACAGCCCTAAGTTAAAATATCAATATTTATTTTGTATTTGACTTGTGGCTACAAATTCCATATAAGTAAAAATAGCAAAAATTAAATCTAACTACTAAGTTAAAATACCAATATTTTATATCCAATTTGTCAAAATTTGTTTTAAATATTAAATATTCACATCACATCATCACAAAAATGCAAAACTGACTTTGACAATGACTACAAGATGGAAATGAACATGACAATGTGTCAAGTGAAATAAAGGAAATTGTGGGCAGCTATGTAACTGAATGAGGTACATACGAACCCAAAATAAAGATGCTGATATATGTACTACAGTGAGGTTGGAGAGTATACACCCCACTCTAAACCCAAAAAAAAGATATGTCTGTCGAAAGAACATTGCAAACTAGAGCTTGTCCTAGGAATCAGAAAAGTTAATTTCTAAAAAACTTTTGTACTAGTTTTTTTTTCAGAAATAAACTCTACATAAATTCTACGGTGCATTTCAGGGCTGATGTGGGAGGGGGGAATGAAATACAGTTGTGCAAAAATATGTACCATTATCTAAATTTTTAATCTGACTTGTCACCACAGCATTCAGATTAGTCTTCTGGAACTGTACTCTTATTTCATGGAATATCCTTTAATTTATTTCAATGCTCATAATCCACCAAAACTTTGCATGGAAGATTTGCTACAGTGGTTTTTCCAGATTGTGCAATTGTGTAAACCTGCCGCCATTAACAAAAACTTAATGACCTATTGCAACTGAGCCTTGGCATTTTGCCAGCTGTACTTTACAAGTCTCTATAATTCACAGCATGCAGTTTTCAGGATCTGATGGCAGTCATTTTACCAGCTGTATTTTACAAGTCTCTAAAGAGTGCAGGAATGCAGTTTTCAGGATCTGTTGGCAATGTCATTCTACAAGCTGTACTTTATGAGTCTTTACAATTGCTGCCATTCAGTTTTCAGGATCTGCTGCCAATATCATTTTACCAGCTGTACTTTACGAGTATTTCAATGGCAGGCATGCAGTTTTCAGCATCTGTTGGCAATGCCATTTTACCAGCTGTACTTTATGAGTCTTTACAATGGCTGCCATTCAGTTTTCAGGATCTGCTGCCAATGTTATTTTACCAGCTGTACTTTACAAGTCTTTACAATGGCAGCCATTTAGTTTTCAGCATCTAATGGCAGTGTCTCTGCTGATACATACACCCGGCATAGTGCCATTTTCATAGCACATGACTGATGCCACTGTACCGATAATGAAGACAGAATTTATCTTTATTCACTAAAAAATTAAAAGTAATTTATCATTTGTTGAAACATACTATATCAGGGCTGTTCCATTAAAACATACATGGGACCCAGGGAAGACACTTTTAAAGTGGGGTACTAATCCACAGATGCAATTTAGAAATTTCTTATCATTTTAATATGAACTCTGTGAAATCAAAGTACATTATCATATATTTTTTAAAACCTGCCATCCCTGGGTATTTTAAATGGAACAGCCCTCAGCTTTACATATATATCCTGTTCTCAAGACAAAACGTTGCTGCTTAAAAAATGAAAACTTCCCCACCACCTTTTAATGACAATGGCAGAAGAAAGTCCTGCTCTATGAGAAAATCTGAAACATTCAAAAAAATCATAATGAAAAATATATAAAGAAAACATGAGAAAGATAGATTGCAATTTTAAATATCCAAAACCATAGGATACATTTACTCAAATTACATGCACTGCAATATTTACTACTGCAAGAATAGACATTTACAGAATACTAACCTATTAATGCACATCCTGCTATTTTGCAACCATCTGTTATTCCAGTGATCACATCTCTGGCTACTCCCACATCCAGTTTGCCTGTGGCAAAGTAATCAAGGAAAAAAAGTGGTTCCGCACCATGGGCAAGTATATCATTCACACACATGGCTACTAGATCGATGCCAATTGTACGATGCCGATCCACAGCCTGAGCAATCTAGGGAAAACAAATGTGAAAAATATACAGTATATACATGCTTATACATCAAGTTCAACTGCAAACTATAAAGACCAAGATCTGCCATCACAAAAATGCACCAGCAGTTCAAAGTCTATAGTTTGTTAGGAGTAACAAGAACAAATAAAACTAACCCTGACCATCACAAAAGTAGCTGCAGATCTATGTTAGTTGCAGCAGGATTTGACTTGCAAGCAAGGAAATCCACATTATCAAGTGAATGGCAACAATCATTGCAAAGAATGTCTGCAACAAAATGGAAAATAACTGATGTCATTTTTATCAAAAACTTGGTGGAAATTACCACAGTCTAACATGATATTCTAGTCATTTTTACCTTCAGTTTTGTCCCCACTCCATCTGTCCCTGATACCAGAATAGGCTCCTTGTACCCAGCTGCTTTAAGATCAAATAGAGCTCCAAAGGAACCAATGGAAGAAACACATCCTGAACGTGTCGTATCTTCCGCCAGTGGTTTGATAGCTTCTACTAGGCAGTCACCAGCATCAATATCCACTCCAGAATCTTTGTAAGTAAGGGTGGGTGGAGAGTGTAAGGATCTATCACAGAAAACAGCAATGTTTCTTAGACAATTTTAACTATATGCATGTGATCAGAAAAGATATATCGCAGTTGTGTGTAGATCCATCTATAAGAAATATGTACCTTTAAATAATTCCAATTTTTATGAATTGACTATGTTTTCTACATTTTGATTGGATGTAAATGGTCAAATGATACAGATCTGGAATTTTTAAACATCAATAAATCCTGCGGACTACTTTTGGTTCTCTGATTCCAGATCATTTGATGTGAAGTTTTATCTACACCAATGCCTTACACCCTCATAATAACAAGATCCCACCCACCCACTCCAGTGATTTCCAATAAAAAAATGACAAGCCACAGATAAAAATTGACCATTAAAAGTTAAAACAATGTAACTGCACAGACCTTCCTGCACTCCAACACTCACCCCTTTTACTGAGGAAGGCATACAGCAAGCTTTAGAAGCCAATCTTCGGAAATTTTTGCATTTAACCTCGACAACATGTCACAGCAGTAGTTATTAAAGGTCAGAGTCATATGTCAGCCAAAGGATATCACTAAAAATGGACCCGATTTTACTTTTGAAAGATCAAAGAAATGTTATATCAATGATGCTATAATATCACGGCCATACAAAAGCAAAATTTCAAAAAAGGAATATTCCTGATTTAACCGCAATAACTACTTTTTTATATATTAAAATAATTATATACTAAAATAATGATTGTAACTATATATGGCTGGCAGGACCTGTTATGACCTTCTACCACGTATCACTGAATAAAGAATTGATGAATCTTGGCTTGCAAATTATTCTTTTGCAGTTAGAGGCTAATGAAAAAATATAAGAGCAAGTTACCCAATTGGCCCCAATGTCATTTGCTTGTCTCTTATCTGCCTAAATCTCAAATATAAAATACTGGAATCTGGATTACTTAGCTGTCTTCTGTCAAACTTTATAAAAGTCTGTTCATCAGAACGTTTCTGTTTTTGTTTTTGTATGCCCATCAATATCTGACAGTAGATTAGCAGTCATAAAAATATTTCTAATAATGAAAGCCTCAATGCAAGGATGTTTTCTAATAAATTTTTTCAAATTCTGTTTGGGTAGTTATATTTAAACATATATGGTACCCAGTGGAGGCTATAAAACTCTATGCCAGGGTACTCGGTTTTCTCAGCAAGTACACATGAAAAAAAAAATACAAAATTCTACATTGACTTCATGTTAAAAGTACATTCTCTTGGGTCTTAAGCATGTTTTACTGGAGCACCCCTTAAGCAGTTCTTTCTATTAAAAGTAATGAAACAGTTATGGTTCATTAATTTAAATAAATTTAGTATTTATGACCATCATTTGTATAAACTGGAAACAGCTTTAGTCCAGGATGCTTCATCACAATTGATTACAATCTAATGTAAGCTTATTTCAAATTTATATAAATTCTGTCAAGTCGTTTTGAAGAAGTCTTTTAAAGATTTTTCAATTTTTAGAAGCAGTTTCCACATTTAATGGAAGATGGCATCATCTATACAAATTTAAAAGGCAATTATGCCAGGATGCTTCTATTAAATTCGGTCAAATTCTGAAGGGTGTTTCTTGAAAAGTAATTTAAAGTTTTCTACTTTAGTATCAGTTGCCATACATGAAAGTGGATCAGCATAACCTGTAGAAATCTGAAAGGTCTTCAAAAGAGAATGCTTTCTCTCCAATTTGGTCAAATTTTCCACTGAGCATTTGCAATGAAGAAATCATTTAAAAGTTTCTTAACATTGGTAATCAGTTGGCCCTTTGGTCAAATTACATCATACTAAGCTAAATTAATTATGCTGAAACTACTATCTTTTATTTTACATTGACCTTGAGCATCATCTTTAGGACCTAGAATCTTGCAGCCAGCAACAAAGTTTAGTCAAGGAACTTATTAAAGAAAAAAATTATATTCTGCAAAACCCATCTTTCTTCAAGCCAAAGACCTTGACCTTTAACCTTTTGATCCCCGAAATCAATAAATCTCTTCCATGTCTTATATACAAGACCTCCTCAGAAAATAGTCCATGCAGGTCATTTGAACAAAAATTATTATACACAAACAATTTTTCTTCTTCCATTCAGCGACTTTTAATCCCAAAAAGGATAAGAATTCTTACAGAATCTTTAACTCACACATAAACTTTAAAGTACATGGCTAACTACTCATATTTGTTGCAGAAACCATTGTTGTTCTTTCATTTAGTGACCCTGACTTCAGGTCCTTTGACCTCAAACTGAATAGGAGTATTTTTTTACCCAAAGTGTAAGTCATCCACAAAGTTTGGTCCAGATATGTGATACATAAGTAATGTCAATGTTTCTTTGTTACAGTGACCCTGACCAATGACCTATTGCCCTCAAAATCAACAGCCTCCTCCTTAACTCTATGTGCAAGCCATCCACAAAACTCATTCATGTTTGTGATTTTGAAGTGATGTTATTCTACAAAAAGCTGTTCTTCTGCTCTTGACCTTTGACCTTTTGACCCTGAAATTGTTTGCATCTTCCTTGCTACTAGTAATCGGATTACACACTTACAATCAGGAACAATAAGGATCCACTGAAAATAAATACTGCATCAGTTCTTCCAATTTAAGAAACTTAAATGCATTCAACATATTCTTGCCCAAAACAAAAACCATAAACATTCTTTTTCTCACACCTACGTTATCTACATGTTTCTTCGTTTTTTTCATGATTTTTTATAATATGGACTGGTTTGTTATCAACATTTTATTTTCAATGCTAAGAAACTAAATTCTATGCACTAGTCTATTGATAGAGGAGCTTAAGTATTTAACTCTGTACCACAACGAATACTTTAAAATTTATTTTCCCAAAACATTTACCTACCAGAATTCTGAGAATACAATATGTAATGCAGTCAATTTTGTAAGAAATAATGCTGCATCATTGGTACAAATTAGAAGAGGATTTAATGATAGAATATCTTCTACCATATTTGGTTGAAATTGGAAGGGTTTCTTTTTGAAGCTGAAAACAACAAATGCTGAAGGACAAAGCATGATGTACACAGTGCCATGCTATTACCTTTCTTGGCTTTATGGACTGGTGAGTTAATCATCTTACTTAAGTACATTTTCTGTATTGTGTGTTATTTAAATTATAATTGATTAAATGTAGTTTAAGTAATACACAGTGCTTCCTTCTCTGTCTCCTTCCTTGGGTTCCTCTTTGTCCACTATAGTTTCTCTGCCCCCACATCATCGTAGCCAGTATATGTTAATAAGCAAGTAACTCAATTTTGATATGCTGTCATGTTGAACCAATCAGACAAATGAGTTCGAGCATGTGATCCAACATCGTCAGTTGGGGCATTTAAACAGCAACTGGGATGCATGTTGAGACGTGGAGATGCTGTATTTTACTTAACATTATTTGTAGAAAGAACCACCCACCTCCCCTCCTTCCACCATATCATTTCTTTTAGGACATTTCTTGCATATCATACCATTCCAGCTCTGTTCTGTGGTAAAAGACAATATATGCTGATTTTTATCATGGCAGTCCTCAAGATCGGACTTACCAAGTTTCAGTTATCATTGTCCCTTGATACTTCATATCAGCCCCTCGCAGCTCCACATACAGGTGTCAGACACTCTTCACAACCCCACAAACTTCTTGGAGTTTCTCTTCCTAAAGCCACTGCCAAGTTTCATGCATTCACAACTTTGCTTCTGACACCCAAGTTGTATCAGCACTTAAATGTAATCAACTATTATGCCTAAATACTTCATACCCATTTCCTATGGAGCATGTATGGAGTATTGGCTGATGTTTGTTATCACAACAATCCTCAGGATCAGACTTGTCAAGTTTTGGTTATCAGTGTCCCTATATACCTTGTATTAGCCCCCTGTGGTTCCGCATACAGGTGTCACTCTTCACAAGCCTACAAACTGCCCCAAGTCCCTCTTCCTGAGGTATTCCTATAGAAAAATTTCCGAGCTCGGCTAGTGCAGTGTGCTGTGATGGGATTTGCACCCTTTATTGCAAAGATTAAAAGATTATTTTATATGTACAATAAAGTTCTACTAAACCCATGTATTGTGTGTTATTTACATTATTGAAGTAAATTTTCTGTAAGCATGACCAACTTGTACTATCACTGTAAACCAGAAAATATTAGCAAGCCAAACATCTTCATAAATTGTGTCAGAAAATTAACTTGAAAAACTTACACACATCAATTATGTCATATGTAATGCAATATACTTAGGTACTGCTGTATATTGATTCACACAAATCATACTTTGCAAAGAGGGTGAATGCAAGAAAAGAAAATAATTTGACAATCTTCATGTGTTACGATTTACAATAGATTTCATACAAACCTGTTTATAACTCTAAAGCCAATATCCTTCCTATAGAATGCACCATCAAACTGCACTAGAGCTGCTCCTGTCTGAGCCAGTTTTCGTGCACTATCAAAATTATTTGAAATGGCTGTTACAACCAAGACCCTACCACCACTAGTGACCATCTCTCCATCTTTAATTGATGTGCCAGCATGAAAAACTTTCAGTCCTTGTTTGGTGACCAAATCAAGTCCTGTAATATGCATGTACATTACTATTACTATTATATTTTAACATGCAGACCAATGAAGCATACATTTTGTGAAATGTGTTTGTTCCCAAAAACTTCAACAAGAAAATCTGTAATCAACAAAATAAAGATCGAATGTCTGAAACTTACAATTCAAATTCAGTTACCTTCCCATATCCTGCAATCCAAAAGCAAGTTATTCAAGTTTTTTGCAAGTTAATAAAGGGTTAAATGTAAAGGCTTAAATGATGTGATGGTTAAACAAAATGTTTTGCATGTCTTCAGTTCCAGGTTCAATCCTAGAGCTGGTTTATATGTGAATCAAGGGTAAACCATACATGGTCAGTACAATTTATTCTGCTTAAACAACATCAGAGATGGTAACATATTGTAATGCAGAATGGGAGTTGGGAATGTAATGGGGCCTGTTGATGGCCAAGTAGTCCCAACTCCACCAGAAGCAGAAAAATTTCTCATTTTCCTGGATAGATGCCATTGTAGCCAGATTGGCAATATTTCCATTTCTGACCAATTATTTATTACAAGAGATCTGTTTGTGAAGACACCATGTAGATATGAGTAGAAGCAATATCAACATTTTCAAGACGGCCACAATTATGTCCTATTAAATATTTGAGGGACAGCATTTTCAATATTTAAAAAACTGGTAAATTCTTTATCTTTAAAATTAAATCCTATGCAAAGCACAATTCTTTAAAGAGGTACCAGAGGTATTTTAAAGAGGTACCAAAGAGGTATTTTAGTGAAAGCAACATATCAATATGATCATCCATTCCACTGAAGTAGTAATACGATTTTAAAGATGGCCACAGTGACAGCCATATTGGATATCAGACTGGAAGCATTTTCATAGCTTCTAGCAATAACAATAATTTACAAGATGGCTGCCATGGTGACCATATTGGATATCAGATCGGCTCCATTTTCATTAGGATCAATTAGAGATCATAAAATCAAAAACAGTCTTGGTGGGAAAACCCCCATTTTGATATGACATCACTTCAAAGAGTATCATTATGATGACATTAAAGTCTGTTATCATGGCAACCATGCTGGATGTCCAAGAGACTCTATTTTTATTTAGAACCAACTAGACTTTGGGATTAATGTTTGAAACTGTTTGCGGCATCTTCCAAGTATCTTTAAAGGAGAAATAACAAACTTGATTTTTGTTGTTGTTGTTGTTGTAGGGTTTAACACCATTTTTCAGCACAAGATAGGCTATATACAGCGGCCAGCATAAACGATGGAGGAAGAACCCAGGAAAACCCCAGAAAAAAAACAACGACCTACAAGAAGCTACTGGCAAGCTTTCTCTCATAATCACATGGCCGAATCTGAGTGTGGAACCCATGCAGACAGAGGTGAGATGGCAGTGATCCATAATGGTGAGCGCTTCAGACCACTCAGCCACTCAGGGGGCCTCTTACAAACTTGAGTTAATGTAGATCTAACAATGGACAAAATTCTATAACCAGTACAAGTAATAAGATGTTCACAAATGTTCATCAGTTCATATCATAACATGACAAAAAAATTATCCTTTCAAATGGTCTTTCTATTTACTAACATACCTTCTATTTATCTAACATAAATGACTATTGATGTCAAAGAAAACTCATGTTTGACAGTTTTGTTGTCATTGTTGTAGGGTTTAACACCATTTTTCAGCACATGATACATGGGGGACAGAATTAATGGTGAAGGAAGAACTCGGGGGAAAACCCTGGAAAGAACCACTGACCCACAAGAAGCTATTGACAGACGTTCTCACATTGGCCAAATCCGAGACTCAAACACACATATAAAGAAGTGAGAAGACAGTGATCCATAACGGAGAGCACTTTAGCTGTGCTCCTATAGATTTTATATATATATATATATATATATATATATATATATATATATATATATATATATATATATATATGTATGTATGTATATATATATATATATGTGTGTGTGTATACAAACACACACACACACATACATACATGCATGCATGCATGCATGCATGCATGCATGCATGCATGCATACATACATACATACATACATACATACATACATACATACATACATACATACATACATACATAGACACACACACACACACACACACACATATATATAGACACAGATGGATGAAAAGGAAAAGAAAGGGGCCATTAGGACCTGGCTGGATAAATTAGGTGGCATTTAAAGCTGCATTTAAGATACAATTTTGCTAAGCTTTTCAAACTTATACCTGTAATTCTGCAGCCTTTTTGGTATGAATCCGGATAGCCACCACTGACTACAACAACTCCCACAACCTTTTTTCTTAAGTCAAACTGAGGCTGATTAGCATCAAGAGTTCCATCCACACAAGCTCTGCAAACTGAGTACAGATCTGACTGCAGAAGGGGCAGAATGGACTGAAATAAATAGAACCAATTCACAGACATCTACAAAATAGACAATCACATATTAAACAAAAATCATTGCAGTTTATCTAACTTCAATATGACTGTATTCAGGAACAGTAAGATTTTCAAGATGGCTTCTTTGGTGGTCATATTGGATGTATAAGCAGTATATTGGTCATCAGACTGGCATCATGTTTTTTTTTAGAACCAACAACATGTTTTTTATAAGTTTTTCTGTGACAACATAATGTTTATTATAATCAAACATTCAGGAAAAGTAGCCATAATAATTTTCAAGATGGCTTCTGTGGTGGACATGCTGGATTTGCAGTGCTAATTTCATTTAAGACTATCTAGGCTTTGAAATTAATGATACTGGCAAATTTCAAGGCAATCCTCCAAGAAGGATTTGGAGGAGTAGCTAAAACAATCTTGAGCTAAGGACAGACGCACTTCATATATGTGATGATGGACAATTGTCTATACCATTAGCTGTTATATTTAATTCTGTAAGCAAATTCTGTACACTTTGCTAATAAGAATGATGACAGGAATTAAAAAGATGTGTGGATAGATATATATATATATATATATATATATATATATATATATATATATATATATATATATATATATATATATATATAGACATACACTCCTGCAAAAATAAGGATGACAGGAATTAACAAGCTGTACATATATACTCCTGCAAAAATAATAAGTTCCTTGAAGGATCCAACATTTCAATGCCAAAAAAATGTCCAGGAAACCAAGACCATTTCTTCTTTCTAACAGCCAAGTGCTCAAAATATCTTTGATATTTTTATGCAAAAACAAGATTTTCAAGATTGGATGTAAGAAAAAAGTAAAAGATTCCATGTAAATATGACTCTCCACTCTGGAGGAATAGCTATTCAGGATGAATGACTCAAGACAGCAATCATCATTTTCACTCTAGACCAAGTAGACACAAGAAATGTTGAAAACCAATGTCAATATGATTTCACAAAGACGCTATCCAGTGATTCAAGATAAAACCAGTCTTCTTTTTAACTCCAGTGTTGAAACAATTTCTGACATTTTTAAACAGGAATTTCAAGATCATGATGTCATGATGGCTATACTGGATGTTAGAACAGAACCCAATTTTCATTTAGGACCAGTGTGTGTGTGTGTGTGTGTGAGTGTGTATATATATATATATATATATATATATATATATATATATATATATATATATATATATATATATATACATACACACACACACTAAAGGGTAGAACTCTTACCTACTGCCTCTCTTCATCAAAACTAGGTGTTGCCATTTTCAAGCCAAGTAAGTAATACATTGAAAAGATGCTTACATGTATGGGTAGGCTGCAATATTTTTTTTAATGTGACTGATTAATTATTCACACAACAAAGTTTTTTTTTAATTTGCTTTCTCCTTTGAATACACTGCACTGATCACACAGGCATCAGGAGGAGGGAATGTTGAGCATCCTACCTCTACCATGAAGTCCTATGTGAAGCATAGTTTAGTCTCCTAACTCCAGAGAAGCACAACCAATGTCACATGACCGATGACCCAACTATTATTGGATTGAAACAAAAGCAAGGCAGATATCATTGCAACTAAGTGGAAATCTTTATTCAGAATACAAAGAGTGTATAATCAATATCAGACATGAAAACAGGATTTGTGGGGTGTAATCCACTTTTCCAGTGTTCAAGGAGAGAAAGAGTTGCTTTGTTTCATGACTTTTCAGTGTGTACTCTAATACTTGAGGGTACTGATAGGGTCTTAAATAATTGCTTCTCCCTGTCTATTAAAGTAAAATAATAAATAGAGACAGTCATACATATAATTATAATGTTATAAAGGATGTACAATTTATCAATCAAAATTTATATATATATATATATATATATATATATATATATATATATATATATATATATATATATTGCATTGGTATTAAGGCCATTAGGATACAATAATCAGTATTAAAGTGTGTTGAAATATTAGTGGACAACTGAGGATCTATATATTTTTTATGAAAGCATTGATTATTCATTCTCTTAGAAACTTGTTGAAGTGTTTGTCCAACATATTGCATGCTACAATTTTAACAGGTTATCAAAAAAAAACCACATTCAGCTGATATGCAGTTAGTATTCTTCTAATATTTCAACACACTTTAATACCAATAATCACTCTTCTACTCAATTTTTCTTTCATGCTAATAGATATTGTGCATGGAGTCATGAATAGACACTTAAAATAAAATTATTGGATTCATAAATTAGATACTTTGTCTACTAATGGCTCTAATACCAATGCACTATTTAAAACTTTATACTTTTGTTTTATTTTTTCTTTTTTTTAAAATTGATAAATTGCATATCCTTTAAAACATAATAATTATATGTATGACTGTTTGTCTATTTTATTATTTTATATATTTTATATTTCATTATAGACTCGTGCATCTTTTAGATCCTGTCCTAAATATATATATATATAATTGTTGTGATGATGATGCATAACATTTATAATTTATTATGTAATGACATAATTATTTTAAACTAAAAAGATGTCATCTGTTTCTTTCAAAACATTTTGTGCTTGAAGAAACATACATTAAATGTGACACTAGTTGCACAGAATTATCCGCATTTGTGTTGGGATTTTTAAAAATCACAATTATATTAAAAAAAGGGAGCATATGATGACCCTGCCTGCCAACATCTTGGCTACAAAGCCTGGTTGCATCATTACGACCATGGAGCCATCCAATCTGCATGGGAGATAAGGCTAAGGGTGTGGGTCAATTGAAAGGGCATTTAACTCGCTTCTCATGCTGAGACAAAGGATTAGGGTAAATTGATAGGGCATTTTTAACTCACTCCTCATTCTGAGGCTATGGGTTTGGGTCAAATGCAAAGGCATTTAACTCACTCCCATACTGAGGCTAAGGATTCTGGCCAACTGAAAAGGCATTAAACCCACTCACCATACTGAGGCTAAGGATTCAGGCCGAATGGAAAGGTATTTAACCCACTCACCATACTGAGGCTAAGGGTTCAGGCCAACTGCAAAGGCTTTTAAATCACTCCCCATGCTGAGGATAAAGGTTCAGGCCAACTGCAAAGGCATTTAACTCACTCCCCATGCTGAGGCTAAGGATTCAGGCAAATTGCAAAGGCATTTAACTCACTCCCCATGCTTTAAGGCTAAGGGATCAGGCCAACTGCAAAGGCATTTAACTCACTCCCCATGCTGAGGCTAAGGGTTCAGGCCAATTGCAAAAGCATTTAACTCACTCCCCATGCTGAGGCTAAGGGATCAGGCCAATTGCAAAGGCATTTAACTCACTCCCCATGCTGAGGCTAAGGGTTCAGGCCAAATGCAGAGGCATTTAACTCACTCCCCATGCTGAGGCTAAGGAGTCAGGCCAATTGCAAAGGCATTTAACTCACTCCCCATGCTTTAAGGCTAAGGGATCAGGCCAATTGCAAAGGCATTTAACTCACTCCCCATGCTGAGGCTAAGGGTTCAGGCCAATTGCAAAAGCATTTAACTCACTCCCCATGCTGAGGTTAAGGGATCTGGCCAACTGCAAAGGCATTTAACTCACTCCCCATGCTGAGGCTAAAGGTTCAGACCAACTGCAAAGGCATTTAACTCACTCCCCATGCTGAGGCTAAGGGTTCAGGCCAACTGCAAAGGCATTTAACTCACTCCCCATGCTGAGGCTAAGGATTCAGGCCAACTGCAAAGGCATTTAACCCACTCCCCATGCTGAGGCTAAGGGTTCAGGCCAACTGCAAAGGCATTTAACTCACTCCCCATGCTGAGGCTAAGGGTTCAGGCCAACTGCAAAGGCATTTAACTCACTCCCCATGCTGAGGCTAAGGATTCAGGCCAACTGCAAAGGCATTTAACCCACTCCCCATGCTGAGGCTAAGGGTTCAGGCCAACTGCAAAGGCATTTAACTCACTCCCCATGCTGAGGATAGGGTTCAGGCCAACTGAAAAGGCATTTAACTCACTCCCTATGCAGAGGCTAAGGATTCAGGCCAACTGAAAAGGTATTTAGCTAACTCTGAAGCTAAGGGATTTTTGTATGATAATAGCATCAGTGGGTTGCTGGCTAAAGACTCAAATTATCTGAATCGAGTCATGCCATGAGAAATTCTAATTTGAATACAGGGTGAAGGATTTCGGTCTATTCAAGTCAAAATTATGCATAACAAATATGCATCATCATGTATGTAATTAAACCAATCCCAAATCTTGATATAAAACCATTTACCATTTTATTGAAATTTCTCTTCCAGGAATGTAGTTTCAAAATTCAGAGCCGTTACAAGTCTAGCCACATATTTATGCAAGCTCACTAATATCTTAAAACCTAACAAAATGGTGACACTGCTTGTTTACGAAGCTGAATCAAGACCTTATTATAATTCAGTTAAAATGGTTGCAAGACATTCAGTCAACCAAATACAAAAAAAAATTAACATCATATTCATGCACATAACTTGCTTGTAAGCAAACTCATCAAACATCTAAATGACAAAAGACTATATAACAAGTTTGATAAAACTCCATTTAGAAATACAGCCACTAGATAATCAAAAAGTTCAGCTGACCTGATACAAAATCTCTTTATTAATATTCATATATCTCTACTCATCAAACTGATGCAAAATCTAAATCATACATGTCCAAATTCCAAGTTGCATCAAAATCGAATAGAAAAATAACTTTGTCAATCAAATGCAAAATCTTGATATATCAAGTCTATTTAACATGTCCTTTCAGTGGTAACAAGCTCAGCCAATCAGATACAAGACAACCTCATTAATATCCATAGATCTTGCTCATCACATTAGCGCAAGATCCTGACCATATCAGCCTGTAATCCAAGTTTTATCAAAATCAGATACATGGCTTCTGGAGTGATAACAAACTCAGCTATTCAGGTACAAGATCACCTACTAATTTGCCTGGTTCTGCTCATTATCAGTGTCATTGGATACCTTAATGATATAAGCTCATATTCCAAGTTTGATCAAATTCTGATCAAAAATATGACCTCCATTGTGGTAAACAGCAAGCAAATGCAGAAACCCACATTTTAAGCACAAGTGGCTTTGTGACCAGGTTTGCTAAATATTAACTTTATTAACTGAGAACATATGACACCTTTACCTAGACTTTCCTTTTAATGATAATCATGGAAATTATTTGTATTTCATTTTTACCTGTGTTTCGGGGTCTCCAAAGCGGCAATTGAATTCCAGTACTTTAGGTCCATCCCTTGTCATCATCAACCCAGCATACAACACACCTGACACAATAACAAATGCATGAGAACACAAGTTGCCCAGAATAATAATTTTTAAAAAAACAGATTGGTGTCTGTAAATCCAAAATCAAATTTTGTTTACAAATAGTTTATTCACAATTGTGCTCATGATTTATCAACTTTTCATCTAATTTTAAACCACTCCCACGATAACTCGCACCATGATAACTCACAAACCTGCTTATTACGTGGTGTTAGGCGTGGATCCCATTTTTTTTTTAAACAAAAAAAATGTTTTCCTAATTATTGAACTTGAAGAAAATCACAATCAAAATTAGTAATGGAAACTTTGATATATCGCTCATTTTATCCTTGAAAATTGTAGATAGGACCTGAAATTTTAATCAACATTAGGAAAATATCAAATTTTAAAAAAGTCATACAATATTTTACATTTTCTTTCCAAATGGTCGTACACTGCAACTGATGATATGCAAGGAAATTTTGATCAATGAAAATGTCACTTATGCCAAGTGGAGGCTGTACTTAAATAAATACAAATTAAATAATTTTTTTATCAATGAAATTTTTGTTCTAGTTTGATCTTTTATTTCTTTTAGTTCCTTCGAGTGTAATCATCAATAAATGCAATGTGTCTTTTTGTAATTAAATTTAAATTTAAGTCTAACATTAGTATATTATACAGAGTTACTGCAGACTTAACAAAAACAAATTCCATGACTTTTCCAAAACTTTTCCATGGCCATTTCATAAAACTCAAGGACCGCGCTATCTTGCATTGTCAAGTAAATGAACATAATGACATCTTTCAAACTAAAATAACAAATAAGTTAAAAAATATTTTTAATATGTACATTTTAAATTTACCTGAGTTAGCACACTTTGACTTTATGTTGTAATTCATGTCAGATTCCAATGTTCAATGTAATCTTTGTATGTGTTCCTATTTACAATATTGACAAAACACATTACTTTCCAGTTGCTTTCTTTTATTTAGTAAACTACACCGGAAATCACATATTTCCATTAAGGGAACTTACTATTGTTATATGAATTGAAACCATTTATCGATTGTAATTTTACCATTTTATTTAATCGGTTCACGGTGCTCTATAAAATTTTTAGTAATTAATTTCTTTAACTCGATTGTCACAAATTCCATGACTTTTCCAAAACTTTGCAAGGTTTTGACAAATTCCATAGCTTTTCAAGGCCCTTGAAATTTATTTTTTAAATTCCAAAACTTTTATAGGATTCCATGACTTGCAGGAAACCTGTTGTAATTAAATGTAAAATGTATCAATCTACCATAACAGCTATGTCCACGAGCATTTTTCTGAGAACCAGATTAGGCGTTTTGATAAATGACATGCAGAAGTATTTGTTGTATCGTTGCACTGATTTAAAAGCTGGCCTCCTTTGTATTATCATGTTAATTATGTGATGTGATATGATTATGACTTTTAACGTAGCTTTAAGAATTTTTCAGTCATATCACTATGATGTCTGCAGTGTGGCAGTTTATAGTGATGTCTAGCACTGGGGCATCATGCCGCAGACATGTAACATGATGTCCCACCCAGTCACATTATCCTGAGACCAGGCCGACCAGTCCTAACACTAACCTCCTAATGCTTAGCGCCAAGCGAGGCAGCTGTTAGGACCATTTTTGTAAATCTTTGGTATGACTTGACCTGGGATCGAACCCACAACCTCCCGCATCCAAGGTGGATGCTAAACTGCTAGGCCACTGTAGCTGGTTGTTAATTATGTCTTTTGAATGAAGTAAAAGAAAAGTTAAAAGGCACTAAAATCCTACAAACTGAAAATCTACCAGTCCTGGTTGTATGTTGGATGAACTCCATTTGATCAATCAATGTTATAAATGTTATTCTGTATGTAACATAAACCAACTTGTTGCTAACTTTGAACAAAGATAGCAAGACAACCAAGCAAAACGAATTTTTCGTAAAAAAAAAGAGCTTGGTTTCACAGACACTGACCATTGTGGGCAAGCAAGTTACAGAGAATTCTTGAACTAGCACTTAGAGATATCCTCAAGGATAAGAAGTTTATTACATCCACTGAAATTATGACATCAGTATCATACTAATTGAACAATACAAAAATTGAGATTCGATGTAGACAATTGTCTCACAAAATAAATTTTGCCTGTTTTTGAAAAAAAGGAATCTTGCTTGGTGGTGTATTGACTGTTAGTCTAATTCCCCTCTCTTCTGACTCCCGATTTGGCAGGATACTATTAAACTACTCCTGGAACCAGACTCATCAAGAAAACAAAAAGCAGTGACGTGATATACAGATGTTTTCGCGTACACATGATGGTTGTTGAAACCAGTTGGGATGATCTTTCACATGTTGGATATTTTGAAAATAAATGTTATTTCAACAAAATAACAAATAACATCATTATTAAAAATTATTATTGACATGATTGTAAAATCAGCATTCAGTCATTAAATGGCTCAGTTCCCTAACCCTGACCCTCCTTCTGCTGTTTTCTCAATGTCTAAGCAAATTTTTTTAACTTTTGGAGGTCCCTCAGTAACTCGCACCCTCACTTATAGTGCGGTCTATGTTTGTGGACCCTGTTGTGTGTGAGTTAACAAGGGAGAGGTGTATCACAATAGCCATAAACTGAAATGAAAAAAGACAATGCCATTATGGATTTCTAAATAAATTTTTGATATGCCATTATGGATTTCTAAATAAAGTTTGATATGATATAATATCCAAACAATTAATTATAAACAAATAAATGACAAGTTGAACTTTGTATCTGCAAGGGATTTTCCTCAAATGTAAAACAAAAATGTGATTTTGATATCTTGAGAAATGTGAATTAAACATGATGCTATTTATTGCAAAGACAATGAAAACACATGATCTCA
This sequence comes from Potamilus streckersoni, assembly GCA_016746295.1. NCBI lineage: Eukaryota > Metazoa > Mollusca > Bivalvia > Unionida > Unionidae > Potamilus > Potamilus streckersoni. The sequence goes on along the minus strand of JAEAOA010000698.1, from coordinate 1,760,310 downwards.
CCCTTGAATGGAATTCCTTCTTCTCTCATTCCATCAATGGTTTTCTGTATAATGTGGACCTTTATGTCTTCCAGATCTTTCAGACCAAGCTGTAAAAAGGTAACAGGTTTTTATACTTGACAGGTTTTAAATATTGATATCTTAATAAATAATCAAGAGACATAAGTATGCAGGATGAATAAGTTCTAAAGATTTAAAACAGTCTTCAAGGCTCATGCTAACTATGACAAAATTTTATTGGCCTAGTTTGTTTCTGAGCAAACAATAGTTGACTGATTGATAGATGTAATTATGTCTTGTAGATTTCTCAAAATTTCAAATTTTAATCAAACTTTTAAATATTTATTCTTGAAATAGGCTTAAGTGAAGAACCTACAGCCAGAAGACGGGTTTGGAAGCAATCATTTAATTGATATCAATTTGCAACCAGTCTCTTTCGCTGTAAGCCAAAATAATATTCTAAATTAATTCTTTACATCACTATCATATTCTTCTTTTCAAACTTTTAAATCTTTATTAATTTCTCCTTTTTCAGATCTGTTTAAAATTTAAAAAGGTCACTTTCCTTTTTTTTTTTCAATGACATAATATCCATGAGCTACATTGATAAAGACTGCTTTGCTTAACATCTGGCACCATTTTATTAAAAAGCACAGGCAGGTCCAATAGCTAAATATATTATTAATGAATCTATGATACAAATTTTCAAAGTTCAGAAACCTGTCAGTTTTCATGCAAATGTGTCATATAATTGATAGAACACATATGTCTATGATGAAGAAATGTGCTCGTGTGGTTTCCTTATACAGCAACCATCTTTTTTTTAAGAATATTCTCCAATTTATATGATGAGTGGTATTCAAGAAATAATAAGATATGACAAGAACAACTCAACTTTGTCTTCCTTTTTTAAAATTTTTTATTAATGTAGCAAAAAAAGTGGACTCCATATATAGGTCAGCACAAAAAATAATTAGGTGGAAGAAAAAAAGCATAAAATAATGGTTGGCATATATATCTTTGCATAGTACTTATGCCTACTGCAACTAAAAATACACTTCCTGTCAAGAAGTACTTTATTAACCTCTATCTGCCGAGTTGGCACAGCATCTATACAGCTTCAAAAAATTAAAGGTTCCAATGAATGCAGTTACTCAAATTCAATCACTTTTAAACAACAACTGGGCATTTTAAAGCACTTTTATTGTACTTTCTAGAGTTGACTCGATTCAAGGTCTTTTCAAGGTTACTACCTTAACTCAATTTTAAAGGTAACTATCTGAACAAGATAACCACTGAAATTCAAGCACTTTTCAAGGTCACCATCAAAAGTACTTTTCAAGTAACCAGGAAAATTTCGGTACTTTTCAAGGTAACCATCAAAATCCCTGAACAGTCAATGTAACCATCAAAATTCAATGTAATCATTAACATCCTAGTACTTTTAATGTAACAATCAATATCACTGTACTTTTCATCAAAATACCAGTACTTTCCAAAGTAACCATCAAACTTTTCAATGTAACCATCTAAATCACAGAACTTTTCAAGAGAACCATTAAAGTCCCAGCACATGTACTTTTCAATATAACCATCAAAGTCCAAGTACTTTTAATGTAATTATCAAAACCCCATTACTTTCAAAGGCACCATCAAAATCCAAGTAATTTCAAAGCAACCACAAAAAATCTGGGTATTTTTCATAAGAATAACAGCACTTCTCAAGATTTTGTGAATGCCAATGCTTACTGGTAGGTCAACTTTTTTTTACTCACAATTTAACTACTGCCAAGTAGGGTTCACCTTATGGGCTTGATGTACTAAACAAATTTGATAAAATAAGCAGACCTGCCAACCCTGACGAGTCCATCTCAGTAAGATGGTTGATTTTTTTCCCATAAGATTGACCATTCTTCGTTAAGGCGTAACAAAATATCAATAACTGCTATTGTAAAGATGAAAAACAAATAAAAGTTTGATGCAGCGATGATAAACATCATCTACTGAAAAGTTTGTAAAGTATGCGTAGACTTTATTTACCACTAGTACAGTTGCACAAATATTTTATTTCCAAACCATATGCAACTCAATGGCTTGTTGCTAGATCTCAACTTGACGTAATTCTTGGAAATTACATTTCCATTTCACATGATGATGGCGATCAAAACTTCCACCATGAGACACACTTAAATTGGCATGTGATGTCCAATAAACGTAATTGTGTCCTTTCTAGCTTTTTTTTCACAAGTATCTAAATATTCCATTTTTATTCTTCTGTGTTGGTTATTAACACTTTTTTTAGAAGCTTATTTTTCCTTTTGTCTTAAACATGCATAGCTTTCTGGAAGTCATTTTTTAAAAAAAATTCTATAATCAACAGTTTGATCATGCAGACGCTTTGCATGAACAAAAAGGTGCAGTTTAAAGGGTATGGGGTCATGCTGTAAAGTTAGTCTGGTTTGCTGACTAATTTTACTGATTCTAATATGAAACCCAGATCCATATCAAACACAGGTGAACCAATTATATACATACCAACCCCTGGCAAGGAAAAGGTGTAATCTAAGTGGACAAAAGGCATAATCTGAGCAGAAATTGGGTAGTCCACATATAATTGAATTCAATGTACAAATGTACAACACACATATATATTTTGGTGTCAGGAAGCATCTGTTTGAACAAAGGACCAAAGTTCTATTCTACCACTAATTGTAGTCAGTGTTTTATTAAGAGCTCGTAAAATAACGCCCCTGCATTTATAAAATTCGTTTCCACAATTTAGTTCTGCTATAAAAAAGAAGTTATCTTAGTATTGGAGTTAGTAAAACAATCAAGACATCTGTTTTACACTATGACCAATATTAAAATCCTTTCCACAAAGCCTTGTGAAGCTACCCTAGAATGGTACTGTATTGTGTTATTCATGTATTCATCTCGGAGTCGTTTTTTTCTGGGTTTTTTTCTTTCTAATCCATTTGTGAAATCATTTGAGAAACATTTTTTGCTGTAACATACGCATTGACTAGAATAAATACTGCCAAAATCCTACAGAATGGTTCTGTACCTCAAATTTTTTTAACAAAGAATGTGGGCAAATATTAAGTTAGAAAACCAGTCTGTTCTGTCCTAAGCTAGACAGCTGCTATAAATAGAAACAGGTTTAATGGAAATAGGCAGCTGCTATAAATAGAACATAACACATAGAAAGGTCACCGCTAGTCTACATACAAGTGTACTTTTATGTCATAGTTACACAGAAGCCGGCTTTTCTAGAATACATTCTGTGCGATTAGTGGGATGTTAATAAAAATGAGAAAAAAAAATTATTAATTTTTGGGGGGAGGGGAATATACTGAAAAAGCGTAATCTGAATACATTAACACGTAAGGCATAATTTAGTGAAAAAAAAGCGTAATTATTACGCCAAAAGCATAATGTTTGGCATATATGCAATTATCCGGATTTTTTTGGCAACAATCATTTTTCCATAGTTTTTTCTTGTATGCCAAGTCTGTATTTTAAGGGTAATTTTCTTATGGCAAAATCGAGTTGGCAGGTCTGAATTAAGGGGTAATCTTTAAAACTCTAGATGTCTGCAATAGACAAAAATACTGTCAATGCAAATATTTTTGTTTTATGCCTCTATTCCCATTCAGAAATGTGTATATGGTATGCACAGTGTTTATCTGTTTCATGATGGTAGTCAGTATACAATAATTGTATCTACAGTTAAAAATTTTAATAATTTGAAATCATGAGTAAAGTAAATATCACCCACCATAAAGTGAAGGTTCCATCAATGTTGTTTACCATGGGTATTTAATAACTAGTAAATTGCTTTTATCTTCATGCAAACATAGAAGCTGAGGTGTCAATACACCTGATGAATTCAGCAAATGCTGATACTTCAAAAATGTCTATATCACTATTCTTAACATTAAAATCAAAAAGTAATTAAAATGTTTACAAGCAATTTAAAGTTTCTTATTACAGGTGCTGATCAGGTACACTGACTTGTAATCCTCTTCCAGGAAGACACACAATCTCAATCATGCAATTGCAAAAATGGACTTAGCATGTTTGCATCTTGCAAAAGTGACAACTTCAGACCAGTATCCAGATTTGACTGCTGAAATCAAATTTTGTTTCTGAATTTTAAGAGTCAATTTTGAAGACTTGTGGTCAAATCATATGGGTTAGCAATACTGCCTAAGACCTAGGAATAAAAAATGCCCAAAAGTCAGAGAGGATGTTATTATGTATATGCCTTTAGATGATGCCTACACCAATCCCAGATTTAATACAATGAGATAAATCCATACATTCACAATACACAAAACAGTACAAAAGGAAATAAACATTATATACATAAAATAAGTAGACTGTATGCAAGACACCATAAAAAAGTAACACAATAACAAACTCTAAGATATTAAGACATTAATATGTAAAACAAAAGTACACAACAAAAAAAAAGAATACAAAATGCAATTAAACAATGAAAAAAATAAAAAAGATTTATGAAGTTTCTCAAGCTTGCGGTTATAAAAAATCAGCATAAACATCCAACTCTCAATTCAGGGTTCCTGCAGACTTAACAAAAACAAATTCCATGACTTTTCCAAAACTTTTCCAGGGCCATTTCATAAAACTCAAGGACCGCGCAAATCTTGCGTTGTCAAGTAAATGAACATAAAGAAAGACATCTTTCAATCTAAAATAACAAATAAGTTAAAAACAAATATTTTTAATATGTACATTTTAAATTTACCTGGCCTAGCACACCTTGACTTTATGTAGTAATTCATGTCATAATCCAATTTTTAATGTATTTTATTCAAAATAAAAAAGCAATCATATGTAGTTTTTGTACGTGTTCCTATTTACAATATTAACAAAACACATTACTTTCCAGTTGCTTTCTTTTACTTAGTGAACTACACCAGAAATCATGTGAAACTTCCATTAGGGAAACTTACTCTTGTTATATGAATTGTAATTTTATCATTTTATTTAATCAGTTCTCGGTGCTCTATGAAATTTGAAGTAATCAATTTCTTTAACTCCACTGTCACAAATGCCATGAATTTTCCAAAACTTTTAAAGATTTTGACAAATTCCACAACTTTTCAAGGCCCTTGAAATTTATTTTTTAAATTCCAAAACTTTTCCAGGATTCCATGACCGGCGGAAACCCTGTTTCTTGAAATTCATCTGAAGAAGTTCAAAGTTTCCAACCAAAAACTGCACATTACAGTCAATTGTCAAAATGTAAGGTTGAAAAAAATAAAAGAAAAGTTCATGACAATTTAACAGCAAAGCCTGATCACATCTTTGAAAAACAAAGGAAAGTAACAAAAAGAATGATAAAATACTGGTACATATTCCAATTTGTAGCTTTGGCATAGAAAAGAAAAAGCTAAGGAAGCAGGCCACTGGGAAAAGATCCCTTTATGTAAACCTCCTACCTTTCAATATTCAACTTCTTTACCTTAGGATAGGGACAAACTGCTCCCATGCCGCCAGTGTTGGGCCCCTCATCATCATCCAAAAGTCTTTTATGATCTTGAGCAGGAGGCATCATTGCAACAGTGGAACCATCACTAAATGCCAAGACCTGAAAATAACAGTGTATACAAACTTTAAGAATGGCAGAATATTATATCTTCAGTTTGCAATACCATCTATAGCAAAATAAACAAAACTATAAAATGAGTATATCCATAGTCCATTTTATCTGACAAAGACACAAATTTTGCTTCTTACCCTCAGCTAAAACTAGCCATTCCAGAAAATGTTTTCAAAATACAATGATGCTGGAAGGAGTCATAGTATTTTGATTCCTATATTGGATCATTCTTGTAATGTCACAAGATAATTAAAAAAAAACCACAAAAAAATACAGAACATTTCAGAGTCAATTATGTTTCCCCAAGAATATTTATTAGATCAATTCATCATTAAGCTCCAGTACCACAACCCCCTCAAAAACAAACCTGTCCTAAAAGAGATAGTCTTTCCATTTAAACATCATTACAGCTGAAGTAAAATAACTCTTACAAATTACCTTCCCCTGCCTAGGTGGCGGCCTGTATACCATTCATTTATCAGTTTTAAAACAACATTGGCAGGATGTGATTGCGAGTATAACTAAGTATTCTCTGAGAAAGTCAGTCTTATTAACATACTTAGATTTTGCACATTACTGAAACAGAGCATCTTCCAAGTCTGATCACAAGTATGGTTCCAGAGTGGTAAGATGCTAAATTAATATCAATGGATCACACCCATTATCAAAACTCGTCAAATATCTTGATAATATATACCAATATTTAAAGTTTATCAAAAGTGGATCAGAATTATGATGTTCAGAGTGGCAACAAATCCAATTAAATGCAAGCTCAGCTCATTAATATGCATGCATCTCACTGATTATCAGACCATTCAAACGATATCAAACTACTGCTGTTGATATGAATGAGGTCTGGTGACCACCTGTGAGCCATTGGAGACCAACTCACACTTCCACATACTAGCCAAAAGACACCACAATGTTTTGAATGGCCATGCCACATTCAAATGCAGGACTCATCAAAATCACTTAAATTTTGTAAACTTGGATCTTAATGGGGTGTACATGATCCCAAGAGTTCAGAATCAGTCAAAAAAAAACTACTTGAGCTAAAAGGCTAGTAGTCAATCCGTAGCACACAGGAAGAGACACTGTCAGGGTTCACAGATGCTTTCCAAAAACCTTAGATGACACACAAGCACAATCAAGATCCTGCAGCCTTTTGATGCATCAATCTAGGATGGTGACCAATTAATTTCATGGACACAAAATCAAGCTGCATCAGCAGGCAAACCAAACCATTTGGAACACATGCATGCAACCTAGGCTGTTTAAGCAAGTAACAATGGGTCACAATAACATTCTTGGGTAGATTAATCATGAGATCACTGAACCAGGATTTGTCCCATCAAAGAACTTGTCTGCAAGGCTAGTCCCTCACATTAGAAGTACCTTTGCGATTAGGACTGCTGGAGAGAACACACACCCTAAATGACTGACAAGGTATCAACATTTCAGGTTTCTAGGTCCAGGAATGGGAATGAAGATGGACAGTTTACAGTCCAACTACTGCAAAGATGTTTCTTAATCAGGGGGTGGGGAAGCAAACTTCAATAACCAATTGATAAGGTTGATGTACCTGCCCAGTACGTGCTGAGCTTGTATGGAGTTTTGGTACAAGGTGCATCAGCAGAGGAACTCCCCAAACACTAAGTTCTGATGAGTTTCATCTCCCATTGGTTAAAATGGCAATTCACCACAAGAGTTGTCCAACATACTCAGGTCCATCTTCCCACATATCCAATTTTTCCACATATACAAAGCATGGAAAATAGCCTTAGTTTCATTTTCCGGAGGTAAAGTTCTTTCTCTTGTACCCACGACCTGACTTTTGTACAGATTATAACTTCCAGGTGGGGAACTTCCAGGTGTATTCCTGCAACTTCCATGATGGAGGTCATAATTTGATGATCTGACCATCCCAAGACAGTGAAGTCCCAGAAGTGCCATCTGCAAAGATAGCATACAGCAGCAAACAAGATGAAGCAGTGTGCCACAGCATTACGAAGTCCCAAGAGTTGAAGAAACCCCATTGCCGAGATAGACATCTTGGCAGAAATCAAGTCTAACACATTGCTGTTTCAACTGATGCACTTGGCAGAACTCAAGCATTATTAGTAATCCCATACCAAGATGACAAAAGTTTGAAAAGGGACAAGATCTGACTTGATCCAATTTACTTCCACTCCAAACTGCAAAAGACTGATAGGAGACAGTTCTTGCTATGATGAAACACGCCTAATGTTGCTGAAAAATATCATCCAGGCATTTCACTGCTGATATGGACCAGGAAGTCCTGAATTGGGATACCATGCAGTCCAACATTTTAGTGAAGGTCCAAAGAAGCAAAGTTGAAAGAAATGAAATTGGTGCAATGACCTATGGAAATATGAAAATAAACATTTAGAGACTGCTGGTATATTCATTGCACTGCACGAACAGTCATACCAACTTTCCCATCTCCATTCTGAACTTAAGAAAGTAACCGACTGACTGAACCAGCTCAGGTCTACTACTGGTCTCAGCTATCCTCTGGCTTTTGGGACCATAATAAAAATCTGCTGAAAAAAGCCAGGCACTTCAGCTACCCAACTATTTACACTGTAATTCTGTAAAACATTCACCTTCATCGGTTTGTTTAGCACAGCCATCACAACTTAAAAATTAAAGGATGGAAACTATATGATTTATCTGCAGCCTGTCCAAAGCAACCTGGTTCACCTAATCTTTTGTGAGAAATGGCTGCTCAAAGCCTGATATATCAGGAATCTGGCCTCCACAATTCACCAATGAGCTGGAGTGAGAGAAAGTCATTGATGAATACATTTTAGTTGGGATGGGGTCAATGGGGTGGTAGAAACTAGGTTTTCTTTTCTCCTCTCCCACCCTGCCTGCAAAATTAAGAGGCCTGCAGCCACCTGAGATTGTTTGGGCCTGAAAGGATTGTTGTAGCTAAGGAAAATTTTTTTGTACTTTTACTAATGATAATGCCTTCTTGTATGTAGTTTTAAAGGAGAAGGATCAAGCTACAGCTAAAGTGGAAAATACTTAGTCATCTACTGCCTAACAGAGGCCCCGAGTGGCCAAGTGGTCTAAAGCGCTCTCCGTTATGGATCACTGTCATCTCACCCCTAACAGAGGTGCCCAGTGGCCAAGTGGTCTAAAGCGCTCTCCGTTATGGATCACTGCCATCTCACCTCTCTCCGAGTGGGTTCGAGTCTAAGATTCATCAAATGTGGATATGTGAGAAAGCTAGCCAGTAGCTTCTCATGGGTCGGTGGTTCTTTCCGCGGATTTCCCGGTTTCTTCCTCCACCATTAATACTGGTCGCCATGTGCTGAAAAATGGCATTAAGCCCCATAACAGCAACAACTGCCTAACGTTTTCAATGGAACAGCCCAAACCTAAGTAATTACATGTATATGCATGTAGTTGAGTTTAATATCACTGCACCACAATAATGACTACATTGTGCCAAGCATAATTTGAAAAATGCACAAATGACAAAGTATACAAAAACCTTGTGAAGATAAACCCTTTAAACAATTACACACAGGAACGGCAGAAGAGAATAATACAAATGTTTTAATTCCGTAAAAGGTATATAAAATTAAAGATACAGGTAACACATGTAAAATCCCTAAATCATTTGGTCCCAAACATGTGCCACATGAAGTACAAGAGGGAACCTTTACTCACATAATTCAAACTGCATTTAATTGTAAGGCATTAGTCTTCAAATGATGCACGGCCCTTTTGGCAACCTTGGTTGTTCAGCACACAGACTCCCATGCATGACTACTTGCTTTCTTTCCCAGATACAAAATGGCCAAGAACACAAAAGTCATCCAATGAGAAAGTCAACATAACATAAATTTTATGTAGTGTAGTCTGATACCCTTATCAAGACATTGATACTTGTTGGAATGGGATTGGTACCAATGTAGTATAGTTGTTGGCAGCTGACCCACAGATAAAGGTTTTGACATCAGATTTTATAAGAAATATGCCTGGGAATTTCTATGATCATTGACAATTACAGATGAATTCTGACTAATATCTGCTCATCTTCATCAGCAGTGTTTACAGAAGCCTTGACTTTATCTAACCAATTCACTGCAGATGAGGAGTAGCCTTCAAAGGGCAACAAGATGCCTTAAATTTCTTCAGCTGCAATCCTGAAGCTGAACTCAAGGTATTCATTCCTTAGCTAGGTTGACCCCTTCCTCAAAAGGAATGTTTACCATCATCATGTATACCTTTATTGTTTGGATACAATATAATGCCATGAAGTGAACTTGTGTGGAGCCTTCAAAATGGTTAGACACCAAAAACATTCTCAACACATTTAAATTGAAATCAAGTTCAGATGGTCAGTCAAAGCAAGGTGGACAGCCAGACTGAAAGGGAAGTATGAAATGGCCAGCCAGCACAGAATGTTCAGACAAGGTAGTAAGGAAGTTCAGTATGTGTTTTGTGTTGCTCCTTGACCGCAGGATAACCTTACTATGCATCTGGAAAACTGGCCATTACAGCTGAACTGTTGACTACTGCCAGATTCCTATCAATATACCAGACAGCTCAACAACCAAGATGGCACAAAACAGCTGGTACAGGCTTACAAACTGTAATGGCTGGCAAAGTCAGACTGTAACCAAATGTGCATGATCTTTAAGGCATCAAGTACATACATGATCAGATGGGGAGGGGGATACTTATGCCCTCTGAACTGCCTAAATAAGGAATCTTCCTTTATTCTCCAACCCAGATAGCTGGGAAAACAGCCTCAAAACCAAATTCCCAGAAGCTAACATTTCACATGTAATTCAGAAAGATTTTTGGATTCTGGATGATCTGGTACGCAATGACACAATTAGGAGCCTATGTTAAGGATCAAATCTAATCTCAAATTTGCAGTTTTGTGTCTATTTTACACTTTAAAAAATATCAATTTTCAAGATCTGTCTCTTTTTTAAACAAGTATATTTCTCATGAACTGGGAGACAAGAAGATTTACTTACTGACACTTCTTCTCCTTCTAAAAGCTCCTCCACAACGATGGTCTTTCCTGCCGATCCAAACTGCTCCTCCTGAAGGACACATTTTCTTAAAATGTTACTTTGTAAATGAAATTTTCAGTTTTGTATGATCAATAAACAGAACATTATACTAATGGTTTCAATAAATGCCCTCTCATCACTGAAAGATTAACATCAATCTTTTGATTATTTAGTAGTTATAAACTTGTCTTCATTCAACAAACTTTTGGCCAGATAAAAAATATCTGTGCTTCTGGTTAGCAAAAACTCAGAGTAGGCAGATTGGTACAAATTTCATGATTTTTTGGATCTAGACAAATTTATTGAAACATAAAAAATAAGCATCCTTCAAATTTAACCTGTATCATAGATATATCTCTTGGTTAATTCTTTCCTTCAATTTTCTTTCTCCCCCCACCACCACCATTTGTAGGATCAGCAGAAAAAAAGGTTTAGTTGGGTAACCAGAACCACACATACTTTTTTATTTGGCCTAGCAAGAAGAAATGCACAATATTTGAAGCAACACGTCTTAGCAGACTCTTCCAGATAAAGGACAAAGAACATGATAGTCCCTTTTCTCGGTTTCATTATAATTTGTAACCTAAATGTATAGTACACCTGTATATTAGCAATAGTTTGGCTACATCAGAGTTCTTTATAGTCAGGTTTCACTGGACTCTCAAAAAACCCAAGATTCAAGTGTAAGGATGTGTTTGTAACTGCCTGCAAACATTGAATCTTTTCTCTTAACTTGCTTTTGATGTCCAATGTAAATACTGGAACTTGCCATTTTTCACTTGGTACCAACTGTAATAGACTATAAACTATTAGTATAAAAACTATCAGAACTGGTTGGTTGGTTTCTAAGGCACTTTTATATCTTGACTATCATACAGAAGAGGGAGCTGGGGTATCTCAGTTAGTAGAGTGTCAAAGTTGTAATCCAATATTTAGAGGTTCGATACCCACACAGGTCTGTTAGGTCTGAATGCATATGTGTCGCTGGAAAAGACACTTGGTTCCAATTTCTTCTGTATGATTTTTGTTTTTGCTGGTCTTAACAGTATTTGTAACACATTATTGGTCTTAAAAATACTTGTATCACATTATTGGTCTTTACAGTACTTGTAACACATTAATGGTCTTAACAGTACATGTAACACATTATTGGTCTTAACAGTATTTGTAACACATTATTTGTCTTAACAGTATTTGTAACACATTATTTGTCTTAACAGTATTTGTAACACATTATTGGTCTTAACAGTATTTGTAACACATTATTGGTCTAAACAATACTTGAAACACACTATTAGTCTTAACAGTACTTGTAACACATTATTGGTCTTTAAAGTACTTGTAACACCTTAATGGTCTTAACAGTACTTGTAACACATTAATGGTCTTTACAGTACTTGTAACACTTTAATGGTCTTAACAGTACTTGTAACACATTATTGGTCTTAACAGTATTTGTAACACATTATTGGTCTTAACAGTATTTGTAACACATTATTTGTCTTAATAGTATTTGTAACACATTATTGGTCTTAACAGTATTTGTAACACATTAATGGTCTTAACAGTACTTGTAACACATTAATGGTCTTAACAGTATTTGTAACACATTATTGGTCTTAACAGTATTTGTAACACATTATTTGTCTTAATAGTATTTGTAACACATTATTGGTCTTAACAGTACTTGTAACACATTATTGGTCTTAACAGTATTTGTAACACATTAATGGTCTTAACAGTATTTGTAACACATTATTGGTCTTAACAGTATTTGTAACACATTATTGGTCTTAACAGTATTTGTAACACATTATTGGTCTTAACAATACTTGAAACACACTATTAGTCTTAACAGCACTTGTAACACATTATTGGTCTTTACAGTACTTGTAACACCTTAATGGTCTTAACAGTACTTGTAATACATTATTGGTCTTAACAATACTTAAAACACACTATTGGTCTTAAAAATACTTGTAACACATTATTGGTCTTTACAGTACTTGTAACATATTAATGGTCTTAACAGTACTTGTAATACATTATTTGTCTTAACAGTATTTGTAACACATTATTGGTCTTAACAGTATTTGTAATACATTATTTGTCTTAACAATACTTGAAACACATTATTAGTCTTAACAGTACTTGTAACACATTATTGGTCTTTACAGTACTTGTAACACCTTAATGGTCTTAACAGTACTTGTAACACATTATTGGTCTTAACAGTACTTGTAACACCTTAATGGTCTTAACAGTACTTGTAACACATTATTGGTCTTAACAGTATTTGTAACACATTATTAGTCTTAACAGTATTTGTAACACATTATTAGTCTTAACAGTAACACATTATCATCATGCAAAGGAAATGTAAGCTAAGTGCCTTTTCTAAGAATACATAAGGCAGCCAACTCAGTCTGACCTGGAAAGTTACTGAACACGTGTTTCTTTGTATTAATAGTCTGACACTTTACCAACAAATCAGAAATATGGCCTTAGAATGGTAACAGTTTTGATGAATGTGTGATGGATAATTCTGTAAGCATATACATAGGTAAGCTTATAACAACAATGCACACCCTGTGTCTTGATTGCAAATTCTACTTTACATTTTGTCTGTAACGAAAATTTTACAAATCATCTAACTACAGATGATGCCAACATCCATAACATGTGTAAATTTTTTTTTTCATATATGCCAAGGTAGACAAGACAAACTTGTTAAGTACCATTAGCATTTTCCTGGCTGACTCACAAGCTTCCTCTACACTGCTAGCAACTGTAACGCCTTTCCCTGCAGCAAGACCACTTGCCTTCACAACAAGGGATGGGTATCCGGCACTGAAAGGCCAATATAAAATTATAAAAACATATTAGCATTCACACTTGGGGCAATTCTAGTAACATGATCATCGCAGTACACAGAAGGTCTAACTTAATTTTGCTTTGTCTGAATAATTCTGCTCTATCAAGATAAGAAAATGTTTAATATTTTCTTAAAGTTTAGAAAGTATTTTTTCTGCTTTGATATTGTTGTTTCAAATGACAAACATCTCAAAGAAGCAAACTTTCTAAATGTGCAACTGATCTCTCTTCTTGCACATTTCCCTGTTCTCCAACCACTCTGCCCTATTCTGACTGGAGGGGAGGATCAAGAAGGCACTTTGTCATAATATCCGACATTTGGGCTCATTCAGTACCTTTTGAAAAATCCAGTAAAAATATTAGTAGAAATCACTTTCGTTATCAGTTTAATATTGTATGTACATATGCAAACTTCCACAAATCAGAATGAGGTAAACTGCAGAATAAAACAATTAAAATATTGGTTTATAAACAAGTTACATGAAACTGAAATTTTAAATTGGACATACTAGGTTTAACTATTCATCAGCTTGTCAAAAATTGTCAACAATTTTGTTGTTGTTGTTGTTGGGCGTAACGCCATTTTTCAGCACACGATAGGCTATTCATGGCGGCCAGTATTAATGATGGAGGAAGAAACCAGGAAATCACCGGAAAGAACCACTGACCCACGAGAAGCTACTGGCAAACTTTCTCACATATCCACATTTGCCGAGAATCCGAGAATCCTAGAATCGATCAACAATTTTGTATCAAACATGTAATTTGTCTGGCTCAAACATGTAACTTGTCTGGCTCAAACATGTAACTTGTCTGGCTCAAATATGTAACTTGTCTGGCTCAAACATGTAACTTGTCTGGCTCAAACATGTAACTTGTCTGGCTCAAACAGCAATTTAAAGTAACATCTAGCATGAGTAAAGATAAAAATAACAATTTCTGCCTAATTACAGGAAGAGAACATGCACTTAAAAAAATATTTGTTGGTGTTGGGAATGGAGGTTATCATACTTGCAAAGAAAATTAGACAGCATGCAAAATGGTCATCCTTGGGATTTAACCTAATGGAGTCTATATTGATATAACTATTGTAAATATTTAAACCCTGAAGGAGCATGGTAAGTATTTTCACTTTTTCATTTATTAATATTTTCTCTCTTGGACAAAAGCTTCAGCTAAACGGAGGCAGTAAGGTTAAAAAAAAAAAAACACCATGAAGAGCTGAAATCTCTTGTATATCGGACCATACTTTATTTTGATAAAGAGGTCCAAGAAAATAAATGCAAAGGAATATATGCATCCCATTTTCTGCATTTCTCTCCTGGTTTCTTCCTCCACCATTAATACTGGCCACCATGAATAGCCTATCGTGTGCTGAAAAATGGCATTAAGCCCAACAACAACAACAACAACTGGGGAGACAAAAGTATATAGATCCAGAATAATTTTCTCTTATGATGTAATGCTATTCTAGGGAGTAAAACTGTGGCTAAAATATGATAAATTACAAACATGATCAACAGAAAAATTGATTGCTAGTGATATTTTCTTTTCCTTCATGAATATTAAAAGTATTCTCTAACTTTTTAAAGGATCACTTTATGCTTTGGTAATAAATAAAATTTACTTTTTACTTGTGTATATCCCTGAAAAGCTCTCTATAAAGTATGCAATGCTCAAGACATAATGGATTGAAATCATTTTCATTCCAACTTTCATCTTCATAATTACACAGAACAAAAAATGTCAACAATCAGCATGTTTTCACATCTTTTGCTATTTTGATACCAACCTGTTTCCACTATTTCTCTACCAACATAACTCACCTATGTAGGAGTAAATTCCAAGACAAACAAGTATATCTAAAGTCAACACTTACAGCCCAAAGTTTGAAGTCCTTATCTTAAACTTCATAGGTGAGGTTAAGCAATGTTAAAAAATGCACCCATTGGAGGGCTGTATTACAATGTCATAACATTCATAAAATCATTTTTTTAATAATAAGCTAAATTAATAAAATATTACAATAATACTTTAATTTTATTTTAATTATATTTTTAATTAATATATATATATATATATATATATATATATATATATATATATATATATATATATATATATATATATTTTCAACAATGAGATCTTGCACCTTTTAATATGCTGACAAGCTGCCTCAAAATCAGTAAAAGTCTCAAATCTAGCTGTTGGGATCTTGTGTCGTGTCATGAACTGTTTTGCAAAATCCTTACTGGCCTCAATTTGTGAAGCTTTTTCACTTGGACCAAAACAGGGAATGCCTGAAATAATAATTTCAAAATTAACATGCAACTAACAGCATGCATGGAAAATGATACAACAGAAGGAAAACACACTTAGGTGTATTACAAATTTCTTCTTAAACACTGCAAAACAAATCAGAGGTACATTACTTTGTCAAATGTTATGACACTGTATTCTAAAAAGTAAAGAAAATCTATGTTGCATAAAGAATAGTAAAACATGAAAAACATTTTCAAATAATGGTTAACTGCATGCAAACAAACACAAAGAAAATTTTCAGGCTTGTTTTACAGTTTGACCACTAAGTGGTCAAACCTACATTATTGATTGCATCATTTCCATTCAAAGCAAAAAGAATCACAGAACCAAAATGCATGAATTCACAATTTAACTGAATGTTTCCTTTTCAGTTTGACCTCTAAGTGGTCGTGCCTACATTACTGATTGCATCATTTCCATTCACAACAAAAAGTATCACAGAACCAAAATGAATTTACAATTTAACAGAGGTGTTGAAGGAATTGCCTACAAATTGTTTAACTCAAGTTCTGGGTCAATTTAAAAATTAATTTTATTGGGGCTGGCTTAATGACCATATGTGATGATCTTTCTTTTGAATGAAACAATGAAAACTCTGAAACATATACGGGGAACACAAAGGCACCATCTTAGTAATCTAAACAGAGATTTTAAATGGATTATATGTATATATGACATGATGGGGAAGGGATACTAAAAGGAAGAAATTATACCTTGTAAGAATTTATGGACTTCAGATACGCAACGCTTTCACTGGACTTCTTTTTTGAAAAACCTTCAATTCATACCTTTCTGAAACAGGTGATCTGTGATTCCCTGTGCCAAAGGATCTTCTGGTCCAACCACAACCAAACTAATATTGTGGTCACAGCAAAATTCTGTTATATTGTTGAAGTCCTTCAAATTCAGGGCTTAAAAAAAAAAAACACAATAAAACAAAACAGATCAAAAGATCATTGTAGAAAATTTATTTGTTCTACCAAAATGAATTTTTTAATGACCTGCATCTGCAAGAGTAAAATTAACTTATCTTTAAATGTGCAATTGTTTTGGAAACAAAAGCTGTACTTCAATGCTCACAATGGTGAATCCTTACACTTTTCAATATACATGCCACTCTCCTACAACCTTGTATAATGTTTGATTAAAAAAAAATTCAACAATGTCACTGCAACTTAACTTGAGCAAATTTAACTGACCCCACCACACCCAGAAAGCCCTAGGGAAAAGCCAAAAAACTATACCACTCCTGCAGATGGTCATCATATAGGCAACTTATATACCAAGTTTGGTGAATTTCCACTGAACAGTTTATGCACAAATTATTATGGATGGATAGATAGATGCTGTATATCACCTTACTCTAGTGCTCAATATTTCTTTACTATTAATAAGTGTGACAGACATATTTCTGTCTGTTCCTTTAAAAAAGTATGCATAGAACATGATTACACACAGGGATATGCATAGAACATGATGGCATATATAGTCTGATTACACACAGGGAAATGCATAGAACATGATGGCACATATAGACTGATTACACACAGTAGTATGCATAGAACATGATGGCACATATAGAAGGATTACACACTGGGATATGCATAGAACATGATGGTATATATAGTCTGAATACACAAAGGGAAATGCATAGAACATGATGGCACATATTAACTGATTACACACAGGGATATGCATAGAACATGATGGCATATATAGTTTGATTACACACAGACATATGCATAGAACATGATGGCACATATAGACTGTTTACACACAGGGAAATGCATAGAACATGATGGCACATATAGACTGATTACACACAGGGATATGCATAGAACATTATGGCATATATAGTCTGATTACACACAGGGAAATACATAGAACATGATGGCACATAGACTGATTACACACAGTAATATGCATAGAACATGATGGCACATAAAGACTGATTACACACAGATATATGCATATAACATGATGGCACATATAGACTGATTACACATAGTAGTATGCATAGAACATGATGGCACATATATACTGATTACACACAGATATATGCATAGAACATGATGGCATATATAGTCTGATTACACACAGACATATGCATAGAACATGATGGCACATATAGACTGATTACACGAAGTAGTATGCATAGAACATGATGGCACATATAGACTGATTACACACAGATATATGCATAGAACATGATGGCACATATAGACTTATTACACACAGGTATATGCATAGAACATGATGCACATATAGACTGATTACACACAGAGGTGTGCATAGAACATGATGGCACATATAGACTTATTACACACAGGGGTGGAAGGTTTATGATTGTTTACTGAATTAAAGAAAACATTTCAATTGTTTGATTGTCAGGATTTAACAGCCACTGATGGACTACTTTTTTTCTCAATTTCTGGAGAAAGTGGGTTCAAAATTCAGAATTATGGTTCTGTATCCATGACAATCACATTGGTTGCTCTTCAGTAGAGGAATCTCTATTTTTCCTTAGCTCAAGGTAGTTTTCAGTTTTATAAAAATATTTTCAATTTAGCTATTTGGTAATAAAATTTAATAAAAGCACTGCTGTGAACTATTAGCATTAGAACTCTTAAGTTAGCACACCGACTAAGGACCAAATTGGTGCCAGTTCAAATCTTACCATCAAACTAATGGTATCAATGTCATTGATCTTCCATCTCTTATAGAAGTAGGGTGGGATCTATTTTACCCACAAAATTATTTTTAAAGGGCACACCTTAGTTCTAATATTATAAACTAGATGTAGAGAGTACTCAAGTTGCTTTTACTTTCATCTTGGACACATTCAAAGGTCAAAATAGTACATATTGTAAATCACAAAATTGTCACACGATTAGGGGTCAATATAAATATTACAAGGCTTGCTTACTTACACAAAGTGCTTATTTGTGACTCCTCTGCTGTAATACCATGTTGCATCATTTACCTCAATAGCATTTTTCAGAATTTAGTTTTCCCATCAAATCTGAGAAAATATCAGGGGTTTTCCAGCACAATACCAAAAGAAACTTTACTTACTGACATTTTCCACTTTCTCTTCTGTGGCTGTCCCAGCATTCCCAGGAGCAACAAAAACTACCTTGACCAGGGGGGACTGTGCTAGTTTCCATGCCAATGCATGCTCTCTACCCCCTCCTCCAAGTACAAGGATATTTTCAGTCATCTGGAAGAAAAAAAAAAACCAGGAATTTTTAACAAATCTGCCATTTCACACTTTATGTGAATTAATTATAAAATTGTAACCTTTTCCATGTCAACTAGAGTACAGTGGATAGTACATTATACACCCACCCCACATAAAAATGTCCTTATTATAAGAAACGGATGGGTAAAGTTGATGTTACTGACCAATGGGGCTCAATAACCATGACCTCTGGTGAAGACATGCTCTTAAAAGAAAAGTTACAGTGCAGAAATCATCATTTCTTTTTTTCAACATTTGGCCACTGGTGGATGGGTAGTCTAAGGAATTCAGTGACAATGGGCAACCTGGCAGTTTATACTGGACCACTAGAACTGACCATTCTGAACAAGGCACACTTAAGTTAAATAAATTTATAATTACAAATATAGATACAAACAGAAAGCCTGATCTGCATTCTGTTTATCTATTTTTTCTAACATTATCTTGAGAGTTGATGAATTTATTTCAACTTCCAAACTCCACATAAACTCAATGGTAAATCTGCTAGCATACCACAAATGTGACAGCTGATGGCATAATTCAAGATCTAAAGCTTATTGTGTGCTGAAGAATGACATTAAGCCAACTTATCATAACCATGATATCAGACCATTAGACCAAATTATCATAGCTATGATATCAGACCATTAGACCAAATTATCATAGCTATGATATCAGACCATTAGACCAAATTATCATAGCTATGATATCAGACCATTAGACCAAATGATCATACCCATGATATCAGACCATTATATCAACTTATTATAACCTTGAAATCAGACCATTAGACCACACAATCTATTTTCTTGATGACTATAAGTGCAAAATATGTCACATCTGTCACATCGTAAAGTCTGGTCAAGAGCCCAACTCCAGAATTCATGACAAGCTTATCTTTCTTGTATCAATCCCAATTAATGCTTCTGGCATCTCTTGCAGTGTAGATACAGTCTATTCTGATTGGTGTCATTGTGTTACCTTAGACTTCAACAAACAATAACCAACAATCAGAACTGAATATAAAATATTTCAATACATCACAAACTGAAAGTGTAACCTTCAAACTCAAACCAAGTAAACAAGATACAAAGTACCAGTGATCAATAAAGGATCTCAACCATACATGAGGAACAAGTCTTCACACTCATATAAGTTATCAGTACCTTAACATGCTACTGGATAAAATAATTTGCAATGAATTAGCAGGAGAGATTTCAAACGATTTTAGTAACCCTGTGTTACCTTAGTGAAGACAAGTTTACGTTATCATACCTGTAGCAACTTCCTCAGAAGGATCCTCAACTTAAAGAATATAAAAACAAACAACTAATAATATTTTTTCATCACTGCTGGCATTTCACTTGTATGGGATAAGTATAATTTATATTAGTATTTTTTGTCTCTTGTATTGAAAAGGTATCGCTATGGAAAATGTATTGACATATCAATACATCATTATACCTGTACTCACGCTGAATAAATTGCTGCAAACATCACACAAAATTTTAAATACATTTCAATATATAAATAAAAACAAAAATCAAAATTTTCAAAGAAGCTTGATACATAATCATGCATACTAAGCTTCCAACAGGTTAAATTCAGTTTTAGCTAATTACATGGCCATGTGGTCAATCATGTCAGTGTTTAAAATGGTACATGTCAAATTTTCAGCTAAAAAATGTTTTTCTTCTTTATAACTATCCTGATTTATGCAAAGATCAAAGTTGGAATTTCTGAACCTAGAAAGGGGTCATAAACAATTAGTCTTACCTAGAATGAAGAACATTTTCGGAACAACTGTTTCATTTTAGTGGATAGACACGATAATATATAACACATATATATGTAACCAGCCAAGAAATAATACCAGTATGCTGAGCATATCATTGAGGAGACAATGTAGATATTATACAAATGCTGATCAGTGAAACTTTTTATGTATTTGTGAATGAAATGATTTTGGGCATGAAAGAGGTATCGTAGTTGTTTCTCCACAAAAAGATGTGACCTAGTCTGTATTGGCATCTGAAACAATTAAACAAATAACACCTAGACCTCCCTAAAAATGAGAGCTGTTAATGAATATTCATGGACCACTCCAGTGGCCAAGTAGTTAAGAGCGTCCATACTGGATGTGGAAGGCCAAAATCTTACAAATATGATAAAGACAACTGCCTTGCTAGGCTGCTCAGCATTAAGAGGTTAGTGTAAGGACTGGTCAGCTTGGTGTCAGGATAATGTGACTGGTTGAGATATCATACAACATGTCTGCAGCATTATGCCCCAGTGCTAGACATAAATATAAACTTCCACACTGCAAACATTGTAGCAATATGACTGAAAAATTGTTAAAACTATGTTAAACATCCAAATCCCACATGCATAAATGTTGAACTTTCATTTACTAATTATGTTCAATGGAAATAATTGTCAATGAAGAGCTTTTTCTAATGAAATTGTTTGATTTTTATTATTATTTCCATCTACCCAACCCCTGAAAGATCATTAACAGTATTACTTCAATCATCAAGTGTGTGAAAACTTTGTCCCTGCTTTTTGTTGTTGATTCCAAAATAAAACAAGATTCCTTTTTTGTTAAAAAATCTATATGCATTTATTTTGTGCTACAAATGTTAACATCAAAACTCAAGCAATGGTGAAACGTATCCTTATGGTAATTCATGAATTTGAGATTCACTAAAAAGTTTAAAATTCACTCATAATTAACATCCATCTGTGAAACAAAATATTTTATTCACTAAATGTAGACTAATTAACTAAATACTTAGGTAAGTGTTTGATCAATTAAAATGAGTTGACCAGACGCACAAGCTATTATGCAGGTAGGATTTTCAAGTCTTTATAACTGTTCTTTCTTTTTATCCCCTTTAATGAACACAAATTATTATTTAAAAACTTTTAGATTTTTGTCACATTAAACAAATAAACACCAATTTGGGCTAGACACTAAACAGCATATCTACAGTAATGGAATCAGTGAAAAACAAACTCAGTTTTACCATTTGTATTTTCCTGTATTTACTTAATGTGCAGCATTTCATCACTAATGACTGGAATCAGTTTATATTTGAATAAGCAAGGGCATAAAATCTCAACTCAAAAATTACCAATTTCAATACGACAAAAACATTTTGCAATTGAAGCAATGGTCTGAACAAGTTCATGTGTCATTTACATATGAAATTCTCAAAAGACAAGCTCCGTTTCTGTAACCCTTTATATATTTTGGTCAGCTGTGGCCAATGCGCTGACAGATAAATATCTAATCCCCATCACTGTGATCATCTTGTGCAAAGGACTGTGATTATCATGTGCCCATATGAGTGTGTGTGTGTGATTTGAATTTTTAACGTAGCTTAAAAAAATTTTTTAGTCATATTTCTATGATGTCTGCAGTATGGCAGATTTGTGGGATGCCTATAGCACCAGGGAATCATACCATAAACATGTAGCATGATGTCCCATCCAGTCACATTATCTTGACACCAGCCCAACCAGTCCTAACACTAACCTCTTAATGCTAACTGCCACACAAGGCAGCTGTTTGTACCATTTTTGTAAATCTTTGGTATGATGCTCTAACCACTAGGCCACAGGAGAAACTGCCCATATGAAGGCTACTAACATACTTCAGAGAAATGATATTCTTTGAGCATCTATATGAACACCTGCAACTGACTTGCAAATAAACAATGCTCCATTTTGTTTTAACATTGTTTAAATTATTAAAATTAAATTCATGATGATGTGAATATGAATCGTGAAAGTAAAGAAAGCGTTCTCAGAGAATGATTCATACCTGTCAACTTGTACAGGTTACTCACAATTTGTACAGGTTTTCTTTTCATTTTCCTGGTTGTATGGCCAAACAACTGTTTAATATGGTTTCTTCTTAAATTCATTGGGGTTTTTTTTTCAAATTTTAAAAATGTTATTATGCAAAGAATTTAATAATACACCTTGAAAATTCATTTTTTAAAATCCCTTGCACATACTTTTTTTTACCCCCGTAGCAACACTTTCATTTTTGAGTTGTTCCACCCCTGGAACATGAAATACTTAAAGATGTGTTTGAGGGTTATTGCATTCTGCCTGATAAGCGTGTACCTGTATTAACAATTCAATGCCAAAAATCTTGATGGATATTATCAGCCAGGCAATTAGTACTGGTGGCTTTCCAAATCTGAAATTAGTTATTCAGCAACTACTTAACTTACCTTACAATGCAGACTGTGAGAGATCTTTTTCTAGGATGAAAAACAGTTACAGATTGTCGGAAGTCCTTGAATGAAGACACTATCATTTTTACAGTGCAAAAAAACAGTGATACCCAGCTGCACACACTTCAAAACCATTCTGAAGTGCAAAAGGTACATATACTGCATATAGTAACATGCATTGCAACACTCAAAATCAAAAGAATAAAATAAAGTTTCAGAGATGTAAACAATTATATAAATATGTGTAAATTAGTTTGTTTATGGCATTTGTTTTAAAACTACTGATCTTATATAAAATATAAAAACATTTTTTTGTATACTGTTTTTTGGTCTTTGTAAGGTTTTTATTGGTTTGGTGTACAAGTTTTCATCTCAAGGGGTTGACAGGTGTGCTGATTGTGCCAATATTGTCTAATGAATGCAAGCATGGGAGTAAAGTTTTTTTTAAAAGAGTTGAATCATAAAATGAGTTGGAGAAAATTTGTTTTATCGGAAAATGGACTTGAAATCCGCCAACAAAAGAAAAGAAAAAGCAAAATAAAATACAAGTCCCATTTTATTGGCCATATTTGAGTATCAATACTTGTGAATTAATCATCTTGACAATAGTTCAAGTCTCATGCTGCATGTACCACACGTGTAAAAATTAATTCATTTATTCTACAGAGTCAACGTTATATTCTGAAAAGATTTATTTTTTGCACATCCACTGTTTGGTATATTTTTTCTATTCCTTCGTTTTACTTTATGCTAATTCACTTTTATATATTCTGCACAGTGTAATGTCATGCGTTTACTGTATACATTTATTTTAGATCAGAAAGAAGTTCTACGAAGAAAGACCTCAACCTTAATATTTATGTTTTGGGCATAAAACAAATATCTGGATTGATGTCTTGCATCCTAGGACTACGTGGGAATGGAGACACTATTTTACTTTTAGAAGCAATCCAAGTAATTATTTTTCAGATTAAAATTAACTGAAGAGTTTTATTGTTGAAGTTTATTTTTGTTTTTTAGTTCTATGTACTGTTGTGCTTATATATATATATATATATATATATATATATATATATATATATATATATATATATATATATATATATATATATATATATATATAACTTTAAGTATGTTTAAACCAAAAACTTCACAATTTATTTCGAGTGTGATATTATAAATAACTACGACCTCAATCCTGATATTATTAAGATAATGTGTTGTTTGTTTGTTGTTTTTTTTTTTATATCCCTCTGAACGTGACTGGCTACTGAGTTTACGACTCAGGCTCAATAGATACGCTTGCAGTCAAACGATTTCCACGAGTGAAAAGTCCAGACTCCTCATCCTGAAAAATACGTCCAGCACCCTGTGAAAGTATGCTAACATTGACATTCACGCCAACAACACATTGGAAACGTAATTATAAGCATTACTTAAGAATCTAATGCAAAAGAGTTGTTTATGATTTTAAATGAAATGATGGGTTATGACTATTATAGATGCGCAATTCAAAGACTGTTACAAACTTAATAACTTAAATGGAGATATAAAAAAATACATCTCCATTTGTCTTTTCTTACTTCTTTTTACAGATACAACTTTACTAGACTTGCCATAACGGATTTTAATATGAATTTTACCTTTATGTTTGCAACTTTTGGGTGAATTTCCCCGCACTAACTTCGCTCGTACCAATCACGTGCGGTACATAGGTTAACCGGAAAAACGTATTTACCTGAATAAATACCGGAATAAAGGTATTAAACGGAAAAAAGCGACATACAAATACTTACCGGAAAAATTGTGAAATACCATGAAAACAGATTTTATCTCTTTTCAGACACGTTTTAGCTGAGGAATGCAAGTTATCCTCAACTTAATTATTTTTCATATATATATTATATTCATTTCAACAAATAAAGGATTCAAACATTCAGTTGAGACTCGAATATATTCGTCCAAGTAGCGGTTGTTGCTTCATGTAGAATGGCCTTTCGTGGAGTTGGTTCCGAATAGTAGAGTCGACTATATTGATTGCACTGGGTACAATAATCTGACTTGATGAAATACTATCTTATATATTGTTGGAGGTGGAAGTAGCGTGATGAGAACTTAATTCTGCTGGAAAATTATATGGGAAAAACAATTTTTATATTGATATTTACTGCAATAAATAAAGTTTGGAAACACAAAAATAACATGGAATTTAATTTTCTTCATGTTTATAAATGAACACGCACTATGTAGACATTTTAAGAAGGAGGATATTCTAGTAAACTTCATATCCTCATATTTTTAACAGATATTTAAAAATTTGAAGGAAAAAAAAACCAACTATGTATAGGCATTTCCAGTGTCTTTCATATTATGTAACTGTTAATAATATACCTATAGCGTGTTCAAAACTCCACTGGGGTGACTAACACCCATAATTAATTTCTCATCACGCTACTCCCACCTCCAGCTAAATGTAAAATATTATTTCAGCAAGTCTGATTACTGTAGTGTGCAAACATTACCGCACAATAAATGACGGAATGGTCTACAGCAAACATTACCGCACAATAAATGACGGAATGGTCTAAACATGGTTTGCGATTTTACTGGGAATGTTGTGCCTTTGATAGAGATGAGTTCAAGGTCAGAAAGAGCATTGTAAGGTAAGATCTTACTTTCGGTTTGTATTTGTTCCTTAGGAGAAACTGTTTCATGGTTTGAATTTATATAATCATTCTTTGCTTAAATCAATCATAATTTTGCCTTTTATATATAGATCTTTGATATTTAGTACAAGTTATAGTTCTAGGCATGTTTAACTTCAAAAGATAAAATTCAAATTCTCTTCCTACAAAATAATGTAAAGTATTAGATGCATGTAAAATTTAATGCTGTATTAATTAATGACCTATACGAATTGGCCAAATAGAAAGAATTCAATATTAATATTAAAGGTATTCTTATCTCAGTGCAAATTATTATCTAATGTCTATATATTTAAGGCTGCATTTTGGTTTTAGATTTTTTGGTCTTTCTTTTTCCAATCATAATATCTTAGGAGAACTACCACTACCTCGCAAATGCAGCCCTCCCAGATACTACTGTCAGCTAAAAGGAGCTAAAAGTTGCCTCCTTAAATATAAGACTTTGCGGCACAGTGGAAGAATATGTTGTTACTTCCGCTTTTGCCAAGAAGTATGCTCTCGTCACAAGAGACCTCGCAAAAGCCAGAAACTACATGGAAGATATACCACTACAAGTGTTCTTCACTTCTAAAGAAAGTGTACTCTATCTATATTTCCAGCTTTTTCTCTCTTTCTATCACGACAAAATTTTTTTAAAAAAAAGCGGTCTAAACCAAGAAGACTAGAAAATGAAAACTATGCACTAGTAAAATTTAACATTTTCTAAATCTTCTTATTATCTTTCAATTTTTACTATAAGAATAACCGGTATAGAATCAAATATCCGGGATATAATCTGCGTTACATATGTACAAAAAGTAAAAATAGATGTCGCTTTGGCTTGTAGGCTTTTAGGGAATTATACAACGTTTTCAGTTTCCGCATCTAGTCTATACAAGCTGGTTGTATTTATAGTTTTAGCACATGTGAAGACAGCCATGTAGAGGTTTACAAACACAACGTTTTTGTGTTTATTTGTTTATCGTATATATGTTTTGTATTTGCCTTTGAAAAAGACTCATTAAGAGTCGAAAGCGCTTAGGCTAGTTAGTTACTAGTTTCGTACTGTTCGTCGTCAGTTTATTGCATATATATATATATATATATATATATATATATATATATATATATATATATATATATATATATATATATATATATATATATATATATATATATCAATTATATTTGTCTTTAAGTTCCATTTGTTGATTCTCATGTTATTTCTCTTAAAAGTTATGTGTTCCGATTAATTCCAGTTAGGAAAAATATCGTTTCCTTATATGTTTTTTTTTTTTATTCGGAGCGCGTCATTCAGTTAAGTCCATTGTTTTAATTTGTAATTGAATCTGATTTACTTTAGATTATGTCCTCTGTAACTTATGAGACTGAAGGTGGTACATTCATTTTTACTATCACTTTTTGGAAGTGTTGCGTTAAATGCTGTTTACAAATGTTTGTGTTCATTTTGTAAGCAACAAAAAATGTTAAATGAACTTTAAAGATAATGATTGCCAGTATTGTTTTAAATATAATATTTACAATAAGCTTATCACCTCCACCACTTTTGCTTTCATCAATGAGTAGGACTACTCCCCCTTGAGAACCTCTTAAGAAGAAAGTATATCAATTTACATCATACAAGAGCATGTTGTAACAACTATTTCGTTTAACGTCTTTAGGATTACTAAATTATATAAGAAACTTTTAATAGCACGTATATATTCGTGATATTTTTTGTTAAATATTGTAATAATTTGGCCTTGTTTTTGCATACAGTGGAAGCTTGTTCCACAGAACTGTAAGAGATTATTGGCCGTTTTATTAAAATACTACTTTTGGAATTAGTTAATGTTGATCTCATATGCATTAGTCCAGCATATTCTGGTGCTGCTCGATGAGACATTTATATACAAGAATTGCATTGCGAAAGCCAGTTATGTCGTTAATTTGACATGCGCAGAAAGTAAAATAGCGTTAAAAAAAATCCAATATCAACCAATATGTTTATGGTTTTAGTGATATAAAGTGACAGAATGCAAAAGGACGCAGAGTGCATTGATTGAAAGAAAACGTTTTATGAAAGTCTACGAAAATCTTTTAACAAAGTCTGACTTGGACTGGAATTGCAATATTATGGTCAACCTCAAATCAGTACTGAAAAACAAAACATACACAGGGTGGCGCTGCCATCCGGGACACGTGGCGTATGACGGACAAACGTGTAATCAACAGGCGCATTCACAACCTTTTCCTTTACCGGAAATTACTCCCTGCACGTACATACATGGGCGCTCGCACGATTTTTTTTTTCGAGCGAGGAAGGGGTGGCAGGATTTTTTGAAGGGGGTGGGTGGTCAGTCAGTCACGGCCGAGAGAGTTACTACAGTAAGCAGTCTGAATCTAAAGCTAATATTTATTAAGCATTTTGAACAGAATCTTGTGACATACTTTCAGCTTCATTTGCATGATAAAACTTATATATATATATATATATATATATATATATATATATATATATATATATATATATATATATATATATATATATATATATATATATACAGTATGATGTGGAAACCCGTGCGTACATACGCATAAATTCGCCCAATATTGATCTAGAATCTTTCTTTTTGTAATGCCCCACCCCTTTGAAACCCTGTCCACTAAGAAAAAAAAAGTGTTAACTACAATAAATAGAGTTCTTACCGGGGGAAAAAGCCACATTGACAGAAGACTATTTACTAACTAAACTACTTAATTGATTCATGTTGCAAGATATGAGACGTGTTCAAAGGAGTTAATATTATTTGTCTCCGTTGTAAGGCTGACCGAGAAATTCACGACATGTACGATATCGAAAAACATTCTTGATCAAAGAACTTTTAAAGTGAAACGTTCGCCGGAAATTATACACATACAGTTTTAATTTTATTACTTCAGCGTCGCTCATTGACCGTAAAAATGAAGCAGAAATCATGCACATACTGTTAATCTCCCCTTTTTCACTTTATCTTAGAGATACAGAAAGAAAGTCAACAACAACAGTCTGTGGTGTGGAGAAAGTATGTCAAAAATTCAAATCGTCTGTCGCTGCCAAATCTTTGTGGTGTACTGTGTCATTAGAGCAGCCATTGGATATTTGAGTTTGCAAAAAGGGAATAAACAGCTGTTGTCTATTTTACTCAGCAATTGTATTGGTTTTCTTCATCCCAATATGTCTTTGAAATAAATCAAAAGTAGCAATAACAACGTCGTTAACCACGCCATCTCCGGCGATCGCCTAGAACTGCTGGAAAGTTATTTTTCCTTTTTAATCTAATGATTCCTCTGAAATAATAGCCATCGAACAACGGATATCTGCCTTTCTCAAGTAACAGTAATCTAGACGTGTCCACCACCTAAAAAACGCGGGGTTTTTTTTTTCATTGCTGAATTACATCACTCGACCTCAAAGGTGACTATTTCCGTGGTTTAAACCATTTTAGTTGTAGAAATACTAAGTGAACAAGTGGAAGAACACATACACATTCATAGCTTACATAAAGCAAAAACGCTAGCGCCTGCCAATTTACGAATGAATATATATATAACATGAGAATTCCTTAAGAATATTACTTGAATCTTATACATCTCGTCGATACCATTTACCATTTTGGACGACCTTTTGGGCAAGAAACTCGACAAAATCATTCAGTGAACACTAGTCGAGTACCTTTCACCTTCTCAGGTTTTAAAATTGTGTAGTGGGGGTATCGACAGCAAAATGCTGACCGTTGTCTCCCAGTTTGTTTGTTATACTGGGTTGAAATTCGAATAGCACCACAGTCAAAAGACATCAACAATAGCCACCGACCCTCCAAGTATTTTCGATACGTTATGGAACTGAACGAAAGACTAAAGCTGATGGTTTGTGTTCTCTCGTGTTAAGTACACAATGGAGGGAAATATAGACGCTTCATTCCCGCTTGTTGTTTCTTTCAAAGTGGATTTTACAATAGATTCCTTCGATGAACGATTTAACATCGAAATTTGACGGCATGAATAGTGATATAAAAAGAGATCCTGATAATAAAAAACTCTATTTTCTAGAATCAAAGTCCAATTGTTGGAAACAATTCCCGACTGAATCGTAACTGATGTATGCAAGGTATAATAAGATACAAGAAATATTATTTAACATAGGTGGTCTAAGTAAAATCCATACAAGCTATTTTACGGACATAATAGTATTTCATAATTCAACAGACAGTTACACTGATGGTATATATTTGCAGTGTCAAATTACACGTGTAGACATTTCAGTGCCAATGGTAACCTAAGATTATAGACAATGCGACATTAGATAAGCAGCCGATTAGAAGACAATACAACAGTAGATAAAATACAGTACAACATCAAATTAAGCTACAACACAGTGGTGGAAAACATGAAAATGCGCAATTTTTTAATGTATGAACATTTGTAACATATCACAGAGAGGAGTACACAAAAAGTTAAACATAGAATATGATTATTTTATTGTTCAAAAGCATGCACAATGTCATTGATTACAATTGATTAAAAGACAAGACAATAATATATATCGCATGCAGCTAAATGTGTTCATTGGGTAAGAAAAGTAGCATCAGGAGAAATGTATGTACTAAAATAGAAGGTGTTTAATTAAAATTGGCATTTTGATAGCGGGATTTAAGTCCGCCTATCTCAGTGGCAAATGTAACCCTATAAATGAAGTGTCACTGACCGCTAAAAACGCACATCTACAGTACGGCACAGACCATGCCTGAATCAGCCTGTTAATACATTTGAAATCAGAAATTGTTTTTAGTTGATTGGGGAGCGTCAGATCTGGAAAATATATAATTAAACCACTAGTGATTATTACTCTTGATATTTGCAGTTTTTGAAAATGACCACATTGCTCAAGTAATTCGAGTGGATGTGAAGTATTTTGTATACTTCTGTTTCCATATATCTCAATTTATTCATGCGAATAGTTGGAATGTTTGCTTTTCTTAAAAGAGAATCATACGAGTTAGTAAAATTATCAACACCAGTTTTAGTACCCTGTAATGTAATTTTTCGATTTTGTCTGAGTTGTTTGCGGCAGAAATGTCAATAAGGATGCCGTAGTTGAAATTTGACCTAATATGACATTTGTAGATTAGTAGTTTAGTATTAGTGGACAAATTGGTGTTGAGATGTTGCAAGACGTTTAATTGTCTCGCTGCTTTTTGACAGCTCTTAGATGTATGGTTGCTAAAATTTAGTCGAGAATCAATATCAAGTCCAAAGATTTCCACAGAGTACTCACGTTATATAATGGTTTACTATAATGAGACAGGTCACTTTTGCGCTTTTACCCCCTCCCCCAAATCATAGCTTGGAATTTCGGAGAATTTGCTTGCGTATCATTTGCCGCGAACCAGTCAGTCAGTATCTTGCATTCAATTTGTAGAACATACATTAAATTATTTGGATCTTTGATGATGTAAGGTATGTTACTGTCATCAGCATAATTATACGGTGTTGTTTGTTTTGTGAAGGAGAATATGTCATTTATAAAAATATTAAATACCAAGTCCTAGAACAGAAGCTTGTGGTACACCTTTGGAAGTTATATCTCAGTTGCAATATGAGGATCCCAGTCTAAAGCACTGATTTCGGTTATACAAATACTTTTAAATTAGTTTCATCGAGTTTAGATTAGTGTTGTAGGCTTTCATGTTTTTGATGATGAGGCTGTGTGGAAGATAGTCCGTGGATAGTTTCTTCGGAAATGCACCCACATTGGAACCGTTGTCCAGTGTGCCCCTCCAGTCCTCAACCATTTTCATTGGAGTTGTTTGACATCCGTACCCTTTTCTAAAGGCAGATAGGAAGCAATGAAAAAAAGTTATCGAAATGCAGTTGTATATGATTACATAGAAGCCTTTAAAAATTGTGGCGGTTCAAGGTAAAATGCTAACTGGTCTGTAGTTGCCCTTATCCATATTATCAGATTTTTTTGTAAATTGGGGTAACCTGTTCTTAATTAAGACGACCAGGAATGTACCCTTGTCAACAGAAGTATTGAAAAGATTGCTAATTTCTAAACATAAAGCTGGTACACATAAATTAAACAAAGTATGTGGTATGTTGAAAACGCCTCTAAATTTCTTTGTAACAAGGCTTTTAATGTATTTTGAGTATCGGTCTTTTTTTTTTTCTCCCGTGACACCCGTCTTCAAACCTATAATGACTCGAGGACTGCATGCTTTAGAACAGAGGTTGGCACACTACCACCCCGTTCAGGATCCAGTACCTGATTTTATCGGTTAATTTACATCATATTGTGTGATTTTAAAATCAGTCATACGAGACCCATAAAAAACCCAAACAATTTCTGCAAATATGATCATCAACAAATTCCCAATCAAGCGTTAATGAATGTACAACAAACATACGTTATTACAGAGAGGAAAAGAACTCATGAGACCAGAGAAATATTGTAACTCGCCCCACATTCCTGTCGACAATAATGAGCCATGTTCCACGCCATAGCAAGGACTAGACAGAAAGAGATACTAAAACCATCCAGACCCCATATACATGGCAAATAAAATAATGCTAATTTTGCAAAATGTAAATGATTTTAACATTTTTAAAATTTTAAAAATGATTTACCGAGATTCTTACAAATGCTCTAAGAAAGAACCATGCCCTTGACGATGATGACGAGCAAGTATTCCAGTTGCCGCAACTCCATGGCGTGTCGTTTCTCACCACATTAGATCCTTTCGAATTAGAAATCCAAGGGCAAACCAAAGATTATATCAATCTGAAAATCAGTTACTTGTATCTAAAAGTTAAAGTCTTCAGAACTGAAAACTTTATCCAGAAGCAGATGATGTAGACAGTGTAGAAGCTTCCCTCAGCAATTCAATATACTTACTGTTACGCGAAGTGAATTTGTACCCGAATAACATACATGTGAGCAGTAGCTATTTGTATATTCATATTTTGTCAACTCCTGGTACATGGGTTTATCTAAATGGTTATAAATTATAGATAATATGCTTTTGTTAGATTGTGCCTACCTGTTATAGAAATTTTACGAATGATTTCGTAAATGTTTTATGCCATTGAGAGAGAGAGAGAGAGAGAGAGAGAGAGAGAGAGAGAGAGAGAGAGAGAGAGAGAGAGAGAGAGAGAGAGAGAGAGAGAGAGAGAGAGAGAGAGAGAGAGAGAGGGGGGGGGGGCTCTCTTAAAGAGAAGTAGTACGTGTCACGCATAGTGGTGTAGATACGACTACATCTTGGGAATAGCATGGCAGTGGAAGAAATACGGGAGGGAAACCTGTAACAATTACAAACAAAACTCTTCTGACTCTCGGACTAATAAACATTATATATATATATATATATATATATATATATATATATATATATATATATATATATATATATATATATATATATATATATATATATATATATATATATATATATATATAGTTACATTTTAGAGGTACACCTTATAAAGCATTTAATTTAAAAATACATGAATACATATTATACCTTTTCTTCGAGCTTGCCAACTTCATATTTGTGTAGTTTCTGCAATTTGGAATATAATATAGATATTTAAATATCGAATAAATTCAAAAAGCATAAAATTCTACAGTTGCGATTAATGCAACAATCATTCTGAAGAAATATATTTTACTCATTTTAAAATGGAATAGATTACTAAACATCATTCTTTTATTACTTAAAGAAGATTGTATTTCCAAATTAAATTTAAGCATGAAGTTGGTAGAGAATTCATCTTTTCACCATAATAATTACCACAAACACAAATGAATATGCATTCTTTAAAACAATTCAAAATTCCATTACATTATAATATAAAGCAAAAAGGGACTCATATAATATTGAAAACTATGATGTTTACAGTAAAAGTCTCTAGCATTAAAAATACTTATGCTTTAAAGAAAGTTACAAACACAGACGATTCTTACCTGTAAGAATGACAAACATCAGCATATATTCATCCCATGGAAACGGCCGAATCATAGCTTACTCGGTAAGAAAAAAATGTTAATAATCCAGCCACGATTTTCTGACCTGACATTTCGAAAATAATGTATAATACAAGAATGGGAATGTACTCGTTTGCAAAGGCGCTAATAGTATATAGTCGCTATATGAAATAAATAAAGTTAATCTCAATATATTTTAGTGGATATTAATTCCAATATATTTAATGAGAGATTAATCCAATGAAAATTTAGTTTTAATACAATTTAGAGAAGATTTCAATGTGATTATTTTACTGAAATATTATATCCTAATAATAGAAATATCGAGGGCGTAAAATTACATAGGATCTATAAACAGATGTTTATGTATGTGCTGACCATTACTAATAATAGTTTTAATGACTACTTTAGGTTCATTTATCATAGTTTGGCGAGGTTTGGAAGCTTATAAAAAAAATTCAGTAATTTCCCATTGGTTGTGCTAGGTTACATGAGTAGGCAATTTCGAAATACATTGAGTAGTATGATCTGTTACGTGGTGGTGTGTTTTGAAATATAGTCGTAGCAGAAGGTATATATAAGGAGAGAATTGGGCTATCAGATTAATTCCTATTTTGGAATTATTTATTGAGTTATTGGCTTGTATATATTTAATGCAATATTTTTTTTTTATTGGGGAAGGGTCCGATAGTCACTCAAATACTATTGAAAGAGGTCACCATAGTCTTTTTCCGATATATTTTGTCTTAAAACAAGGAGGTATTATCTACAGCTACGACTTTATATTAAAAAAGTACAAATTTATAATGTTTACATCCATCTACTTATTATATTTCGATATTAATAGCAACGAATAATAACGTTAATTTTCTGTTCACTACCTCGATTTATCTACACTGGTATATCTAATGCAGGTTTTAGCGTTTATTGATATGAAAAAAGAAATATGTCATTACACTTTTCATTTCCTTTTTCAGAAATGGTAATAATACATGAGAAACCGGTATATGAGAATTACTATTCAAAATGGGACATATAAGTATTAAAAGAATTAAATAATAATAATAATAATAATAATAATAATAATAATAATAATAATAATAATAATAATAATAATAATAATAATAATAATAATAATAATAATAATAAACAGTGTGAAACGACTATTTATTTATCTGGTACTAATGACGAAAACAAGATGCAGAGGTATCTGAAAAGTGCTATTTTTAAAGGAACATTGCACTTCTCACATAGAAAATCGACATTAATATTTTCAACAATAAAATTATATCACATGACAACACTGGATAGCTACAGACCCCTAGTAATTCCATAATATATTTATTTACTTGAAATGGAAATGGAAACGAACTTGTTTTAGATTATGCAGTTTTAAATTCAGAGGCTCATAAAACAGAACTACAGCATAATCATAACCGAGTTATCGTTCTTGGCAATGATGGAAAGTGTTGACCAATAGGAAGGTTTTCACAAACACGTCACGCAGCAACTAAATTAGCGTCACAATGGCGACGATCTGCTAGTGACAGGCAGGTGCGTGTGATAAAAACAATAATGCCCGGGAAAAAGAAGGGATCAAAGGGAAAAAAGAAGGGAAAGGCCAAAGGAAAGAAGTCGGGGAAGAAGTCAGCAGAGACTACAGGGCCAGTCGATCCCATGGCACCGGCATACGTTCCGCCACCACCAAAACCAGGAGAAAGGGTAATGACGTAACTTCAACGCATACTCTCTGCATCGTATTCCCTCCACGTTTACAAATGTTAACGTTGTAACCCACTATTTTTAAAACACTGTAACATGATTATGTTATATTTTGGAGCTGACTTAGCTTTGTACTTCTCATTTTACGTCAAATGACATTATCTTACATGATGAAAACAGAGATTGACCCTACTTCACACCGACCTTGGGATTTGCAGATTAGTGGGTAACAGTCTGATTTTGGCATATTAGTGAAAGACCATAAATTATTTTTTTTTTAAATTATAAAATGTATAAAATGCACACGCAAAAATTACGGAGAAAAAAGAAATATAAACAAAGATGTTTGGTCCAAAACAATGCCAAGAGTATGTTACTATAGTCCAAAAATACACCCCAGTTGGTTTGTAACCCCCTACCGATTTCAATAACTAAAAAGTTTAATGTGATAAAAAGTGCAAAGAACTAAGTCAATAGAATCTTTGATTTATAATTTCTAACCTGAATGTCATCAGAATGGCATCTTTCATGCTTAACAGACTTTCCATCCTAACATGGCGCCGTATTCCGTACACTATGTGGCAGTTTATTTCAATCCAACAACATGACATAATTGATCCTATTCAATAACTGATTGATAATTCCTTAAATTGCAATGATGTTGACTTTGGAATTATATTCCTTTGCACACGTGAACATATTAATGAAACCGCTTGTTATATCCACATGAAAGGCAAATTTTTTGTCATTCTTTTCCTTTGCTTGATTCGACACTGTAAATATCGGAAGCAGATGATATATGTATGTACATACTTAGTCGCGCATGCGCCCCTTTGCTGAAAATGGACTGGTCCAGAAACTGGTAATGGTTCTCAAGGATGTCAGCCTATTACATTGAAAACTTCCGTTAAGCATGAAATGCGCAGATGATGATGGTGTTATGGCAATTCTTCTCACATTCAGGATAGAAAATATAAATCAATGAATGAATTGACTATGTTCCTTGCACTTTCAAATTAAATGTTTCCGTTATTGAAATCGGTAGGGGGGGTACAAACCAACGGGGATGTATTTTTGGACTATAGTTGTTGTTTTTTTCTTCTTCTTATACTCAAAATATATTAGATTTTGTTATGAATTTACTTATTTAAGACAGGGTAGTATTACAACATTGGTCTACTTAATGTAATATTCTCCCTTTTTATAGATTATAATGGTATTTTTGCACTACATTTTTTCTTAGTGAATGTTTGTCTAGGTCTTTCTTTATGATTGTAATGGTCATACAATCTTTTAAATGGCAATTAATTTACATTTTAATGCAACATATTCAGCAATTTAAATGTCTATTGTTTGTAGTGCTATGTAGATTTGCAGTGCAAAGTCCCAGATGGGTGATGTATTTTTCATGCTGAATTGGTGACAAAAGAGACTAAATTACCTGGGTTAAAAGTTTTTGGAAACAAACAGTTTGTCATTTAATCAATTTAATATATTATTTACAAAACAAAAATGATCCAGAAAAAATGGGAATTAATATAAACATAACTAAATATTAAATTTAAAAGACAACTTTATGTAGAAAATTCTAGAATGCAACTAATTTTAGGTTGAGCAGTTATTAAAAAAATAATGCTTGTATGTATTACTTGATAATTATTATTGCAATATTGTAAATGTCCAAAGAGATAAGATTATCAGGATTTTATATTTATTCCACCATACTAGTGCAAAAAGTACTATTATTTTTCTTTTTCCCTTTTTAAATTTTGTTCGTCACTTAAATTTGAGGACATGGGGACACGGTGCTGAGACTGTGATTGTTTCATACCTCTCATTATGACAAAATTCAGTTTAAGACATATCTTTGTTAAATGTATTCAACAACAAAGATAAAACATCCTCTGGATCTTCATATTGTTTCATCTTGCTACATATATGAACAAAAAATTTTTTAATGCAACCAGACTGCCTGAATATGTGCATTGACTAATACCATATGTAACATGAACATGTTCATTTATAATTATTGATTTTATGCATGTTTACAGGCAGTAAATAAAATGAGTCAATTCATATGTAAACACTGCAACTGTAATGTAGCATTATCAGTTGTTGGTACCAAATTTTTCAATGCACAATAGCAATTTTTACTTTATATAGTTATGTTTTGAATTGGATCAAAACTGAAAAAAGACTGACTGCCCACCCACCCCTTCTAAGATTTGCTTAGATTAGTAACTTGAAATTCTGCTCTTTCCACTAATTTAAAAAGGAATAAAAATATCACCTGCTAAAAGTGAATCTTTTGACCCAAGCATGACAACGGAGATATTTTTTGATACTAAGAATATTATACAAACACTGCAAATTAACAGGAATCTCTGAAATGGATTGGCAATATACTGGTTCAAAAGAATTTCCAGGAATTCCCTCCTTTCTTCATTTAAATTGTTGTATGAATGTGTCATTAGGTAGTTTTGTTTCAAGAAAAATAATGATATAGATTGTTGTGGCTCCATGGCATTTATTAGTTAAAGAAGAAAACACAGAGAAAAAGGCAAGCATGAAATTATAAAATGTCAGTGTTCATGTCTGACATCAAATATAACATGGTTTACACTCAAATTATATAAGTAACAAAGTTTCCTACTTACCTTAATAGAACATAGGTATAACTTGACAATGCATCTCATATAACAAATTATCTAGCAAATACTGAAATGATACTAGGACTATATATAACAGAAAATATATTTCATACTGACTGAGTAACACATGTTCAAATTTAAAAGCTAAATGGATACATATCATTCCAAAATAAATAAAGCTCAATGTCATCATAAGTTAGCACAGTAGGTATGATAAGATTTTTAAGATGACTACGATGTTGACCATTTTGTGATGCAGATCAGCATAAGTTTCATTTGGGACCAAGTTGATACCATATTAATAGTATTTTAATGAATACCCCATGTTGATACAACATTGTATTCAGTAGGAGAAGGGATAAAAAATTAAATTACAGATGTTTGCTATGGTAGCCATATTGGCTATTAAATTGGCACCTTTTTCATCTTAAACTATCAATAAACCATAAGATATAGTTTCTTTGAAAGATTGTGTCAACATAACCATCTGTTTAAGAAGAGTAGTGATAAAAAGATTTAAAGATGGTCACCACAACAGCCTCATTGGATGTCTGAGGACCAACATTTTCAGTGGAAAGAAAAGCTCAGTGCCAATACAGCAATTTGTTTAGGAGAGAAGCATTAAGAAGCTTTCCAAGGTATAGACCATAGCAACCATGGACATAAGATTATCACCATTCATCCAAGACAACCTAAATATCATGTAACATGACCATCTATTAAAAAAAAAGTAGCAAGTTTTTGAGATGGTTACCATGACTGGGTATATGATCAACACAATTTATTAAATCTAGGACCATATCAGAAGAAGATTTAAGTAAAAAAAAGTATGATGATCCAGTGAGGAGTAGCAATTAACAAGATGTGTAAGATATCCTCATTATCAAAGTTTATGCCAAGTTTCATGACTTCCTTCAAGTAGCTTAGAAGGCGTAGCAATAAAAATACTGCTAAAAAAGCCAAATGCAGGACCATAACATGCCCAACATATATACTGAATTTTCTATTTCAGCTGATAAAGTTACTGACATCCCATCCTGTGAATGAAAAGGAAATCCATGGTTACAGAGTGTCAACTCGAATACTAGATAGCCTGACTCCACAGGAAATAAGAGACCTACGAGTAGTTTTTGACCTGTTTGACACCAATGCTGATGGGTATAAACAATGTTCATGTGTTGCCATGTCATGTATTAAAAACCATTAACCTCCATCCATCATTAGGTAGATATGTGGCAAGATAATAATTTAAAAATAAGTTTTATTGCTTCATTCTATTCACATAATTATGTTCTACAGGGGAAGAATAAAAATTGATATAAGGTATAATAAATTCAGAATATACTACCCTATATGTGTTATGTATTGGCTCATTTAAATTAACATAGAGAAAAAAGTAAAGACAACATGCTTTATAAATTTTAACAAAAATAATTTATTTTCCTAGAAAACAGTGACATGGTAAAAATATGAAAGAAGACTTTTTTTTACAATTTATGAAGAAGATCCAAAAATTTATCCTAAAATTGTGAAAACACATAAGTCCTGTGATTAAACAGTTTTAAATTGACATAGTCTGAATCTCAGTTCCATTCCAAGATGGCGGATGATGACGTCAGACGAAGCTTAATATAAATGTCCAGAATTTTCACTGTGAATCACAATTTGTATTGCTCTGTTCCATTTTAGAAGTAATTTCAGCAAATGTCTTTGTCCAAAGCCAGTTGTGTAGTTCTTCAGGGAAAATAATTATTCTTTAAAAGAGAGATGAAATACAGCTATCATCAATAACAAAACA
Source organism: Potamilus streckersoni (assembly GCA_016746295.1). Classification (NCBI taxonomy): domain Eukaryota; kingdom Metazoa; phylum Mollusca; class Bivalvia; order Unionida; family Unionidae; genus Potamilus; species Potamilus streckersoni. The sequence goes on along the minus strand of JAEAOA010000698.1, from coordinate 1,720,053 downwards.
TGTTATTCTTTATACATACAACAAACAACACTTTCTAGCACAGGAATACCTTATTCTTCTTAAGGTATTAGAGACTCAATAAGATGTTATGATGTGACTCTCTAAGATGTTAAAATATGACTCAACTATGACTATTTCTCAGGTATGTATTTAAAACAAACTAATATGTCACCCAATGCACACACATGAATAAATCATGAATAAATCTAGCCACAAAACAGTATAGAATGTCAACAAGTATTATTAGTAATGACAGTGACCAAAACCAATCATTTACATAGCTATTTCTGACTGTTTACTTAAAACGACAAAACCGTCATACAAAAATCATGCTTACACGAATCACATTTACATACTAAATAAATACGATGTTTCTAACAAAATATCAGACCCTGTGAACATAATCAGCATCATAATAATAATTACATTTAATGATATAAAAATGAAATAAACATGAAAGAAAGAATTCCAATGTTAACACACATGCCATTTAACTACAGGATCGTAACAGTGTCAAACTGCAAACAACATAGATCCTGATCTTCCGTTGCATTACTCCTGACAAAACTGCACAGACTCATATTTGTTGGTGCAGTGTGTGATGGCAGATCTGGGTCTGTGCAGTTTGAAATTGGATCATAAAATGTTTTCAAATAAAAGCATTATTTCAAACTTAAAATGTTTCAGTCCATAATCTATATATACTGGCTCATTATCACTCCTAAGAAATTAAAAATTCTATTATTTTACCATGTTGTTGTTACTTAACTTTTTCTCAAGAAAATTGGTCAAGTAGGTCTTCTGTCAAACCACATGGGACTTTACAATAAAACTGAAAGGTATGCTACCTTTATTAACAGACAGTATAATAACAGTAACTAAATTTTTGTTTGTTAAACACATTATGCACCCCACTGGAAAGAAAATTGTAAAGTAAAAGTGAAAAAATCAAATTGTGTATTTTATAGTAACCTGAAATTCTAATTAGGTTATTTGCATCTATATCATTAGTCTCTCTTAAGCAGAGGTTGCTTATAGTATTTCTCACATAATAAGATGGGAGGGGATCATAGATTTGTCAAACTGTACAGGATTAGATAAAGATATCTATAGTAAAATAATATCTGCTACATCTGAGTAATGTTGAGGGTGGATTGGAATGGGCTTTTCATCAAATATGCCAAATAAATGGATTAAATATGCTAAATTTAAATTGAATAAATATAGCAATCATTGTAATGTTTTTGTCAAAAAATTAAAAATATGCAAAAATCTAAAAATTGATATAAATCCAGCCATACAAATTACATATGAATATAAATATGGCAACCAGACTCAAGTATTTTCTTTGGTTCAGGAGTGCTAAAAGATTTTATCCTAAAAGTTCAAGATGGGGGGGGAGACAGGAAAAGTTGCTGTAATCACCTGAAAATCTAACAGGTGTTTGTAATTTAAATCATGATTAAATAAAATTTCAAGCTTAAAAGTTTAATGTTTTTTTTTATGCAGTCTTGCTAAAACAGACTTGGGATGGACCAATAGAGATATAGACATATTTGACACATTAGGGACATACAAAGCTTTAGAATACTTCTAGCATATTAATTAGTCCAGGAATGTGAAGAATATTAGTTGCATAATTTCTGTTTCCATGTTGCAGAGATGGGGCTTTATACCACCAAAGCTTACATGGCTAGGCTAGTATATCATATTTTTTAAAACAAGCGACATGAATTGTCAGAATGTTATAGTTTGAGTACAAACTTTAAAATGTATTATACTGAACAGGGGACAATTAGATTTTGTTCTCATGTATGAGCCCCCCAACACTTTATTGTGTATTAATAAAGGAATATTTATTGAAATTATTCATATATAATGCTAAAGTATTCATTTATGCAAGGTTAGATAGATTTTGAGTTTGATGCTTCATGATTGGATTAGTTAATTCCATGAATATTGTTACAGTCTTTCACATATTTGAAAGATAAAATGATTACCTGCTAGTTAATGTCTTATTGATAACAATAAATACCTGAGACCATCTGAGTTGAGACATGAAAGTTAGATATAACTGATTACCTGCTTTTTAATGTCTTGTTGATTGCAATAGGTATGTGGGACCACCAGAGTTGAGACGTGCAATGAAAGCTTTAGGATTTAAAGTCTCCAGAGACGAGGCAAGACAAATTGTTCAAGATGGAAGTCTAAAGGGACGAGGGTAATAATTATGTAAATGAAGCATTGATGTAATCTGTCAAGCTATGCAGAAAATGGAAATTTCATGAATAAAACAGCCCTGCACAATAGTACAGCTTGCTTGTGAACTATGCCACATTCAGAATTATATATCATTCAAAAACTTTAACGTGGGTTTGTATATTTTTATAAAGGCATAAATATAGATGCAGTTACAATAATTTATCTATTTCTTGCATTTTAAAAAATTCTTGTTTAGAGATCTTTTGGTCAATAGCAGCCTTTAGAATATTAAGAAAATTTATTGGTCTCTTGCAATACTGAAATTAGATTCTTCATAACCTGTGTTTGCCTGGTGCCTTTTAGGGGAACTACAACAACCAAAGGAATGGGGATATAAGTTCATCCCTCACTTGTTACACAATCAAAGAGCATGTCATCTGAACTATTGCTGGCCAGCAGCAAAAAGTGGGTTATAGTGACAAAAGTAAAAACTGAAAGCACCTACAACTTTCCAGTGTAAAACATGCATAATAATATTCCAAATTTAATAGAGGTACCAAGAAAAGTTGGAATATTTTTTAATTTGTTTACTCAGTAAACATATCCTGGTTAGTCATAATATTTTAAAAAGTAATAAAGTCAGAAAATAAATTTAAGAATTGCTTTAATCTAATTGTGAGGGTGGTGGTGGATACCAACCAAGTATGAAATTGCTTGGCAGTGTGAAGAACAGACAAGGCTTGCCTCCCTTAGCTGCTGTGGTAGCTATGAAGGCCTGCCTCCCTTAGCTGCTATAGTGGATATGAAGGCCTGCCTCCCTTAGCTGCTATGGTAGTTGTGAAGGCCTGCCTTCCTTAGCTGCTATGGTAGCTATGAAGGCCTGTCTCCCTTAGCTGCTATGGTGGCTATGAAGGCCTACCTCCCTTAGCTGCTATAGTGGCTATGAAGGCCTGCCTCCCTTAGCTGTTATGGTGGCTATGAAAGCCTGCCTCCCTTAGCTGCTATGGTAGCTATGAAGGCCTGCATCCCTTAGCTGCTACGGTAGCTATGAAGGCCTGCCTATCTTAGCTGCTATGGTGGCTATGAAGGCCTGTCTCCCTTAGCTGCTATGGTAGCTATGAAGGCCTGCATCCCTTAGCTGCTTCGGTAGCTATGAAGGCCTGCCTATCTTAGCTGCTATGGTGGCTATGAAGGCCTACCTCCCTTAGCCACTATGGTGGCTATGAAGGCCTGCCTTCCTTAGCTGCTATGGTGGCTATGAAGGCCTGCCTCCCTTAGCTGCTATGGTGGCTATGAAGGCCTGCCATGAACCCAGAAATAATCACTTAATGAGGCTCTGCCTAAGTCCACAACATCTTTGGTGATTGAAGAACTTATAACCTGATGGAAGTCGGCACTGCTTGAGCTGGAGGATGGCTAAATAAGGGAGTAAGGCAAACTGTAATTTACACAAAAATGTGTCATTTCCCACCCTGTGTTTTGCCTGGTGAATTACCAGGGAAACATACAACCAAAGGAATAGATATGAGTTTAAGCACAATCTTCCCACCTTGTTCATTGCATGGTCAAAGAAACAGCATATTTCATGACCAACAATGAAAAGTGGGCTATATTACATTAATGGGACTTCAGGAAGTGAGATACCCACATGAAAGTACAAGTTTCTGTGGTCAGATACATGCCATGGTTGCCATGGCCTTCTCATAATGCAATAAAATCAATGTTGTCCTACAGTTACATTTAATATAAATTAAATATAATTTTTCACTTCAAGTTATCACAGTTAGCCATATCTTTGTTGTAATTTTCATACTTGCATGTGATTTATTACACATGGAGGAAGAATAAAATGCAGAATTACTGGGAGGAGAAAGATGTTGCTATTACAATGTAGAGGTCCATAAGTTCCCTGCCTCTTAATGTTCCAAGCCTAAATAAAGCCTTTATACAGTATTTGAACTAAGAGATGTTAATATAGCATGGTGATATGTAATTATGATTTAATCTTTTCATGATGTGTTTGTCTCACAGACACACACACACACACACACACACACACACATACACACGTTGATAATCAAATATTTTAAAAATCAGTAAGATAAATCAGTTAAATGTTTACATACAATACATACTCTTGCCTTTTTTGTCCTAATCTACAGAAAATAAAGTTTGTCTGTGAAAAATAAAAAAAGATCGCATAAAATATTTTGCATTATAAATTGGAATAAAAAATAGATATTTACCACATGTTTGGATTCTTTGAAATTTTACTATTACAAAAGATCAGAAAATTCAAATTATTACAAGGAGAATAAATTTATTAGTTGCAAACATTTTCCTATGTTTGGATTTTTACAGGATTAAAAATTTGTGCAGGATTTTCCATGCTTTCTGATCTGTTGTAACCCAGCCTTGTTGGAACATACATATGTACATGTATAAAATGGCATCACTTATAACATAGGTCCTTTTTATGGCTTTCATGAACAGGGCACATAGTATAAATCTCCCTCATGATAACACAGTAGTACATAAATATTGACTGCATTATGTACCAAGCTATCATAGTGTGATAATAATTTGAAAATGTGTGTGTGTGTGTGTGTGTGTGTGTGTTTGACATCAGTCAGACAGTTATTTTTATTTCCTGTAAATTAAATCTGATTTGGACATTGTGGTATTTGTACTTTTAATTGTGTGGAAAAAATGATTTACAAGAAAATAAAAATTATAATACTAAATTTAAATAAAAATATAATACTAATTCTAAGGATGTTTACTTTGAATTTGACTTATCATACATTTGATAAAAGTTATGGCACAGTGGATTAACTCTGGTACTGGGCTCCATAGTGTACAGAATTATATCTGAAATAACAATAATGAAGGCATTGTATTCATGGAGAGCTGTATCAATACTTCTTGTGATTTTCAAAAGCATTCCCATGTCATGGAGGAAACCATGTGCAAACAACTTAGCATATTTTAGTATTTTGGTCAATTTAATCTTAAAATGTTATGCATTTGCAAGCAGATTTAGAAACAGACTGGTAATCCTAAATTAATCTTTGGTGCCTACTATATATATTCGCTTATGAGAGAGCACAGTTGAAGGCTGCACAAAGCAGATCTGCCATCACATAATGTGCCAGAAGCTGGAGGTCTGTGTAGGTTGTTAGGAGTAATTGATACAACAATCAGCACAGTGATTTTAAGGCACATTATGCAATTTGACTTGACTTATATGTATACATATATGGTATGTTCTTTAACATTTGCTATCATATTGTGTGTGTGAATGTGTGAGTTTGGGATTTTTAAAGTAACTTTAACAATTTTTCAGTCATATTACTACAATGTCTACATTATGGCAGATTATAGTGATGTTTAGCACATCTATGGTGGACCACTGGAGTGGTCCTGTCATCTTGTAATAGGGCAAAGGTTAGCCATCCTAAAATGGGTTTAAAGAACATTGTCATTACATGCAGCCTCAACAACTTATAAATTTGGTTACAATAAATTTGACTTACAAATGATGCTTAAAGTAGTTATTTTAAAAAATGAGAAAATTATTCTGGAATTCTTGCATTCTTTCAATCTACATATGTCTGTAGTTTTTCAAAGATTTTGCACACATAATATAAGATATTAAATTAATATTATGCTGTGAAGATTAGAGTAATAAGATATATGACCTGTTATTATCACCTGCTTGAATTTTTTTATATTGAAACATAATAAATAACTGGTGTTTTAAATATAATTTTTTTGTATTGTTTCAGAATGTTAGATTTCAATGAGTTTTTGGAGACTGTAATAGACAAACAAGGGGATTCACGGGATATTTATGATGAAATATTGAAGGGCTTCCAAATGTTTGATTACGGTAATTTTTTCATCACTATTTCAACATCTCTACCTCCCAATCCATTTTTCTAATCATATACTTATTTTGTAACCAACTGAAGTAGGTAAATACATTTGGCATGTATGCTTGTTATAATCACAGGAGTCTGCAGTTGTATCAATAAAGCACAACAAAATTTCTGACTACATGAAATCACATTAACCATATTAAATTATTTTATAATACCGTTATGTGATTTCATGTAGTCAGAAATTTCGTTGTGCTTTATTGATAAAATTGCAGACTCCTGTGTTATGTATATACAGATGACTTGATTAGATTTTCATGCCATTTTTACAGTTTATATATTTAATATTTATGTAAACACTTTAGACATAAGCCTTTTGATTTGCAGTGGAAAAATACATAATTTAAAAATTCAAATCTAGTTTTCAAAGATTGATAAAATTGCAGACTCCTGTGTTATGTAAATACAGATGACTTGATTAGATTTTCATGCCAATTTTACAGTTTATAAATTTAATATTTATGTAAACACTTTAGATATAAACCTTTTGATTTGCAGTGGAAAAATACATAATTCAAAAATTCAAATCTAGTTTTCAAAGACAAAGATACAAGCATGGAACAGTTTATGAAAAGTAACTCATTATAAATCCAACTGCTAATAAAGAGTCTGTATTTGGGGTTTTGTCAGACATTTACATAATGTGTAAATGTTGTGACTAATCAGTTTCATTATCTCATCTGGTCACAAGACCAAGCAAATTTATGTCATGGCCCTGCATCCATCAAGTATTTAGGCCAATAAATTTGTCCCCATCATGATTTTTGTTCTGATAGGTGTTATTTGTTAATGGTCTGCTGTTATGTTTTGCTTCATCCATGAACAATTGCTGTTTTCAACATGCTCTCAAAATTTCCATACTTTATGGCACAGAGCAAACTGGCATGAGGGCTTTTTAAATTTGTACAAATGCTGTCAATCTGACACCAAATATATCCACCTTTGTTAAACACAGAAATACATGCACAGCATCCATTCACATTTGCTATTTTCAACTTCTCAAAAATCACCAGACCAATTTAAAAATCAAGCTTGGCTGAGCATCCTGGCAAAGGAGCCTTGATAATTGAAAAGCATTTAAACAACCTCCTTTTTCAAAACTGCTTAAAAAATATGATCATGTTTGGCAGAAAGCATCTCAGCATGCAGATCTCTCAAATTTATACAAATAAATGCCAATATACTATCAAAAATGGCCACTATTATTAAAACAGAAAAACACTTGAAAATTACTTTCCCAAAACTAATCTGTCCTCAAATATGGCTAATACTGCTAAAAATAGACCTTTAATATTTTTTTTCTTGTTGATAACAACTTAAAATAAATTTGACCAAATTTGACATAATGTGTCTTAACTTGAATACATTTTAGATTGATGCAAAAAATGCCATTTTGCCAATAGAACTGCCATTACTTAAAATAATAAAAAGAAAGTAATGAACTGCTCAAAAATTGATCAGATTTGATCAAAAAGCATCATGGCAAGAAAACCTTTAAATAAGGAACAGACACTGTCATGATGCTAAATTGCTTTTCAAAATGGTAGCCATTACATAAAAAAAGAAAGTTTTATTAAAAATAGAAGTCTTTCAAATAGCTTTTTTCCCTTGACATCTGCAAAGAATTTGGCCAAAACTTAACATCTTAAATGTCATTTTTATTTTATTTGCCTTGAACCTTTAAACTGTTAAAAATTGAGATTGTGGGATCATTGGGTACCTTCATCAGAAGTCTTTACATAAGTGGGGAACAGGGGAATATATCATCTAAAGACGACTTGTGTTTGAAATGAGCTCTCATAGATGGTTGGTTGGTTGAATTTTTATGGCGCACCAGAACAAAGAGGCCATTTAGCACCATACAAAAGGTTCTATCCTTCATTATATACAAATGGTAAAAAGGATCTGTATTGGCCAGCGATACAAAACCAAATAGCTAAAGGTAAAACGATAAAAATGGTAACGGTGATAAAAAATAAAGTTTCCCGATCAATGGGGATTGCAAGTAATGTATGAAAACGAAAACATACGAAAGGTAATTAAAATCTAGTGACCATACATATATAGCACATAAAAATGTTTAAGATGATAACATAAAAGTTATAACTTATGATGTATGTTTACTTCCTTCAGGAAGTCTATAACATAAGAAATACTAACTATATCAAAGAAGCTCTCATAAAAGATCCTCAGTAACTGCTAGTTGTGTAAATCCAATGTTTTTATAGGAAATACTGCAACTTACTATTTCCATGGTTACCAATTTATCATGAATTTTAGGGTTGCTTCAGAATGACTAAATGATTCCTTTTACAATCCATGAATTTAAGTACCCATGTTTTTTGTATGTAAAACCTAAATATTTATACTCACAAAAATTAATGTAGTTGTTCATAGATTTTAATGACTTGATTGTATGCTTTAGTGCATCATGTATTTCTAGAAAGCATTAGATTTGTTTTCAGTACTTGTGAAAAAAACAAACTGTAATCAACATTTCTCATTCTGTCATCATCCGTTTCAGAAAAGAAAGGGACCATATCTTTTAGGAACCTGCAGCATGCATGTGAAGATGCAGGAATTCGGTTTACAGAACGTGAATTGGAGGAAATGATAGAAGAGGCTGATATAAATGGGGATGGAGTAATTGACCAGTCAGAATTCATCAAAATCATGCTTCAAACTAACTTGTTCTGATAAGAGCTGCACATTTTATGAGAACTAGTTCTGAGTTCTACATGTATAGATAACAGAGCTTTTCCTATTCATTTTTTAAAATGGCAACAATGCTGAATTATGGGTTAAAAGTCTGTATTGAAGCATTTTACGACTTTAATAGGGGTTTTACTGTCAACCAAGTTTTACCTGCAGCAAGTTGTTAATGCCATATGAAGCTGAACATTCATTAGACCATCAACTCTGGGATGCAGAAAAATATGACTTTAAAGACATGTAGGCTATGGTTAACAGTCACTCTTCTCACCTTAATACTGGTGATTATTATATACTGGTGACCTCATAGGTAGGTTTGACTGATGGTTATTTAAGACTGTATAGCTAAAATAACTCATTCAAAATCTTGTATAGTATCATGAAAATTTTGTCAATTAATTGTCTGTCCACCAAACCAACCTTGGTCATGCATTGTTAGATAGAGCATAAACACATTGCCCTACAGATTTTAAGGAAAAATTAAAAGTTGCTTTTTCTCATATTTTTTTACATCCCTAATTTAAGGAAAAATGAATGAAGATCCATGATCAATTAAAATAGTCTGTGGCATCAGTTGGAAGGAAATATTTCCTGTAAATTTTTCAAGAAATATTTCTGAGAAATAATAAAATAAGAAAACATTACCCTGACATTCACTAGATGTGGATAAGTTTAAATATTAACTGCTATAAAACCAAATCCTTATAATATATTGTTTTATAAATGTGTCTTTGACTATATTGTGCAATGAATGTATATATTGTGAGTAATAAAGGTAACCTAAAGACTAGTTTTCTCTGTTTCAATTATTTACAGTGTGGCCCTACTATAACACTGGTTGGGGTCCATATAACCTGACTGTGTTATAAACCTAGCCATGATATAACTAACCAAGTCTGTTTGGTGAAGACAATTATGCATTAACTAAAATATGGTGTGGGTGTGGATAGGGTGGTTGGAATAAAAGTAGGCATGCAAAAAAAAACATGCCTTTGATTAAATGAATATAAACTAGACTGAAAACCACTTGCATATTAACAACTTCTGTATGTGTAGTACAATTCATAATCCATTTTTTATTGTATATGTATAAAATAAATCCATGACTTTGAGTATAGATCACATTATAAAATTCATGTATACTCACATCCTGTTTTGAAAACACAAGTAAAACTTTTTTTAAAAAAAATGCTAGTCCTTGTTTTCACATTTATCCAGTTATCATTAGACAATTCATTGCAACTGTGACAAAAGCACATAGCTGTGGTTGTTTACTTGCTACATATACATGTACATAATTGGTATATATTTTGGTCAGCTGGAGACAGCTATCATAATGCAGAGGCTACCCAGTGGATGAAGTTATTAATAGGAAAATGAAAATGTGAACAAATTAAAAAAAAGTTTAACAAACATCTTTTGCAAGATATTCCCTCTTCTGTTAATTTGAAAACTAGATATCTATCGTTTCAAAAGATTGGAAATTTAATTTGCATTTTATGTCACTGTTAGTAGCAACCAAAAGCACACTTTTCCAGCAAAAATGGAACTTTCACTGCACAATAAACATGTTCCAATCACATTGGAATTTGCAAGAATCCTTCAAATTTCATTGCTTTTATTTAAATTTGGTGTTGACTTCCTTTGATGAAAGGTTCTTTGTTGCATTGAAGAATAGAGTCTGCTTTCTTTGATGAAGGGTGCACGTGTTATTGAAGTTACCGCTAAAGGACAGCTTTAGAATTCCAAACAGATGTCCATTTTTTATTGTGGTGGCAACATCAAATAACTGTAGAAAATTGAGACTAAATTTTTGCCTTTGCTTAGTATTTACACAGAACGATTGGCTCTTCAAAAGTAATCAGTTTTCTTTGAAGTTTCAGCAAAATGATATTTTTCTGTGTACATTTTAAAAACAAAAAGAATTATCCATCATTTAGTCAATACACGAATGATACATTTTTTACATTACTTTTCGTACTTTTAAGAAATTTTTTTGTGACTAAAAATATACATGTACAAAATTTTAGGAGCCACACCAGCATACAGCACTCTGGCCAGCTGTCAGAATAAGTGAATTGTATATTACAATGCACTGTAAAGATGGTTGTTGTTGTTGGGCTTTATGCCATTTTTCAGCACACGATAGGCTATTCATGGCAGCCAGTATTAATGGTGGAGGAAGAAACCGGGAAATCACCGGAAAAAACCAATGACCTACGATGCACTTACAATGCACTGTAAAGATGGTTTGTCAATATAAACAATGAATTTGAAAATAAATAAATTCCAGTGCATTTTATATCAAGTTTGCAGCTTACTTTCATGGTTTCTCTGAATGTCACTACTTCAAACTCAAGGTTGTATATAAAAGTTTAAATAGCCAAGAATGTCACAAAAAACTTTCCAGATGGTATATTTTGTCACCAGTAAGGAAAATATATCACAATTTGCAACTTTGGCGGAGCCAGCATGATCCATGAATACTCTTTTTACACTTTATTTTTGTACTTTTTGTTAGAAAGAAAACACTTTTTCCGTGTAATAGAAAAATACACATGAAATTGCACTAGTTATGCCCTGAGCTTCTTGTATTGGAATTCATACACGATCTCTTCCCCAAAATAATACATTTTTTACATGTTACTTGTCATACTTTTAAGAAAGAAATATATTTTTGTGAATGTGAAAAATACATGTATGAAATTTCAGGAGCCACACCAAAGTTATGGACTGCTCCGGTGGCTTTGAGGTTAGAGCATCTGCCTCAGATGTGAAAGGTTGTGGGTTTGAAACCTGAACGAGTCATACCAAAGACTTATAAAAATGGTACTAACAGCTGCATTGCTAGGCACCCAACATTAAGAAGTTAGTCCTAGGACTGGTTGGCATGGTGTCAGGATATTGTGATGGGGTCGGACATCATGCTACATGTCTGTGGCATGATGCCACAGTGCTAGATATCACTATAAACTGCCACACTGCCGACATTGTATTGATATGACTGCAAAATTGCTCAAGCTATGTTAAAAATCCAAAACACACACACACACCAAAATTATGTTGTATCCAAATTCATGTTACAGCAGAGCATGCTATAGTAGGGGTCACACTGTATCCTCTGTTTATGTATTTCTATATATTGAACTATTTGCCTATTTGTCTGGATTTCTCAGTATGCCTAAAACATCAGCTTGAAAGACATCTGAACCTGACTATTCTGAATCTGTTTATCAAAACTGAATTTGCTGAAGACCCAAACTTTTATTGTTTTAGTTAAATATTTATATTACTGTACAGCCAGATTGAACTAGTTCTTCAAAGGATTTTGATGGAGTAACTGCTGTAAAATGTTGCTGTACTTAAGAATGAGAAAAAAAGTATTCAAGAAATAAAATTTATTAAATCCTTGATGGCATAATACAAAGGAAACGATTTTTAAAGGGATGAAGCTGCAACACATTAAAAGCACAATACCATAACTGAGACACATTTGTTTCCATTATTGAGCCATTCCAATCATAAATGTACTCAATGATGTAAATATTAAAAAAAAGTTTCTGATCATGATAATATGTTTCAAAATTATTTCCTGTATTTAACATATTTTTCTTTATATTTGTTTTCATTTGTCAGAAAATTTTATTTAGAATTAAATGATATTATGTATTACATCATAATTTAGTTCATTATGTCATAAACCCAACACAACCTTTTATGTCTGGGATGACCCTATTATTAATGATACACATTTTAATTGACATAAGCAAAATGTTGGATTACAGGTTATTGACTTTTTATGAAATAAAACAAAACTTGTACGAATACTCAAAATGATTCCATTAGAATGAACCCTTCATCAATTTTCCTACATATTCATGCTAGTCTATAATGGAATCACAATAATAAACAATATGATAACATTATCATAAAGTGAAATGACTTTCATTTGGAGAAAGCAGATTGAACCTATTGTGTTTATATGTTATGATGTGATATGGTTATAATATGTTGTTGCATAGATATAAAAAAATTATTTTTCTCATAAAACATCTGTGTAGAAATTGGCAACAACATTATGTCTCACAAACACAGACTGGGGGTGCAGACTGATTCACAAGCGGATGAAAGTGGATTTACAATAGTATACACAGTTTCCATCATAACAAATGACATGTACTAGTACTATATTTCATTTACTGCACAATTGCTCCAATGGTCTAGTGGTTATAATGCCCACCTCAGATGCTGGAGGGTGTGGGGGTTGATCAACGGCCTAGTCAGGTCAAAGACTTCTAAAAAAGGTATTAACAGCTGCCTCACTTGGTGCTTAGCATTAAGAGGTTAGTGTTAGGACTGGTCGGCCTGGTGTGTGAATAATGTGATTGTGTGAGACATCATGCATGATGCCCCAGTGCTAGATATCACTATAAACTGCCACACTACAGACATCATAGCGATATGATTGAAAAATCATTAAAAGAGATGTTAAAAAATTCAAATCACACACTCATTTACAGCACAAGTTTATGTAATAGGATTATTATAGGTGTGAAGATGACTAAACACCTATTTTAATCAGAGAAAATCTTGAATGAAAACTGTAATCAAAGTTTTCAGTCACTAAGACAATAATGTCACTCAAAACACCTAATATTGTCACCAAATATGGAGAAATGTTAATATTAAATTTCTGTTTAATTTTTTTCTTAGATTGAGAAAACCTGCTAGTTCAATTATCTGGACTTTTTGGAAGCTCAGTCACTAAAGCCATGGTCTTATAGTTCGAAGGTCACATGTTGATACCTGCCCAGGTCAGTCTGGGTCAGCTGTTTTGGTGTGTCCTTGAGGAAAGGCACTAAGATCGCATTTCTCTCACTATAATGTGTGGAAAGTGCCATTAAACAAACAGCAGGTCCTAAATTATGCTATTCCATTCTGCAGAGCTAAAATTATCTCAATATATGACCAGGTGAAAAGATTAACTTGCATGGAAATTTCTACATATATAAATTGGAATTGGGGTTTTAGATTCAAATGAGATTATAGTAAATTAAAATTTCAGATTCTAACTGAGGTCCTCTACATCAATCTTGAGCTATGATAAATGAAATAAGGAAACAATAAGGAAACAATCTTCCATATACAATAAAATGCAACATTATATCTGTGGAATATCCATAAATTCAGTTAATTATAATCAGTATTGAGATACAATACATATTCTGGAAGTTATCCTATGGAGTATTATTCAATGTGTGTAATGTAAGAGTATTGTCCCACTTCAAAAGGTACATATATTAATGTACAGCTCACACAAAGACAAACCATTAAATGGCTATGTACAGAAATACCAAATAAAACAGAAATGTTTTTGCAAATAATAAATTATATATTCAAAAACAGTACAACATTATTCTAAATATATCCCAAGGAACAACCAGAAGTGCATGAGTTAGGCAACGTTTAGGATTTCACTGTGAAGCATATATTAGCATTTAATGTACACTGTAAAAATTTTTTCCAAAGAAGTTTTTGCAATTGCTTTTCAGCAATCTTTTTTTTTATTCATAATCTAATGTCTGATAGATAAAATGCCTGGTAGCCATATTGGACTTGTGTTCAGCACAATGTACATGAAAGAGTAGTAGCAATAGCATTATTTTCAAGCTGGTCACTGTGGTGGCCACATGAGATATCCTAATGGAACAATTTTTAATCAGGACCAAAGAAACATGACAAGAAATATTATGGTGAAACGCAAAATGCCAAGATGGTTTGTTTTCCAAAAAAAGTGGTGATAACAAACATCTTATTAGCACCATTTCCATTTAGGACTAACTAGACCTTTGGTTGAATGTGTGTATAAAGTTTCATAGTAAATTCTCCAAGTAGTTCAGGAGTTCTGATAACAAGTTTGTGCTTACAGCTTCATGATAGATAATAGACCATATCTGTCAGCACTAGATTTTACACAACATTTTTTACAGTTCAATGTCCATAGGAATGGTAAAACTATTTTTAAAAAAATCTGGAATGAAGCATTCTGAGCAACAATCTACATTGGTAGAAGATGATCATCTCCTGATCCTCTCTCTTCATCAACTTGTAACTGATCATCTCCTACACCTTTGTATGACCTTGGCTGCTGAGAATCCTTGGAACGACAAATAAGATTACAGCCATCCTGAAAAAAAATAAATATATGATTATCACTTGCAAATCATTGCAGAACCTGTCTAAACTGGACCATGAGGATCTTAATTCCTTGCTCAAAGTGGCCACAATATGTAGCCAATCTTGTTTTTAAACAGTCCAATAAAGCTATGGATAACATACAAAAAGATATGGACAAATTGCCATGGAAATATTTGCACAAGACTCTAATATATATATATATATATATATATATATATATATATATATATATATATATATATATATATATATATATATATATATATATATATATATATATATATATTTATCCATCTTGATTAATGATGTCACAGACTTTACTTAATGTTTTCCAATATAAATTATCATCAACTGAAATATGCCATAACAAAACATGTATGTGCACCTGGGCATAACAATGTAGTCCAACTTATATATTATGGCATCATCCATGTTACAAAATATATAGTGTCATGTCATGAAAGCATGAATTTAGTTTTAAAAGAATGAAATAGTATATTTATTTGAAATCAGTTGAGTCTTGCTTTGATAGCAATGTTAAGAGATGTGGTAACTGATGCCAATAACAAAATAAGAGTATAAAATAAACACATTATTGCATGTACACTGTCTTATATCAAGCCTGCTGGATACATGACAAAAGAACTCGAGCTATCCAACCTACACATACAATAACATGTAGCACTAAAGTGTAATAGCCCTCTCAGACTCTGACAGATACATGACAAAAGAACTCATCACTACACATACAATAACCTGTAGTACTATAGTGTAACAGCCCTCTCAGACTGACAGATACATGACAAAAGAACTCATCACTACACATACAATAACCTGTAGTACTATAGTGTAACAGCCCTCTCAGACTGACAGATACATGACAAAAGAACTCATCACTACACATACAATAACCTGTAGTCCTATAGTGTAATAGCCCTCTCAGACTGACAGATACATGACAAAAGAACTCATCACTACACATACAATAACCTGTAGTCCTATAGTGTAATAGCCCTCTCAGACTGACAGATACATGACAAAAGAACTCATCACTACACATACAATAACCTGTAGTCCTATAGTGTAAAAGCCCTCTCAGACTGACAGATACATGACAAAAGAACTCATCACTACACCTACATTAACCTGTAGTATTACAGTGTAACAGTCCTCTATGACTGACAGATACATGACAAAAGAACTCATCACTACACATACAATAACCTGTAGTCCTATAGTGTAATAGCCCTCTCAGACTGACAGATACATGACAAAAGAACTCTTCACTATACATACAATAACCTGTAGTACTACAGTGTAACAGCCCTCTTAAGACTGAATACAGTATCTGTCTCTGTGGACACCTCAATATTAAAAGCACATTTACAGATACTTTACTGTGAATCATAAATGCAATCTTTCTACTACTGGTTGAAAATTGATCGCATGGTAATAACTACTACATGGTACATAATGTACTTTTAATAAAATATAGTGATAGTTACTGTTAATATTAGATAAAGACTAGTCCACTTAAAGAGATGCTGTCATGTTCACATTTAGCATTGCAGGACATACCGAGTTAATGAAGGATGAATATAGGTTCATCAATCCAGTGGTCCAAACCTTGGATATTAACAATCCATACCAATTAATACTATCCTCTTTGCAAGTAATGATTCCTTAAACATTTAAGCCTTAATAAAAGGGGCACCTACAGAAAAAGGACATATTCCCTTGAGTGTCCCTTATTTGCTATATAAAAGCCTAAATTCATGGTACTTTGTGGCCAGATGACAAAGGTTCCATTGTATCCAAACCAAAAATTTGTCAAGTACCATTACTAAAGTGACTGCTCACAATAAAACCCTCATGATGCTGATCATGACATAACACAAGCTTGGTCTTTGAGCTCATTACACTGAGCATATTATTTTTGGAATTTTACTTTTTTGCCGATTGTAACCATTTGAAATTCACATAAAAATATACTTGATTATACTCTGCACACCCCATTATTCCATTGCCTTGTTTAACCACTGTACCCAGTTACAGTGTTTTCTCTTTATAACATTGAATAACAATCCCCAGATTTTCATAGCCTGATTTACCACTTCTACCCAGTACAGTGTTTATTCTTTATAACACTGCATACATGATCCCCATTATTACATAGCCTCATTTAGGACTTGTACCCAGTAGTGTTACTTCTTTATAAAAATGCTGACTGGGGCCATACAAGTGTTCCACAATATCAATGAGGCCACCCAATACTTAGGTATGTTCCTTCATATGGTTATATCACAAATGTGGACAAAACAGAAATGTAAGATCTAATTTTTCAACGATTTGACCAACTTCTGTAATCCAGTCCTACAATTTTAAAATTTACATTTACATTTGTCAACATTTTAAGTGACAATTCAAAAATCAGTATCTGCCACTTATCTAAGCAACTACTGCCCTGTGGTTTTAAACACCTATAAAAGTACAGCATTATAAATGTTATATCAAGAATCCTTAAAATCAAATGGACATTGCTAGACAATTTTTTTTCCTGAAAATTAACATGTTGGCTATGTATTTGTGAACTTGAATAGAAATATTTTCAAAGGAGATATAACATACTGTGACAAAAAATATTAAAACAACTAATTATTCAGTTTACCACAAATCTCCATGAGACTGATGAACTATTGCCCATAAAGATTTTCCAGGAATTCAAAATAAGAGCACATTTCTTCTATGTTATTGCTGATTGCTGAAACCATATTTGATATTCTTGAGATTTTTAAATTAGTAGACATATGGGATGCAAAATCAGCATCATTCTCATTTATGATAGACCAGTTACTATTAGAGAACTTTGTTGAAAACCACATGTTAATATGACCGTCCATTCTGGAAAATTCAAGACCAAATTTTTAATATCTTCATTGTCACAAAGTTTATTCCAAATCAGCAACATTTTCATTCTGGACCAAAAAGATATTATAATTAGTCAATCTGTGAAAACTCCATGTCAATACAACTTTCCATTTTTGAGGAATAGCAATAAAAATTATATGGAGCATTTCAAGACACAGGCCATGGGCACCACTTTCATTTAGTACCAACAAATCATCATCAGAAGTCATTTGGTGAAAAACCAATCCCAGAAAAGTAGCAAAGTTTTTCAAGATGGCAAGTGAGGTGGCCATATTGGGTATCAGATTGGCATAATGGTTATTCAAACTGAGTGTTATTCTGTTTTGCCTTCTAAAAGTGGTACTACTTTACAAACCTAATGTTACAATGTGTGCAGTTCAAGCCACTGAAATAGAAGGTAATTAAATGCAAGGATTTGCTTTGCTAAAACTGTTATGTGCTTGGACAATGGCTCTATTTGTAAAGCAGTAATGACTAAATAATAAAAACAAACAACAGATTACAAGCTTCTTTGTGAGGTAAAGTTACCCAGTTTTGGAGACAACATCAGATTCTATCATCTGAGAATTTATAGATGAGACAATCGATGAGGAAAAAAACTGAAAAGCTCACAGGTCTTGCTATAAGCAAGCCATAATTAAAGAAAAATTGTTTTTCTCTTCAAATACTGAGGGCACTCCATGCATTAAAAATTAAGAATCACCATAATCTCATGGGAAACCATCTGAAGCATGGCATGGACCAATGCTCAAAAATTTCTAATTAATACTATCAATTATCAAAACCAAGCTCATAACCCTTTTGAGTTTCAATAATCAATGTTATACAGTCTAATCTAATTTACATATCATAATTTCCCTCATAAAAATGTTAGATAAAGGATACAATTTATGAATGACTTTAAAAAAAAAAATTCTGGAGTTGTATAAAGGTGATTTTTGGAAAAAATGAAGTTAAACTAGTCTGTACTGTATTTCAAAACTTACTGCTTGGAGGTTTCCAAAGTCCTTCCAGAAACTGTAATTTGGGATTTGCTCGTAACCTTTGGCACGAAGAACAAATCGGTTGTAGGAAAATCCTAGGATAAGGTACAGTACAACCACAGAAAATAACCTGAAAATAAAGATACAGTATTTGCAATATTACAAATTTGTCCCATGTTAATAATTCAAAATACTGAAAAAGATGACTCAGCATTTTATAATTCTACATTCAAAAAACAAATCTTGTAGTAAATTATTTCTTTTGAAGAATACCAGGTCTCAGAAACACTTAATGACACATATTCGGACACCAATTTTTTTTTTTCTGGGATACAAAAAACCACTTGCAAAGGAGTCTTCGTCACACAAGCAATTACTGGGTGGAAAATTCAAAGGCTTGCCAGTCCTGCTTCAACCACCTGCCGAGTGGGAAAATGTATTGTTCAAATGATCATATTAGCTGTACTAATATTTACAAACAGTGAATTCAGTGGCAGAAAGACCCCCAGATATGTGTGTTTTCATTATAAGAGAACACCAAAAGATGATGATGCAATAGCTGTTCAAGTTCAAAGACTCAAATTAGCTGTTGAGTGGTGGGAAAATGTACTGATATTTACAGTCACTGAATTCAGAGATTTCATTCTTGTATTGGTTTCCAAGTGTAGCTAAATAAGTAGATCATGTGACCTCAAAATCAAAACATGCCGAGACTTAGACAAAATGCCATTTGCAAATTTGAATAAGTATTTAAAGGGCAAATTGATGAAGATTGTAATGAAATTCGGAAGAGTGATAAAGTTGTTAGAACTGATAGTTAAGGTGGAATAGTTGCCAAGTGTAAGAGTGATGCCTGGCTTAGTCTTTGGAATAAGGCCTTCCTTTGACTGACAAAATTCAGCCTCACTCTGATGGACAATCAAGAGTTATACTTCGGTGGTGGAAAATTAAACCACTGACAACCACTGGTTATCCAGACCTTTAGCCATTTCAGGTATGCCCAATATGCTTCTGGGAGGGGACAGAAATTTTTGCTGGAGGAACTCATAATTGTACCAAAATAGGAGTCCTGGACTCCTAGTTGTAAGAGCCAATATCTAAAAATACTAACCCACCATATTAATGCTAACAAGAAACTATGCTAACTCTTGAATAATGCAATCATAAAAAAGATGAAAATTCATCGTCTGGTCTATACAACATAACATAGTGAAGAAAGTATTCTCAGACAAACATAGCTTACAAAAACATTTGCTTTCTCCTCTGAATATGTTCCCTGAACACATAAAGACTATGAGGATAGGTAAAGAGAGATGAAAATTTGGAGCAACCTGTCATTCAAGACCAAGAAAACTATTCCTAACATGAGGATAAACTGCCCTCCTAACAAGAGACCAGCATCACTGACAGTTATGAAGGCTGTAACCACCATACTTGGCAAAGTGACTTTGGGACAATTCTGGCTGCATCAAGCAAGAGTGCTGTTCTATGGCCATAGTACAGTTGTGCTGACATAAGCCAGTTTGGTGATGGTCTGAACTGCAGTCACCCTATCTACTAGATTCAATTTTCATCTCTACCAAGCCAGATCACAGATAACAGCTGGAAAAGGTTGATTGCTTGCAATTTAATGGCTTTCATCATGTCTCTGATTGCAACATTTCATCTCAATGCTATGATTGCATGGACAGCTCTGATTTCATGGGCTCAGATGTTCCTGATGGTTTAATGTCTGTAGGTATCATCATGTGCTGAATAGACATTATGGAACAACTTTATTCATCTTTCTCTGGTTTTACAATATGAGGCATTGTCTGGCCTTGCAGCACTTCTCTGTCCACTTCAAGTATTGACTGAGGGAACAGATCATGTCCTGCATTGCCACTTCTTTGGACTTATGGATGGAGAAGGAACAAACAACTGGGTATTTGTTATTGTACACTAACAGCAGCCTGTTCTTTGGTATGAACTATTTTTGTGTCATAAGAACCACAGAACAATCTGATCTGATGTGGAGATGGTTTTAGTTCACTGAAAGTGTATGCAATTTGCTCACACTGCATGCTGAAGGCTACGTCAATCAGAAAACATATTTTGTATCAGCTTCTACTAGGTTCTGGCTAAAGGTTGATCCAAAATCAGTTGTTTCAGTATCCAGGACAGATTCCATTTTGGAAACGTGGATAAGAGTTTTGGGTCTATTCTAGTCAAAATTGTCTAAACAGTCTGATAAATTTTTATATTGTGATTGATGTCTACTCTGCCATAATACCTGAATATATTTAAGATAAAGTCTTTGATCATACTTTGGTCTAACTTCTTCTCCTAGAAAAACTATAGAAAATAGTTAGCTGACTGAGGAATTGAGGTGCTCATTGAAATGATGTTGTTGACTAAACATCTATCCTTGAAAATACCCTTTCACCACTTTCCACTGTACATCTTTACAGTGAGAGGCCTCTAGGACCAAAGGCTTAAATTCTTTTCTCCACAGGGTAATCCTAACAAGAGCAATGCATGAAGGAGCAGCCTGTCCATGAGATTTCAGTTGTTTGAGCAGGGTATGTTTTGGGTGGGATTTTCCTTGGAACATCTTTTGCAAGATCAAGCAGATCACTGACCTAAAATTTGTCTCACCTCAGTGAGGATAACAAAATCAAGTTTCCTATGTACTACTTTGTTTTCTGGATTATTTCAGTACTACAACTGCACAGGTGAGTTGGCTTAGCCCCCAACCCCTCTGAACTTAATGCAAGAGCATCCATGGTCCAGGCTTCTGGGTACAGGACTGAAGATGAAGGTGGGAATTATGTGATTCCACCACACTGCACAAAGATGTATTAAATCCACTGAAAGGCTGACTGGTGGGCAGATCATTCTGTGAAAGGTTTCCCTATTCCTGCCAATGAACTGAACAGAACATTTAACATGCTGGAGATATATATCTGATTTGAACCTTCATATTCATCTGTGTACACTACAGCAGAAAGTTCCAGCTCAGGATTCATTAGTCTGGTTATTATGTACCCTCCAATTCAGCAGTGGTGGCTTAAGTAGCTAAGGTCCCCTAGTGACTGCTGAATTATCAACCATAATAATGAAAACCCTTGTGAATAATTAATCCTTCCAGAAATGAAACACAATTGCTATGACCTTCAATTTCAGAAAGTCAATGTGGAGTGGTAACTCTTTCAGCAGCCATTGGTAGAGTGGGCAACAGATGGGTTACCCTATCATATGAACTTGTGTCTTTGCCAACTGTAAAGTTCTGGTTGGGGTTTTCTAGAGGAATTCAAAATATCAACCATGATTTCAAGCACAACTGACACAATAAGGCCACTATTCCAGTCCAGATCCAGATCCATTTATCAAGTTTAGGAAAAAGGGCACCAACGGGCCAACACAGCTACCTGCAAAAGACATATAAGCAGGTTGTGGAGTTGCAAAATTTCAGAGAAGAAATCCACTCCCTCTCATTAGTCTCTTTATACAAGGTGATCATGCAAGACTGAATTTGGTTAAAAAAAAATACCATGACAAGGTGGACAAAATGCTGTATTGGAATGATTTCTGACTTGTCTCCATTGACCAGAAATAAAGCAAGTCAAAAGAGACTGCTGATCATTTCTGCCCTTCATGAAGATAAACTTACCCTGTGTAACTGGAGGATGTTGTCGAGATATGCTGCAGTCACTGCTGATGAGACTGACTGGAACTGAGTAACATAGCTTGACATAACCTGATGACCTTGATGAATGGCCACAAGCTGATGTTGAGACCAAATGGGAGTTTGAAATTGGTATATAGTTACTTGTAGTCTAAATCAAATGATCTTGTGCAAGGATGTGTGAATAAGAATGTGAAAGAATGTGTCAAATCTAAACTGTCCCTTTTTATTCTGACTGATCTGCTGATTAAATTATGAAACTTGGGATGGCTAGTATGCACTTGTTGAGGTCTATAATTGGCCTGAGATTTCCTTTGGCCTTGGGCACTAGGTTCAGCCTTGAGCAAAACCTAGCAAAGTTTGACTTGCAAACTATCTCCACAACTTGCTTTTTGATTTACAACTTGACCTCCTTGTCAAAACATTCCACCTTCTCTCAAATTGATGGCATGTTTATCATGGAAAGGGAAGTTGAAAATGGAGAGGTTGAATAAACAAAACTGGAAGTCCTCCAAAATGATTTTGATTGCCTTTTTAAAAAAAAAACAAAAAATAGGTGAATTAAAACACCATGAAAACAAAGGACTCTAGCACCCAGTTGTGGGCTGTTTGTGGTCAGTCAAGTGTCAAAGTCAATGATGGCTTCTTTGGAAGAATGGGGAGAGAAGAACCTTGTTTTCATCATTTATGATACTGACTTTGGAACTGAATAGTATGAATGCATCCTGACAGTTGAATTTGCACTGTGCTTGGTCTCTTGTCCTTTTGCAATCATTTTTACTTGATGGATAAGATTGATTCAACATGAAAGCAGGTCCTGGCAGCAATGCAAATTGGAGACACAGTCTATTATCCCAAGAAACAGTAATGGCATGCCAAAGTGTGCCAATTGCAGAGTGGTGTTTCAGGAAGTAAACTCATGCACTGCATTGTTGCTCTGGGCTTATCACAACTTTGTTTGTTCTAATGACCTCATCTAAGTACTATGGTCTAGATACCTTGTGCACACAATGCACAAACACTGCACATTGTATCTTCAGAACACTTTGTATGTGATAGCCATATCTCTTGCATTTAATGCACTTCATTGCCATCAAATACCAATTTCCTGAAAAAATTGAGCAAACATTCTGAAAATATTAAGGTATAAGTGATAATATACACAAACAACACAAATCACTTAAAAGCAAAAGAATACAGACAGCATGTGTAAAAACAATCAACAGTCATCCACAAAACCTTGTTGAAGTACAAGTACAAAGCCAGGAAAATGAAGTTCACAATCAAAACAGAATTCAAATATTTACTGGGTCCATCTCAGAATAAACTTCATTTCATATAAGCCTATAGGAAATGACTGGAATAATTTCCTTTATATTAATGTCCTCCACCCCAACCCCAAGCAGTCTTCAAAGGATTTAACACATCACCCTATTAAGTAATAGGTGAAATGGTGGTTAATTATACCTGATTGCCTTACCATTTAATTGCCTCAATGACAATTAGCTTAGATAGTCTTACATGAGCTCTAGCAGGACTGTTTGCTGTGTACAGATACTACATGTCATAGGAATATACAGAGATGTTTCTTTAAAAACTGTTTTTGCTGGAAGATTCCTGAAAATAATGGGTTTTGGAGAAAATCATGTTTTTGAAACACAACCAAGTATTGGTTTTTGGAGTTAAAATCTCTGCTTTTAGTGTGACACATCATATTCATGGCCTGATATGTATGATACAAGGCAGGTATGTATGATACAAAGCTGGTATGTATGATACAAGGCAGGTATGTATGATACAAGGCAGGTATGTATGATACAAGGCAGGTATGTATGATACAAGGCAGGTATGCATAATACAAATGCAGCTGTCAAGAGTGTGATGGAGAGATAGATGAACACATTTTTCTTTTTAAAAAATGGGGTAACTATTAAAATACCAATCAGAGATACATTGTCTGCTCATGATACTTTATTAAGGATTTAAAGTGTAAATACAATTTTCCATAAATGGGGGAGGTAACTTTGAAGCATTACTCAAGCTAAATGTTGTAAGGGAATAAACTCATCATGATAACAAATCCATGTCAAGTTTCATGAAGATATTTCAGTGGTTTAGGATATATTACTTAGGCAAGATGGATCAATGGCCACAATTTGTATCAAAAAAAGTCCTCCGAAGGGACTTATGCTTTACTGGCTGAAAAGATTTTCCTGGAATCCAAAAATAATACTTTTTTTCTTTATTCTGGTTAGTGAAACAATCCATTACATTTCCCTGAAACTCCAAAATACCAAATATTGCAAAACACTTTTTCCTATGTAAGAATGCCTTTAAGTGTAGAACAAAACTTTTGTCATAGCCTTAGACCTTAAAACCTCTTGTTGTTTTGCATTTTATGCCATTTCTCAGTGTAAGATACGCTATGCATGGTGACCAATAAAGTTAAAATACAACCAAATGTTATGTTAGGTTTAATCTATAAGCTATATTTTTTGGAAGGTGGGGTGGAGAAAAGTTGCTTAAGTGATATTATTCAAGGTAATCTTGACATACATCTACAAAATGGAACAAATGACAAAAAAAAAAACCAGTAAAAAAGGGAAAATAAATTAAAGCTTCAACTCTGGGGGTCAGTTTTGCACCATCTTCATTTAGTACCAAGTAGACGTCTCAAGTCTTTCAGTGAAAAAACCATGTAGATAAGACTTTTCATTCTGGAGAAGTAACGACATGAAGGGTTTCAAGCTGATCACCAAAACAGCAAAATAGGATGGTCACTATTTTCATATAGGGCCAATAAGAAATTATAAGAAGTAAATCAGTGAGAACCCTATATTAATATAATGACAATTTTAGGAGAAAAGAAAATCAATTATCAAGATGGTCACTACTGTGGCCACATTAGATTTCCAATTGGCAAAAATTTCATTTACGACCAAACTAAATTTTAATAAGCCTTTAGTGAAAGACCCATGTTGATATAACCATCCATTCAGGAGAAGTAACAATAACAAGGAATTCAACATGGCCATAACACCATGGTGGCCATATTTGATGTTTGAGGAGCATCATTTTCAACCAAACATATATTATGACCAGTATCTTTGTGAAAACAGAAATGTAGCATGATGTCCCACCCAGTCACATTATCTTGACACCAGGCCGACCAGTCCTAACACTAACTTCTTAATGCTGAGTGCCAAGCGAAGAAGCTGTTAGTACCATTTTTATAAGTCTTTGGTATGGCTCGACTGGGGATCGAACCAACGACCTCCCGCATTGGAGGTGGGCACTCTCACCACTAGGCCACCGAAGTGGATTCATAAACTAATGGACAGATTGAGAGTTTCACTATATATCACCTTACAGTAATTTGGACAACTTTGCTCATGAGACTTTTTAGTGGTGAATGACTTACACAATTAGAATTACTGAACCCACACTCAACCCAACAGTTATCAGTGGCTTGACTGGACAGACAACATCAGTGCTGATCTCAAATAGGTAGAAGCAGGTATCAGTCCGATTATTTTCCTCTGATAAGATGAAGAGTTGCTCATTCTGAAAAGCATATAAAATAGTATATCTTTTTATGTATAATGCATACCCATCATAATGCATACCCATCTGCTTATGTATAATGCATACCCATGCATACCCATCATAATGCATACCCATCTGCTTATGTATAATGCATACCATCTGTGACACATCACTGACCATGATCTGCCATTACTTAAGACACCAACAGATATGAGTGTTCACTGAGAGACATTTCTTTCATTTCTATTTGCTTGATATTATTTTCTCAGTATCGTGACATTTCCTCCCTGACATATCCCCTCTGGACTTTCTGCCCCACCATCAAATAGGATTCCCCCTTCCATTATCTTTATACTACTTTATTTATATATAGTAACATTTAGCTTTGATGTATACTCACATCATGCATCAACATTAGTGCATAGGTATGACTGTTGTCACCTGAAATAAATGCATTATCAAATGTAAAATATCTACTTTCCTGATCTCTCTCTCTCTCTCTCTCTCTCTCTCTCTCTCTCTCTCTCTCTCTCTCTCTCTCTCTCTCTCTCTCTCTCTCTCTCACACACACACACACACACACACACACAATCATGAATCTTAGGGGTAGCTTGACACAACATTTGAGCTGTGAACATAAATTCACACCCATTTTTAAGCATCCTTAGTTATAACAAAAATGGGAACTGTTTATTTGTCAATCAATTGCTAGAGCTTTTACTCACTGTAGAACAGGAGGTTTCTTTGAAGTATGCTGAAGAGGCTTGAGTGTAACCTTTATTTATAGTGCATTTTTGGTATATTTAAGATAAACAACAGATGGATTAGCCATCATTCAATTAATTGTAGTTATGAAAAGATCTTTGATAATGTCAACCTAAGTCAGATCTTTGGTGGACATTTGCTTCAAAAACCAAAGAAGTACAAAGACTGTTCTTCGAGAATTGTCAACATAGTCGCCGACTTCGACAATCGTGACATCATATAATACATAAAAGCAATTGCTTACATCATTAACTTTTAAACAATACTTTTTTTTTACATGAAAATGTTAACTTTGTTTAACACTTACTACTGAAATTTATTTCAAATAACCTTTTTCTTTTAACATAACTTAATATATGTTTTTATATTTAATTGGCAAAATGTCATATTAAATGAATTATGTTTTAAGATAATCAGGGGGAATCCCATTTGATGGGGGGGGAGTCCAGAGGGAAATATCGAGGGGAGGAATGTCCTGGGGAAGGAGATGTCCCAGACTCAATTTTCTCATATGAAAAAGTTGTATGAAATTGGTTACTTCCATATAAATGTAGTCCTTGATACTCTCTAGTGTCATTATGTTTACAATTTCACAAAAAAATTATGGATTCTATTTGTCTCACATACCAAATGAAAACAGAGATTTCCAGCTGGAATGTCCATCCTACTTCACATATGACTGTTACTTTATGACATTCCATTTACTATATTTAGCAGTTTTGTTTCAGAACATAAAATTAAACCATTGTTACAAATAACATACACCCTCTCTAAACATCAAAATATGTTAAATGAATACTAAATGAATATCCTTTTAATGCTTCAACTCTTCCATTTGGGCACCATTGTTTAAAACTTTTTTTTACATGGAAATGTTGTAAATACCATCAACCATATGTATTTTGATGAATAGAAAAATCACACATCAATAAATATATAACAGATTCTATCAGTCTCTCATTGCTTTATTTAAAAGTATGATACAGTTTGTCCATGTTCGTAATTCATGTGGAATATATGTCCCATAATAGTGCACCCACTGACACTGTTGATGCATTCATATTTATATCATGAACTTCTGCAATGTTGCTTGAATTTTGAGTACTTAAAAGACAAATTTAGCTTGCATGCAGACTGTATTCCTTGTACAGGTCATGCTTGATTTATGCCACAGATGCATTGTATTCCTTGTGCAGGTCATGCTTGATATATGCTACAGATGTTTCCCTGAGGTTATCACATAAATTAAAAGTAATTTTCCTATAAATTAAGAAAGTTCTCAGGCAAATTATATCTCTAAATTTTCAAGTAATGATTATTTATGCATAATTTTCAAACAAATAAATACATATAATACATGTGAGCTGCACACATGCCACAGTACATGGCACCAATGATGGTGTATAAATGAGCACATCATAAATGCCATTAAACTGAAAGTACGTAAATCAAACTGGCATAAAGCAAGCATCACCTGAATACAACAAATTCTGATATAAACTTTGCATTATTATTTTAATGAATTAACAATGTTCAGAAAGTACATTGTATTTCAAAACCAATAACCAAAATGATATGCATATACTTCCAACAATATTTCCTAGTGAAAAACAGAAGAAAAAAATAACAAACAACAAATGTATAGGTTAACATGGGATGGAAAAAATTCCACCCATGTGATTCAAACTTGTGGAATGAATTCTATTATTCTCATATCCCCAATTCGAACAGAAATTTATACTATTCTACTAATGACAATTTTTGTTGGCAGCCCAAAATGTTTTTATTTAGAAATATCTTAATTGAAAGTTAGTTAACCATTTCATTTAGGGCCAAACAACATACCGTTATAAGATAACAACTAAGTCCCAATATGACCCTCAATTTAGGAAACTTTCTAACACAATTTTCATTTTATGTATGGACATTGTGGCAGCGATACCGGATGACTGCAGTGCACCATTTTTATTAAAGATCCAATTATATATTAATAAAATAATCTAAAACTATAAGTATGGTAGTCATACTGGTTGTCAGATTGGCATAATTTTCATTCAGAACTAAATAAATAGCATTACGATTTCTTCTGGTAAAAATATGTCCTAATCTTTTATTTAAATGTAGAAGTTTTATGTCTATCTTAATTAAAAAATCTTAGAATCAGATACTGTCATGTTTTATGCTGGGAACTGACTGAAATTTAAAGACTAATGATTTGTTTATTACATTCCATCAACCACTGATTTTAATCAGTGAAAAAGATTGTTTAAATTTCATGGACAAGGACAATTACCAATACTGTTCTACTGAGTATTCCTAACAAACTGCACAAACCTGGATTTAAGAGTTACCTTTCCTGAGTACCATGTATGTTTAAATGGAACAGCCATTAATGGAAAGCTGTATAACAAAAGAATGTTTTAATTATATTAATTTTCCTGGAAAATGTCATCCTGAAGAAGCTGAACATATTTTTTTTCTCATTGCTGACACTTTTCAAGGGCTTATATTATACTAAAATAATAACTCTTTAAATGGATGATTTCATGTGCATTAATTTTGTAGTTTAAATACACATTTAAAAGATTAAGAGGGAAAATCATTACATATTTTTACATTTTATTTATATGTTTTATACTTAAATTTTTTTGGGTATTTTATTTATATTTTATTTTTATCAAGTGATCTGGTTGTGAGTTACATAGCTAATTATGTGCACCAAGTTTTCTAACAAACCCCCGACACCAATGAAGACTAGAATATTATCATCAGATCTATGAAGAATCTGGTCTACCATGTGACCATTTTTGTGGGTGGGTATTGTTATGCATGTTTAATATGAACTGTGTTTTCTCCAAGATTATATGTATATTGTGTATTTGACCTTGGTCAGTAATTGAAGGCAGATGCATACATAAAAACTCACATTTTTTGTCTTGTTGTAAATTATAAATAGGTTGTTTACAGATGTTTGTTTTTAAAGTACAGCTTAATTTAGAAATTAGGAATGTTTTAGAACATGTTGTTTATGAATTTGATGGGAATATTACCCTCAATCATGCTCTGTTATTGTGTATTAGCTTTTAATATAAATGTTCTTTACTTCATAATTAGTCAATCCTATCTAACATGAAAAAGTGAAACTTGTTTTATTGTTGTGTTCAGAGGATTTATTTATTTCAATTATTCATTGGAATTACAGTGCTCATCATTATATTTTGGACTAAATCACTCTTTTGGGTTTCATTCAAGGGCATTATGAACTGTCATTGTGATGCATCAAGACTTGGCACATTAGCACAGTGAAGGCTTTAGGCATATCAGCACAATCAAAATTGGAATTCACTCAAAACACCACTGGAATTTATTCAGAATATTCTAAACTTTTGAAATTGTGATAAAACTTTAAAACTTTAGGGACTATTTAGTGTTTAATTCACAATACTGTAAGTTCTTTTTAAATTTTCCCTTTGTATTCAATGGAAATAAATTTGCTGAATTTTACAAAACTTGTCGGTTTTCACTCTTTTCTGTCACTTAGTTTAAGACTAAATAGCTGTAAAAGTATTTAATAATCACATAAACAACAGACAATAAACACTGATTGTGGGTACTATATATCCATTATGCCCCAGTGCTAGATATCACTATAAACAGCCACACTGCATATCATATTGATATGACAAAAAATATTTCTAAAGCTGCATTAAAAATCCAAATCACACAACACACACCCCAACTTCATACTGCAAAGAGATGCTTTGATAAAAAAAACATGTAAATGCCACCATTCTTTTAAAATGATACAAAGATTTTTTTTTATAGATGTACACTATGGTAGTCATGTTAGAGGTCAGATCACATATTTCTTCTGTACTAGCTACATATTGTTTTAGTGAAAAGCACATATCTATACAACTATCCTCCAGGAGGGGTAGCCACATTACGATTTTCAAGATGGCCAACATAGTTGCCATACTGATCAATTTAATATGGAACCAACTATATATTGCAAGAAGTGTTATAGTGAAAACCCAATGTTGATATGACCATCTGATCTGATGGATTAGTCACAAGATTTTCAAGCTTTGTGTCAGCTATACTCCCATCCTTTACCTTTTCATCCAGGACCAAATGGTATTAAGGTCTTTAAATAAAAGCCTGATGTCAATATGACCATCTGTTCAGACTTTCAAGATGACAATCATGTTCAATGTCAGACTGGCACCATTTTTTTTCAGATTTTCTACATGTCATTAGAATATTTTTGTAAAAATACCATCTAAATCTATCTTTACAGAAGGAGTTGCAATAACAATATTGTAAGATGGCTACCACTGTGGCCAATGTGACATCAATGTGACAATCCATTTTGGAGGAGAAACCATAACAAGACTTTCAAAATGACAGCCATATTGTATGTCAGATTAGTACTATTTTCACTTAGGACCATCTACAAATCAGAAAACTTTCAGTAAAAGTCCTGTGTCAATGTGAACATTTATTCAAAAGGTGTAGCAATAACAAAATTTCAAAATGGATTTTTTTTTCATATCAGATTGGCATCATTTTCATTTAAGACCTCTGCAAGTCATAAAAAAGTCATCTGTTCAGAAGAACAAGTGCAAGCAATATTTAAAAGATGGATATCTTTGGACATACATATGGCACCATTTTCATTTGGAACATCTCATAAAAAGTCTTTCTGTGAAAACCTTTCCTGTTAAGACCATGTTTTCATAAGGAGTAGTGATAACGTTTTTCAAAAAGCCACTATATTAACTGCACTGGATATTCAATGGGCACCATTTTTCATTTTGGACTCAACTACAGTTCAAGACAAACTGTCTTCTTTGGTGAATTTCTTCCAAGTAGTTTAGAAGGTGCAACAATAACAAACATTTGTGAATGGAAACCATGAAAATCAGATGAAGCAAACAGATCCATAATATCTTTTTGTTTTCAAACAGTAGAACTAAAAACACACCAATTTAGCTCCAATCCAGAAAGTTTGTTTTTTTTTGTTTTTTGTTGGGCTTAACGCCATTTTTCAGCACACGATAGGCTATTCATGGCGGCCAGTATTAATGGTGGAGGAAGAAACCGGGAAATCACCGGAAAGAACCACCGACCCACGAGAAGCTACTGGCAAGCTTTCTCACATCTCTACATTAGCCGAATCCTAGACTCGAACACACACAGACAGAGGTGAGATGGCAGTGATCCGTAACGGACAGCGCTTTAAACCACTCGGCCACTCGGGGCCCCTCCAATCCAGAAAGTAAATTACTAAATTCCATAATCGTATAAAGATAATATTTGTTGCATTATTTTGAATAGCCATCAAACCACCAGCTGTTTTGGTCAAAAAAGTCATATATTGTACATCTTAGCATCTGCTTATGCAGGTAACAGAGATGAAATGGATAAGTAATAAATATTTCAAAGCAATTTGTACGTACCACTGCATTTTCATCGCAGGTAATCATTATTCTTGCACGTCGTTCTTCACTGCCACAGTGAGTAGTGTAGCTCTTTCCTTTATTGTACTCCAATAAAACCCAGTCGCCTAAAGGAGGTAATCTAAATACTAAAATCTGAATCACAACATTTCATTGGCATAACATTTCTGCAGATTTAGGCAAGATTACAAAATTAATGAACATTTTATTTACATCATTATTTACAAAGTCAGAGAGTATATGTTCTACCATTGGGAATTTGTAACAATGTTTAAATGGTGTAACTAATATGCTAACCAAAATCTGGATCATTAAAAGATGCTAAACTGATTGACAGTACAGATGAACTTTCTACAGCATCAACCTTCTTACAAAGACCACTGCATATAAAGGTCAAGTGCAATTTAAACATCAATTAATAGATATATATATATCAATCTGAAAGCTAACGATTTTAGCTGGTCTCTTAAGTGATTATAGCAAACAGGTATTACTTTATTTGGGCAAAGTTTTTATCATGTTAAAGTAAATTCTCTCAAGACCAAACACCCAATAAATCAAAACATTACTTTGTTTCCAAGTGTGTCTAGACAATGGATTTTTAATATATATATATATATATATATATATATATATATATATATATATATATATATATATATATATATATATATATATATATATGTGTGTGTGTGTGTGTATGTGTGTATGCGTGTGTAGGCTTAAAATTAAACATGAAGTAGATGTTTGAACATTTGTGTTACTTAATAATTCAACAGCACTCTTTTTGCATAGGTTAAAACTGAATACTACATGTATTCAAATGATTTTCTATCAAATGTCTTATGAACTTATGAATGTTTTAAAAACAATTCTATAGATGCTCTTTATCATCATTCTAAAAGCACTTAGTAAAGTAACAATTTTTAGGAATAACTATATATTTTTTTCACTGACTTTCATTCTGATTTCATTATAGGTCATCACAACCTATATCCTCATAAGAAATTCTTTCTTTTCCGAATTCTTAGAAGCCAAATTTTCTACCACATTTTTCACCAGATTGTTAAACTATGAAGGTAGCAAATCTGCTGCTTGCTACTATTTCAAACAATGTTGTGCAGAAACAAAAAACAACTAGAAGCAAAGAGCTTACAATTAAAGTCATTCAAATCCTTTCTGATATATAACTGCAGAGCAAATTTAATTGTACTCTAATAAAAACAATACAGAAACTGAACTGTACGTTGCAGAATTATCAAGAACTACAACTCAATCAAAACATATAGATGTCTCTTGTGTAATTTTGTAATCCAAAAATGATAAAGAGAGTCTTTTAATGGAAAAAAATCTCTATCAAATGTGTACCAGATCATGCAAGACATGTAAGCATCACTGTGGGCAACAACATCTTTAGTCCAAACAATCTGACAAAGCTTGCAAAAGTCATTTGAATGGCATATAAATTTAATTAAATCCTGTATCAATATATGTACACTGAAAGACAATCAAGATTCTGTTAACTAGGTCAAGGACTTTCTGTTTAACTGAACAAAGTCAATGTACTGCATGTTCAAAAAGCTATTCAGGTAATTACATATTCATAAAATCATACCTACCAATTTCAATGGTCAAAATCAAGATGTTTTTGTGTAACAAAATAAGAACTGGCTAATGCTTTAGTGGAGCCCCTGCTCCTAAGAAACACTGTAACCCGATTTTATTCCTTTTCTTTGACCATTGTGTCTATAGGGTTAGCACATGTATCACTTTATAATGGAACATCTCTACTATGGCTTTTATAATATCAAAACATATCAGTCAATTAAAATCTCTAATAAAAATCTTTATGCAAAGCTTCTACATCCGTGATATTGACCCAAAGGTGTAAAGAGGTGAAAGAGGGTGTCTCAGAATATTGTAAACTATCTTTATTATATCATCAAACATCCCAATTATGAAAAGAAACCATCGACTGATTTTGAAAATAAAGCACAAAAAATATATCTAAAACCTTAAAGCAAACATTCTGCAAACTTTACCCTGACCCTAAGGTCAAAGAGCTGAAAAAGAGTGTCCTAGTATTAATTCTCTTTGCACTATAAAAAGATAATTTTAGAATAAAAAAGCTCCAACAAGGGGTTCAGAAAATATCAGGATATAAGAAAAAAACTTTACCATGAAACTTATACAAAACGGTTGACAATGTTTTGTTGTTTGTGGTAGAAAAGTTACTGCTACATCTTGGTTTTTCTTAATAATATTGGCTTCATAAGAAATGCTTACCTCCATGCATGATATCAGCAGCAGTCACTCTTCCAATAATAACTGGCTCTTTTGACGTATTATGTTTATCAAATTGCAAAACTGCAGCTTCAGCCGCTTTATCTCCTTCTTGAGCTGGCACGCAAATCCCAATGGCATACTTGTAAAACATATCCTCCATAGTGTATCTTGTATTGAAAAACATAGAAAGATAACAATGAATCCTCTCAAGGGAAAACTGGATATGGGTAGGACAGATACTAACACTGAACCTCAAAAGCACAGTCTTGCCCACCATTAGGTAGATGATTTTTATACATATCCTAAGTCAGACAGGTATTTTTGGATGTAACAGATCTCCACATATACCTATAAACCTGAATACCATGAATGTCACATTATAAGCCGACCCTGTGTTAAAAGTCCTCTATGTAGTCACCAATACGTCAACTGTAGAGATTATTGACCAATGAGTCTCTATCATCTGAACCTTTAGTTAGGTATATGGTCTTGAACTAGACATACAATTTTGAAATCCTTTTTTATCTTAACAGACTTTACTATGACTGAACTCCAACCTTTAGACCCTAGATTCAACAGATTTCTTATCACATCAAGTGCATGATGACAAAATATGGTCAAAGAACGTATTCTACAACAAGTGCTATTGTACAAAGTACAATTTTCTATTAAGTACAATTAACATGACCTCCTGACCCCAAGTCAATAGGCCCCTCATTGACCATGACTTAAGTTCAAGTTCTCCATAAATTATGACTAAATTACGCTGTCTAGACCATAAGTTATTCTGCAATTTAAAAAAAAATTCTTTTATTCAAATTCTGAATAGACAATTTTCAGAATTAAACATTTTTTTATTCTATTAACCATGTTTGATTGTGGATAAGCAACATTTGAACAGTACGGCTCAAATGTATTTTTGGAACTCCAAGCAATGCAGTAGAGGTCTTAATCCCTCCACTTTTTGCACTGCAATGGAGAAATACAATATTAACAAATCACCACTGTACACTGGCCTGTATGGTGAAAGCATCTCCACTGTGGAGATTGACATCTGAACAGCCAATCGATGAAGACCACCCATTGAACAACACATCATGAGTAATTCATAAATACCATTTCACTAATATGGCCATCTGTGATCTTTATATCGATCATATATATATATGGACAAAAGAAAGAAATTTTAAAAGTCTCATCTTTTTACACTCAGAAAACTTGTGTGCTGACTTGGTGATAGGTCCACCTTGTTGAGCTTCTCTTGAACAGTGTAAATTTATACTACTGTTTAAATATGAAAAATAATCCTCTGAGGTATGGACAAATAAATTCCAGCTTCTGTTTAAAAACACCAACAAAAAAACAAAACGAAAACAATGAATTTACATTTAAATGCAAACCACATGTTTAGTCCATAAGAAGTAATGGCCCTGTTACGAGATCGAATATACATGTACACAACTACCAACTAGTTTAATTCTAAATGCACCTGTACAGAATGGGACTGGCCATTTAACTGTATGGAGCTAAATTATTATTTCCAACTGTTGTATTGTTTTCTTAATTTGATTCATTAAAAAATAAGTTTGTTTAAAGTAAATCAAGCAGTGGTAAGGTGTTCTTTTATAACACAAAAAGGAATAAGAATAGTTTTCAAGCATTTACCATCCCCCTTTTAGAACCTTATATGGTCTCTCCCTAATAAAGACTTGGCTTCAGTGGATGTTCAGCAAAAATCAAGGCAGTGACAATTGTAAACACTGTTATAAAGATGTTTAATTTCAGCTTGGTTAAGATGCATTTCTATGATGAATGAAGTGATGAGTTGCATGTAATAAATGTAGCACAAATATATGGTGCAGTCAATAACAACGTTTTACCGATTGAAATCTGAATAGTCGATGGCTGATGACCATTCATGGAAAGACCGAAACATTATGCAATCAGATACCATTTCAAGAATCAAGTGATCTTAATTTTAATATATTAAAACAAATAAAAGAAAAATGTCTCGTCTATTCTGTATATGGGTTTTGTGGTTTTGTTTTTTTTAAATTTGAAACAGAAGCAGCTGTCATTGGGAATTTTAAGTGATTAAATGATTACTTTTCATGTTGAAACAGTAGCATGACTTTGTGCTGTTCAAGAGAAGATCAACAATGTCTTGTCAAGTTTGTGCGTAATCTTGTTAAGATTTCTTTAAATAAAGAATAAACTTCTTGCAAAAGGTGTTCATTAGTCTCTTGTAAATGAAAAAAGTACAGTATTCTCAGCTTCCATCGCATTCCAACAAACTGTTGGCATTCCAACAAACTGAAATGAAGGCCAACAGAACTTGAAAACATGTCCATTTGCTTCTGTGGGAATTTAGTAGGAAAAAGACATTAGAGTAAGTCTGACTAAAACTTGTTATATGTTATGCGCTATTACCCATTGACATATTCTTCTTACAGTTCATGTTTGCTATGTGTATGCTATAACATTTTGTCTGCTATTTGGTTTCTGTGACTGGGCTAGACTTTGTGTAGTCAAATTTGTTCTTTTAGTAATTTGACGTTTATTCATGATAAGATATATACTCTAATGATCAATATATATATATATATATATATATATATATATATATATATACATGCATGCATTGTTACCTTTATGCTTTAATCCGTGGATGCATGCATATGTATAGACAAATACTGCAAATTATACCAAAATACTTCCGAAGACCTCCAAAAAGGTATATTTAGATGATACTGAAACATGCCGATACTATCCAGATGCTATAAAATATATTTAAATACACCCAAATAAACTCGGATGATTCTATTCTATTTCATAGCTTCAGTCATTATTTTCATAGGCCTGATTACTTTTTTAATTTGCATCAAGTTGTAATTTTTGCTAATCAGTTTGTTCTGCAGATTATTTTTCCATTTTATGCAATTTCCTACAATTTAAATAACTTTAATTCGTCCTAATTATTGTGTGTTAAATGTTAATGTCAGCCATTTCTAATACCTAAAATAAATTTGTTAACTTGATTGATCAATGGTAGAATTATCATATCTTTCTGCTATTCAAATTGTCATGTGAAATCATTATCTGATAATTGACAGTCATGGGCTGAGTTAATGACATTATCCTTAGTTTTTTTTTTAGTTCTCTGTCATAATGGATAAGCAACTGTATTTTGAGAGACAATACTGCGCATTTTTTTGGTAACTTTTGACACTTTAAAGGTGATTATGTTTATATGCAGGTGTAAATAAAAAGTCAAATTAGAATTAAAAAAGGTTATATTTTATCTTTTATTAAAGTGGTGAAATACATTAAAATATTGATTATTACCGAAATACAGATGTATCTGTCATACAGGTAGCAATAAAGCAGTTACAACCTTATATAATTTATTTCACAATGTACTAATTAATTAATTAGGTATATGCATATGTCAAAAAATATTTGTTAACTATTGGTGCTTTATATCTGTTGTCTGTTCAGCTCTTGGTCTTTTCCGTTGGCCCAGTTTTCATCCGGCTGTTGTTTTGGTCACTTGCACTTATATGTTCAATCTGATGAATGTACATAGCTACAATCAGCTACTGTGGCGATAGGAGCAGCAAGACATTTCTTGAAGTGTTTTTCCTTTTCTGTTGCACTCTTTGAGTGCCAGGTTTGTGTGTCCAAAAGAAATGAAAGAGAGTGACCAAAAAGCCTATAGTTGCCAGCACCATACCAAACTCGACGTAGGTCTATGATCTGAGTTTTTGTAATGGAATAAATCCTGTCTACAAGTTCGGGGAGCTTTAGCTGTTTCCAGTCAGTTGCTTGCTTTAACCGATTGTTCATGGACTCTGCGTTGTTATTGGTCCATAACACAAAAATTATATTTGCTTTTAATGGTTGATAAACATGTCTTAATATTTTCCCTTTGAAATGTGTTTCATAATATGATTTAAATCTCGGATATTTATTGAAAAATATACAGAGAAGTTGTCTTCTTGCTCTGAAAACCTGAGGTTGTCTTTACTAAAAACTAAGCCGTATTTGCCTTCACTGAAAATTATATTTATAATCTTTTCCCTCTCTTTATCCTCAGAACCAGTTTTTTGAAGAAAATGCCCAATAATATCTTTCAGATGTTTGGTACACAGCAGATAATTTGCTTTGGGAAAATTATTTGTTAAAAAATTTCTTATTGCTTTCTCATCATCAGTTTCAAATGTCAAATTTTGTTAGTTAAGTTTTTCTCTAACATGTGAAAAGAAATGGTGATAAGTACGCTGTTCACCATCCCAGTGAAGACAAAGAGGTCCTAGAAAAATCGAATACTGGTTTGATTTTCTGCTAACCACACTTCTGTTCCTATAACACATTGATGTTACAAACACTTTACCAAGATTAAGCATTGTCGATGCCAAGCACACTTGCTTCCTCCCCAAAACAATTTTTTTCTCAAGTCTAATATTTGATTGTCAGTGTACAATCTAACTCCCTGGACGAAAAGGGTTGTCATATAGATCTCCGATTATTGTCAATATCTTGTCCGCAATATTGTTTCCATACACCCTCTGAGGTATTTCCTTTTTATTTTCTTTGTGCACTTTATCATGGAGTTGGCAACCTGATTTAGGGTCCATGAAGCTGTCATCATCAGCCATCATTCTGACCACTTCCGTTGCCTTCTTCCTCCCAACCTTTTTGGAGGATACCTGGATCCATTCTTGTGTACGTTTCACCGCTTTTTTAATTTCCATGTGGATGAATTGAATTTGAATTTTTTACGCCTAAATATTCAATCACTGCAAAGGGTTTTTAAATGGCTAAGCCATGCGGATGCTTAAGTTGTCTTTCGTTGTCTTTTCACTTAGTGTAATAGCGATGAAGAGTTATAATATTGGTGGATTGAGGATCAAATGAAGCATATGTTACCCTTTTTTCAACTATCTTTTTTCAGGCAAAATTAGCCATTTCTCTTGAAAATGTATTTTAATTTGTTGTCCCTGGTTATGACAAATACTTGGTTTACAGTGGTGCCTGAGTTTGAGTCCCATGGCCCACAAATATAACAGTGAAAAAAGGCAGTAAAAAGAGAACAAACTCTAAGAATCAGCTGGAAAAGATGAGACACCATGTTATGAATAGATGTGTTAGCAATAGCAACATTTGTTTTTAACTGGATTTCTCGTTAGCATTATTCTATATACATATGCATGCATCCAAGGATTAAAGATTAGGGTAACGATTATTGCTTATGTATAATAAATATTATATATTAGAGAATTATAAATCAAATCCTGCTTCAAATCATCAGTCAGTCAATTCACATTTCTTTTTTCTCAAGAATATCTGGATCCAATTCCTGAAAAGGATCCAGGTGTCCTTTCTCATCCTCAACCTGCACTCTGGGTCCATATGGGATTTGCTCAGGTCTCCTTATGTATCTCCCTGAAACATTCCACAAATGTACTGCTGGTGATGGGTCATTTGTTGGAATAACATTTGTATAGAAAATTAAAAAGACTAGGTACGAGAGAACTCAAGGTCGCAAACATGATCACTATTCACTCCTCACCATTTGTATCTCTGAGAAACCCTTCTCAGCATCAGTTAGTTACTAGTTTCGTACTGTTCGTCGTCAGTTTATTGCATATATATATATATATATATATATATATATATATATATATATATATATATATATATATATATATATATATATATATATATATATATATACACACATAGTATTTACCGCCCTATAAGAATAAGTTGCTGGAGGAAGAAATCCAGAAAATTCAACAGATAAGTTGTTCCTGCGTATAAGTCGCTCCTGCGTATAAATCACTCCTCCACACTTACCGTAATCACATCTTTGATACCGCCGGCCATTGCATGCGACTTAGTAATTTCCAACTTCGTGTAAGAAATATTATACAATTGTTTAAGAGTTATATAAAAGTCAGTATTACAATAAAAATAGAAAATAAAAGCAAATAAGATTTATAAGTAATATTTATTAAGTAAATAATAGCGCTACTGTTATTTCTTTACATTGTCGCTAATCTGCCTCAGAAAAACCGTCAAAATCTTCATCTTCCATATCACTGCTGAATATCTGATAAATGTGTTCAGGAATTTCAGCGCTGGTGTCTTCATTTTCGTAGCTGTCTTCTTTGATTTCACTATCGTCTTCACCAATTGTCTGAATGATTTTGGCTTTTTTTAAACCCGCCACAATCGTTCACACAGTGA
This sequence comes from Potamilus streckersoni, assembly GCA_016746295.1. Taxonomy (NCBI): domain Eukaryota; kingdom Metazoa; phylum Mollusca; class Bivalvia; order Unionida; family Unionidae; genus Potamilus; species Potamilus streckersoni. The sequence goes on along the minus strand of JAEAOA010000698.1, from coordinate 1,679,111 downwards.
CAGCCTTCCATGCAGTAGCTACCCATTCTGCTACTTCTCCAAATGTAGTGCACCTCATCCTCAGTCTTGGCTTAATCCAGAGTTTAAAACTAGAGCAATCATCAGAGGAAATATTCATGCTATGTTTTTTTTTTTATAACAAGCCATTGCGAAACCAACCGAAAAAATGATTGTGTGTTTTTATAAACTACTATTGCAGTAAATTATGAAACGCTACCAGAGGTCTCGGAAACGCTTTACAGTGACATAATTCGTAGCTTAAAATAACAAAATAATTGCAGTTCTGCCTGCTGTATTTATTTGAGTGCATCAAAAGAACATGATGCAATAGCTGGGCGGCAAGTTCAAAGGACTTTGACTAGCAGCTTGGGTGGGAAAATGTGCTGAATTTAGAGACAGAAAGATTCTAAGATGTACATGCCGAATAATAAAGGAAATACAATGGCAATCAGTATTTCAATATTTTTTTATTTATTAATAACAACAAATTTTAACACATATATAACTAAATATTATTTGGTTATTTAATTTGATGATATACCGTATGTAAGTTTCCATCAATTAGCTTGCTGGTATACCTGTAGATGCATTTCGATAAAGCACAGCATCACTGCGCATCAGTCACAGTCGTTAAAAAAATTTAGTTATCGTATAAGTCGCTCCTGCATATAAGTCACACACGTCATTTTTAAGAAAAAAACAAAAAAAAGTAGCGACTTATACCCCAGAAAATATGGTGTGTGTGTGTGTGTATGTATATATATATATATATATATATATATATATATATATATATATATATATCATGGCTCAAAATTAGCGGTAGTCCACTAGTCCGAGGATAGTAGATTTCCTGTCAGACTAGTAACTTTCCTAATGTTAATAGTCCAATGGGCTAGTAAGTTTTGGTTATCAAGAGTCAGTGTTTATTTATGCCATTCCTAAGACTTGACTTCGGCAGATGTCCCATAGAATCAAAACATTAACCCTTGTCAACAGTCATAAAATATTAGCATGATAAGATGAAGTCAATATCTGCCTCTGTTTCTATAATAATTAGCCATCTGACATTTGTGCACTTACTTAACAGCACCAATTATGGTACTGTCATTAACAACAGAAGTTAGGTAATTGATCCTGAATAATCTGATGATTAAATAAAAAATGACGTGGTATCACACTTTATTCAATCGGCCACAGTAATAAACTACAAAATGGTATACCACATAAAAGAAAACCGCAAAAGCTATTCAAAGAAATTAAAGTTTGCAGGTTTGTTTGATTATGGGGGTGGGGGTTTTGGTGAGGGGTTGCTTGCTAGCCAAACACTCCAACAGTCACAAATGGAAAACTATATATTTTACACTTGCATCAAAATAATTATAAAAATCAGATGAATTTATTATGATAACTTTATTGACGCATATTTTCCATACAACTACTTTTTAAATGATGATAAGAATTGATTTTATATTTTTTCCCTTATAAGGATGGACAAATAATTGAATAGACGTTGAGATATCAAGCAGAATGCTGTACATTTTAAAATCTCTGAGCATAAGCATCTAAGATTTGAAAATGTTCCGCCTTTTTATTAATTTCAACAATATACTGCTGTCCAATGAATCAGGAACAATTACCAAACTTCCACTATTAATAACTGGAACTGTAATATATAACGTGCCGAATTAGATGGGTTATTTTGATGGAAACTTACTTTTTCTAAGCTGAAACTAACATCGTCTTCTGATGCTAATATTTTGTAATAGTGTTCACAATAGCCACTGCTTTGATCATGCAGAACAAGCACTGTAGTCCTTATCAGAGAGAGGCCATTTAATGGATGGGGGGAGGTAAAAGAATGTGTTTTGACATGGTGTTTCTTTCTTTGACTTTCTTATATAAAGGACACTGATATTCATTTTCTTACTTTAAATAATTCACGTCAGCTATACTGTAACATCTCGTATTTACAAAGAAGACACAATCCGCTCCTTATAAGACAGACAAAATGTGGCATTTTATAGAACATATTCAGCTACTGGAGAAAAAGGAAATGTTGAATGAAAATGACATTAAAGAGAGGAATAATTTTTATGATAGGGAAAAGTTTAATCAAACGCTTTAGACAACATAGACAAAAGACGGAATGGCTGAATTATGATGAAAAGAACGTTATGCAGTATAACTGGTGTGCAAAATTAGTAAAACCAAACACAGAAAAAACATCCAGTTTTAATGCAGGTTGTTTGAACTTTAAAACTGAATCAGTAAACCTGCATAAAAGCTTGGGCAACACAAAAATAACAGAGAAAAGCAGCTATGCAGATACCACCAGAGGAATCGACCGCCGGTAAGTTCCGCCTTAGAACATTGAAACCAAGCAGTCTAAACCAAGAAGACTAGAAAATTAAAACTATGCACTAGTAGAATTTAACATTTTCTAAATCTTCTTAGTATCCTTCAATTTTTACTATAAGAATAACCGGTATAGAATCAAATATCCGGGATATAATCTGCGTTACATAAATGTACAAAAAGTAAAAATAGATGTCGCTTTGGCTTGTAGACTTTTAGGGAATTATACAACGTTTTCAGTTTCCGCATCTAGTCTATACAAGCTGGTTGTATTATAGTTTTAGCACATCTGATGACAGCCATGTAGAGGTTTACAAACACGTTTTTGTGCTTATTTGTCATATATATGTTTTGTATTTGCCTTTAAAAAAAGACTCATTAAGAGTCAAAAGCACTTAGGCTAGTTAGTTACTAGTTTCATACTGTTCATCGTCAGTTTATTGCATCTATTTTAATTAATCCCTGACACACGTGATCCCTTGGTGGATCCAGTACGCTTGAAAGGGTTGTTATTCGCCATATGATTTGTATTCTTTATATATATGTGTGTGTGTGTGTGTGTGTGTGTGTGTGTGTGTGTGTGTGTGTGTGTGTGTGTGTGTGTGTGTGTAGTCTTGTGAAGCAATAAAGCTAAACCAGTCACACATTATAGTTTATACATGTTGGTAATGTTTATTTTATCATGAACACTGTGTGTTTGTGTGTGTGTGGATCATCAGTCTATAACTTTTTTAGGAGAAATAAAAATTAAATAACTAAAAGAAAAAATTTCACCACACAAAGGCCAATCCAGACACAGAAAGTATATAGCAGACAAAACATTTTATCATATACATAGCAAACATGGATGGTAGCAAGATCATTGGCCACGACCATTGGAAATAGGGATTATCTTATGTAATAATCCACAGACAAATATGTCAATGGGTGATAGTACATAGCATATAACAAGTTATTACTTTTACAGAATAAAGCTATCAAGTATTGGGAGAGAAGGAAATAAGGGGCCTGTATATACAGGATTAGAGGGTCAGAACACGAATACATAAAAGCCTTTGAATGTTTCGAACAAAGAGCCATAGGTTAGAAGCATACTATAAGCCAATAGCTAATTATATGTAAATGTCGAAGGTGTGCCCATAAAAAAAAAAATTAAGATTATTCTAGATTATAGATATCTGCAATTAAGTATGCAAATTAGAAACAAAAATATATATCATGCGGACTCGGTTGATAATTCCTGAGCAAATGGTAATTGGACGTGTTCATTACGTTTTATACAAAGAATTTCTAATTGCTTTAGTAATTTAACTTATTTTGTTTTGATCAAGAACTTCACAATGCAATGAATTTAAACCTTTCTTAGTAGTAAATGCATCATGTGCATGTTTCTAGACAGCATTTGAGCAGTATTTGGGTATATTTTGGGGTATTTTGGCAGTATTTGGGTATATTTTGGGGTATTTTGGCAGTATTTGGGTAATATTTGGGTGTAATTGTGTAAATCGTGCCACCCTTTAAAAGTTCATGAAAAAGTGAACCACGGATTTCATAGACTATGAAAACATAGTAAACAGGCACATACAAAAATGTGACGCTCATTTTTCATTTCTAACTACTTTCTTTTCGTATAATCAACGCTTTATAGAACATAAGCCTTTTTATATGCTCAAAAGTCAACGGTAAAGTCAAAATGAAATAAGTACACTGAACAAAATGTGCCAACATGGACCAATAATAGGTATGGAAGTATTATCGAAAACAGGATGAAGTTCAACCTTTTGCCTTTCAACCGTTCAATCATCCTCATTCCTTCAGTAACTTCTTTGACTTTTGGAAATGTACAATCTGCTGATACGTATGATAATAATAAAAATGTTTGACAAAAGAAAATAACGCATTGCAATAGTCGGTAAGCCATTATTGTCTTGCAGCTTCCGGAATCACGGTGGCCGGATGTTCACTGGGTAGGTCTATTTACCACCCAACACCACCGAACACAATCAAATTATCACCGAACACATTACATAACACATAGCTAAATGAAATGTAATTTAGACTAAACTGACTTGTATTAAGACATGATTTTCTTATAAGAAATATATCTATCAATATAAATTCACTCACTACTCTCGCATCTCACATAACTTTACGATCAAAAATAAATTGGCAGCCTGGAAAACAAAACAATTACATTATAGACACAGCTATTATATCGATAACATTAGAACATATAATACTTGAACGTTGTAAAACCGTGATTTCTAACTTTCACTTTGGATGATTTAAGAAACTTCTCACGACAGATGTGTGCCTTTTTGCTTTCAAAGAGAGATCAATTACTGCCTAGATCATGGTATCCCCGTGTTTGCAGTTTTCCTATATGCTAGTAAAGCATTGTATAGAGTCAACCATTGGACATTTTATTATATTCTCATTGAAATGTGTACCACACATGTATACAGTGTACGATGGGGAGCCATAATATATGTGCCTTACTTATGTATGTGTGTGTGTGTGTGTGTGTGTGTGTGTTTCTTTTTTGGAAGTAACTGGGGCTGAGGTCTCCTTGACAACATATAAACAGTAAACTTAGTAGATGTTATATTGGCCTCCATATTGCAGACTATGTGTCCTTGATTAATCTTTATGTCATCAGAAAGACGGAACGAACTATTATATAAGCCCCTTTCATACCTCAATCATGGCAGCCATTAGTATGTTTATGTTTGTATTATCCCCTTGTGTGACTGGCATTGATGGTACTGGGCTTAGACCACCTTATATACTATACTCTATGCTCTTATATACTCTACTACACTTTTAAGAGGGTCTAACGATCTGGTTTTTGTAAAATATGTTGTGACCATTTGTGAGCGTAAAGTATTTTATTTGCCACCTTTTGTGGCGGGGCCTGATGGTTATTGGGATTTGACCATCTTATGTGATCAAGATTCGGGTACCCACTGTATTTCGTATGGCTGGTTATGTCAGGTACCAGCACCTTCGCCACTTTCTCATTCTTTACCACATGTCAGCGATTTTAGACAAAGACAAAAAAAAAAGAATTAGATAAATTTTTACAGCAGCTAAAAGAGGCAGAACAAACATTTCTCCTTGAACAGCAAGAAGGAAACGACAGGAGGTAGAAGCAGTAGAGAAGAAACAAAGGCTAGAAGAGAAGGAGAACAGTGAAAGTCAAATGGTCACGGTACTCTTGGACATTTTGGCTGAGCTAAAAAATCTGAAATAAATGTATCAGGTTTCTTGATTACGATCCAAGAGGGGAAAAAAAAAACTCCTAAGCCAAACAGCCCAACCCTGTGACTATATCAGAGATACAACCCCTAGTGATTTCTACTAAATCATTGACATGAGCAAATCCACATGTAGGACTTGGTCGTGGCAAAGGCTTACGGCAGTTAAAGCGGATTGCTTTTCGTTTCTGAGTTTGTTCTAAAAAAAAAAACAAATACCCAACGGTCCTTTTCAAGGCCACTCATTTCTTTCGACACGTACGTGGTGAAGTTTAAAGATTTCATGTTCAACGAACCCTTGGAAAAAGCAGATGATTTCATCACCGATGTGTGGGATTCTTTGTTAACAACACTGAAACGGCAATGTCAAGCCAAAGAAGACAATCGCTTGAGACTTTCCATTCATCACGACAATTTGAAGCCTCCAGTTTGGATGGAGTTTAGCAGCACATCAGAACTGATATCTTCCAAAATCATCGACAAGATTCAACACGTACAGCAATCCAACATGTTTAACATCACCGACAGAAAAAGGACACTGTTCATGACTCACTTTTCTCTTCCCAAGGGACAGGACACAAAATGTCAATCGTGGTAGACAATCTTCGCAGCACCAAAAAGAGCCTCGTCGAAATTAACAATCATCAGAACAAGAACGACACGAAAGAATGAAAAAGAGCCTGGAAAAGTATTCAACGATCAGACCAAGCCAAACAACAAAAATAGCCATAACTCCAGTTACAGCGAGCGGGGCTAACCAAAGACTCACCCTGTGGCATTCCTGAAATGCAAAAATTGCAAGACGTCTTCACTCCACGTTACACCTTGAGAATACACCCTCAAGAAGTGCGCAGATCTCTGTTGTTTCGAGGTAAAATTTCAGAGAAGGAAAATACATTCATGTCTATTATCACGACGAACATTTTGATGCCATTACCATTATCAGTGCATTCCTGTGATGCAGTTATTATTGTGAGAAATGTGATCATGGTTATAACAATCGAGAACAACATAGTTTTTGACCATTTCTGTCATGCCAAACGTTTCAGGCACACAACTCAAACGCATGGCCAAGAATCTTTAAAATGCACTTGACCCAAGGAAAAACAAGACTCGTCAACTTTTAGATACTGAAAATGTGTATGACGATGTGTGTGTAGCTTGTGACTTACACCCTCACTGGACATATGTACATGACTGGAAAAGTTGAGGTTTTGAGGCTTGGACTAAATAAGTGGCACACTATGCCTGCAATTTGTAATCCTGACTTAAAACGTTTAGTGAAAAAAGTCACTTTTAAATATGTGTTAGTGACAATACCAGAAGAAGAAGAACAGACTGTCACAGAGGAAAACAACTCTCTTCAGGACTGGACCGGCATTGACATCCCCAAAAGGCCATTCAGGGAGGACTCTTGTATGATGGTGCCAAGGAATGTACAGACACTTAGATCATTACACACTGTCCCTAGGACACCACATTTTGATCACAAAAAAAGGTTGGAAAGTAGAGACTTGTTTATATTCCACTATAGCTGTTTTGATATGTCTTTTATTCATGTACTTGACCATTTGGATTTTATGTATTTTTGTCTTTCGTTTTGTTCACAATTAAAAATGACAGTAAACGTTTCCTGAAAAAGTATAAAAATTCTTGTCTTGTCTGTCTTCGATTCGAAAGTGATATTCCGTACACTGCTATGGCTACCTCTGCTGTCTCTGCGCCTTCTTCCTCCTCTTTCAAAGTCATCGACGAACCCTTAGATCATGCTAGCTGGCAGGCCTTGTATCTTCGGCATCCCTTTAACATCCTCAACTGAATTTTTCTAACGTTTGATCAAACATAAACATCGTTTGATAGATTTCGTACCCATCTGTTTCACCACTGGTGCCAAGACGGAGGACTTGTCATGTACACGTCTCCGTCGTTGACGTAACAACCATCACCAAACAAATCTATATAAACCTCGGTAACTTGGACTCTATCTCACACAGCGTCATCATGACGTTCCTTCAGTCTCATTTTCTCATCAAATTGATTCGTCTCTTGTACGGCATAGTAGTAGGGGAAAGTAAGAATCCGAGCTCAACAACCCCTCTCCCCACCCCTCCAGACCTCCAAACAAATACCAAATACCTAGGTAATGTAATAGAACACCTGTTGCAATCAATAATTGCGTTAAGAATCCGAGCTCAACAACCCCTCTAGACCTCCAAACAAATACAATAGAACACCTGTTGCAAAATATCTAGGTAACAGGTAAAATTTAATTACGTGATCTTCCAGAATAAGCAGAATGATATGTCAGACTCAATCTTCCAAATCATTATGATTTAGCAGAGCGTGACGATTGTGGACTAAATTACGCATTAGAATTCCAGTAAGGTAAGTGGTATTATACCTCATTACCAACTGTTAATGTCTCAACTGTAGATATCAAAAATATTTCATTATCATGGTGATAGAGGCTAAACTTTATTTTACCGCTCACATAACGACGGGACTCAAACAAATCTTTTATTTGTGATTTGTTAAGAGGGTATTTTTTGTCGATAAAATACACCATTGACCGATCAAGATCAATTGTAAGTTTGGTGTATTTTTGCTGACTAATCGGACAGTGAAAGTTTTTAAATTCCGCTAGCAACTTTTGATACAATTGTTCAAGATAATTAAAATACTCGTTGTCATCAGATCTGATGAGCGAAAGTTTTAACTTGTCACGGGTACCACTAAAGCATATGCCTGATGTTTCATTATTAATTTCAACTGTCAATGGTTTGCCGTCCATCATTAGATATTTGATTTTGCTACTGTAGCTATTTGTTACTGTCAAATTTTCAAACATTATTTTTAAAGTTTAGATAAAATTTTAGTTTGCGAAGATAATGTCAAGTATATCTCTATCATCATGACAATACCCAATTGCAAGTGTATCTACCCCATTTTCGCAATAACGTTTATCATCAAAATTGCTCAAACCGCGTTTGATAAGGACATCTGTTTCGAGCTTATGATGATTTGTCCGAATTGACATAGCTCTTATAAAACTAACACCACCATCAAGCGCGTACTTGTAGTCATCAAATTTTATAAACTTTTTAACAAAATCACGAGGCAGACCTTTTGCTTTTTTTGTTATTTTATTATTGTCTAACAATACGGCATACATTTTACTACGTAATCCGATAAAGTATTTGATAGCGCTCGAGTTCATTTCATCTTTGAACTTACCAATAACCTTTTTATTTGTGTCGTCATGAAATTTACTGTCACGTGGGTAATCAGAAAGATCAAACAGATATCTATTATCATGCGTGTCCTGATAGATGTCCTCGCATTCGATTTCATATACGAGCGAATCAGTATCAGTAAATAATAATCTACTAGCCGGCCATTGATTTTTAACAAAATTATAATGAAAATCGTACATCAGCCACTTTGATAAATCTAACACAGCAGCTCCAACATAGATCGGCTTGTTTAGTTTTAGATTTGTTTTTCTTCTTTGTATCGCAACAAGATTCTCATTAAATATTTTCATGCTCACAAAATCATCGTCTGACACAAGTTTGTTTCTGCGATTGACATCATTGACTAGTTCGATATTTACGCGTTTCCTAATATTCTCCATCGTCTTACCAAAAACAGAATTGTTCATCAGTTTGAAAAAGTTTTTCTCAAAATCAGTTTTTGCCGCAGCTCTTCTTGTAGTGTTCGAGTTAATATAACCTCTCATCCACGGCGACTGATTAAATTTTAGTACGCGATGAACTTTTCTCAACACAAGACCAGCATCGACTGCTTGTTTTAACGCTTTGTAATGCAAAACATAATTACGTTTATTAAGCAAATTTGGTACTAGTTTCTTTACCATAGAATGTTGTCTTGGTAATGCTGACGCTTGTTGTTCTTCTGATAACAAACTATAATCTATGACCATCGATTCCGCACAGAAAGGATAATCGTTATGTAATTTGTGTAGCGAAGTTGGATAATCGAGATCAACTTCAACGAAATACGAAACATCGTCGGGTATCTTTTTTTCTGTCTCTGATAGAAATTGATCAGCCGTGATCCAATGAAATCCACCAAACGGCATTGGTTCTGCCATCGAATATCCGTACAAGTTATTGCAATCTAGATAAACTATATACTTCGAAGGAAGGTCAGGATTATACTCTTTCAAATATTTGTTGTTTGCTTCAGCATATTTCTTCGTTATCACGCTAATACCGCCTCGGATACCTTTTTCGATAAAATTGAACATATCAACATCAGTCAGTAATTCCAACCTTACCTTACTAAATTTTAACAGAGCATCCCATGACAACAATACCAGCAAGGATCTAGTCCATAATTATTATAACTCACTTCTCGAAAACTTTCAAAAACATCTGCTAATAATAACACGTCAGTTTTCAAATACAAATCATGATAATCACCAAAAGTCTCACAATCAAACTCTTTCCAGATATCTTGTGCATACCTGTACTCATCATCAGTTATATTTTCATTTTTAAGTTTCGAGTAAAATTTATCTTTGCCAGGTAAAGATGTTTCATCAAATTTACTCCAATCGTCGAGATATTCGTATGGAAAAACTCCTTTTTTAGCTAGTAGATTAAATTTATCTCCAAAACATTCTCTTAGGTTATTAAATTTACTACAACCTTTTACTAGCTCATCTAACGATGCTGCCATAAACTGCAGGCTGTCAATAAAACGTAATTTACCTAGCGTAACTGACATATACTTTTCAAAATTATTTGGAATGCATTTGATGACGCTATCGAGTTTTAGACGAGATTTTATATCAGGATCACCAAAAGCTTCTACTATAATATGGCTATCATATCCTCGAAAATTGTGAAGAATAACTGGAATAAAATCTGGAGCGTGAAATTTTAAATTACACTGGTCATGAGCCGCTCCACGATACTGTCCGGTCAAATGGCAATGGTCACGTACTTTTTTGTTATCATCAAAAGCTTTTTCACAAATATAACAAATTTTCGCTTGCTCGTGATCAGATTCTTGTTGAGGTGTTAATTTTAACATTGGAGTTACTCTTTTCAAATGATAAGTTATATGATCAACTTCGCTGATCAATTGCTTGAGAAGCCAGACAGCTGGATTTTTACCACGATAGAGTTGGATTGGTTTAGATAATCTCGAATCAGCGCAACAAACTACCTTGTACGCTACTCCGCACGGAACATGATTTTGAATTTTTCTTGTACTCGATTGGTTAGGATCATTTTCTACGCCAAGTACAGGTTGAAGTAAGCATTCAAAATCGACGTATATGACGAAAGGAATTTTTAGTTTATGATTATGATGGACAAACTGTAACACGCTATCTTTTTTAGATGGCATTGTTATTCTTTGTACGTCACTACAGTACTGCAAATGCTTTTGTAATGTTTCATTGTCTCTACAACCGTGCAAGCAGCGATAACAAAAGAACTTTTTGTTGTTATTTTTATTATACTGTCTTCCAACTAGTCTGTTAAAGTTTTTGATCCAAACGTAATGATTTTTATAAAACAGTAAATTGATAGTCGATTGTGAAGCTTTTTCTGAAATATACATCGGATAGACATTTTCTTTTTCATCTAATCCGAAAACGTTAATCGAAACATTATTTTGCTTTTCAAACTTTGGTATTTGATTTTCTGCCACTGGAAAGTCAATACCAGCACAATTTAATCTTGACACGTGACTGATATATTTCTCAACACGATCAGCATTTTTTTCTGCTGGAAATAGCGCGGAAAGAACAGCCCATTGGAAACATTTGCTATCGACGTTTTTTATATTTATACAGCACTGTTTATTTTTTATTTTTGGTGGCAGGTCGATATATGAACTACCGCGTAATGCGTCATATTTCATCGTGTGAAACAAAATTTCCTTGATCATTTCAAACTTCCAACCCGAACCTAATTCGGTAAATTCTTCTATTTTTTTCCAAATTTCTTGGTGTATTTCATTAGATAGTGACAAAAGATCACTACCAAGTAAAACACGTCTAGATTTTGCGTTGATGTAAGGGTCTGCAATTTCCTTGTTAGTAGATTCTTCCGTCACAAGTAGTTTTGAAAATATAACGTGATATTGCACTAACAATCTTAGACCCTTGTGTTTTTCAAGCTCACGTTTTACAGTCGTCTGTAGCAGATGAAAGAGATTTGTTTCAGAAAAATTTACTAAAACGTTTTGATTATCAAACTGATAACTATTGTCAAAACCTGTAAAAGCAGTCGCTATTTTAACAGGTTCTCCAATAAGTCTCTTCTTGGCTATATCACGCAATTTCAACATTATTATATTATAATATAATCTCTAATTGATAATTTACGTCACACTGCGCATGCGCTAAACAACAATTAGAGATAAAAAATATCACCTATAATATAATGACAGTAAATCTGACAAGCGCACGTGAGCAAGAGGAATATTACGTTTACCAAAAGTACAATCTGTACGCTGGAAATGCACTTGGTTCGGTTATTAATATCATTACTGGAATATCTGTTGGTAAAGCAACGCCAGCGGGTTATACGATTAGTGTAAAGGGAGATAATACTGAAAGAATTACGATGTTTAGAAAAGATTTTATTTACACGTTATTTTGCGATGACATTCCAGAGGGGAAACGAGTATATCATTATAACGGTAAAGTCACTGATGATAATATTGAAAATTTATCCTTACAAGACGAGTTTCAGCCGCATCCGGTCTTTGATTTATACGAGGCTAACGATCGCGGTATTGTTAGAAACAGAAAAACTAAAAAAGTTCTTAGTTCTATGAACAATATGGGATATCTTATAGTAACTGTTAGAGGAACATCGACAGATCGAGTTTGTTATACTGGTCATAGGTTTGTTTACGAGGTGTTCAACGGATCTATACCCAATGGTCTGGTTATTAATCATATCAATAATGTAAAAACAGACAATCGATTGGAAAATCTGGAGCTAGTGACCCAACAGGAAAATGTGAGAAAAGGACGAGGTGGTGGTATTAATTTTAGATGCCCAATAAAACCTGTTATTTCGTTAAACCTTGAAACGGATGAGGAGATCAAATTCAAATCAATTACAGCTGCGGCGAAATATTATAATATAAATCCCAGAGCAGTAAAATTTGTAGCTGATGGAGCAACAAAATCAGCTTTTTCAAACAAATATGATGCTAGTATTATTTTTAGATATGATGATTAATAATATTTTGTAATTCGGTTTTAGTCAAACAATGATGAGCAAATGCTATAATATCATCGCAATCAAATTTTAGCGTCGTTACTGCACTTTCATTAATTTTATTTTTTTCTGCTTCTGTTAGTAATATTTTATGAGAATCACCTTGCATTACAATAACGTCAACGGAATATGAACTATAACCTGACAGGCATTTTCTTACCGCTTCGGTCAGTTCGTGGTAGTTTATTATATTAACTTTTTGGTGATATTTTACCTTGTCAGTCATCTTATAACAACAAATTAGATAAAAAGTATATTATAATATGGATATGATGAAACGACTTGCTAGCGATAAGGTCTCCACAATCTCTAATGATATGATACACAAATCTGTTGGTTATAACGAAGATGATATTTTATATAACAACGAGTGTGATGATGGTGAAATAGTCACCGTCGTTAACAGATATAATTATAGCAGACCAACCACTGGAAAATATAATGTCAAGTATCACATTGCTAAAAAAATTATAAAATTTAATTTTACCGTTACCGAACAGCAGGTATGTTTGCAGTTAATCAGACCTTTCTTAAACATTAAAATTCCAGACCGACAGAAAAATATCAAATTCGATTTCATATTTGTCAAGATTTTTAATCTTATGACGATCTCTGACGATCGCAGACAATATCTAATATCATTATGTAAACCAGTAAAATGCAAATCTATCAAACCAAAGTATGAGGAAATTATAATAGCATTATTTCGCAGTCGATAAAATCGACAGGGTTGGAATCCAGCTGTTAAATTTATCACTATACCCACGCCATTTGACTAAACTTTTATCTCCTTTTTTCCTAATCACTTTTTCGATAACGAAAACATCTTGTTCAGTTTTTTGTAGTTCTTGTTCGTAAAAACTACCTACGATATGTTCCCCTGCCAGATCTTTTAACGCGTACGTTACAGGTATTGTTAAGAGTACTTTATCAACAACAAATACTTCTTCGCTCCAGTTTGGAGTAAATCCTTTTTCAAATATCTTTTTAGTCAAAGAGATTCTAACTTTATCACCGACCTTAAATTTATGTCTGCGGTACATGTTTTCGTTTGCTAATATTGGATTTTTGATAGCGTCATTGGGTGACATTTTGATGGTTCGATGTTTCGTGTTATTATATTCGCTTACGATTTGAGAAAGGTCATCGATGTACCTGTTGGTGTTTTTAGCTGTCATATGTTTATGTAATTTTTCGTTTAGCGTGCGATTAAATCTCTCGACAACAACGCTTTTGCCTTCGTTTCCTGTAACGTATTTTTTAATATTATTTTGTTCTAGAAACTGCTCAAACTTTTTGTTAAAAAACTCGGCTCCATGATCAGTCCAGATTTTGTTTGGTTTTCTTTCGGTACTCGTTATTATTTGTTTTAATGCATCAGTGATTGACGTTCCTGTTTTATCTGAAACTGGCACACTAAAAGCGTATTTGCTGAAAACATCTGTGACATTAAACAAATATTTCTTATTATCGTTAAACTGAGCCAGATTGGATACATCTACCAAATCTATTGCCTAGATATCATCTACAGCGTTTGCAACAACTTTACGTCTCGGAAACTTTTTTTTTTAGGTCTGTGTAGTTCGACTGCAAGATCATCGTATAATTCTTTCCCGAGTCCGAGTTTATATTTTGCTCCTATCATTCCTTGAACAAATCTTCTATCAAAACGTTCTCGTAGATTTGTTGGCTCCATATCATGTAATTCGTCTAACATTACTTTATCACAATCTGCTTTCGAGTTTTCATGATCACGATAACAGATATCGTGACGCATTGCTATTGCATCCACTTGATTATAAGGCTCTTGGCCTGGCAATGGATTGTCGTTTTCACCTAGTTGTTGGTCTAGCGGATTGTAAGGACCTGTATACCGATGACCCGGCAAGGTCCAACCGCCTTTTGGTTTTGGTAATTTACCAATTAGTTTATGTATATCTATACCTAACCCTATTATTTCTCTGTTGTTACAACGTTGACAGTACGTAATGATTTTATCTTGTTCTATGCAAAGATCTTTGTCACAATCACAATTGCATTTCATTTTATTTTATTTTGTTTCATAAGATTAATCGTCGATCAAGATAACTCTATCAACGCTAGATCCTACTTGTTTTTTCAAAAACATACTTTTCTTTCTACCACAGATTGCACAAATACTTTTTAACATCGTTCTATTATTTTTCGTTTTTTTCCGTCATCTCATCCTTGTTCTCTGTTTTAGTTTTGCATTTGAGACAGTATGTTGACATTATTATATCAAGGAGTTTAGATAAAATTGATTGCAATATTATCATTCGCATGAGAAGGATGCTCATCAAATTGTAAAATAAACTTTAAAAAGTTTTTACTTCCAGAGCTTTTACTCTGGTGCATTTGTCTGAAAAACATGATACAATAATAACCACAAGCTGATGTTCCAATCGGCTGTAGTTGATTAGACGAATAATTTATTTTATCAAATTTTTTAAAAATATATTTTTTTATGAGATCGCTTGGAGGAAGTCCGAACGAATCAAAATAATTGTTATCGTGGACAGCTACCCAGTGGGTGCCAGAGCCATCATTGAAGTTTTCAATATTTACAACACAAGAACCGCCTGTTGGTACGTCATCGAGTTCATCCTTGGAAAATACTCCTCGAAATCCAACAACGTCCTTCAATTTTTCAATGATGTCAAAATTGCTCAATAACGTCTGGTCCCTGGTAGAGTTAATCCGCGTCCGATTCCTAGTAAGTTTGGCAGCAGACTTCCCGCTAGTCCCGCTAAAAGTGGAGCGAAAGGAATAATTCCTCCTTGTTTTGTTTGTTTACGTTTTGTTGTTGTCTTTTTTTTCGATGATTTTGTTTTTTTCGGCGACTTTTTCGTTGGCATTTTCGGCGACTTTTTCGTTGGCTTTTTCGACGACTTTTTCGTTGGCATTTTATTTTATACTGTTACATAAAATTAACGATAGATTTGTTTGATACCACGACCTTCGACTGCTTTCTTCGTTGCGCCTGAGACTGCTCCTGACGCAACCGCAAGTCCAAGTGTACCAAGTACTGGTAAAACTTTGCTAGCTATTATTGCTAACGCTGGTCCAAAAAATCCACCTTCTTTTGACATTGCAGTTACCTGAGAAACAGATAATTTCAGCACAAAAGGATTGTTGCGATCGAGTTTATTGATTTGTTGTTGCGTTAGCATGACTTTTACTGCAATTTTATTTGAAGTTTCCGGAGAGATCATCAAAGAAACAGAGCTGCGTTTAGCAACAGCTGCTGATAATTTTTCAACTTGACCAGATGTTAGGTGTATTTCTCGAGTTGTGTATTTGGTTTTCATAATGTTATATCCAATTTGTTAGATTAAACTTGTACTGTCATTCTTCCTTTGATTGAATCGATGGTCAGAAATCGATCACTAACCAATAGCGCGTATACGTTATACTGTTCAGCTGGCACAACGCCCAGTGTCCACGTGACCTCAATATCTGCAGTCGATCCCACAACACGCTCCAAATGTTTTGATACGTCAAAGTAAAAGATGGGATAGAGCGATCGAAACTCTTCTACTGATATTTGAGATCCACTGTCCGCGTTCTGATATTTTTGCATTGCTTCCATAAGATACATGTACGGCCGAGAGATGTTTCTGGTGGCGTCTACGGCAAAATTACATTCGATTGCACGTTCAGGATACTGTTTGGAATTTACTCTCACAAATATTCGTCTAACGTCTGGGTTATCGAATACGGAGTTGTTCATTTCCTGATTGTTACGACGTGCTTGTCGTTGAAATACGACGAACAAGTGTCGCGGTAGTTGTTCGCTGGGCGTGGTCGTTACACGCCACGTGTCATCAGTCGCGTTGGGAATGGCTGTTTGATAAATCCTGTTCTGTTGGAAGTGTATCTTTTTTGTAAAGGTGGCTAGTAAAGATTCGAGCTCCATCATTTTAGCTAATGAAGGGACAACCCGAGGCATCCACAGTGCTAATCTTGTAATAGAAAACTGTCCCTCAGCCACTCCATCGGCGTGTATTATACAATCGTTTTGATCAGCTCGATCTAATATAAGTGTATGTTTTATTCCTCGAAACACTTTGTTATAATCACGGCAAAATCCAAAGATTGTACTTAACGGAAGCATCATCGTTATTTGGCGAGATTCTGCGGCAAACGCTTTTCGTTTAGCAAATCCTTCGTTAAAATTTAATCGTCGTAGATTTTTAATTGCGTTTCTTATTGCATTCGCTACTATAGTACCACCAGCTGCATCTGCGGTTAATGCTGGAACAGTATGTTGTGCAGCTGCATTAGCTCCAGCTTGGTTTAGAATAAGTCTGTTTGCAACATCAGTATCAGCTAGCTCTCCAGTTTTAAACTCACTCGAAACAGCTGTACCTAATGAGGTATCTTTGAACCACATCATATTTGTGGCTATTGATCTGGAATAGTCATCGCTAAACGAAACGATGTTTAGTATTGTACTCGCTATGGGTAAATGCATTGAAATATCTTCTACGGTTTGATTGGCCAGTTGGTATCGTGCACTCTTAAACAAGCTCCAACCATTATTGACGAGAGCGATTTCTGCATCAGCTGCAACATCACCACCTATCACAGTTAATATTTGACCACGCACTTCTAACATTGCCTTATGGGGTAGTAGAAACACGTCCTCGTCTCTTGTGTTAAAAGTTCTAACTCCGGTTTTATTCGGTTCGTTCGAGTTCTCATCGAGATACTCGACATACTCTAATTCTGTTACAGCATAGTCAGTATCAATTTCTTCTGCAAAGTCGAGATAGTTTTTAGCTGACATTTATTTTATAATCGTTACACAAAATTAAATGGCAGCAGGGGTCATCGGTTTTGTTTTCTTTACAAGTTTACGTACTATTTCTTCACCACTCGGCGACAATAATTTTTTTGTTGTAGCTATCATAGCTCGTTTTGTTTCTTCTGTTGGCGCAATATCTGATATTACTCGTTTTATTTCTGATGGGGAAGGTCCTTTAATCTTATCAGCAATCTTCTGCCCTACTGCAGTGCCTGCTGAAGATGCCGCCCCTGTAGCGAAAGCTTTACCGACGTCAAGTGCAATGGGCGCTACTTTACGCGCGATTTCTGGAATATTCTCTGCAATTGTTGTAAATATATTTCCAAAAAATCCAACTACGATTTTTCTTCGATAAACTTTTCTTCGTCTCATTTTATAAAATTATGTACACAAAATCACATGCCTAGGCAGTGCGTAGGTGTAAGTAATACGTGACTATCTCGTTGTTCACGTCTATTTGTCGTCCAGATTGGTCTGTGAGTTGCATTGTAATGCTTGTAATTTGATTCTCATGTGTTATTGGATAGTAGATAATCTGTCGGGGATTGATTTGCATGAGAGAACCTGGTGGGACTTCTGGTGAGAAACTGTAGATCGTTTGCCCGCGGTTGCCTTTTGACGTATAAGATTCAGATGCGATAGAGCAATTGATGAGTATTGTATTTACTTCTGTGATATCTACTGGTAGTTCTCCATCAAATGTCAAAGATTTATCTTCACCGGTGGTATAGTATAAAACTCTAGTAAAACCTAACATCTTTCCAAAACTTCTTTCTTCAAAGATGACTTTCATATTTCTTTTCACTGTTATCCTAGCTCGTAAGGTGTTATAATTCGCCGCTATTTCGAAATTATCAGCATTCCCACCAGCTTTTGTTAGAAGCTCTTTTATTGTTCTGTTTAGATCAGTAATGTTATAAGCTCCTTGTGGAATCTGTAGTTTGTATTGTATATCAATAAACTCTTTTTGTGATGTTGGAGATTGTTTAACATTATTGATTAAAATTTCATCATTAATCCCAGTTTTAATATTCGGCATGGCGTTCCAACAAGTACAAGAAATTAATCCAATCTCATACTGTTTTGCAGGATCTAGTTCTATTGGTGGGTTGTAATTTACTGTAAAATTCGCGCTGTTTCCTATTATTTGTGATGAGTCAAGCAATAATGTTGTTTGCATTATACTAATATTTTAGATAAGATCGCGGTGTAAAATTTCGTACTCGGATGATGTTAGTAATCCACTCGATCTTAGATGATCAAGTATATCAATAATTTCGTTATCAATCTCTACACTTTCATTACCAGCTTCTTTAGAGGATATCAATAGCATTAGCCGATCGACTATGTCTGCGTTTGATGTAAAAACTTTAACTCCACCTCCTTTTTTTACACGAATTTTATCAAGTGTAATAAATTTTCTTTTAAAACTCCACCCCTTACCAAAACCTTTTGGTCTACCACTTTCTGCTGTTCTTCTAAATGTTGAAGCAATAACACCGTTTCTCATTCTTTCATAAAGTGGAATCATATAACCAATTTCTGTAGCTGTGCTTATTTCTTCTTTAGCAGCAGCTCCATCTCTTATTATCTCATTTAATCTATCGATTAATACTTGATATTCTCCATCATTCCACTTTTCTATATTATCAATATCTTTAATATTTTCTTTCTTTAAAAAATCATCATACTCATTTTCTTCTATCTCATAATTTGCTCTTTTTATAAAATAAAATCTTTGCTGTTCAACTTCCATAAACTTTACAGTAGCCTCACCAACTCTTTTTTGCTCCTCTTTGATATCTTTTATTTCTCCTGATAGATTTGTTATAATATTTGTTATTCCTTGCGTTGTTAACTCTGCTAATCTTCTCTCAAGTTCTAGCGGATTGTTTATCAATCGATCTGTTTCAGCTTGTCTAGCAGCAGGATCAGCTATATTTGCTGTAAGTGACTCAGCTAGTTTTCTTTTGTCTTCATCAGATCTAGTAATGATTTTTGCAGCAGCTGCTTCTTGTTGTTCTTTAACAATTCCAACCAAACCTTTTTCTTTCAGTTGTTTCAGTTCTTCTTCTGATAGTGGTTTAGTTTCAGGTTGTTTACCTAATATTGCTTCAGTTATTGGTCTGAAAATCGTAGCTGTCGTTTCTGTAGCAGTCAATTGTCCACGTCGAGCTTCTTCCACCTTTTTCTTAAAAGCCGCTCGAGTTTCGAGAAACTTTTTTAGTAATTCGATTTTCTGTTGATGTTTGTCCATTATTTTTATACGCTTTACAAAATTATATCATAGAAACGTCTCAAGGCAACAACGAAACATCTTGGTTGGATCACGCGCTAGCTTGTCAAATAAAAAGAAACTATATCGATCTTTAGTTGCTCGATGATATAATTCGATAAATTTATCTTTTGTAACATCACCACATTGTTCGTTTGCAATATTTCTCACATCCACATTATCTAGTCCGGGAAATAATATGAAACAACCCGTATTTCGCCTAATAAACCTATCAACATTATAAAAACCTTGGGCAAGATAAACAGAATTGCATCTTTTATTACGTGATAGTGAAAAATATGATCTAATCTTGTTCATCTCCTCATTATTTAGCGGAATATCATCAAAGACGATTATCTTATGCTCTGACGAATCGAGTTCATTCACTGGAACGAGTTCTTCTGGTTGTTTTATCAAAAATATATCATCACCAATGCCAAGGTCATCACGAAGTTTATCATTATACTCGTTTAATAATTTGTATTTGTCTTGTTGGGGGTTGATGGTGTAAATATACACCTTATCATAGTTAAAGTTATTATTGAGTAAAAGATTTAATAACAAATTTGTTTTACCAGATCCAGTTCGCCCAACAATAAGATAATGACAGTCTGGAAGTTCATTGTTATGTTTATGCTTCACCAATTGCTCGGTGTCAAAGTTTATTATCTTCGCCATCGTATAATTTTATGTTATATTAAACCAACAATTTTGTGTAGAACGGTATGTATAATGAGCTACTATACAAAATTTGGAACATTAGCAGTAGATTTATTAACAGAAGGTTACCAGGGTGACTTATCCAAGTATGCGACTCTTGATAAGCTCAAAAATGAAATCAACAATTTGTTAAACGTAGCAAGTGTAGATCCAAATGAAGTTGTAGTTTTCCAGGACAAACAAGGACGATTAAAGACGAGCAATGTACAACTATCAGATGTACTAGTACGAAATCCTACTGCAGTTGCTAATAATATTGTTACTTTTAACAATCAAGGTAAGATAGAAGATTCGGGTAGGTCAGTTAACGATTATGTTAGAAAAGCAGGTGATTTATTTACGGGAAACATTGTTATGAACCAGAACAAGATCACATACCTTGGAAACCCAACTGAGGATAATGACGCTGCTACTAAGAAATATGTTGATGATCAGGAATCAAAGTACGTGTCGGTGCATGGCGGTATAATGCGTGCATTTCTCAACATGAACAATAATGGCATCAATAATCTTAGAACACCAGAATCTGATTTTGATGCTGTAACAAAGAAATATGTTGATGATATCAACAATGAAATCACCAAGTTCAAAACTGATTTTACTAATCACATCACCACGTTTTTAAATTTTCGCAGAAACATAAACAAAACCAATAACGAATTTTTTGGAAGTCCGCCATCTATTGATATTACACTCGATAATATTAACACAAAACTCAACGATATTATTAGTGGAATTCCTAGTATTGTTGAGAAAACAAGTATGATTAAAATTCCTCACAAGCAGATTAAAAATATTGTCTATACTGTTGCTTCTGGAATGTCTACTTGGTCGCCGCAAAATAACACTCTCAAACATACTGCAGAGGTCACTGGTGTGTATAGATTGTCCGTGTTTAGCAGTGCAAAGTTTAATATATTTACCTTATTTCCATGGCGTCACTCGACTGATAATTTCTCTGGAACCGTGTCTATTGTGTTAAACAAAGATGTTGAAGAAACTTTTATGCTAATAGCAGATGACAAAAAATTAACTGCTGCGTCATATTGGTATTGTCTGGAATTTGTGGCTGAAACACCTCAACTAGTTACTTAATCAAGCCTGAGATTATGTGAACAAATATTATAATGAAAAAAAGTATAGTTGATTTCAATCATATTTCAAAAGATATTCCAGGACAGGATGTTGACGCACTAATACAATACTACAAATATTATCATAAAAAACTTTGGTGCGTTAAAAAATGTTACAAATATTATAACAAAATACTTCGAGTAATATCATATCTACCCTTGTTAATGACTAGTTCTGGCATAATTTCAAGTGGTATATCATTAAACCCGTTTTTGTTAATCATATCCGGTGTTGGTGTTTCTCTTACAGCAGCTTGTAAAAAAGTTGAACCTAAAATTTTGATAAAAAAGCACGGCTGCTTAACATCAATTATAACTTACAAAAAACTACTTGATCAAATAAGATCTTACCTACGAGGAGTAAAATATAGTATGGACGATTTAATACGTGAATTTCGTATTATTGACAACATGTTAACAGATATTCTACCCATGAGGATCAGCAAATATGAGAAAGATTATCAAAAGAAGTATGATATAACATAAAATTTTATATAATACCACTTACCTTATTGGAATTCTAATGCGTAATTTAGTCCACAATCGCCACGCTCTGCTAAATCATAATGATTTGGAAGATTGAGTCTGACATATCATTCTGCTTATTCTGGAAGATCACGTAATTAAATTTTACCTGTTACCTAGATATTTTGCAACAGGTGTTCTATTGTATTTGTTTGGAGGTCTAGAGGGGTTGTTGAGCTCGGATTCTTAACGCAATTATTGATTGCAACAGGTGTTCTATTACGTTACCTAGGTATTTTGTATTTGTTTGGAGGTCTGGAGGGGTGGGGAGAGGGGTTGTTGAGCTCGGATTCTTACTTTCCCCTACTACTGGCATAAGTCGCGAACAAAAATCCACAAATACGTACTCGTGTCAGTTTCAAAGAAGTCTTGCGATGGTTTACAGTGACGGCATGTCAATTACTGCAAGGAATCATTTAGATTCCACATCAAACCAAACGTTGTTTGTTTGTTTTTTGTTGGTTTTTTTTAGAGTAACAAAGTAGCCTTGACGCAACTGGCCGATCTCGCATAGACACTCAAACCAAAAAGCAAATCATTTTGAAACCCGAAGGTAGCGGTTCTTTAATAGTTATCAGCACTCGTTCCCTCTTAAAATGGGATCCCAATGCTGCCAAAGTTCTTCCCAAGAAAAAACCACTTCCCGACGCACCAAGAAGAAAAAGAAAAAGAGCAATGGTGTCAAGACCAAGTCACAGGCTAAGAAAAATAAAAAAGAAAGCCCACATAAAACAGTTTCTACCCACAAGAGAGCATCTCCAAACACTTCTCCTCCAGCGGCGATACCCTCTTCCTCTTTAGCGGCAGTGGCCGCTTCTCATATAGTATCTGCCCACAAAATCAAAGTCCAAGAGAGATCAGGCATGTTACAAAGTTTATTGGATTTGTCCAAGCAAGAACCGGCCCGATTTTGTCCCTTGCGAACTCCTCCTCGTGTGCTGATACAACCTAAAGACAATCAGTGGCGACGCATTCCTGTATAAAAAGACCTGAGATTAACGATAGGGATTAGTGTTTTTCGTGCTGATGAACAATCAATAATGTCCCCACCAAGAAGTGCATACCGTTATCATCGTCATTCTTCTGTCCAAAATGGAAAAGGAAAAGGAAAAAGACAGTCACGTCATCCTAAAAAGCGTTTAGCCATACACCAACGTCACCCCCAGAATAGTCACTCTCTTCCAAAGAAAAGAAAAGGAATATTTAAATTTTTTTGACGATGAGCAGTGTCAAGCGCTACGTTATTTAATTAAATGAGCTATGTACAGTCAAATAAAACAACGTATGTCGAGCCATGGACTTTAGTGTACATCGAATACCTAAAGACGTCCTTTTATCGTCGTTGTTCTGTTTAGAAAAGAAAAAGGAAAAAGACAGTCACGTCATCCGAAAAAACGTTTAGCCTAACATAGACGTCACCGAAAACACACACTAGTCCAAAGAAAAAAAATGAGTCACCAAAGAGGAGGATTGTTTGGTAATTTTGGAAAAAAACATTGTTACCTTTATGACGAAGCGATTGTCCCCCAAAAAGGGATAAAATACCTTATGACCTAACGAACGATCCCATCGATAAAGATGTCACACCAAAATACTTTCCTATTCTAACGATGTCATCGATACCGTATGCGAATGTTGTCTGCATTTCTTGAAAGGCACGATTCCTTTGTCTCGATACCAGAAAGAATGCTTAGCCAAAACTCGACACGTTTTTCGCCAAATGGTCCAAAAGAAAATACCCATTCGTCAAAAGAAAAAGATGTTGGTACAACGAGGAGGATTTTTGCCCGTTTGTCTACGTTGTTATCAGTCTTGTTAAAAGCCACAGTAGTCCCCCTGGTTACAAGTTTCGTGGCAGGAGCTGCTTCACAAGGGATAAAATAAAGGGATGAATGGAACCTCTGGGTTGAAAATGATCTTTGACGTGATCCTTGGAATACAATGGAAGGACGTAAACTAACTTTTGTCACTTACAAATGATGGATGGAATACCATCGTTGGCAAGAACAACAAACCTCACGTTTACCTCCCAACCCTCATTTGACCGAGATGTCCCAGATATAACACGAATTGAAATCGTTGATGGATCTCTGCGATTTGCCCGAAACGGAAAAATCTCAACGGTACGGTCAATTGTTGAAGCGACTGCAACTATTTCACCAGAAAGCTTTAAACACTGTCAACATTACTATGGAAAAGATTTGGGACAAAATATTCCATTCACCAAAGGGAAAGTCACAGCGAAAAATCAAACGAGTGCTCTAACATCTTGTCAGTTATGTATTCGGTGTACCAAGAAGTCGCTTGACAACGAGGACATGGTTTAGGAGATATGCTCAAATCGGCCTTTCGTACAGTGGCTCCTGTATTGAAACCGATGGTGACACGGGATTACACTCCCTGAAAGATGTTGTTGTTGACACACGGTAAAGAATTTCTTCAAAATGTCATCATTGTCAAACAAAACAACAAAGAAGCTTTCTTATTTAGAGCATGCAAAACATGTGTTGCTTCAAATAGGCAAAGACATTTCGGGTCGGCTAGAAACTTCTATAAATGTCACGATTTCAGCTGAGTCAGACATTCCTGCTTCCCTGACTCCACAGCAAGGAGCAGGCAGAAAAAGACGAAAACACCCCTTTAAAGGACTTCACACTCTCAGAGCTAGAAAGACTAGAAAGAAAAACTCTCCGAAACTTAGACGTTTTTGATTATTACAAAATGACAGAAAGAAAAATCATGCACCGAGAGTCTTGTGCTTGTTCCAAGTCGGAAATGGATCTCTTTGACATGCCACCCGCCATGATGACGATGCAAGAATCCCAATGGGTCAAATTGCATCCCGTCTCATCTATAACGGATTCAGCTCCCATCGAGTTTAATATAAAAGGACAGCCCGAAGATTACATCGATCTGCATAGCAGTTACTTGTATCCAAAAGTGAAAGTGGTCAAAACGACGGACGGCAGCGGTGTAGATGTTGATGATCAATCAGCACCCGTCAATGATATCATGCATGCCTTGTTCAGCGAAGTGGATTTGTACTTGAGTAACAGACTGGTCAGCAGTAGCATGGATATTTACCATTACCAAGCGTACCTGGAAAATCTCTTGACGTACGGAAAAGAGGTCAAGAATATTCATCTGGATGCTTGCGTGGTATGGAAACCGGATACCACAGCTATTGACACGTTTAACGACACAAACTTGTCAACCGAGAAGGTACCTTATAATGTGGGCTTTCACGAACGTTGAAAGAAAATCCTCGATGTTCGTCGTTTAGAACTGATGAATCGTTTACATTTGTACATGTGATTGCAAGAGAAGCATTTGCTGAACGGAGTGATCATTCGCCTGAGACTAAATCGTAGCAGTGTTGCTTTCCATTTAATGACTGATACTACAAATTACAAAACCATCATCCAAGAAGCCTGATTTTACGTGTGTCGCGTAGAAGTGTTACCTAAAACGAAAACGACGTCAGTCACACCTTGAGCAGAAAGACCGCCAAATATCCGATAAGTCGTGTAGAATTTAAAACATTCACCATTTCTCGTGGACTCCGATCCAAGATCAAAGATCATCTGTTCCAAGAACAGTTACCCAAACGTTTAATCGTTGGCATCGTCCGCAATGAAGCCCACAACGGGGCCACAATCAAAATCCTTTCGAGTTTAAGCACTGCGATGTGTCCAAGATCGAAGTCAGTCGCGATGGCAAGACTTTGTGTACCAGATCCTTTGAAGCTGACTTTGAAAATAAAAATTACTATAGATCGTACTTGTCCCTGTACGAAGCTACAGGACAACGAGGAACCAGCACCAGTAACGGCATTTCGTACGACGATTATGCTGAAGGTTACACTTTGTGGGCTTTTGATTTCACTCCAGACCAAGGTCATTTCCACCCAATAAAATCTGGTCAACTGCGTGTGGAACTTCAGTTTGCACGAACTCTCACCAAGACGGTGAACATCATCATGTATGCCGAATTTGATAATACCATATTTTTGTGTAGTTTTTTTTAAAGGCTAGGTTGGCCTTATTCTTAATTAACTAATGTAACCCACGTGACCATATTTACAGTCTAGATCATAAATGTGAGACGCTATTTAAATGTTTGCGATTAAACAAAATAATATAATTATTACGTAGAATTAGGCATGCCTAGTAGTACCACCAGTCTCTGAAGTTCAGTTATATTGAGAGGAATTGGTTTATTTCATTTGATCATTCGTTGGAATTACAATGCTCAAAATAGTTCAGATTGATTGGAAAAATAGCTGCCACAGAAATTCTGTGAAGTCATGAGACTATTTGGATATATATCAGCTGTTACGGAAATACGGTGAATTCATGTAATTTGGGGATTATATCATAGCTATTCTTCTATACTATTGATATATCAGTACAATACTGACCATCATTCCAATACCTTTGAAACTTATTCAGATTACTCGACACTTTTGGAATCGATAGAATATTTAGGACTTTAAGGATTTAATTCACCACTCTGTAAGTTAATTTTAATTATTTCACATTTGCTTTAGTGAAGTAAACAATATTATCCGTTATACTAAACTTCTTGATTTCGTTTATTCTTGTTTAAAATTTGAAAGACGATAGAGTCGTAATAAAATAAGTACCGCGGGTATATCAAAATGTTAAATATAATACTAAATACCTGTTGATTAAGTTTTTAAAAATATATTTCAAATACGAATATTTAAAAAGAGTGTGCCAAGTATCAAAATGAGATTAAATAAATAAATAAATAAATAAATAGATAAATAAATAAATCTTTGAAAACAAATATTAAACAATTAGACAACGGAGACAAGTAAGCAATATAAATGGCCATTTTAAAATGAATCACTACGGTCACATGGTTACTAAACAATCTGTTTTGAAGCTTTTTTTAAGGGTAAGTGGTGTCGTGGGCTACAATGATGGCCCAAAGAGGTGTGGTGCTCCAAGACCGCTGGCGCCTGGGCAACTACTACCACTGGTCCGCTACTACCACCACCTGTGCGCCCCCCCCCCCGTTAGTACGCTACTGCGCAGAAAATTAACCAAGATTTGAAAAAGAAGATTGTCTAAACCCTTTTATTGAGTGTAGCATTGTATGAATCAGCAACATGGACTCTAAGGACGCAAGAAAGAAGAAGGGTAGAAGCTTTGAGATGTAACTTAGGGGACGCTTGAAGAAAGTCAACTGGAGTTATAGGAAAATAAATGAAGAGGTACTGAGTTTATTAGATGAATAGAGAAGATTGTTGCAAGCAAATTTGGGAGATGAAGAAAAGATGGATATGACGTATTTTGAGAGGCAAAAACCTGTTAAGAGAAGTAATAGAAGAGAGAATGGATGTAAAGCAACCAAAAGGGGAACCAAGATGTATGTATAAGGATTATCTCAAAGACGGACAGTCATGTGAAGTGATGAAGCGTAAAGCGATGTCAGTAGAAGCACAGGAGTCTGCAGTTTTATCAATAAAGCACGATGAAATTTCTGACTATATGAAATCACCTTAACGGTATTATACAATAATATTATTGTTTAATACCGTTAAGGTGATTTCATGTGAATTGTATAATACTGTTAAGGCGATTTCATGTAGTCAGAAATTTCATCGTGCTTTATTGATAAAACTGCAGACTCCTATGGTAGAAGGATGGAAAAGATGGATGCCTCTTGCCTGCATTATTGCAGAGAATGAATGAATGAATGAATGAATGAATGAATGAATGAATGAATGAATGAATGATATCAGTTGAAAATGTATGCAGACATTGTAATAGAGAAAACAATTCTTTTGTACTGAGCTACTAAAATACTAAAATGGGTACTATCTTTTATATTTGTAGATTAAAAGCACATATACATGTTATAAATAGATGATGAAAATCAGCTTTTTAAAATATTATGTTAGTTTAGGACTGATTAAAACAATTTTGCTTATTCCTAGATTTTCTTTAAGCGAGAATTGGCTTTTTTTTTTAAAAAAGAATATTTTATTTGTGTCTGTTTCTGATAGTTGATGATACCCCCCCAATATTTATTAATTGTAAGGCATATATTGGGCAATGAAGTAGTATATTGTATTATAAATAAATTATAATTTTCTTTTTTATATTTTAATTTGTTTAAATTATCACTTTGCGTAAGAATAAGGGCCTTTCAGAACAGAATCATTTGTGTTAATCTGATTTTTCTCTTGGAAAACTTTAATTAATTTAAAGAATGTTTGAATTGACAATGGTCTGAAAAGAATTCTCCTCATAATGTCTAAAGCAAACAACTGGACAATGCATTTCGAGAGATAATGCGAAACAATTTGGAATTCCAATGTTTTGTTCGAAACTTCTCGAGAAATGCCTTTATACAATGTTGTCGCCCAACAACTATTCAATCACTTCCGGCGTAACGTAAGTAGTTTCAACGTGTTGTTTATACCAACGTGAGTGAGCAATGAAGATTATAATAACTACAACTTCTGAAACTATTATCGAGCTCGATGTTAGCGAGGATCTTGAGCTGGAAAATCTCAAGGCCCAGTGTGAATTCGAACTTGGAATTCCCACAACAAACTTCATTTTGGTTTGGAATAATATTGAGTTGATAGACCCCAAAAAGTCGCTGAGGAATTATGGAATTAAAAACGAAGACATGATACTCCTTGTTGAGCGTACGCAGCAACAGCAGCAGAGCCGCCAACAAGGTTACTACATTTTTTTTTCAGAGTTGATCAGATGATTGCGCAAGAAACTCGAAGATTGGAGAAAGTGGATGTGTGGGTGAGAGAGGAGACGCATAGTCCTATCGCAGGAGTCTGACGTTTTATTAATAAAGTACAACGAAATTTCTGACAATATGAAATCACCTTATCGGTATTATCAATGAACACAAGGAGTGCATCCGTGACCTCAACCCTCCGCTTGATTCGACTTTTCTCACGCGTCTTTCATCACTTCACAAAACCACACAAATCGATTCCAAAGACTGTAACGTACCAAAGCATAACTCTGGGACGACCATCGCATGAATGCAATCTGGCGAATTAACCTTTATTTTCACCATTACGGTCACAAACGCTTTCTTGCAGAATGCATTAGATGGAAGTAGCCCATTCTACCACAGGCTGAATAATATAAAAGTAATTTCACAAAATAAAATGTTTAACTAGCGTTTTTTTTTTCTTCAGAATGTATCATATGATAATTATATATAAATTTCTAGAACAGAAATATGTAGTTAAAGTTCAGATAGTAGAAATAACGGATGTCATCACACTTTCAAATATTAAATCCTAGACAGATACTGGACCAAGTAGATTTAAAAATTATTTTGATCGATTTTCTAGAAGTTGCCACCTAGTAAGATCATCTGTTGTTTGTACTGAAGTTATTACATAACAAAAAATAAAAGTGAAGAAGAAAATATACTTGTATGAGAGATGAACTATTTATTATGATGATTAAGATGATAATGATAGTGAAAAAAAAAACAGTATGAAAGGAGAAAAGCTGATACTTTATACCACTCATTAACCACTGAGGGTGATGTGTGTGTGTGTGAGAGAGAGACAGACAGACAGATGAGGCAGGTAACAAAATGCTAAAATTATCAGGATTAATATGCATACAATGTAAGGACATTCTGAGCACTAACAGCAACTGTATGTATGTATATATGTATGTGTAAATTGTGAGCAATATTTTTACAACTTTTGAAAATAGTAGTAGTATAATACTGAAAATAACATTTTCCTGATGCATTCATTATTAGAGCTAATTCAACTAATCAGTTGATTAAATTTCCCTAGTATTAAAAGATAACACAGATTCTGCGCAGAGTTTGGTATGATGATTAGACCCTAATGCATATTTATTGCATGGTAGAACCTGGTAGAATAGGCTACTTCAGACTAATGCATTCTGCTAGAAAGTCTTTGTGACCATTAGCTATAGCCGTCTTTCTTTGATGAAGAGTGCATGTGTTATTGAAGTCACCGCTAAAGGACAGCTTTTTATTGCATGAGTGAGACTAATTTTTTTCCCCACATTTGCTTAGTATGTTTTCATAATACTCAGTGCTGCAAAGGTAATGTTTTCTTTGAAATTTCAGTTACTATTTTATCTGGGTACAATTTTTTAGAAAATGAATTGGCTGTCATATGGCCAATTGTAGTTACTGTTTCTCCCTGCCTATAGAACAGACAAGTGAGAGCTTGGTTTTTTGTTGTGTTTTTTTTTTTAAATCTGTGGTAGTGATCTGATGCTGCCTTCCACGCATGCATCAGAAAGTTTTAGAAAGGGTCAATTGACGATAGAGAAGCAGGTGTTACTACAGAAAATGTGAATGTTCTGAAGGATTTAACTCTGAGCGAAAAGAAGAGGAATTCTGCTTACTATCCACATACAAATGTCAGTCAATGTAAATATATTAATTACTAGTGAGCAGCCAAAAATCCAATGAAAGATAGATTATGAGATAATGCCTTGTCTAGTTGATCAGAAATGTAATGTAAATTGGAAAAAAAATAGATATCTCAAAACATAGAGTACACATGCTATAGGTCAACATAAGTGGATAATGATATAACAATGTACTGTTAAGATGGTTTGTCAATATGGACAAAGAATTTGTTTATGTAACAATAGATAAATTTCAGTGCATTTTATATCAACTTTGTGGCTTCCTTTCATGGGGCCTTTGAATTTTTGCACTCCAAACTAATGGTTTTATATACAAGATTAAACAGCCAATAACATTGCCTATAAAAAAAAATAGCCAGATGGTAAATTTTGCTAGCAATAAAGAAAAAAAAAATGCAATTTGCAACATAGTTAAAGCCCTGTGTAATTGATAATTAAACTTTTTACATTGTTATTTTTCATACATTTAAGGAGAAATCACTTTTTTTTCCTGTATGAGAAAAATGCATATAAAATTTCAGGAGCCACTCCATGATTATTTTTTTTATTATTCATACACAATTATGGCCTTAAAATGATAATAAAATTTTTTTGTACTTTTAAGATTTTTTTTTTTGTGTATGAGAAAAATATATGCATATGAAATTTCAGGAGCCATAACACTACCGTGTTATAAATGAATTCATGTTATAACTGAGTGTGCTGTAGCGGGCTCACACTGTATTAGTTTTAATAACACCAGTGGTTAGTGTTGATTAATGGCAGTGAACCCTTAAAACAGATCAGACCTAACGTACCAAAGGGTATGGATAAAAAAAACCCCCAAATGCTATTAGACCCATGTAACAATGGTAGATGTATGTGAATGATATGAAAATGCTATATAATTCAGAGGATGTTTTATGTGATGAATACTTTGCTCCCTGCCCCTCTTCAATCCCAACATGGTTTCCCTTTCACACAAGGGGAAACAACTTATTCCAAAATGACCTAAAGTGTGAAAAGATGATTTAGCTCTATTTGCTAGGATATGAGTAGACGGCGATTCATGCGTACAGTAACTAAAAAATGCTTACCAGTCTTTTGGTAGAACTTGCTGTGGTGATAATTCTGTTGCACTTAAAAAAATAAATGTCAAATCTGATTCTAAAAACAAACCAACAAAGAAAAATCCAAAGATAAATGAAGAAAGACAAAAAGTCTATATTTTTACCATGCCATGTTGAAATAGCAGAATTTACTCTGGTGTTCTTGGCTAGAGATGAAGTAGATAAATTGATTGATTGGTTGATATGTAGATAGCTTTTGATATATTAATATTTCATGTTTAGAAAGCTCACAAAAATTAGGAACTAAGTATTTATAGTTGGAGATTTGGGAATGACAGATCAAATTCATGAATGTCTTCAATGTTCCTGGTGAAAATCACAATTGTAATGTGAAATATAATACTGTATGACACTGAATTTTGTAACATGAAACTGGTGTCCAAAATTTATGATAGCTTATTGTGGACTTTGCTGCTAATTTTGACCATTAAAACACATAATCAGACATTTTAAAACTTTGGAAAACAAATGAAACAAACAGGGTATAGTTAACATGTATAACTTTCAGATATTTAAGATATTTTATGAAATATTTTCCTGAAAATTTAGGAGGAGCTATTCCTGACTTTGGCTTTGGAAACATCCCGGTTCCTGGAGCTCAGTCAAGGGGGCCAGGGAGGGCACAAACAGCCCCTAGGGAGCAAGGAGATTTGGAGGATCCTGAAGTAGTAAGGCAACTGCTGCTATCACATCCACATGAACGGGCCATACTAAAGGAGAGAAATCCAGACCTGTCAGCAGCACTAGAGAGTGACAATGCAGGTATAATTCGTGTATGTTCATTATGAGGCCCAATAACTTCCCAGAATTATTTTGTACTTAAAATTTGATTGCCTTGTTCTTATCATGCTTGGCCCATTACATTTTTTTGCAAGAATTTTCAAGAACTTAACAACTTTTGCCCTCAAAATGTTTACATATTTGATTATCGGGTGTACTTGGAAAAAAAAAACTTGGGAATTGTCTGTTTCAGGTTTTCCTGTAATTAAAGTCTAGTCTTCATCCATTGACTAATAACTGTTAGTGTTTTCTTTGATTTGTTCAGTCTTTGCAAAGTAATGAATATTTAAAGCCAAATGGAATATTTCTGCTAGTGATATTCTAAAGAAATAATTCCTTGATATCATTTATGCAATTGCAACATTATATTTGCTTCATAGACATCAATGTATCTAAGGCAAAATCAGTCAATGATTCTTAAGTACTTAAAGTTGGTAAATTATTGGCTAGACAAAAGTCACAATTTGATGACAAAGGAATCTTTTTAATTGTCGTGGATGAAAAATAAAAAGTCTATTTAAATTATGTAATAAAAGATTCACCTTCCACTTTTCTGGGAAAATACGTCACCAAATAAAATTTAAAAACTAGACCTTGACAATGCAAGAACACAGTTAATGGATCTCAGTTTCAGTTAAAAGTATGATTTATAGCAGATGGTAGATGTGGAAATCCTTGAATGAAGTGGCCATTTTGGAAGTCATTGTGGATAATCATCTACAAGGCATTATAGGTAAAGCTGACAATGACATGATTCTTTTAAAAGTGTTTTATTTTATTTTTTTGTAACTCCTGGTACATGATCTTGTCTGATTTTTGTGATTTTTATTCATATCTAAATTGTAGTGATTATCTATAGTTGGATTTTGCATGCTTGCATAGGGTCATTTTTAAAATATTAAAGAATTTAAAATTGCATAGATCTATAAATAGATACTTATGTACATCTTTGACAGTTACTAATAATAGATATATTAATAAATATGTTTTCAGCCTTTTTTCTTTGGATAGGTCAGTCGGGTGATATCGTAGAAGCAATAAGTTAATTTCCATTGGATGGGTTTGGTCACATGAATAGGTATTTTGAAATATTAGATTAACTAGTAAAATCTGTCATATGAAGTATATTGTGACATGTAGTCATAATATACTCTTGAATGTGTATATAAGTAGAGAACTGAGGAATCACTCATTCTTATTTTAGAGTCATTCTTATTATGTGTTCTTGCTGTAACATCAAATTAATAGATGCAATTTATGTGGTATTTAAATATTATTTATCAGTAATAATTTTGCATAAGCAGGCAATTTCAGTGAGTTACTGGAGAGGCAGGAGACACCCTTAAACTCAGGAGAGAAAAACCAATAGGAAATGAGATAATGAACTCTTTGGTTTGCTCAGAAAGGGAGCAGATTTGATTTTTGCTTGGCTGCTTTTTCATCTGTACAGATATCATAACAAGCCCATTGGCACCTGCTTTCCTGCCAATAAAATCAGCAGATGAGGATCACAACTGAAGTAGTAATTATTCAGCATCATTGGCACATTTGTTGTTGGTTTACAGCAGGAAAAGCCCAGATGGAACTAATGATATGCATGGATGCTAGTTCCTTTGGTTGGGGAACCAATCTGTTGCTAAGATTTGACACAGTCAATGGCAAGAAGGCTCTGGAGGAAATATCTCCTCACATCAGCCTTCTGGAGATAAAGGTTCTAAGCGATGTTTTTCATTTCTTTAAAGCAGTCCATATCAGACAACCAGGTGGTGGTGGCCAACCTCCACAGTCTGATAGCTTTAGTTTCAGCATAGATGGTGAATGAGTTATATGCTCTTTCAGTGGGTCTGAACTATCCCCAGTTCAAACTGGATGGTTCCACGGTCATAATGATTTTGTAGCTGAGAAAAAGTTGATGTTAGTGGTCAGTCAGAGAAGCTTTGTATGCTTCTTCTCTTTTATAGATATGTCAAGAGAGGTTGTAATGCATGAACCTAGCAATCATTACTTAAAGAACAGAGTGAACTTTTGTGGAACACCAAATCATTGCTTTCTTTTGGTGAAAGATTATGTGATCATCAGTTGTGATGCTATCAGGTTATGAGAATATTGGAATGCATCCATTCTTTCCTTGAAGGGGAACTCGGGTAGAGAGGCAGGATGCTTAGCATTCCCTTCAACGGACTATACCTATTTCTTTAATGTGATCATGGAAAGTATTCAAAATAGATTTTTTTTTCCCTTAAATTATGTTTCTCTGAAAATACCTGACCACATTGCTGTAAAACCTTTCTACACCTCCACATAAATGCTAGCATCCAAGTTTATGCATTGCTTAAAACTCAACTGCCAAATGTTGGTAAAGGGCAAGGTAATGTGTATGAGTTTATTCCCTTGGTCTCTATGGTATCTAGGTGGAATAGATAAATCTTTAGGGAGGAGGACTAGTTTAGGAAGGTAGTTGCATTTATTTTCCCAAAATTTATTTGATCAGGTAAATATTCTCAAAGAAATATAATTAACAAAAATTTATTTCTTTTCCAAATAGAGAGATTTGCAGAGGTGTTTCAAATACAACAGAGAGAAAGGATTGCAAAAGAACGAGAAAGGATACGTCTTCTTAATGCAGATCCCTTCGATCCAAAGGTGCAAGATTCCATTGCTGAGGAAATCAGGTAACACTTAATGATCAAGATGTCCTTGGATGAGTTTCTAAATCATATTTACAATAAGTATATAAATTTTGGATTTTAGAACTTTAACAGTTTGCATTGTTCTTTCATTACCACATTATCTCACAGAATGGGCCTCGTAGAGTATCAAACATTATATCCTGGTACAAGCTTAACAAGACTCCATAATTTGCACTGGCGTGAAAAAAAAAATATCCCGCCAGATTTTAAAAAAGGATTTATACTTTGCTTGTTTCTGTCCACAGATTCTCATCCTGATGGTGAGATTTTTGCAAAGTTCATGCCTAAAAATTCAGAACCAAAGGGTGGAGCTTTCCTATCGATTACCAAAGTATTTGATGGATTCTCTTTTTTATAATTTTAAATATTTAGTGAAAAAAAAAAGATTGTGGATGCTTGGGATTTATATAAAATTTTTTTTAATTTTTAAAGATTTTTTGTGATTGGATAGAGTATAAAATTTAGATTTCAACAAATAATATATTGGAAAACACAAATTTCTGGTTATACAAGATTAAACCACTATAATCTTTGCTGATATTAATGATGTCTTATATTGTCTTATATTGTATTATATTGTCTTATATTGTCACAGCAGGCATGCTTGTAGCAGAGGTGTATAGCTCATGGCTTTCTCAAATGGACAATGTGTATCACACAGTAAGAATTAGAAAAAGAATTTTTAAAAAATAAAAACTGTACATTGTATAGTATGTTCCAGTGTCCTCAGTTTGTTAAAATAGGACAAATTTTTTTTTTTAGACATTCAGGATATTATTTTTAGGACTTTCAAATTTCCTTGAGCATCCAACACCAGAGATTTCATTATTAGCAGTTACTGAAATATAGTAATGGAACTGCCATGCATTAGAGATAGATTATTCACAGCTCAAATATTTATAAACCATTTTTAATTTCCCAGGTTGAAGAACATTGAACAAAACATGGAAAATGCAATAGAGTATATGCCTGAGACGTTTGGCCAGGTTGTGATGTTGTATGTCAACTGCATCGTTAATAAGCACCCAATCAAAGCTTTTGTTGACTCTGGTAAGTTTATTTTGCTTGGTTCCCTGCAGTTTTGTCCAGTATTTTGCAGGTTGTATCATATGGTGAAAGCCCTTCAATCCAAACACTTTTGTTCGTATTTGTATTTTAATTTATATCATAGGATGTGGCATTAAAAATCACTTATCAAAGCCCCAGCCTGCTATCTATGAAGGAGAAATCTGGGTTAAGTAATCACTTCATTTTTAAAATTTCCAGATATTATTTTCAGCTACCATATTTACTTGCTTATAAGTTGAGTCACACTGCAAACAACAAAGATCCTGATCTGCTGCTGCATAATACACCTGCAGATCAGGGTCTATGTTATTTGTTCTACTGATTACTCCTAACAAACTACACATACCCAGATCTGCTGGCGCATTATGCAATGGTAGATCAGGGTGTTGGCATTATGTAGTTGGACTTTATTTATAACTGAGAATGTATGGTTTCTAGACATTTGAACAAAAAATTCTGGATTAGGTCAGTTAATAGGATTAAGGATTAAAGAGGCTGGATAAAGGGATTCAGGATTCATGATGTTGGATAAAGGGATTCAGAGTTTATTAGATTTCACTCTTTTGGGATTACTAGGAGTATTGACTGAATCTTCAGCTACAATATATAATTAATAACAAGAATCAATGCCCTTGTCAAACTAATTCATATCTATGAGTAATAATATCAACCTAATATAGACTCCAGTTAAACACCTGCTGTTGGCCATCAGTGGAATGATCTTTGATTACTACTTTTTGATAATGAATTTCTAACAAACTTTATTTAAACTGGAATCTGGATTTTCTTGCTTCTCTAAGTTTATAAAGTAATCTTGTATACCATGTATTTTCACAAGTGTTTTCTGTTTCTCAAAATAAATCATGTTCTCACCTGTCCATCATCAGTGAATATTATTTAATTAAAATGTTGTTGAGTCTCTTCGTGTAAGATCATATTATTTTGAACATAGGATATTATTTATCTGAGAGGAGAAATAACTCGCATTTAGTCTGCATTCAGTAGTTGCTTGTAGCTAGAGTTAAAAATTTTCATATAAGTCCATGCGATATATGCTGACACTTGCTACTTTCCATTGCCAACATCAACATGTATTTAGATGCCTTAAAGCTACAAACCAAACACAGCGAAGGGAAACAGAACTAATCAAAAGGTGTATGACACTATGAAATTGTGTTAAATTGGCAGCGTTCAAAACAAACCAACCTCTTTCACTACGGTTCGTTGCTAGGGAATGACCTCCGCTGTGTAATTTACCCAGTGTGGATAGATAGAAAGAAGAATGCAGATCACTGAACAAGTATATTGAAGAAATAAACACAACAAGCCGCCTCCTTTCAATAAACAAATATAAAATTCATTCAGTTTATCAACAGAATTTAAAATGAAAAGAAATCAATTACTTGGTTACAAAAGAAGGAAAATTGTACTAACGCTTAATTCATGAAAATTCCTAATTACTCCTATGTATTAAAGATTCAATTACATCTAATCTTGTCAATTCTCCAAATGAATTGATAATTAGAAAATTAAAGAATAAAATGTCATGACTAGCATTTCACTAAAATCCTGCAAAATGAAATCATACATACATACATCATATCATTAATACATTTGCAAATAGATCAACAAATAAAATAACATATTAAAATCAGGAAACTAAGATTGCGCACCTTTTGCCGTTTCCTTTAAGTTTCCACGAACCTCAAGTATAGTCCGTCTCCTAACTGAGGCAACTATCTGGCCCCTTACTCTATAATGAAAACATACTTTCTACGGATTCGAAGGTAGAGTTTGTCTACTCGCTGAGACAACTCTCACGCTTTACTGCCAAATCACGAGATAACGTCTTTCACGTTTTTCCCAGAGTCGACTCCTCTTCTTTCAAGAAAGATTGAAGACTGAAGAATTTTCCTAAAGTAAAACCTTTAATTTCTTACAGAGTTACGCCCATAAATTCATATTAACCAATCGGAATATACTGTTTTCTAAATCTGTTCCGTAGAATTTTTGGATTGACAAGACAACTAAACAACTAATCATGCCGTAATTAATGTTCCTTTGAACAATCACTTATGGCAAGCTTCCCCCTTTAACTGGTCGATTTTGGGAAAGGGTCTTATGTCATTCTCTTGTACCATATCGTATGACTCAGTCAAGTTATGTCGGCTGGAACGAATTCCCTTTTGACATTCAGAGATGAAATGAAAATAATCATCTATCTCTAGCCCTTTCTACTTTAATTAAGTTGACTTTGATACAATTCCTTTAACCAATGCTTCTAAGAGTTTTCAAAATTCGACACATCACAGAAATAAAAGCAATATTTAAAAACAAGTGGAGTTACAGAATTTGTATGGAATACAGCATGCATACTAAGATCATGACAGTGATGTTAACTGTTTAGTATACTGATATTGATGCATTTGATCCAGTACAAGTAATGCTGCAACTCAACTTTATGTGCACTTAATTTCATGTGCAGATGAAGTTTGGATATCAGATCTTCATATTTGAACACTGGGTCTAGTCTGATGTTATAATTGATGACAAGTCAGTGGATGAGGATCCTGATTCCTTGTTTTAAAATGATTGAGATGTTATAATTGATGACAAGTCAGTGGATGAGGATCCTGATTCCTTGTTTTAAAATGATTGAGATGTTATAATTGATGACAAGTCAGTGGATGAGGATCCTGATTCATTGTTTTAAAATGATTGAGACTGATCATCAATGGCAGGATCAGATCCAGCCTCTAGATGGCTTACGTTTGGATCTGGACAGGGCTGATCATCTTAGGCACGATTTAATAATTTACTATGTGATAGAAAAAACTTTTTTTGTGTTTTTCATTATGTTCCATGATTTGTTACCTAAATCATCATACTATAGACTGATGTTGATGTCTAGCTGCATTAGCCACTGAGTCATGGATTACATTCTGTTTTCATATATGATAAAATGTAGGATGATTTGGTAGTGTTTCCTTGTCCTATGGACTTGCAGGGTCTTTTGGTGAGTTTCATACACTGATGAACTGTCTGCCTTTTTAGCTCACCTGACTGTAAGGTCCATCAAGCTCATACTATGTGTCTGTGTCCATTGAGCTTTGTTTTTCTTACATCTTTATGTCAACAATTGCTTGTTACGATGATTGATTTCATTCAAACTTGGAATATGGGTTTATATCATCAAAACTCTCAGATGAGTTCAACACATATTAATGAGGTGATTGACTAAGCTTGTTAGTACTCGGAAAGCCATATTTTCTATCTGTTTTTGATCAGACTTGGATCTATGCTTTTATCATGAGGACAAATTGATAACATATTAATGATCTGATCTTGAACATGATTGGCACACAAGCTTGA
This sequence comes from Potamilus streckersoni, assembly GCA_016746295.1. Classification (NCBI taxonomy): domain Eukaryota; kingdom Metazoa; phylum Mollusca; class Bivalvia; order Unionida; family Unionidae; genus Potamilus; species Potamilus streckersoni. The sequence goes on along the minus strand of JAEAOA010000698.1, from coordinate 1,639,287 downwards.
AATGTATACTTATATCATCATCATCTTGGATGAGTTTAGTGATGAGTGAAAAGAATGCATATTAATGAAATTATCTTCTTTCTGATTGGCTGAGCTTGTTACCACTATGGAGGGCTTATTCATTTGACTTTGATCAGTCTTGCAATGTGGGGTTATATATTGTGAAGACCATTGAGGAGCTTTACAATGATGAAATCCAAGAATATTATTGATTGGCCAATTTTAATACCACTCATACGGTCATTTTAGTTAATCCAGTTTGATCAAACTTGGAATCTCTACTTATAACATCAAGGTCTTGTGCCAGTTTGATAATTAGTGAGGTCTGTGAAAAGTAATAAAATAATCTTCAATCTGATTGGTGTAACAAGATAACCGAGTTTGGGATTTTCAGATTAATAACAAAACAGCATTGATGGGAATGCAATACAATATATTTAATGTTATTTGAAAACATAAAATGGAGTATGATAGATATGTGCATGCATGGGTCCTAATATAGGACTAATTAACATAATTAGCACAATCTTAAATGCAATAAATATAATATCCAAGACAAAGAAAGAACGATTAATGGTATATCACAAAATGACCTTAACAATAATAAAGAGTAAAATTCAAATGATATTTCGTTCAAAATAACGAGTTGATAGTTTTACTCATAATAGGAAAACAAATGATAGTTCGTTCAAAATAACGAATTGATAATTTTACCCACAATAGCAAAACATTGGGTATTATGAAAAACCCTACATTAGCCCACGACCAAAATATTATATATCTGGAGCAATGTCTATACTCCCTTAACTCTTTGCTATCAGTTCCACTGGTCAAACAAGCAAAGATTTGTAGTCACTGACCACCATTGATTCCTGGGTTAGACAATCAGCACCCACCATGCAACGTCTGAAAGCCAAGAATATTATTGATTGGCCAATTTTAATACCAATTTAAGGTCGTGCTAATTATGTTAATTAGTCCCATATTGGGATTCATGCACGCACATATCTATCATACTCCATTTTATGTTTTCATATAACATTAAATATATTGTATGTAACGCCTGATCTCCAACAACCCGACTAGCAACGTTAGAATATTCGAAAACATATGCACAGCACTGCACACGCAGTATACGTAGCTCTACACAGCACACACAGCTCTACACAGCTGTATACATAGCACAGCTCAGCACTGCAAATGCAGAATACACAGCTCTACATTAGAGCTTCATAGCACTGCACAGCACTGCACACTCCACAGTACAACACAACACAGAACTGCAACACCAACACAGCACTGCAACACCAACACAGCTCTACAGCACCAACACAGCACTGCAACACCAACACAGCTGAAAAATAAAACTAATACCGTGTACTACGTATGACACTGGTATATACGGTAGTATGAAACAATGGTATATACGGTAAGTTATATATATTATCAGTCTTGCATTCTAAAACAACAAACAGGTTCAGAAGTAAATTGGTGAATTACAAGATTCATAATGCACTAAACAGTCATTTACTAAATGTAATCTTGTAGAGTTCTTGCTAAATCACAGATAAGAATATAACATATTAGCATTTACTAAACAACATTTACTAAACTAGTTGAAGTGACAGAAATACAAAATCAAACATGATAATACAATTGATTTAACTTACAATGCATATAAACAAATAAATTACATACATCTACAGCTGGAGATATCTAGATCTCAAAGTAGACCTCCAATCAACAAAACGGTTCATAATGTAAGGATTTGGTTGTAACGTAAAGCATTTGTACACATGAAATGTAGCTCAGCATCATCTGTGTAATTCATGTATTCGATTTTTCCCATCTAAAGCACTCCACACGTGCAGCGCAAGATAAACCGAACTCACTATTTCAAAATATTGTAGAATATACATTGATCACCCTCAGGTATCATTGTACATGGAAAATGAAATCCGAGTACATTTATTTAATACAGGAATAAATTCATACAATTCTGTGACAATTGGCTAAGCATGTTACCACACAGGAGGACATTTTTCTGGTCTGACTTGGATCAAACTAACATACAAACATGGCTATGTCATTAGGATAATGAGCAAGATACCCAGCTACTAATGAAGTCATCTTACATCAGATTGACTGAGCTTGTTGATTTTTTTTTGTGTAGAAATCATGCTCTTTTTTATCACAGTAGTATAGTTTTAGTTTTCTAAATTCTGTATAATTGCAATGTCAGGAGTATTCCATTTGTACTCTTGATTACTGTATGAAAAGTACTTACTAATACTTATACCCTATGTCAAAAAAGTCTGAAGTACTTGTACATGTACTCTTTGCTTAACAAAACAAAATTGCTTGTTCTTAAAATAGTACTCCACTTCATATCTGCATGATGAGACAAAGCCTTGCATATTTTAATGCATTTATAGTTGTTCTGGATTGGTCTGTTGGATTTTTATAGGCGCTCAGATGACAATTATGAGCCAGGAATGTGCAGTGCGATGCAACATCATGCGGCTTGTAGACACAAGGTGGGCAGGAATTGCCAAAGGTGTTGGTACACAGCGGATTTTAGGACGTGTTCATATAGGTAAGATAATTTTAAATCTATATTACTTTACTGGTGTTTAATTTTGTAACAGATTACAAAATGACTTAAGTATTTTGAAGGCTACAGACAAGATCTTATTGCCGATGCTATGTTATGATGTGACAAACAGTATTTGGCTTGAAAGGATGGTGGTACCAATTCACAGTAGTGTCTACTGGAGCAAACCAGGTGATACTTTGGACATAATGTGATGCTCATTGACAGACTTAAACTTGTTACCTGCGGCTGTTAAGCCAGGAATGTTGAACCCAGGGCCATACTGTCTGTATTTGTTACAAATAAATGTTCTTTACATGGTATGGGCTGGAAAAATGTCTTTCATTTCCACTTGCCTACAGGACAAATAAAAATATCTTTTTGCTTGCCCAGCATCAAAATCAAACAAACCCAGTAAAAAAAACTTCTATTTCATATATTTTTACCATATATCCTTATATTATCTCCTTTTCTAAATACGAAGTTTAAATTTGTGAGTGCCCTTATTAAATAAATTTTTCAATGTTTCATTTTGGAGGTAAAAACTTAAGATATTTAAGTATACATATTGCTTTTTTCATAGCATATTGAGAATATATAACTATTGATTTAGATCCCTTTATTGTAACAAGTTTGTTATTATTAGTAGTAGCATTAGTATTATAATCATTATTTTAATTATTATAGTTGTGGTTCTTTGATGTTTATCATTTTATGTACTCTCCAGTTTTGACTGGCATGTGGCATAATGTCCTTTCCATTTTACCAAATATATATTTTGTATTACTGGTAATAGTAACAAAATTCATGGTTACTCTTGTTATGTAAGCATCTGTCATCAAGATTTTGGATGAGTTTGATTATGAGTGAGATGCAAGAATAATAATGAAGCTTGAGGCTGATCAAATGTTTTGAATCAAATCATAAACTTCTGGTCGTAAGTCCAGTGCCTTTAGCAATGAGCTGTTGCAGCTCCTTTTGGTACCCATGCAGGTTCGATTATAGTTCGGAAGTTAGTGAATGTTGGTATATAGCTCTGAACCCCCAGTCAGCAATGTCAACAGTTAAATAATAAAAGTACAAGGATGAAATTAAATATCAACAATTTAATTGACAATTAAATATTCAATCACTCGAACTTCACTAAGCGCCCCTTTCGCTTGACCTTTGAGCCTATCTCATCATGTGAGTTATAGTGTGAGAGTTTTGCCCTGTCCTGGGTTTTTACTGATCTCCTGATTCTTTCTGTCTAATTCTCTTGGGTTGCTTCCCCTTACTCATCTTTCCATTCTACCCGGACTATTTCTCTACCTCCTTGTCTGTTCATCAACTCAGACTTGTTGACTCGGACTGTACAGACAGTCTCGCTCCAGTCTCTCTCTCTTCCTCCTCATCTGTTCGTCGACTCAGAATTGTTGACTCAGACTGTACCAACAGTCTCACTCCAGTCTCTCTCTCTTTAGAGACTCGGGACTCCTACCACCAACTATAAGTTGTCACCCGAAAGCTTCCTGTAAAACACAAGGATGGTACACTAATTTTCCTAGTCGCTCACCTCACACTACCCATATAGCTTATCATTAGATAAGGCTATTAGAGTTCGTTGGTCACACATCCATTCACACCTAGATACACATACATTCTTGTATGGTAAAACACAAAAAAATAACACAACATAATAACAACTTCATAAAAGCACGATATCAATTACTCGTATGCATTCAATGATAATTGATTGACATTTGTACATACTCATAATTTTGATGATACTAACAATATTACAATAAACAGATGCATATCTTTGCATCAAAAACTCATATAGAATATACAAATATGCAAATATCCACCCTCTGACATATTCAAACATATATTTCTAATCTTGCGTACATCAATCATTTCCTGACTCGAAAACAAATATGCGCAACTCTAAATATGCATTACTAATGGTGTTGGTTACCGCAATGTAGCCTATGACTACTTATAACATTAATGCTGCTGAACTAATAATCTACAAAACCCTACATAACTCAAATTCATGTCTCAACAAGCACATAAATGAAACACTGCAAAGTAATTCTATTTACTAAACAATCCTAGTAATTGGGTAAAACATAATATTAGTACTTACAGTTACGTCATTGTATTGCTTGGAAACATTCCAAATGTTTTCCCTATATGTGATGTACCTTTCTCATCATTTAATAACCACTTTTATAAGAAGTTACTCTGTTGAACTTAATCGCTAGATTTCCAGTGTGTCATGCAGAGATATATGTTACACTTATAAACAATAACCACCAATCAGAATGTAATTTAGTATTGGCAAAGAAGCTGATGAACTTCACACAAAAAGATTATTAAATGATATGAAAGGTACTTAGATCTTGCAGCAGGTTCAAATTTGGAAAGTTGATGTTTATGTTGAAATATGTAATCAGTGACTGAATGAACTGATGGGATAAATAAAATTAAAACAGAATTGGCATGGGGGCAGATTTTAAACTGCATAAGTATGTCATCTTGCATTAATATTTTTGTTATAGGTTTGGAGTGGGTGTTGTCAATAGTTTTCCTCCTTCACCTGCAAAAACAGTTGCCCAAGGTCAGAGCTGTTGTTTTGTATCTGCACGAAATTTATAATAAATTTTGTTGGTATTCATTCCCACTCCCATGGTCAGACTTACTCAAGATGATGTTTACCTTGCACAAGGAATTCACACTATTTGTTCTGTTTTGAAGATATCGCCATATTGTCTTCAACATGCATAAAAGTCCACCACCAACCACTGAGAGAACTTCTAAAGAAGAAAGCTCCATCAGGTCAATATGTTTATCAATAATGTATTGTAGGTTGTGTATCATGAATCACATTGATACACAGCACAAGCATATCATTTCACCTATATTGGTAGCTGTGTGCTCTTAGCTTTTCTTTCCTCTCAGTAGTGTCAAAATTTGTGTGAATTAGGACTCACTCAGATGAGCAGTATCACATGCACATGAACCTCTCAATTACCACAAATTTGGTCTCCATAACACTGTCCCCCATAAAATATCCATTTACCCTCAATTTGTGGCCATTTTGTCTTCAACTACATGAATCCCTTGCAAGGACTGATGCACTACTGGACAAAAAGAATTTAGGAATTCAAGATAAGACTATTTTTTTTCTTTTAGCTCGTGTGTGTGTGTGTGTATGTGTGTGATTTAGATTTTTAACATAGCTTTAACAATATTTCAATCAGATAACTACAATGTCTGCATGTGTGGCAGTTTATAGTGATGTCTAGCATGGGAACATCATGCCGCAGACATGGTGCCCCATGCAGTCACTTAATCCTGACACCAGGTTGACCAGTCCTAACACTGACCTCTTAATGCTGAGCGCCAAGCGAGGCAGCTGTTAGTACCATTTTTATAGGCCTTTGGTATGACTTGGCTGGGAATTGAATCTACAACTTCCCTCATCCGAGGCAGACGTTTTAACCACTAGGCTTAACTCTTGGGTATTGAAACCATTTTTGATATTTTTCAGTGATATGAAGACTTTCAAATTAGTTGCTGTGGTACACACACTGGATGTTTGTTTGGCACCTTTTTCATTTAGATCAAAGTATATATTGTTAGAAGTCTTTTGATGGAAACTCAGTGTCATGATGATTATCCATTCAGGTGGAGTGATGACAATACAAATTTTAGGACATCATAAGAAGTCTTTTAGTGAAAATCCCATGTTGGTATGACCATCAATTAAGGAGAAGTAGTGTAACAAGATTTTTAACACAAAAGATCAGCACCATTATCCTTTTTGACCAGCTAGAAATCAAAAGTACTCTTTGAGTGAAAACCCCATGATGATATGACCATCCATGTAGGAGGAGTAGCAATAACAAAATGTTTAAGATAGCAGCCATATTGGATATCAAATTGGCACTGTTTTCAATTAGTATCCACTAGACATCATTAAGATCACAGCCATATTGGACATCAAATTGGCACTGTTTTCAATTAGTATCCACTAGACATCATTAAGATCACAGCCATATTGGACATCAAATTGGCACTGTTTTCAATTAGTATCCACTAGACATCATTAAGATCGCAGCCATATTGGATATCAAATTGGCACTGTTTTCAATTAGTAACCAATAGACATCATAAGAAGACTTTTTGTGGAAACCTCATGTTGATATGATGTTGATATGTCCATCCATTAAGAAGGATAAGCAGTAACTGATTTTCAAAATGGATTCTGTGGTGGCCATATTGGATGTTGAAGCAGTACTTTTTTCTTTTAGGACCAACTAGACCATGGGATGAATGTGTTTGGGTAAAGTTTTAAGGCAATATAAAAAGTAGTTTAGGTTGAGTAATGATACAAACTTGGCCTGAAATGATGCAAGTTGTATATCCAATATGATTTCTACCATAGTTGTCTCTAAAATCTTGTCGTCTCTATTCCCTTAAATGAGTGAGCATTGGGACAGGGGTTTCAAAGTCCTAAAGAAAATGGTGCCAGTCATACATCCATAATACATCCATAATGGCTGCCATACCAATGGTCATAAAAAATCTTGTTGTCACTATTCCCTTGAATGGGTGATCATTGTGACAGGGGTTTCAAATTCCTAAAGAAAATGGTGCCAGTCATACATGTAGATAGCTTAACATTCATAATCAATTTAAGTATTGCATCCTCATCTGTTCCCAAAATATGGAAAACTGCAAAAGTAACTCCTATTCACAAATCTGGCCCTAAGGATGATGCTGATAACTACCGACCAATCTCAATACTACCAAACTTGTCAAAATTGATTGAAAAGCATGTACATGATTCATTCATATCATATTTAACCAAACACTTTCTGTTATACCCTAATCAATCAGGCTTTAGGCAGAAACACTCATGTGAGACTGCCTTGATCTCCCTAACTGATAAATGGCTTCAAGCACTTGATCAAGGTAGAATAATAGGTTCTGTATTTGTAGATTTCAGAAAAGCTTTTGACATGGTAGATCATGAAATCCTTATGAAGAAACTGAAAATCTACCAATGTGATGAAAGCACAGTTAGATGGTTAACTTCATACTTAAGTGAGAGAACACAACATGTTTATATTAATAATGTTCTGTCTGAACCTGAAACAATTAGATGTGGAGTACCACAAGGCTCAATTCTGGGTCCATTACTGTTTATTTTATTTATTAATGACCTACCACTTGTACTAAAGGACTCAATATCATCTACAGATCTCTATGCGGATGACACAACATTGTCAGACATCCAAAACACAAAACAAGAACTTGAAATTTCTTTACAGAATGCCCTAAACAAACTAGAATACTGGTGCACATGCAATGGCATGGTGGTTAATATTGGTAAAGCTAAAATATTACTTATCTCAACATGGAAAAAAAGAACAAAACTTTATAGCGATGAACTATGTCTGACATAGAAGGATAAAAGGTTGCAAATGGTCTGTCACGATAGTCTACTTGGTGTTTTGGTAGATAATAGCCTATCATGGACTGAACATATCAAACATATCAGTAAAAAGGTCAATTCAAGTTTATGGCTTCTCAGTAGGATAAGACACTTTCTTCCGGAAAAGCACAGAAAACTATTTTATAACAGTTACATACAACCCTATTTAGACTACTGTAATACAGTATGTGGTAATTCAAATGATAAAAACTTAGCAAAGTTGGCACATCTCCAAAAAAGAGCTTTTGAGTTAATATCAATCCAGAAAGAAAGCAAGGAAAATTTAGCTGGTAAGTTAAAAATACTACCTATTAAAGACCGAATCTGTTTAAGAAAAGCCAAATTAATGTACAGGATAGCCAATAATAATGCTCCTGAATATTTACAATCACTATTCAAGTATAGGCTCTCTGGAAATACTCCCCACCTGCGATCAATGTCTATCAAACATTACAAAATTCCCAAACCAAATAAGGAATTATTTTAAAAAAGTTTCCAATACTCTGGAACTTTGCTCTGGAATAATATTCCAGTTGAGTTTAGAAATGCCCACTCTATTTCCTCTTTCCAAACCCAGTATATACAATGGCTTCACAGATGCAGCAAAAATAAATAAATTCCTTTGAATGAGGGCCTCAAGGTAGATTAGTTCTTAGCTAATTGAGTTACCCTCTTTAAATAAAGTCATAATAATAATAATAATAATAATAATAATAATAATAATAATAATAATAATAATAATAATAATAATAATCGATAATACATCCATAATGGCTGCCATACCAATGGTCTTAAAAATCCTGTCACTGCTTCCCTGAATGGATGGTCTTTATGATGTGTTTTCAGCAAAAGACTTCTGTTGATGTCTGTTTTGTTTTTTGAGCCTTTACCTTTCAAGGTTCTAACTTGGGTTTTAAAAAAAATCATTGAAATAACAAAATAATGTAAAAAATGTTTGAACAAGTAAGAACTATGGGGAGTAAAATTCAGATGAATAAAAATATAGGTGGAAATACATTATAAACTTATAGCAAAGACAATTTTCATTGAACAAAATTGCACATATCTGATTATATAACACTTGTCCAAGGAAATAGAGAAAGTAAACAGGAATGCAGCATCACACTGGGACAAGGTTGTTTACTCATTTCAAGAACCTTCCATACTAATAGGAGGAATGTATGAACTGTAGGTCTTAGCACCCAGGAAAGGTCAGCAATGCAGTAGTGCTAGGTAATGTATTACTGCTGTCAAATCAGTGATTTATTAACATGAAAAGTAATACAAAATTGGCATTTATTAATACAAATGCTGGTTTATAAGTGAACACTCAAGTCAAATGAGAGCATGATCTGGAACGGAAAATTCTATGATGTAGTTCATTTTAGGTCAATCAGATAATGCTAATATTTTCATGATTTACTTCAACACATAAAAAAACATATAATGCAATAATTTAAGTGTATAAGGAGTTCAGGTGGCAAAACTGTCAAAATAATAAGATTACATGTATGTCATAATTTTAGTATACTTTGTACTGCTATTTCTAATCTAGCATGTTAACAGCAGCACAAGTAGATTATTTTGTGCCATGTCATTTGAGTAAAATGCCCTGCCCAAGGATGCCCCACAGCAGCCAATCCAGGGCTATAGAGCACAATAACTACTGAGTCACTCTTGCTTGTGTCACAGTTAGTCCCTTTTTGCAAGTTGAGTAGAGTGTATTGGGTCAATGCCTAATGAAGGACGATCATAGTGCAGTATAGTATTTTGGACCGATACATAAAAAATAAGGACAGATCATAGTGCAGTAGAGTGTATTTGACCTATGCTTAGTCAGGGCAGATCATAGTGCAATATAGTGTTTTGGACCCATACCTAATGAGAACAGGTCACTGTGCAGTAGAGTGTATTGGGCCTATACCTGATGAGGGCACATAATAATGCAGTAGAGTTTATTGGGTCTATACCTAATGAGGGCACATAATAGTGCAGTAGAGTTTATTGGGTTTATACCTAATGAGGGCACATAATAGTGCAGTAGAGTTTATTGGGTCTATACCTAATGAGGACAAATCATTGTGTGGTGGAGTATACTGGGCCTATACCTAATGAGGGCAGATCATTGTGAAGTAGAGTGTATTGGCTGATACCTAATGAGGGCAGATCATAGTGCATTAGAGTGTATTGGATCTATTCCAAAGGATGGCAGATCACATTACCTGTTTGGACAAGTCTATTAATAAAACTGCTTATATATTGCATATTTTTTATTGTTTCAGGTGAAATTCAAATAGGGTCAGCTGTCCTCCCCTCTTCCTTCTCCATTTTAGAAAACCAACCAATGGACATGCTGCTTGGACTGGATATGCTCAAAAGACATCAGGTAATGTCCTCAAATGTTTGCCTCTATGATATTTGAAGAATAACTTAACAGAAAGGACAGTGTTGCCTGCTGTGACTTGTCTGTGACCATGTACAGGTAAAATTGGATCAGATGGCACATGTAGATTCTGCAGAAATATAAATATTGATTTGCAAACAAACTATAGACTGGCCAAGAATTAAGGTGGTCAGCACAGCATGCATGAAAAGGTTGGCTTTCTGCAGCAATTTTAAGTGGCACACACATACAATACATGCATCATGTTTTATAGAAAATCCATGTCCCAATGGTCAACCTTAATTCTTTTCACATTGTGTCAGTCATGGACAAAACATAAGGGTCATCATGGATTGTCCATGTGGATGGATTAAATATTACTGCCCCAGTTAGAAGTCACGGCAATATAGATATGTAATCGTGGACACCAATTACATTGATTGGCATAGCTACAGTATACAGTGCAGAATGCCATTTCTAAGTTGTACCCAATCCTGTTGAACTCTCCAAGACTTGACCACTAAAATTCAATTTCATTTGTATTGTGATGAAAGATTTCTGAACTAAGATAACTGAGACTAATTAGGTGTTTCACAAAATATATGACATTTAATTATTGTGATATTAATATGAGAGAGAGAAAGAGAGGGAGAAAAAAGAAATCACATGTAAGTATTAGTGGGTTTCATTCTGCCAGTTGCTTTGAAATTGTTTTTTCAACTTTGTCCCACAGGATGAAATATATGCTGCATTTTCTTATATGCAATTTCTGCTAGTTAAGCCTGTTTAGTACTTTTGACCCAAATATACATGTCTATGCAATACATTTTCTCTAGAATGAAATGCAGGTTTACTATACCATTGACCTAATGTTTTTACTTAGACTCTGTGAAGGATATGATGCCACATTTTATAACCAACAGCTTAATTAATATTGTTAGGATTGCTGGTTTGGTCGTATGATGTTATTACATGTAATATTACCAAATAGAATGATGGAAGTGATGAAAAAGTGTAATCACTTAAATATTTTCAGTAGCAGATAAACTTGTAATGCATTTGAAATTTGGTACAGAACATTTTTTCACTCCACACAATGAATAATGCAAACTACCCGAATGTGTAGCAAATATTATTTATTAGTTACTAATGTGTTACATTTTAATGCAGTTATTCTTGTTAAATCATTGATGTGAATACAGATAAAACATTTTGTCACCAAAGAAGTTGGATACAAGTGTGTATTTATACAAGGTTGGCAATTAGGCAAACAATGTGAAATTGCTGAAATTATGCCCATAATCGCCCAGATGGCACTGAAATTATGCCCATAATTGCCCAGATGGCACTGAAATTATGCCCATAATCGCCCAGATGGCACTGAAATTTTGGACTAGAACAGTTAAAGACATTAACAAATGAAGGTTCATAGGGTGGGGACAGTTACTATTTGCAGATGTGAAAAAAAAACATGTTGCAGTAGCAATTAATTTCTCTAGTATATCCATCATATCATTACTTTTTGCAATTCAGGCAAAATGCCATGCAAATTTAGTTGTGGGTGTCTGTATTTGATGTACAATAAAAATAGCCCCCAATTTTGTATGTCAGTTTGGTTTGAGCTTTATCTAAGTGGAATTTCTTCCTGTTCCTACTTGTTCCCAACCCCACCCTGCCACCCCTTCATTTAACTTGTATTTGGCAAAAGCAGAACACATCATATCTATCAGTAATGCCCAGGAGATGCACAAACAGGTTGTTAAGGCATTAAAATCTATTAATAAATTTCACTGATGATATATATGGTAGATCTTTACTAACTACTCCAACTGGAGGTAGATGAAGTTTTGGCTTCAGAGGTTGTATCATTTCTGTTTATATTGAACCGTTCACATTAATTCTTAGGTCTACAATATTGTCACTGGGCTCACTTTGATTATTATAGTGATGCTCCCTCATTTGATGTTCTGAAGCTCTAAATTCGTACTTGTGTTAATTAATACCAAATTCAACAACACATATTCATATAATAACAAAAGCACACTAATATGAGATAATATCATAACTGAACCACATTACAATTCTCAGTCCATATTAGAAGTTTAAATTTGTTTTTTCACAAACAACAAAAACTTACTGCATCCAGAAGTCATTGTTTCTTTTGAAACATCAGTACTAAAAAAAAAAACCATGAAAGCTAAACACCTTCCTGACAGGGGTTAATAAGCATTGCAGCTGACTTCAAAGTAAAAATGTCACTCTTCGGCTGGTGCTTGATAGATTCATGAAAATTTTTTTTAAATCAAATCACTATTTTTATTACGTGAACACCACTGATAGCAGACTTCAGTACTGTGTAGACGAATTTGACACATTTAAAAAAATTTAATCTTCTCAAATAATCATTCTCTTAATAAAGATATTTGTAATCTGTGCTCAGTAATTTCTTTAAATATGGACAATAAAGGGAACTAATTAATAACCAGTCCATGTTGCATAATAATGTTGAAAATTTTTTTTGAGAATACATCAGTTACCAGTTCATGCAGAACAGTAGATGTATGTAGATGTAAATATTCAGTGACTCGCCCACTAAAATGCATTCACATATGTTGCAAGAGATGAAAAATGCATTTCTAAACAAAGAATCCATAAAAAATATTTGAGTGCTTCACAAAATATAAAACATTTAATGAGAGAAAGTTTAATGACAGATTCTGCTTTTAAAAAACCAAAAGGAAAAAGAAGCCACAGGTAAGTATTGGCAGGTTTCATTCTATTAGTAAAATAAATAATGCAATAAGAACAGCCTTAATATAAAAGTAATTGAGACTAATACTGTAGTCCTTTTATTATGCTACAGAGTGACTGATTCTCCAAAGAATTGGTCCTGACTTGGAGAATATCATAACTGTTGGGCAGGCAGGCTTCACATGCCCTGACTACATTTGTTGAAAATGGGTTTCAGAGGAACCTTAAAACTGGAGTTGATTTTCAAGATCTAACATGGTCTTGCATGCAGGGCAGCTGTTAAAAATTTCCAGAGTATTGCCACGCTGGATAGTTGAGACTGTTGAACTGTTCCTTCGCAACAGGCACTTCAGAGTGCACATCAGAGAGAACTGCAGCTTGTGGAGATGTCAGACTAATGGACTCCCACAAGAGTCTGTTCTTTCACAAAGTTTGTTCAATGTCTACATCAATGACTTACCTGTAACACAGTTGCACTGGACCTAAAGTAGCTCCTTTGCTGAGCTTGAGGGGGTACTAAATAAAGACTTGGAGGATATGATGGACTTCAAGAAATGGTGTCTACAGCCAAGTGCAATAAAGACAGTCTCCAGCATCTCCCACTGTAACAATGCAAATACAAACTGTGAGCTTTGCACCCTCCTCAGTAGGCAGCAAAAAAAAAAAGACCCAACACAAACATACCTTGGTGTGTCTCTGGACAGATCATTGACATTCTACAACCAACTAAAGAAAACTGCAGCAAAACTTGAAACATCCTATGCTGCAAACTGGCTGAATCAACCTGGGGCACAGCCAAGTATTGCACTCCTGTCTGGGCTCAATCATCCCATACTAAGTTAATTGATGTCCAGTTCAATACAACAATGTGCATAATCTCTGGAACACTACGTCCTACTCCTTTACCATGGCTGCCAGTACTCAGCAACATTCCTCCTCCATATCAGTGTCACCAAGAAGCAACCATAATAGTGTTGGCTAAGGTCTATGGCAGTGAGAAACTTACACTGCACATGGACATCACCTCACACCCAGCAGTCCGCTTGACTTCGAGATGCCCAATCTGGTTAGGTCTGTTGCTGGGGGATATGACAGCTATTTCAGCATGGAGCATTGAGTGGTCTTCAATAGATGTTGTAAACCACTCCCTCATAGCTGAACCATCTGTCTGCCTTCCTGGCTTCAACCTTCCATGTCATCTCTGGACCACACTGAACCACTTTTGGACAGGGCAGGGTTGTTGTGCAGTCAACCTTGTCCGATGGGGCCAGGCTGCTAACTCTTCCTGTTGCTGTGGAGCTCTCAAACCATGTCACACATTGTGGACAACTGTCCACTGACTAAGGTCCCTGGTGGACAACAGGGTCTGCAAGATGCAGATGATGATGCTGTTAAAGGCTGAGCATGCACTGCACATGATAAAATAATATGCTACTAACACTCTTTTACAGCAAAAGAAACTCATTGTGACCTTGTTTCATCCTTTAATGGCTAGCTTAACCTAATGCAATTAGCTCATGACCACACAATTTGTTGGCATGTTATATGCATTCTATCCTGCCTTGAATCATGAAGTTTGGTGAGTGGATGCACCTTGATCAATTAGTTCTACATCCTTTTTGCCAAAAGAGGTGTCAGTGCTGGTGATGTTCCTGTCATGAAACTTCATAAATGGATTATATCAATACTACACCATTAAAAGCAACAATGGTCACTGTGACATACATTTTAAGTGTAGGAATTAGGTGAGTGGACTACATACTACTTGTTTTGCATGTGAGGCCTCACCTGTAATGGCTAATCAAGGTAATTATTGATGAATGAACTGTATACTGCTGGATGTCACTCAAAATTTTCTGAAAGCCCCTGACTTTTACTGAGTAAAATTTGGCTTCTAGGGGTGGACAGTGATGATAACTTTCTAACTAAATTGTGAGAACAGTGGTTTTAAAAATTAAAATTAAAAAAAACTAGTTTCTTTATCAACTTTATATCTCTAGATTGATAAAATAGAAAAGAAATTTTTTAAAAAAATGTGTCTTTTATAGCCAGTCACAGTTGGTAATTAGGTGGGTGGGTGGTTGAGTAGGTAAGTGGTTACACAATATTTTAGCACAATACTTGTCATATTAGTACCAATTAACAATTTACGTTTCATATTTTAAATTGATTTAAAAGTTTGTAAAGATAAATCATTCTCAATAAATATTTAGTTAGAAAAGGGGCCAGGATCGCTTTAGTTCAGATTTATTTTTTGCACGATATTGTTTATAGCAACTACTATTGAGTTGTGAAAGTTGAGGTAAATTGTTGATTACACTATGGTTTTATATTTCAGTGCATAATTGATCTGAAGAGAAATGTGCTTGTGATAGGTACAACAGGGGAAGAAGCACCATTCCTTCCCGAATCAGAGCTTCCACTATGCGCTAGAGCAAATTATGCTGAAAGTCCAGGCATGTCTCCAACTAGAATTGAGTCAGAAGATCGAATGCTGGCAGAAGCTTTGAATAGATCAGTCCAAGATGAAGCTTCAGGTGATGGAAATTTACTGACCATTTTATTATTTTATTGAGTATTATTAACAATTGTTAAAGCTGTTAATTAGGGAAATCATGTCCATGATACATTGAGTGAAAAAAAATAATTTATCAGTATATTGATTTTTCAGACAAATAGTTTCTCAATACATTCAAATCCAATAGCATCTTCTGAAGCATATGTTTATCAGCAGATCATTTTGTCCCATTACCATTTGTGTTTACAACAAAGAAAAGAAATTATATACCTCTCCCTCAATAACTGGCACACAGTCGGGTTCAGAAACATAGATTGCACTATAAACAAGGGTATGAGTTACTGAGGAACCTAAAAAAAAAAGTGTTGGTATTCTAGCATGACATCATGAAAACTTGGAGGTCAGAGATCTGGGCTGTTTAATGGCTGAATAGTCATTTTATAATCACATTGAGAGTGATTGGAAATAAAGTACTTTGTCTAATGAAGTTGTTCATTTTTCAGTACCTGCTATATATTCATAATGCCAAACCATTGAAAGCTGATTAAAATTATTCCTAATGGCTTTAACAACCTTTATGTGTAGACAAAACATCGCATATTATATCAGGCTTTATGTTGTTTTTGTTGTTTATTCTGACTCTGTGTTCAACGCAGAGAATGGAAAGAGTAGTGAATTTGTTGATTCAAATTTACAAGGCAAGATTCCTTTTTGCATAATCCTGGGACATTTATTTTGTGAAACAACTGTCAATGTGAAAACACATTTTTTAATTGTTGTTAGTAAACTATTGATTCCATGATTTCATTGCAAAAAATAGTGAAACTTCTCTTTCTTATGAAAATATCTGAGTGCCAATTCAGGAATTTTAAGTTAAGTGCAAACTTTGAAACTTGCTTCTTCACATTGAATCAAAGCTTTTTCTTTAACCAAGTATTCATTTTGTTTGATTTGCTATCTTTGATCACATTTGTGGCTGTGTTGTAAAATTTACGATCAGTTGAAATAGGTTGACCTAACACTCAACTGGAGCTGGTAGCTCTTAGGTAGGAGTTGCATTTCTTCTAACTTTCTTTTATTTCACACTCTTTATCTGATACAAAAGATGTAATTAATGTGATGATACAATTGAGTTTAGCTTTTAATTTGATGCAGCAATACAACAAATACTTTGCCAGTCATATATCAAAACACAGTCAGTGCTTAATTAGGTTCTTCCAGAATATGCTTACAGATGTAATTGTTACAATAGATTGACACATTTT
This sequence comes from Potamilus streckersoni, assembly GCA_016746295.1. Classification (NCBI taxonomy): domain Eukaryota; kingdom Metazoa; phylum Mollusca; class Bivalvia; order Unionida; family Unionidae; genus Potamilus; species Potamilus streckersoni. The sequence continues at coordinate 1,622,292 of JAEAOA010000698.1, read as the reverse complement.
CTATTCAGATACAAGAGGGTGTGTTGCATTTATGATGTATACACTTAAACAGAACTAAAAGGTAGAATTAAAACATTAATTTCACTTTAAAAAATGTATTTAATTGGTATTTATTTATTAAAGTGCTGCCTCCAGTAGGCATTAGTGCTATTTTCATTGATCAAAACTTTATTTAATATTATTATTTACAGTGAATAAAAATGTTGTTTGGAAAGAAAATTTAACAAAATATATGACTATTTATTAACAGTTGAGAATTTATTGATGTTTCAAATTTCCAGGTCCTATCTTCTGTTTTCAGTGATAAAACAAGCAATATATCAAAGTTGCAATTACCAGTTTTGATCATGATTTTCTTAATGGTCAACAAATAAGGGTAAAGGTTTGGGTATTTTCTAGTTTTAAATTTATTTTTTTTTATCCATGCCTGACCCTGCATTGTAAGTGGGTTTGCAAGTTATAGAGGGAGTTGTGTAGTATTAAGATTTTAGAAAAAAATATTCAGAATTAACATGTACAAGTGTGTTATATCTTTTTATAATTTTATTTAGTTTACCTGTTTGTAAAGTAAAAACTTAATCATTGCATTATGTCATTATGGTCAACTTCAGTAGGTATAACAATATTTGTACAAAACAACAGAAATTTTTTCTGCAATTTCATTTTTTATATGGCTCACAAGTATCTCTAAATTGTGTCACCAGAAGCAAGAAGAAATGTTCTTTGTTGGAAATGTTTGTGCAGATGACATTTTGTTCTAGTAAATTTCTGTAGAAAACTGCTTTTGTCATGAAATTGCTTTTTCATATTCAGCTTTGCATTTTTCTTAGATTACATGCTTAGATTCAAACAGACACATATGTTGAGATGAAAATAGAGCACATGTGTCAGATTTTATTGTTTATTCATTATAATAGAATATTGAATTTATATTTTTATTGTTACATTACCAGTAGTGAAAATTGTATCAGCTAAATATGTACATTGATACATTGTTTCACCATCTAACTGATTCATTAATTAATAAATCATTTGGCCTGACTGCTGGAGAAACTTCTTGATATAAGGATACCCAAGGGTCTTCAAAATTTATGGCTTGAAGTTATTTATCTCTCACAAGCTTATGGCATACTGTCAGCTCAGTTACTAAGAATAGTTTGCATTTCTAATGATACATACTTTCCTCTATATAGCTCTGTTAATATGTTTGGCCTTGGAAAAAAATTAATCAAGCTTTGTAATGGGCAAAATATTTTAATAATATTGCAAATGATGGCTATATACATGTATTACAAATGATGCACACATATATGTATTACAAATGATGCACATATATATGTATTGAAAATGATACATGTTTGCATGTATTACAAATGATGCACATATTCATTATAAATGATGCACATATACATTACAAATGATGCACATACACATATTTCAAATAATGTACTTATACATGTATTACAAATGATGCACATATACATGTATTACAAATTATGCACATATACATGTATTGCAATGATGCACATGTACATTAAAAATGATGCTCATTTATTGCAAATGATGGACAAAATATATGTATCACAAATGATGCACATGCACATTTATTACAAATGATGTGCATTTATTACAAATAATAGACATAATATATGTATTACAAATAATGCACATGTACATTTATTACAAATGATGCACATGTATATTATTACAAATAATGGACATAATACATGTAGTCATGAAAGAGACTAGAAGGAACTGTTAGATAATTACACAAACATCATTGTGTAGGATATCATATTATTAAATGGGCAGTTTTATTGTAAATAAATAAATTCCTGTAAATAAATTGCTGTAAATAAAGTGAACTAATTTTGACATTTTCAGCAAGTTCTGGTGCATCATCTTCCAATAGAAACCATAGTGCAAATATTGGTCCCGGTACATCATCTGCCAGGTCGAAGCCTGAGGCCAGGGGTGGTGCTGCATCAGGTGGTCCAAGAACATTTCCAGAGGATGTGATCCAAAAGTTGATGACATATGGTTTTTCAAGGAGTCAGGTTATAGAAGAATTGACAAGAGCTAATGGCAATTATGATCAAGCACTTGCAGCATTGTTTGCTAAATCTTTCACAATGCCTTGATGGATATTTTCTATTTTCTTGCTCCTTTTGTTGGACAAATGTTATGAGATGATGCCAATATTGGTTTTAACAACGTATATCGAATATCATTATGCATCATTTCCAAGATTGTATGTCACATAATGAGGACAAGCAGCAAGCAATATTGCTGATTCAAGCTCATTGTTAACATTATAATTGAAATACATCAGTTTTACATTGAGTGGCATAAATGCAATGTACAATACAGAAAATAATGAAAGCAAGAAAAGGGAATGGAAAATTTTAATTTTGCTAAATACTGATCAAATGTGAGCATGTTAAACTTCAAACAATGATATGAAATAAAAAAAAATATGTTATTGTTTGTTGGATATGGCTAAATATAGAATATAGAGTGGCATAGTATCTGGATATGCAAAATTATTATGGGATGGATTAGACCACAAAGTAGTGGTAAATTACATTATTATGGGATGGATTAGACCACAGATTAGTGGTACTTAAAATAATCTAGATCATAAGTTGTTAGACAGTGGATTGTGGGCCTAAAGTGGACTGATGGCTTGATGCACCTGATATGTTAGCCATACACAGAATAACCAAATGAGGGCATTGTGTGCAGAAAGTTTGAGAACCATTGATATAGATGAACCTGTTGGTGGCTGATACAAATTTCTGAACCATACCAAATTTATAACAATATCAAATATGTAGAAGAAAGTTTTCAGCAGTTTCTTGTATACCATATCAGGGCCTGCCATTAAACTTATAGTTGGAGGATGTGTTAATGAACTGGGGTTTGGGAGACCGCCCACAACAGAGATAGATTTTTGTTTAAAGTAGCCAGGATTAAAGTAAAAGTAGCCAGGTAAATCACCTAGCTCACAGCTGATAAAGTAACCGATTTTGGCAAGAAAATATGTTGGTATGAAGATTTGATCTATTTTGAACTTGTCTGTTAATTACTGTTTGAACTTTTGGTGTAACCACATCCTTCAGTAATTGGGGGAAGCACCAGTCTTGAAGAAAGGTGAAAATTAGCTTTATTTGCATAATTAGTGAGTAAATCTACATAAATACCTCAATAATTATTTAAATCTCCATAAATACCTGAATAACTCATGTTATTACATAGATACTTGAAAAATTGGTGTGTAAATCTACATAACAACATGAATAATTTGGTGTGTAAATCTTTATAAATACTTGAATAATTTATGTGTAAATCTAAATAAATACCTGAATAATTGGTGTGTAAATCTACATAAATACTTGAATAATTTATGTGTAAATCTAAATAAATACCTGAATAATTGGTGTGTAAATCTACATAAATACTTGAATAATTTATATGTAAATCTAAAAATCTAAATAAATACCTGAATAATTGGTGTGTAAATCTACACAAAGACATGACTAATTGGGGTGTGCTGAAATAAAAAAAACTGCAACTGAACTGTGTCAGTCTAAATGAATACGTGAACACTGTATTATTTTACATTACCCATATTTCTCTGATGATATTCCCAGACTCAAAAGTAAGCCCACCTACCCCAATTTGTGAAAGTTGTGGCAGACTGTAGGGTCCCCGTAAATATGGCCTACCCCAACTTTTGAGCTTGGTGTAAACAAAAAAAATGTCAGCAAGCATTCATGATGTTTTGTATTTTCATTCAATAGAGCCAGTAATAAATAATTTTCTTCCATTTGTATTGTCCCACTGGCATGAAATATGATTATTCAAGAAATATGTATTTAAAAAATAGTTACAGATTTTGTTTCTTACAGCAGTGTTTAATCAGACTCTTAAGATGAGTTACGTATTGAAATTCTTTTGAAACCTTCCAACTTAAAAAATATAAACATGATACTTCCGTACAAGACATCTTAAGTGAAGGGCAGAGTGATCTGTATTACATTTTGATTGCTGGTGAAAATTCAGGATCATTTCCAGGTTAAAATTTGTCTAGCATCAGATTAGCTTTATTTTGAGTATAGTCAATAACTTCTTTTTCTTCTTATATGGAATACAAAATTGATAGTTAAACGTTACTGAGGGTATGATGACTTGGAGAACACCAGTTGAGTGAAAAACTTTGTACCAGAAGAAAGGATTTGGTGGGATTATAGTCAGGCACCAAACATTTGCATAAAACTTATTGCAGAAATAATTGTATTCCAGTGCTTGGAAATTCACAATTATATCAAATGTACATGAATATTTGAATATCCCTCAGTGAAACTGATTTCTCAAGCCATGCCAGCTCCATATGATGGTGTAGGGTTTATACCCACAATGGAGGATTAAAAAATACCTTTTTTTTACCATGGCTTTGAAACTTGGACAGATATTTCTTTAAATAAGAAATGATGTGTCGCTGAATATTTTTATAACACTTTTTCTAAAATATAGATAACAAGCTTGAAAGGAATCTGGCTTGTATCTCTTGCATTATCTGCAACATAGCCTACAGTGATGAGTGGTATACCCAATTTGTGATGATTTGACTCTCCTATGACATGGTCTTATTCATGAATAAGCCCATATCCCACTTTGTAACAAACTGCCCACTAATCTTATCATTGGTGATTATGGTACTTATTTGTCTTTGTTCATCTAAACTATTGCATTATCCTGGCAATTCTTGACAATGATCAAGGCCTTACCTTTGGTGTTCTTGGATGTAGAATTGCTGTATATCATAAATCAATTTCTCTGAAGCTTCACATAAATTATACAGGGCAGTTGCAGTATACTTGCTTTATATTTTTGCATTTATTTTGGGTTCATGCCATAGCTTTGGCTTTCATTGGTGGCTATATTGCTGTATTGGAAATAGTTTCATGCCAACATTTGAACAGTGGAGAGTATATTGTTTGAGACATTTGAACAGTGGAGAGTATATTGTTTGAGACATTTGAACAGTGGAGAGTATATTGTTTGAGATGGTAAAACTTGTTGCTGGATCAGTATTGTTAAAGTTTTAAAATTATTTGATTCTGATGTGTTTGATTTTATCAGCTCTGTTTAATTTTTAAGAATTCATTTTCAGAAAATAGGTTAAAGATTATTTCATAATAACTGGATTTAAATTGTGATTTTTACATTTTACAGAATCTATTACATGCACTACTTCCCAATTCTAGCTGTAGATCTAGTTCTTTTTTGTTTGCTCTGTATTTGTAAAATGCTTAGATATTTTGTCCAGAGGAAACAAAGTTGCCATGACTTTTTAAAAATGTAACAACAAAACTAGTTAAAGGAAGAGAAAAATGGTTCTTAAAGGAGCAATATATACCCCCCACCATTGCATCAAATGTTCAAGCAATTTATTATTGCAATAAAAAATGAATTTTTTTGCGATGAGTGTCACATAAGTGTATTTTGTATCTCCAATATATAACTCTTGATGTAGATTTCAAAATGATTATCTTCACACTTTTGAAGAAAATGCATAAATTATCTGACCTTTGTTACAATTCATATTTTCATTTGTGTGTTATTGTTGCACACTCACACCACCCAACTGCCCAATTATCGGCAGGTATGTTGAGTTTACAATTTAGGAAGTAATGTTGTGTGTGTGTGTGTGTGTGTGTGTGTGTGTGTGTGTGTGTGTGTGTGTGTGTGTATATATATATATATATATATATATATATATATATATATATATATATATATATATATATATATATATATATATATATATATATATATATATATATTGACTGCATTCTTTAGGATTGAACTTATGCCCTTCAAGGAAATTAGGAAATTGTGTTGTTTTCAAAATTTTCTGTTATTAGTTTTTCATTTTTAATAATTATATTAATTGTAAACATAAATAAAATCACATTGTAGAATTATTAGTGTTATAAAGAAGCATGGACACAGTCAAATCTGATTGAAAGACCACTCATATGAATGACCACTTGTCTAAAGAGACTTTGCATGAAATAAATCTGCATATTTAAAAATTGCCTCCACTGAGCGACCACTTGTTTTGAGAGACTATGTTCATTATTTTAGGGGTGGTTCTGCTTTATATGTATACAGTTTCTCACAACAGGCTTGTGCATGAGGGCCAGTTTTAAAGGACTAAATTCAACAGTGTTTTGACAGGAAAAATGCTTACACTTATTTGCATTCACCTAAATGTAATTTGATAAAGCAGTACAATTCTGCCATGAAATATGTATAATGGAAGTATTTTCATGTATTATCATATTCATTGCAAAATGAACTAAGTTACACTTGTTTTTCCTGTCCATAATCTCCAAGTAAGTTTATAAGATGCCTCATGTGTAGAGTTATTAATTATATAATTCATTTATATTATCGTGCATACCTGAAGAGGCTAAACATTCATATAAAAAGAACCATTGGTTGCTATTGAGTTTCATTTTTCAAATTCTTCACACCACTGACATATAGTTCTTGTTTGTCCATCAGAGTGAGACTGAATTTTGTCAATCCATTCAGCGGCCTTATTCCAAACACTAAGTCAGGTATCAAATACTTTCTTACACTTGGCTACTGTTCCATTTAAACTATCAGTTCTAGCAACTTTAGCACTCTTCTTTTTCTCATTGCAATCTTCATTAATTTGCTGTTACTTATCTGAATTTGCAAATGGCATTTTGTCTAAATCTCGACATGTCTTGATTTTGAAGTCACATACACTAATTCAGCTAATCTCAGAAAAAAACAAAATAATGAAGGCTCGAGTTGTTCTTTTGATGTACATCTCTTGTCCTTTCTGCCTCTGAATTCAGTCATTTTAAATATAAGCAATTTTTCCACCACTCAGCAACTAGTCAAAGTCTTTAAACTGCTGACTGGCTATTGCATCATGCTCTTTTGATGTACTCAGCACAGCGAAATTGATCAACACATTTTCCTACTCAGCATGTGGTTAAAGCAGGACTGGTAAACCTTTGAATTTACCACTCAGCTATTGCATTTGTACTGAGGACTCTTATGTGATTTTCTGCATTCCAGATTAAAAAATTACAATCAAATACACATGTTTAAGCATTTCCAAAACCGCTGACTAATCATGCTACCAGATTAGCTTTAATTGAAAAACCTCTGAAGGCAGGAATGGGAAAAGCTACAATCAATAAAATGACTTGTTTGTTTGTTTTTTTAAAAAAAAATAAACTATGTACCTCCAAAAATTAGTTAAAGAAAAATGATTACCTTTGAAGTACTGATAGCAAATGGAACAGAAAGAAAATGTAAATGATATATAATTTTTCTAACATACGATTTGTACTTAAATTTAAGGATTTTTCATATATATGTGCAGTACTTTATGCATTTTGGATTATTCTACATAATTGTAAGTTTTCAATACACATACATTTCAGGTTAGTTTTGTCTTCAATTAATCAAAATTTCCATTGTTTATTTTCTCTCAGCATAAATCCTACTTGCTGATGACAGGTTACCTCTTACAAATTTCACTTGTATGTGAAATTTAAGTTTTTAGAGCCACCCTCCCCCTCAACTTAATCTCAACATCTGCTTAAGTTGACATTATTTCCTGAAAAGTTGGTCACAAGGGTATCAGGATAAATGGGTAGTGCTGTATTATGTAAATGGTAACATTTTTTTAAACACTGGCTACAAAATATTGAGGTTGAAAATAACTTTATTAATGCCAGTGCCACCCCTTAATGTATTAAAAGTTCCACATACAAAAATGCACTCTGAACAGTATAAAATTATTCAATAGCTGTTACATTAAACTGGATAAATAAAAATATACATACAAAAGATAAAGATACTTTTTATGGTTCATTCTGGAGTACTTTTCTGTATATATATATATATATATATATGACTTGGGTAGTACAATGGCAGCTAGTGGAATGTATTTTGGTCTGGTTTACAGTCTGTATGGTACAAGATGGTGCATGTAATTTATAAAAATCATCACCATGACTGAACATTTGTTCTCTGGTTTTTGTTTTTTTAAATAATATCCCAGCAGATCCTGATCATGGTCAAATAGGATTAAATAAAAGACTGCTGTGTTTATGTTTGTGACAATCATTCATAGCAATGTTGAAACATATTTTGCCTAAAAATTGTTGTTGATGGTCACATTCAGTAAGTGCTTGCTCAAGTCAGTGCATTTATATAAGAAAACTGATTCATGGATGACATTGACAGTTGTAATTGACAGGTGGTTGATCAGAGAAGAGGTGCATCATATTAGGTTTTACTGTATTTAGTAAAGGAATGGACATAAAAATAATGTATGAAAAATTATTGCATTTTGACAAATGTTGTATAGAAAAGTAGAGCATTTTGACAGGTGTTTTAGTTTATAAAAAAAGTTTTAGCATTTTGACAAGTGTTTTATTAAATATGTTCAGCATTTTGACAAGTGTTGCTTTTCATGACTGTTATTATCTTGCTGTAATTTTTAAGAATTGGATAAAACTGGGATGTTATGCCTCATGTTTCAGAAAAGTGTATCATTTAATTTGGTATGAAACATAAGCAGTACAGAGAAACATTATGTACTGAAATATACAATATTGTAAAACATTCAGAATATATAGAAACCATTCATGATACAGTATTGTAAAATATTAAAACTACAGAGAAACTTTTGCAGACCATTTTAATTAGTAAACCAAAATCCCCTTGAAATATAAATATTTTTCAGAATTTTGAACTTTTCCTTACTTAGTTTCAATAATATTTACTTTGTGAAAAAAAAAACTGATGTACGTAGAAAAGAGTTTTGGTTCCAAGTATTGTTTTCCTGCTAAATAAATCCATCAGACCAAAACTTACCTAAACATAATTAAGGGTCTTGAAGGATAAAACAGAATGGTCATTATGGAGAATTACAAATGTCGGATTGAAGTATCAGACATCATAGGTAATTGGCAGGTATGCAAGAAAAGTGAGACTATGAACATTTGCTTAGCTTTTGACTGTTTCTAATGCTATATGCCACAATACAGGAGACTAAAATACTCGTATTCAGTACTTTTGCTGACAAAGACCTACACGATTATATACATGGGTTTAATCCATAGTATTGATTTTCAGAAGAATAAAAATAATTGTTTGAGTATAATCATAAAATACTAATATGCAAGCATCATTAAGAGTGTGTTTCTCTCTCCCTCTCTCTCTCTCTCTCTCTCTCTCTCTCTCTCTCTCTCTCTCTCTCTCTCTCTCTCTCTCTCTCTATATATATATATATATATATATATATATATATATATATATATATATATATATATATATATATATATATATATATATATATAAACAATAAACTAACACACACTCAAGTAGATATCGGGGCATAATTGATCACAGCTTAATCACGAGTGAAAGTGAAAATACCCACCAGATGAAGTTTTATTTTGTTTGAAGGGTTTTCCTTTGTGAGAGGTTGTATTTATAGTATTTAATATATTTCAGCAAGGGTAAAGACGTCATGAAAATAGTTTCTCATTTATTGGAAATGTTTTTGAAAATTTAAATGTATGTAGATTATTATGAGTTATAAGTACTGTAATATGCTTTTTTTTATCGACTTCAGATCATTAAATTATTCATTTTTCTTTAAATGGTGAGATACAGGCATAGGACAGGGTAATAATTGAATTAATCTGATTAAATTTATAATGTATATTATATTATAATTAAATTATAATTATATAATATTATAATTATATTGATATTGGCTACAAAGATCTAAAAGAATTGCTTCACAAGTCATGTCCAAGGAATTTGCAATAGACCAGTTATTTCTGTCAGTGTTTTAACTGTCAATCTAATTTTAAAATTTAACCAATGGAAGAATTATGAAGTGTATAGAATGAACAAATAACAACAATGAAAGGTTTTTTTTTTTTGCTTGGAATATCTATGGGTGATAATTAGTACTGGGTCATTGTGACTGTTTCAGATCATCACAGCACAGATCAATGTAACATTAAGTTATGATTTGAAAGTGGTTTTTAAAAATATAATGAGCAAGAAGTAAAGATCTTATTTCAGTCCAAATGTACAGTGAAAATATCAAAACTGAAATCCTTTGGAAGAAATAAAATTTTAGTTTTCAATTTCGGTTTAGTCATGTCATACATTTTCAACCCAAAAATGAAATGTGATCAGCTGTTTTCTCACATACCAAATAAGTTTTTATGCTTTGAGAAAACAAAAAGCCAGTACATTTTTGGAAGCAGGTATTTGTGATAATATATAATTAATATTCATTTCATCTGCATGTGTTTTGTATTGGAGTTTTAATTTACTAGCTGTGCCATTGGCTTATTAAAGACATTGGCAGACCACATGCTCATTGGCAGACCACATGCTCATTGGTTGACGACATGTTCAAAGTTTCATTTTTGTGGGTTTCAATTGAGTGTTAGACTGAAATTCAGGACCCAACAAATTTTTTTTTTTTCTTGGAGTAGAGATTTCAGTTTACTGGGTTTTGGTTTACAAGAATTAAAGGAAACATTTGGTTTCAGAAACATGATTTGGTTTCAGCAGGATTTTGGTTTACTGAGGAACCAGTCATGATGTGTCACAGTACTTAAGGATGCTGAGCTGTAGTTTAAAGTAATGAATATCATCTCCAGTGAGTGTCATGTATTTCTATTTTTTGTTGGCAAATAATAAACTTACAAGTTGATGACATCATTTTAGCAAATGTCATAATCTGTAACTTTCAAAATTAGACTGAAAATTATAGAATTTATAGTTTCAAGACTTACACCATATGTACTTGCTTATAATTTGAGTCAGGTTGCAGACAACAAATATCCTGATCTGCTATAGCATAATGCACCTGCAGTTCATGGTCTATGTTTGTTTTACTGTTTACTCCTAACAAACTGCACACTCAGACCTGCTGGCCAATTATGTGATAGCAGATCTGGGTCTGTGAAGTTTGCAGTTGGACTCGTCTTATAAGGGAGTAATAATATGGTAGTTTATTTAATCTGTTCTTGACAAGAGTCTCTGGAATCCTGAATGTTGTTTTGGTTTTTTTACTGGTCATAATCCAGTGGAGCATTGAATAATTTTGTATCCATCATTCTACATCCATCCATCTGTCAGCATAAAATTTTTATCACTTTTACCCCTAAACTACTTGGAATATATTTCCAAGAAACTTGCATTCATTTCATCAAAAAGCAGTGATGATCAAAATGTCAAAGAGGTTCCATCACAGCAACCATCTTGGTAGCTCTGCTTCTTCTGAATTAAGGGCGATATAAACATGGGGTTTCACTGGAGAAATTTTTTATGATGAGATGGTCTTAAATGCAGTTTCAATATGGCTGTTATCTTAAGACTTTTGTTATCATGTGCTTCCAGAATGAGTGGTTATATCAAGAAGGAAGTTTTAATAAAAGACTTTCTTTTAGTGTCTTGTTGACTAAAATTAAAATGGCACCACTCATGCAATATGGCCAACACAGTGACCATCTTAAAAATTTTGCTATCACTATTCCTGAATAAATGATCATAACAGTATGTAGTTGTTCTGAAGGAATTCTTTTCATGAAAATAATGCCAGTCTTCCCTCAAATGTAGCCACCATAATGGCCATCTAGAAAATCACTACTTCTTCCGGATGGCGCATCATATGAGGATTCTCGTCACCAAAAGATGTCTTATAATGTTTAGGTAGTTCTAAAAGGAAATAGTCTTGATCTGATATCCATTATGACCACTATATTAGTCATCTTAAAAATCTTGTTATTGTTGTTCCTTAAAAAAGAAAGGTTATTTCAACATTAGGTTTTCACCAGAAGACTTCTCATATTTCCCTTGATAGTTATAAATTATAATGGTGATTATGTGAAATCCAATATGGCAACCATGGTGGCCATCTTGAAGATCCTGTTATTGTTGCTCCTTTTAAATGGAAAGTCATTTTAACATGGATATTAATCAGAAGAGCTCATATGGTTTCTAGTTGGTCTTGGATGAAGATGATGCAGATTGATGTAATATGGCAACCATGGTGGCCATTTTGAAAATCTGGTAAATCTCTACACCTCCCAAAATGATGGGTATATCAACATGGGTTTTCAGTCATATACTTCTTATGATGTATAACTGATCTTAAATGAAAATCCTGCCACTGATACATCAAGTATGGCTGCCATGATGGCTGTCTTGAAATAAAATCTTGTAGTTGCTACATCCCCAGATTGAATAGTCATATTGAAATAGTGATTTCACCAAAAGCATTGAGATGATGCAGATTTCACCATAAGCATTCAAATGATGCAGATTTCACCAAAAGCATTCAGATGATATTTTCCTCATCCTAAATGAAAATGATGCCATTCTGACGTCCATTATATCCACCACAGAAGATAATTTGAAAAAAATTTTTATTGCTGAAGAATGTTAAAGATAGTTTGAACACTTAGCATTTAAAAGGAAGAAATGGTCTTTAATTATTTATCCAGACAAAATTGGCATCAGAATGAGGATGGCAGTGTAAGGGGTTCAGCAAAGAAAGATGAATAAATATTGATGAAATAATTTATTATTAACTTGAATCAGAGTAGTTTATTCATTAATAATTGCAAAAGCATAATATTTATATACTTAATTGTTCAGTCAGCTTCAGGGAGATATTTCTTAATTTGACTTTATTTAAAGAGGGTAATACAATTAGCTAAGAACTATTCTACCTTGAGGCCCTCATACAAAGGAATCTGTTTATTTTAGCAGCATTAAAAGCCCATTGCTTGGTAGATTAGAAGATTCATATTTTTTTAATGGTCTTCTGTTTCATCATAGTCATTTTATTGTTTTCAGGACCTAAGTTTTGAAATAAAATTGTGAATTATTCATAATATGAAATTTAAAATTCAAAAATTTGTGACGTTTACATCATGGAGTTTCTTGCTTTGGAGGGCATTTGAAATGGCCATTTATCATATGTCTTGTCACACTCACTGTAGTGGCAGAAACATTTAGAACTGTAACTTCTCTTTTATAATAATGTAACTTCGCTTTGAAAGACTTTCTAATGAATGGGAGAATCAACTGGCCATAAACCAGAGGCACTTATTAAAATGTTAAGCTGTAAGAAGGTGGTAGGCTATGGTGGTGGTATGATTCATAGACTGGAAGTCCTTTCCAAGCAGTTTGCTAGGTTGGAAGTTTAATGTGTTGTGTTAAAACAAACATAGAACTCTTATATTCTTAAAGTGTCATGCTACAAGATATTACCATAATTCCCTAATTAAGTTCCACTGAGAACTATCCCATATAGAACTAAAAATTTCAAAATGAAGTGTAGACTGGCATCAAGGGACTCAAATATATGCATGCCCGCTGAGAAGTCCTATCAATGTGAACAAAAATACATGTGTAATAATTTAAGTTAGTGCAGATATAATGATTTCATTATACACTTGTCTGTGATTGACACAACCTTAGCCAAACTGAAACTGTTGTAACAAGAAACCATATGTTCTTCATGTTATATTTCCATTTTGGCCAGTCAGGTGTCCTTTCTTATATGGATTCTGGGCATATCAACATGAGTGAAAAACCCTCTGAAGTTTAATATACATGCATGCAGCACCCAGAGCTGGAGAAATTGTAGCTGTTTGAAGTGATGCCATGGAAGATTGCAGGTAATGTGCAATGTTGTTAAGGTTGTCATAAATATGGCATTAATATGTATGTGTATGTGTGTGTGTGTCAATACAAACACATGAAAAGATTTTATGACTTCTGGAATCTTTGAAATTATATTATTCTGTTTGTCTTCTGGTTATTTTCATTTTGATGAAGAAATACAAATGGTTCATTTGTACATTCATAAACTGGTAATGTGTTCCTTGGAAGCAATGTTTTTTTCTCCACCTTTTTCTTTGCAAGTTTTGTTGTAATTTTTATTATCAAAATGGATGTAATACCTTCTTAACATGTATCGTATATTGTTCATTCTGTTGCACTGCATTTAGGTCTTTGTTCAAATACACGTGTATTTGCTATTGATCTTCATTAAATATTTCAGATGGAACTCGTCTTGTATTTGTTACATTTTCATCAGCTATCATTTGCTCACTCATCAGTTTTCCTTTTGAGCATTTAGGTGTATAGACCTTAAATAATAATTTGTAATGTGTTGTCCATCAGGATTTACATTTTGCTTGCACAACATGGCTCATATAAATGTGTTGTATTTAAACAATGTTTCATACATACTCTATTTTTGTATGATGCATGCATTGAGTTGAACGGTACACCAGCACAATTCTGGCTATATAGTACCAAGTAAATTTAGGTATCCTACAATCTTGGCCTATACTGTATGGCTTTAACTGCAGGTATATTGTACTATTGGAATTTGATCTATTGGCACATTGTAATTTAGCAGATCTTGACCTACACTGCATAGTCTTACCTGCAGGTGTATTGTACAATGGCAGATTTTTGGTCTACTCTGTACAGTATTATCTGCAGGTGTATTATACTATTGGAATTTGATCTATTGGCGTATTGTACGGTGGAGATCTTGGTTGGGACTGCATGGAGTCTGATCTTTTGGTGCATTGTACAATGGAAGATCTTGGTCTGCACTGCACATACATGCATAAATATGTGTACAAAACCACTATCACACTGCACAATCCAAGACCTTAACATACACTGCACAGACCTCGATCTATTGATGCATTATGGTGGCAGGTCTTGATTTACTTTACGGTGGCAGATCACTGCATAGACCTGAGTTAATGGCACATTATACTATTTCAAGTCTTGGTCCACACTGCAGCATCCCTGATCAGCTGGCAGAATGTTAGATCATGGTCCACATTGCAGAGACCCTGGTTTACTGGCACATCTTGCAGTGTCAGATAAACTCTTGATAGTTGGATGAACATTATATTAAAATGCCAATATAGTTATTGACTTTGGATGAGGTTTATATAAGATTGCTTGACCCTTGTCCATAAAATTTAATTTGGCCTATGGCCTAAATAAATATAATTTTCAGAGATTATTAAATAATTGTATCAGATGAAGCCAAAAGTTTTTTGTTTTTTAATTACAGGACTTATGTCCTATTTTTTCTGTCTTTTTAATGGTTTTATGATGCCATTCAAGTTTTAAGTATATGCTGAATAAATTTTGATAGCAAAGTTCAACAAAACATAAGTTATTTGGATCATTATATTAGATTCTAACATTTAAATTAATAAAATAATATTCATTATTTTTTAATAAGTTCAAAGGAGAACTAAAATAATTATTAATAGTGAATGTTAAGATATGTCATTTTAGTAAACAAATTTAAGTTTAAAAACTTTTAATTCAAAATGAAGGTAAGAACAGAATAAATGCGAGGTATATAGGCCAACAGAAGATAGAAAGATGTGGTAAATTAATTCCTTCAGAATTCCTGCATCATTTGTGATTTATACTCTAGCACAATTGCATTGAAACAGATCACTTTGATTTCATAATAGTACAAGACTGCCATCATCCTGTATATTTAATGGGGGGGATGTATTTTTTATGACCATTATATCATAAACAAGAAACTCAAAGGGAGAGGAAATGGAACATCTACCAATTTATTGTTCATCAAGTAAACAACTTTACTCATTAACATATAAACCATGTTAGTATATATGCTATCTATGCCTGAATAATTTGACTTTATTATCAGCAAAGTTTGATTAGTGGTATTAATAGCACATCAATTGAATGACATATCAACAGTCAGAATTTGAAGAGAATTATCTTCTCATAACCAATCTATCGCTGGTCTAATCTTTTCCTACCCAATCCATGTTATGGAAAGGCATTGTACCCAATCCATGTTATGGAAAGGCATTGTACCCAATTCATGTAATAGAAAGGTATCTTAGGTGGCGCCCTACAGTTTTGTATTTAGCATAGGGTTAGAATTTTAAAGAAAAAGAATTTCTCCGGGTTTCCTCACTAGTTATACTGGCTATTTAAAAAAGACTTTGTATATCTTAGGTATTGTTCAAAGAACCTTTAATTCCCTTTATTTTGGTGTATGATTGATGGCTGTAATATGGGTTAGAGTATACAGCTTGGTCTTACTCAGAATTTGGCAAAATTCATTTTCCCTATTTTAATAGCTGCATGAGATAGTTTACTTTTTTAGTTGGCAGTGTGCTAAGATCATTTAAAATTTCCAAAAGTACAATATCCAAAGAAATTTCAGCCACATTACATGAAAGCATATAGGTATGCCAACATTCTCTCCACTGTGCATGTTTAAAATGCAAACAACTTCACCCTACATACATCATTCTCTCAAAAGTACATAATAACTGGTGAGTGCCACCTATGGAAAAGCATCTTACCCAATCTGTGTTATGGAGAGGCATTGTACCTAATCCATGTTATGGAAAGGCGTCTTACCCAATCCATATTTAAAGACAGGCATTGTAGAGCAAAACTTAATCTAAGTGAAATATCACTTGATAGTAAAAGTAATCATATATTCCACACTGGAATAGAACTGATATACATCAACAGCTGGTTTATGTTATACATTAACTAGAGTTATGTTCCATGGGAAAAATATTTTCAGAGCAGTCTTTACTCTTCTTCCTAACTGTACTGATATCTTGTATTTAATAAATATTTTAGAACGCCTCCTGCAGTTATTCTTCAATAACAAATAACATTACATAGTGGCAGTGGTAAAAACAAAGGATTGAAATTATCAGAGTTTAAACTGGCTTCTTTTAATTTACAAATACAAATTTGACATTTTGAGACCTGAAACGTGGGAAAGTGGTTTCAGCGCTTTGAACGCTTTCATCAAGCTTCTGGACTTTGTGAAAAAGAGGAAGAAATTAAATACCATGATTTATTCCATGGGAAATGAGGCTGATGACACTTTGTCTTCATTCAACTTGGCAGAGGAAGATCAATATAATTGGAAGCTCATGACAGATTCGTACGATATTTCATTCCAAAGAGGAATATTTTTTAAAGGGCAAATTTTAATCAAAGATAACAGGAAGAGAGAGAAACAGTGGACAGTTTTGTTACAGCTATTTATGTTTTAGCAGATAATTGTAATATCAGGCCACTACATAATGAAATGATCAGAGATCAACTTGTAGTTGGACAGCGAGATTCAAAACTCAGAAAAATTACAGTTACAGTGTATATGTAAATCTAACTCTGGAGTCTGTCGTTAGTCAAACTCGACGAAATGAGGCTGTAAAAAAAGTAACAATCAACTATACAAGCAATTGGGAATGACTGAAATGGATGCAGTAAAATCGTCTTCACTGAAATATGGAAAGCAGAAATATAAAATCCCAAAAGTTCGACAGAATAATGTCAGCAGAAAAGGATACATGAGATTTGGAAACAAAGCTAATCATTATGGGGACCAATGTCCAGCAAAAAAAGCAGGATTCCACAAGTGTAAGAAACGGGGACACTGTGCAAAATGCTGTCTGTGTTTGTTGTTGTTCTTAACGCCATTTTTCAGCACACGATAGGCTATTCATGGCGGCCAGTATTAATGGTAGAGGAAGAAACCGGGAAATCACCGGAAAGAACCACCGACCCACGAGAAGCTACTGGCAAGCTTTCTCACATATCCACATTCGCCGAATCCTAGACTCGAACCCACGCAGACAGAGGTGAGATGGCAGTGATTCGTAACGGACAGCGCTTTAGACTGGATTTCTAGGGACGTTTATCACCAAGAAGGGTCAGTCATGGATAATGCTGGTGAGAGGGATTTACAAAAAATTGGAGACCAAAAACTATAAAAGTCTGATCGAAAACTGTATGGACTTGGATTCTCTGAACTTAAAGTGCAGGGAAAATTTATATGTGGACTATAATCGAATAATGCGTTCAGTGTACAAGACGTATTATTGTAAAGGGACTGAATCAGGCACTTTTGGGTAAGCTCACCATTCAAGCTCTCAATATTAAAAGACAGGACCACCTACTACCATCAGCTGAAGAATCCCTTGCAAAACTAGCAGGTGCGAAGTTTTTCACCAAACTTTATGCAAACTCAGGCTTTTGGCAGATTAATCTGCCAGAGGATTCATGCCGCCTTTTCAACTTTCATTACTCCTTTTAGTAGGTTTTATTTTAATCACCTTCCATTAGGAATCAATTCCGCGCTTGAATTTTTTTCAGAAAAAGATGTCAGAAACAATGGAGCGACATGGGGAAACACTGTTCCATTGATGATGTTCTTGTTTTTGAGGAAATGCAGAAACAGCATGACGAAAGACTAGAAATGTTCATGAAATCAATTCAAAATGCCGGCGTCACTTTGAACGCTGAAAAGTGTGAATTTTCGTGACCATCCATTAGGTTTCTAGGACATGTTGACGAATATGGTTGCCGACCTGATCCGGAAAAAGTCAAACATGGGCGCCCGCAGCATGGGTCATGGGTGGGTGGGTCACATGACCCACACACACACACACACACCACCACCACCACCGAAATCATACTGCAAATATAAAATATAAATGCCGACAAGTTTATTCATGCAAATGAAGCTGAAAATATGTAACAAGATTCTGTTCAAAACGCTTAATAAATATTAGCTTAGCATGAGACTGCTTCTCTTACTGACTTTCCCGTCCGTGATTGACTGACACCTCCCCTGAAAAATTTCTGACCCTACCCTGCAAAAAATCCTGACCCACCCCACCCCCCGCAAAAATATTCCTGGTGCCTATGTCTGCAGATGCATCTTCATTCGGACTAGGTGCTGTAGCACTCGCCTTGCGATGTCAGAAACTGAGCAACATTATGCTCAGATAGAAAGAGGCCTTTGCAGTCACTTGGGCACGTGCACGCTTCAGTAACTATTTAATTGTGTCACAATTCAAACTTTAAACTGACCATAATCCATTAGTACCACTGATGAGCACAAAAATCTTGGGAGATTTATCCAATAAAATTCAACGCTTTAGAATGTGTTTGATAAGATTCAACTTTTGTATAGTTCAAGCTACTGGCAAAAATGACCACATTTAGTTATCATTGAAAGTGACAAAGAATTTCAGTCTGAAACTAACGTCTCTGTTGATTTCGTAGTTAGTAATTTGCCCACATCAAATACTCGATTTGAACAAATAAAGTCTGAATATCGTAATGATTTGATTTGCAAAACAAGTTGTAAAATTCTGTGAAACTGGGTGGCCAGAGAAGTTCGCTATTGACGGAAAACATCAATCGTACTGGGCATATAAAGGTGAATTGACAATTCAAAATGGTCTTTTAATGAAAGATACACGACTGGTCTTACCAGAATCAAAAAGAAATCATAGATAGTATTTACAATGGTCACCAAGGCATAGATTAATGCCGAGAACACGTCAAAACGTCAGTTTGGTGTTAAGGACTAAGCACTCAGCTAGAACACTTGGTAAAGTCTTGCCGAACCTGCTTAAAAAAAAACACAAGAGATCAAGCTGAACCGATGATACCAAATGAATTTCTAAGTCGGCCTTGGCAAAGAATCGCATCAGACTTGTTTTAACTGAATGGTCAAACATATCTCTTAGTGACTGATTATTTCTCACGATACATCGAACTAGCAAAATTGCAATGGCGCGGTTTCAAAAGCAATTGTCAATCATCTTAAATTAATCTTTATGCAACACGGTATACAAGAAGTATTAGTTTCAGATAATGGTCCGCAATACACATCCGCGATACTCAGAATTTGCGACAAATTATGGACTCAGGCATATTACAAGTAGTCCAAAATATCCACATAACAATGGTCTCGCCGAACGAGCTGTTCAAACAATTAACAGAATGCTTAAAAAGCATTCCATCCTTGCTTAGCTCTTTTGACATACAACACCATTACCGAATGGATACAGCCCTGCCAAATTATTGATGGAAAGAAAGTTACAAACTACTTTGCCAATAACACCAAAAATCGTACAACCGAAATGGCAGAAATTACTGAAACTGAAGAAATCAGAAACCTATCAAAAGCCAACTCAAAAGAGAAATTATGATCGTCGATATCGCGCCTGAAATAAAAAAAAAAATTCAGGTAGGGAATAAAGTATGGATTAAAACACATTTTTCTTCAGGCATTGTTAAATCTGAGGAATCTGCACCTCATTAATACATTGTAGTAGCTGACAAGGGAGAGATACGGCGTAATAGTATAAATTTAATTCCCATGCCTACCTCACTTTTGGAGCCTCTCTGAGTGACGATTTCAAACGCTGATATTTAGTTTGACTCAGGTGAAAGCAAAGCAGTGCCAACCAGTCAAAACATATTTCACACGTTCGGTAAGATTGTCAAAACCACCTGAGAAATTGAACATGTAAAACTTAAGCTTAGGTACCTTGGTTAGAAATACGGTCATCAGATCATGTTTCGTTTTAATGTTAACTTTCTCAGGAGGGGAGATGTAGTGTAAGCCTTAATCTAAGTAGCTTGAAATATCTCTTGACAGTAAAAGAAATCAGACATTCCCCAATGGACTAGAACTGATATACACCAACAGCTGGTTTATGTTATATATTCACTAGAATTTATGTTCCATGGGAAAAATGCTTTCAGGGCAGTCTTTACACTCAGACCTAACTGAACAGCTGTCTTGCATTTAATAAATAGTATAGAACGACTTCTGCAGTTATTCTTCAATAACAAATAACATTACAGTCATCTTACTCAATCCATGTAATGGAAAGACATCTCACCCTGAACATGTAATTGAAAGACATCTCGCCCAGTCCATGTAATGAAAAGACATCTTACCCAGTCCATGCAATGGAAAGACATCTCACCCAGTCCATGTAATGAAAAGACATCTCACCCAGTCCATGTAATGGAAATACATCTCACCCAGTCCATGTAATGGAAAGACATCTCACACAGTCCATGTAATGGAAAGACATCTCACCCAGTCCATGTAATGGAAAGGCCTCTTATCATTCCTGTTGTAAAAGGCAGTGGCAGAGTAATGGTAATTCTTATCTTTGTATCTTTGAAGAGATGGATGGTTACTGTTGTTTACATTGATGTATGAATGAGTATTGTCTATTTATGCCTTTCAATTCGGGGATAATAGAGACATTATTTCATTGAGTCAAGTATGTCACTTGTAACATTTCTGTGTTCTAAAATATTATATAAATCAATTGCAATTGATCTAATATACTCTGTTAGTGATTTTTAATGACTTCAGACTGTATTATATCACTTCATACTTAAAACTGAAACCAATTAATATGCAATGGTTGTAATAGCCTAAAGGCAGTGACATGATTTCTTGATAGGAGACAAAATTTACAAATTTCTCATACTTGACCTGTCATTTAATTAATACTCATAATGAGAGTGAGAGAAGTTTTGTATATTATTATGGATATGTGTATAAATTACCTAAAATATAACCGATATTCAAATACATTTTGTTTTCTTTTTGTAGACGCCTACTAATAAACTAAGACGTTTTAGTCAACATGTAGTCGTACTGCTAAGAAACAGTTGTTATACCTCTGCCATACAACTTCTTCTAAGGATAAACGTCCATTTTAGAGCATTAGTTCAGGGAATTGTTAGTGAGATTGTCACAGAGAAGATTGCAGAAGTTTGTAGTGTCTTCTTTGAACTGATGTGGATTATCTAGTCTAATTGGCTATGACCTACCATACAAATCTAGTTTTACAAAATTAATGGTTGGCTAATGGCTATTCAACACACCGAGATATTAGTTCCAGACTAGTCAAGATACACAAAAGAACGAATGAAATTCCTTACATTACGGTATTTATAACATCAAAAAAATATTCTTTGGTTTGCTCTCTCCCTACCCTTAATGAAGAGTTTTCCACTTTAAACTAACGCGAAGTCTCTGTAGCACAAGGTGATGATCTGTATATTTATGTACTTGTATTTCAATGGATTCCATTTCATTAAAAGTTCATTGTTAGAAGATTGTTTCCAATCTTAAACTTTAATTGATAAAAATGGGCATAAAATACAATCACTCAGGTTAGGAGAGAAAACTGGACAACTATCCATTTAAATAACTAGATTCGTGTAGATACCTTACATATGTACACAAATGTTAAAAATTTCACATGAGTGTTATTAAAGGCATTTACTTAATGATGAAACATCAATGTATAATGACAATGTTTCAAGCATACTTGTGGTCTAATAATCATATAGAAAAGTCATTTGCTCTGTGTCTAGCTCTCACAAACGCATATGTACACGGTCACAGTATACCATGCTTCACATTTCAGTCCTAAAGAAAATTCTAGGTCCACTCTATCCATGATTTAAAGATTAATGCATAGGTTATGTTTACAGGAATTGCTCTTAATATATGAAAAACATATAACTCATCTGCATATATTGTTTGGGGATAGGATGCATTTCTCTGTGGCTTGCTGATTCTGTAATGATTGGAAGCCATCTTGGAGTCCAAATTTTATTTGTGATCTAAAAGCCCGCTATGCATGCAATAATTGATTGACAGGTGCCACCCTTGGACAATGGGTCTAGTGAAACTGATTTAGCATACAGAACATAATCAGTAAATAACAATTTTTTACTCCTGTGATTGTATTTTTAACTTGTATTTTGCAGATAATGCCTGAAAACAATTTGGTTTTAAGTAGTGTAATCGACAGCACTTAAAATCTAACTTAACTTTAGCTAAATCCTGATAAAATAATGCAAGCAAAAACATCATGTGCTTAATTATTTATATCATGTTCATTTAAAAATGTTTCCATGTCCTAAAATATGAAGACATTGGTATTCAAATAACTTTTGCTTCTCATTTTCATTTCCCGCAAATATATAATTAAAATACAGAAAAGCATATAGAATGTTCGCTGTTTCTGTCATAGTTTTTTTTTTTCTTCAGTTTTGTAGAGGTGACCAATATCGATGTTTGATTTGGTTTTGGACAGATTTATTAGAACAAGCTTAGGACGTGTTTTGCAGAGAAACAGGTTTAGGAACGTTTCCCAGATAAATCTATGGGTAGCAGGAAAATAGAAAAGAGATACAAAGTATTGGTTTCATTTACTAGTATAATCATTTAAAAATTAAATTAGAAACTTGTCCACTATAATATTTAAAGTCTAACATAAGATATTGTTAGCACTTTATTACAGTATACATTTAGAAACCTGTTAGATCCTAAAAATACCGGGGATGCTGGTACATTATATTACTTCTGTTACAGATATAGTCACCACAACCTCAGTAGAAAGATCATGCCATGCTTTAACGATGTCATTGATCTCTTTGGACTTACACCAAAAGCATACATTGCCACTGATAAGACCATTATCCAGGATCTGGACATTCATGCAATAACAGATGAGAAAGGCATGTGGTTGCTGTTGAAATAAATTACTCACATAGTTGTGGATTATGCTTAACATCTACTGAATCACATTACTATGTTACAAACCCCTACAAATAATGTGTGCATGTGACGAGGCAGAGGCAGATGATTTATGGCAGCAACAGAACTTGAAATGGGAAAATGGTTCCATCTAGATTGCTTTGGTTTGACATGTAGCGATTTATTAGACAGTGAATCATTTTATTCAAAAGGTTGTGAGAAAATGTTTAGCAAGGACACCTCAACTTCTCGAATTGATCATACCTTTCAATACTTAAAAGCCCTATTGCATAGAGGTCATGGATAGATGGTATGTCATGATGCAATTAGAAAGATGGTGACAGGATGTAGAGATGGTATGCTTTGAAATTAATAAGATGGTGACAGGATGACCAAATTGGAGAGCTAGTGTATCATGATGAAATTAGAGAGATGGTGACAGGATGATCAACTTTGAGATCTGGTGTATCATGATGCAATTAGAAAGATGATGACAGGATGGAAAGATGGTACGTCATGACGAAATTAGGAAGATGGTGACAGGATGATCAACTTAGAGGGATGGTATGTCATGATGAAATTAGAAAGATGATGACAGGATGGAGGAATGGCATGTCATGATGAAATTACGAAGATGGTGACAGGATGACTAACTTGGAGAGCTGGTGTATCGCAATGAAATTATGGAGATTGTAACAAGATGATCAAACTGGAGAAACGGTACGTTGTTGGTGACAGGATAATCATCTTGGAGAGAATGTCTATCACGATGAAAGTAAGCAGATGGTGACAGGATGACAATTTGTCATGATGAAATTAGGAAGATGTTGACAGGATGGAGGGATGGTATGTCACGATGAAATTGTGAAGATGGTGATCAACTTGGAGAGATGGTATATCATGATGAAATTAGGAAGATGGTGACAGAATGGAGGAATGGTATGTCATGTTGAAATTAGGAACATGGTGACAGGATGGAGATACGGCATGTCATGATTAAATTAAGAAGATGGTGATCATCTCGGAGAGATGGCATGTCATGATGAAATTAGGAAGAAGGTGACAGGATGGGGGAATAGTATGTCATGATGAAATTAGGAAGATGGTCACAGGATGGAGAGATAGCATGTCATGATTAAATTAAGAAGATGGTGATCATCTTGGAGAGATGGTATGTCATGATGAAATTAGGAAGATGGTGACAGGATGGAGGGATGGTATGTCGTGATGAAATTAGGAAGATGGTGACAGGATGGAGGGATGGAATGTTATGATGAAATTATGAAGATGGTGACAGAATGGAGAGATGGTATGTCATGTTGAAATTAGAATGATGGTGACAGGATGGAGAGATCACATGTCATGATGAAATTAGGAATATGGTGACAGGTTAACCAACTTGGAGAGCTGATGTATCATGATGCAATTAAAACGATGGTGACAGGATGGAGAGATGGTACGCCATGATGAAATTAGGAAGATGGTGACAGGAAAGAGAGATAGTATATCATGATGCAATTAGGGAGATAGTGACAGGATGACCAACTTGGAGAACTGGTGTATCGCGATGAAATTATGGAGATGGTGACAGGATGATCAACTTTGAGAAACGGTACGTAGTTGGTGATAGGATAATCATCTTGGAGAGAAGGTATATCACGATGAAGTTAAGCAGATGGTGACAGGATGAACAATTTGTCATGATAAAATTAGGAAGATATTGATCAACTTAGAGAGATGATATGTCATGATGAAAATAGGAAGATGGTGACAGGATGGAGAGATGGTATGTCATGATGAAAATATGTAGATTTTGACAGGATGGAGGGATGGTATGGCATGATGAAATTAGAAAGATGATGACAGGATGGAGAGATGGCATGTCATGATGAAATTAGGAAGATGGCGACAGGATGGAGGGATGGTATATCATAAAGAAATTAGAAAATTGATGACAGGCTTAAGAGATGGCATGTCATGATGAAATTAGAATGATGGTGACAGGATGACTAATTTGGAGAGTTGATGTATTATGATGCAATTAGAACGATGGTGACAGGATGGAGAGATGGTACGCCATGATGAAATTAGGAAGATGGTGACAGGAATGAGAGATAGTATATCATGATGCAATCAGGGAGATGGTGACAGGATGATCAACTTGGAGAGCTGGTGTATCGTGATGAAATAAGGGAGATGGTGACAGGATGATCAACTTGGAGAAATGGTACGTCACAATGAAATTATGGAGTTGGTGACAGGATTATCATCTTAGAAGGTATATCCGAGATCATCGTAGATTTTGATGGAGTTGTATTAGTGACTATTTGCTGTAATAACTCTCTTGACGTTGTCAAGGAATCAGACATTATTATTATTGTTATTGTTTAATTCTCCATTTTGGCTATCGTCAGTAGCAATTACGAATGCTTCATTGTAGGTTTTCATAATTATTGCAAATTCCTCGTCGAATATTTTACCATTAATAAGATAAAATGAACCACACGAAGTTAGTCTAGAATAAACTGCTGTTGCTGTGTGTAATTTTATTATTTACTCACGTAATTTATCATTTGTGCACGTAGATATCGTTTTAGCGATAATACTGAGAATACCTGCAATAGTCGTTGAAGTTGAAGCAATTATCGTTACAATTGCTGGAGCTGTCATTGTTATTGTTGATAATAATAATCCGAGTCCAGCAAAAATAGCAGAAACTGAGTAAACGACTATGTCAATGACAACCATACGTCTGCGATATTTTTTTTAAACTTTTACTGTATAATTGTCAATGATATTTTTTTTTAGTTTGGTCAGGCATTCACATACTTGATTATATCTGTGACGTTGAACGTCGATTGAAGTTTCATTCATTATACAATGACGTTAAGTAATTAATTGTGGTGTTTCAGCCACGAATTCCAGATACCACCAATACGATGTTGCAGTTGATTGTGTATCATTTGCTATCAGCATAAAAGTTTCTTCGACATCTTTGTTTAACACTATAGACACGGTTCCAGAGAAATCATCAGTCGAGTGACGATATGGGGATATGGTAAATATGCTAAACTTTGCACTGCTAAATATATACAGCATATGCACACCTGTGACCTCTGCGGTATAATTGAGAGTGTTGTTTTGCTGCAACCATGTTTGAGTTTTAGAAGCAACTGTATACACAATGTTTTTAATCTGCTAGTGAGGAATTTTAATCAGTCTCGTTTTTGAACAATAGCTGGAATTCCACTGATAATATCGTCGAGTATTGTGTTCATATCAGCGAGTTTTATGTCAACAGTTAGTGTAGTTCCAAAAAAATCGTTATTAGTTCTGTTCATGTTTCTGCAAAAATTTAAAAACGTACCTACATGATTAGAAAAATCAGTTTTGAGTGTTTATTTCATTGTTGATTGGAACTTCCTTATCATCGACATATTTTTTTGTTGCAGCATCAAAATCAGATTCTGGTGTTCTGAGATTACTAATGCAATTATTATTCATGTTGAGAAATGCACGCATCATACCATCGTTGGATAATACTTACTTAGTTTCTTGATTGTCGACGTATTTTTTTTTTTTTGTTGCAGCATTATTATATGTGGTTGGATTTCCATGACCTGTAATTTTATTTCTGTTCATAATAATACCCCCACTGAATGAATCGGCAATCTTCTTGACATAATCGTTAACTGACTTACCCGAATCTTGTATTTTACCTTGATCAGTAAAAGTAATGATATCAGCAAATGTGGTAGAAATTTGTATAAGTACATCTGACGGTTGTATATTGCTTGTCTTTAATCGTTCTTGTTTATCCTGAAAAACGACTTCATTTTGATCCACACTTGTAATATTTAATAAATCATCAATCTTATTTCTGAGCTGATCAAGAGTTGCATATTTAGTTAAATCGCCTTGCTGCTGAGCTTTACAACGAGATCTTCCGTAAATATCTACCATTATATTATCAATGTCAGTTTAAATGTGACATTGTGGTATATTCATGCACGACTTTATGGGGTGGTTTTGTTGAATTTGATAGAGCATCAAGTACATTAAGTACTTCACGACCACATATTGGTGTTTGTGTTGGTAACGTCGAATATCAGATTGGAGCAGTATTATTGCTGACATAATGAAGAAATTCTTTTGATGGCGCTAATCCATATGATTCGAAATAAATAATTCCATGTGGATCAATTGCATATCCAACCCAATGAGTACCTAGTCCAGAGTTTTAATCGAGATTGATAATACAAATTTCAATATTGTCAGGTTGTTTTGGTAATTGATCGCGCATGAAAACACCTCTAAAGTTTTTTATTTTTAGTTTTTTTTAGCAGCATTGAGTAAATCAAAATTGGACAAAGGTGATATTAGTAAACTGTCTGAGGAAGTCTTCGGCCTTTTCTGTACCACAAATATGGGGTCCCTGGCAATCTGAAACTTATTCCCTTTTTTGGATGTTCTTTTTATTCCCTGTTCGGTTGCTTTCCTTAATGCCATTCCATTAGAAGTTCCAACAACGCCTAACGCAGCTGCTTTTTCAACAGCTGGGGCTTCAGCGGCTATTAATGCTAGTATAGCTGCGAGAAGTGGAAATATACCACTCGTCTTAGCAATATTTTTGATGGCACCCGCAGAAAGATTATCTTTGACGCCTTTATTTGATTTTTTTGCTTCATTAAAGTTTTTGAACTGAATCTCGGTCAACGATAATTTATTTGAGCCGCTCATCTGTTCTCAATTTAGATATTTTTATTCCACATTTATTTTTTAATGCTGATTGTAGCCTTTTAATCTGACCAGGTATCAGGGTAATACTAACGTGATTGTATGACATAATAATTATAATAGATGATCTAATTATGTGTTACATATTTTCTACTGAGGTATCAACGACGCTCATTCGTCCATCAACACCTTCAAGTTACATCCTCTTATCTCTGAGTATAACGGCTACTGCTCTATAATTTACAACAGCTCCAATCTCTTTTAACACGAGCTCGAAAAATTATATCGACTACTGATTGTCTGGTTAAATCCAAATGTTCCAGTGAAAAGTAATAAATCGGTTATTAGGTTGTAGAATCTAACTCTGATATTTGCAAACCAGTATCAATGTTTTGATCACGCCCCATAAACGCCATAAGACGATGATATACATGTGCTACGTGCTTTTGATCGAAATTCAGTAATATATCTTCGGATGGTTCTTGATGTCCATTTATCCTTAATGAAGCTTCAGAAACACTGAGTTTGTCAAATATCATTATACTTCCTAAACCACTTCCAGCTGCACCAGGATCGTCTTGAAATTCTTCCTTTTCCTCTTCAATTGGTGTTGGTGGTGCCTTTTTACTTGGTTTAGGAGATTTGATATTCGTGATTTTGGTGATTCTGGATAATCACGAAGTGATTGCTCAAATGGTTTTTGTGTTTTTTGTTGTTTTTCTTTACTTTGTTCTCCCTCCTCCCTTATTGATTTGATTAAATTATCAATTGCACTAAGATAATTTTGATATAATAGATCATCATTTCTAACTCGTTCAACATTCATACGTATGCGATATAATACATTTTTCGATTGTTTACTGCTTTTAATATCTTTAGCGTGTTCAGGTGTCATTAATTTACCTCTTTGACTAAAACCATCCAAAACAAACTCAGCTAACTGATATAGGTCTTTAAGGTTATTAATTACCTTAACATTATCTTCATCAAATTTATTTATCAGTTCAGCAGTACTTATTGCATGACTCTTTTGTTCGGGGGCTGGTGCTTCAGCACCTCCAGGCTGATATTCATCCTCAGGTATTTCCGGGACTGGCATCGCAGCGGCTATTTCAGCTGGAAGCTCTCTAATAATCATTTTGTTTTCTTAGTTCTTTCTGCTAATTTTCCAGTTGCTTCAGCGGTTTTCTCTAATGTAGGAAGAAGACCTTTAGTGGCCTCAGTGATAGGTTTAAATAATTGTTTTGTAACATCTTCAAATTCAACATGAGATTCCTGACGAGATTTGTAATTGTTGTTTTACTAAATCACAGACGGGTAAATATTTTTTTAATTGCCTCTAGTCGCTCTTGAGCTATATAGCTGAATGTGGTTCTCCAATACTCATTTATTAATATCTGTACTGGCTGTTTAATTCATAGCAGCAGGGAGGGTGAACGACAAAAATTATGCGACCAGACAAGTAAATGTAATCGCTTAAAAATTTAAAGAAAGAAATAGTCAATAATGGTTTAACAAAACTGAGCTAACTAAAACGATTTAGACAAGTTAGAGGCGTTGGTTTAACGTTATTGACTATTTTTTTTTTAGCCACTGTAGGAACCCTTATTTTTGGTAAATAAAGTCTCCATAACTTTGTAGGGTTCACCCTCCCTGCTGCTTATGTTAACGACGTTGGCTATTTTATTAAAGTAGATTTGACCAATCCACAACACTTATATGATCTACACAACGATTATTCCTTCCGTGCTGAACAACTACTGGTCTCCAATGGGATACTCTCTCCGAAACCGAGAACACAAAAGGACAAGTTTGGTCATGGAGATGCTAAGGTGAAGAAAAAAAAAAAAAAAACGTATACCCAATCTCATGAACAAAACCAAGTATATCATGCACTACCGTTTAGATCAAGTGCTGAAACACAGACTGGTTCTTGATAAAGTTCATCGTGCACTCAAGTTTAATCCGTGGACGAAACAGTATATCGACTTTAATACCTCACTCGAACTTCGACAAGGATTTCTTCAAACTTATGAACAGTTTTTAATAATTCCCACGCCTTTGTTTTCTTGTGTGTATCAAAAGACGAAAAAAGCTGGATATGCAAGAATGTCGAAACACTGATACAACTCGTGATTGAATATGTGGCTTTCAGAAAGAACAAATGATTTTATTGGACATTCAAAAAAACAACAATCACATACATATCTTAAATACATGCTTAAAGACATGTCCAATTATGGAATAATAGGCGTGACGCATAATACTACATATATGACCATTTTTTTCATTTTTTAAAAAAATCAATTTACTGTAATATTATAACGACAGCTGTTACAGATATATGACATCTGTAATAAAATGACATTAAATCGATCGAACTTCTTTCCACTGTTGGTCCAAAGACCTTAATTTGAGATCTATGAATATTGCGCATTCATAAAACACCATAAATTTTCTCTGTGCATTTTTTTTTAGACATGTGTCATGGTTGAAACACCAGTTAGATAAATTGAACAATATGGCAATGCTTTCATTATATTATTTCGTAATTCAAGTTCAGTAATTTCAAAATCTTCATCTTTAGACGACAGGTAAAAAAGTTTCAATACAAACAGTAACATAAATTATCCATGTAAAAGTTATTGAAATTATCAGAAAACGGAAAATAAGGAAAGTTCACTAAAAGATATATTAAATGAAAAAAAAAACAACCGTATAATATGATGATGGATAAAACATTTTGAGTGAAAGAAATAATGAGGCACAAGTATCGTATATCTGAAGTTGACTGATAATCGCCTGTGGTAAGTCAATCATGAGTGTCCCGTAATCGTTACAAAAACTTAAAAGGTTATGACACATCAAGCCCTGTTTAGACTGGAGGCATGGGAATGAGATGTGATTGCAGCGACTTGTATTCGCGTCTCTGCTGGGATTATCAAAGTTTCGTAGCGTAGTAAATACTTCTGAGACAGAAAACAGGTAAAGGAAGTGTGCAAGGTACAATGCAATCGCTGATTCGTTCCTGATACCAGTACTGCAGTCTGCGTAATCGGCAAAAGTCTGATGTTTATTATCAGTAATTTACTCGAGTCCTAGTTTTAATCCTCACTGACTAGTGCTTCATCTTTTGCAACTTAATATTTTAGCAATATAATGTCATTGATTAAGAAATGAATATATATGGGTATTGTATTTTAA
Source organism: Potamilus streckersoni (assembly GCA_016746295.1). Lineage (NCBI taxonomy): Eukaryota > Metazoa > Mollusca > Bivalvia > Unionida > Unionidae > Potamilus > Potamilus streckersoni. The sequence goes on along the minus strand of JAEAOA010000698.1, from coordinate 1,590,818 downwards.
AAAAACTGTCGTAAAATTAAAATTGCGTGTACTTTATCATCGTCTTATTAAAAAATCTTTTCAACGGCTCTTTTTCTTTAACCCGGGCCTTTTCCGTCATGGTCCTTTCTGACACGTTACCGTCCTAGAATTCTGGACCAAGCCTATTTAATCCGGACCTTTTTCGCAAGTATCGATACTTTCTGACCCGACACCGTTCCGAATGATCTGGATTTTCCACTATATAGCGCTGACAGTATTTGGCTGCAACTTGGTATTGGGCAACAACTCGGGATTCCGAATTGCTGCGTCAATCCAAGTAGATCCCAACAGAAGCAGTTGGCTTAACCGTGCTTAATTTTTTCAGAAAGCGGGAAAAGGAAGTAAATAATAATATACATTCATTTATGCATGCTTTATATAAAAAGTTGGTGTTGATTTTAAAGATAAATGATCAAACGTCTGAGAATTTTTACGAGAAACCGCGCATTGTGCCTGTTGAAATGCCAGCAATAACTTTAAAAGCGGTAGTCCTACAATGTAAGAAATAGCAACCAACAAAAAAATAAATATCTGGATGATGGGGCTTACGTTGTATGACTATAAAAGCGGGTACCCTGGCCACAGGAGTCTGTGCCCTGGCCGGCACGTACCTACCCAGAATGTAAACAGTGACTGACATCACAGTACGATATAAACTAACAAGTAGATGATACTAAGTAAACAGATTATAAAAACCTACTGTCATTTATTATAAATTTAGTGCAAAAATGTAGGCATCACTCTGGTATATTTTCGAGGTTAGACTCTTCATAATGACCTTAGACTCTTCATAATGACCAACTATTTCACAGTGACCTCTACCCTCATTTGCACTTCAGAGACCCCCAAATGTGTAATCTGATTATCTGACCCCCAGTTTTGATACCAAAGTTCATTTTTTACTCAGTCTGACCCCTAGTTTTGACACCAAGGAGATTTTAAACTCGGTCTTTCACCCCAAGGGGATAGACTGGGAACACATCAGTATATAGTAAGGGAGACTATAGCATGGTGGCTAGTATGTATGTAACACAGGAGTCAGCAGTTTTATCAATAAAGCACTGTCTAGCATGGTGTCACCAACCTTAGTTTTTAAATAGTGACATTTTTCTTCAAGTAAAGTGTAGACACAATTTTTGTCACTCCTGGGAATGACCGCTTTAAATATTTCATTTACAAATTTGTCACCTGAGCTTACAATCAGGTTTTCTATTTCTTCATCAGAGAAATGACTGGTAATCTGTGAGAAGAGAGCATTGTAAGTTTCAGAGTTAGATTTACAATTAGAAAAGATGTGCCAAAAGAAATAGGAGACTCCAGTATTAGTTCATGCAAGTGAAGTTAAGTTTCACAAATATTAGATATTTTATCACACCTAATACAGTCAAAACTTTGAATGGGTAAACTATTAAAAGTTTGATTGTTTTTTTTTTATTATTATTACAATACATTGACAATTTTTAACATATATTTTATATATTACAGTCCCACATTTTAGGATAGGTAACTATAACTTTTTTATTAAATTTCCTCCATATTTGAAAACCTAATTTATACAATTTGTTAATTTTGCTTTTTGAATATAAATTTCAAATAAAAGATTTAACAGGATAATTTCAATATAAATCCTTATGCATCCATTTTTCATTAAAACTGGAGAAAACCTTTTACAAATGTTTTGCTAGAACATCATTACAAATAAGTTACACCAATTGTTTAATTAAAATAAAATAATTTATACAACATTTAATATATTTATATAATAATTATTTACTTCTTACATTCAGACAACAATAAAGAACCAAATTAGCATCAATATGCACAAAGTAATCACAAGAAACATATACATACCGGTATACAATCAGTAACTAATAATATTGTGTGAAATTTGGTAAATCTTACTTATCAGAAACTCAGTTAAGACAGAAGGATATAATGTTAATTTATAGACTAAAAAATCACAATTTTGCAATCAGTAACATGCATTAATCAACTCCATAATAAAGCTATTGATTAAATGCAATTACCATTGTAAAGCATCTACTTTTCCAAGTTTAATTGAATTTAATAAATTTACTACAAATCAGTAAATGTTACCATTAATTATGTTTTGCATTTAGTGTTTGTCAGAGCATATTATATATTATTATAATCACTTTTGTATCTATCCTTTTCACATTTAGTAGCATATGAAGGAAGTAGTGTGTTTGTTGTCATAGCAAAAATTAATAAGTTTGATAAAATATGCTGAATTTTATGTAAATAATATATAATTGAAAGGATGTGATGACAGCTCAAAGAAAATGCAGGGAAAACAAAAAAAAAATCATAATGATCTAAAGAAAAGAATGCAAACTAGAAACTTTACAGTATATAAGCAATCAAAAGGGAAGACATAAATCACATAAAAGACAGTTTGACTCACAAGCTTTCTTATAGTAACCGCAAGGAAACTGTTTCTGGCTCTTTCCTTTTACCATTCTGATAATGTCCAAGATATCACAAACGTCCACAAAATCAAGAAGTAGTTGAACATGGTGAATAGCAAATTTTATTTTTGTTTGACCGCAACTTTATATATGTGTGTGTGTGTGTGTGTGTGTGTGTGTGTGTGTGTGTGTGTGTGTGTGTGTAAGAGCAATTTCATTCTTTATATATGGAGTCCAGTTATTTACATTAAAAATCACTGTTTAAACATAAGGGAAGGTCTGTAATAAACACCATTGTTTATATATGTATTCAAGTCTGTAACAAACCATATTGTTTATTGATCTATTCAACTCAAACAATATAAAAGTATCATAAATAGAGCAATAAAATAATAAATAAATATTTAAATAAAATAATAAATCAATATAAATAATAAATATATTAAGTTCCATAGCAATGCAGATATGTTATTATTTGTTACATTATTATTTGTTACATTAGGTTAGTATATGCATTTTCCATGTTTTTTAATATTGGACTTTTGTAACTTTTTTACATTGATGGTATTTCATTCTGAAACTTGCATATTTCATACATCTGGTTATTTACAGATACTGTGTAAAAATTTAGCTTTAATAATAATTTAGCTTTTTCTGTGACACACAAACTTCAGAAACCTATATCTCCATTATTACAATGTACCTTCCAACATTTTTTTGCATAAAATATATAATTTTTTAGTTGCACATTAATTGAAATAATGTCAGTATTAAAATTACATATTCTTTTTTTTACATTCATCTAAATTTACAATTTAGTAAAAAACAATTTTGGTGAGGATCAGAATTTTTTGGTCAATTTTCATTACTTTAAAACGAAATCATAGACCCTCCTTAAAAATACCAGAAAAAAGAATGACTTATTTTGTATATTTTCAGTTCTGATTCTGTTTATTGACGTTTTTTTGTCTCATTCAGCTCTTCAATGTTTTTGCTATAGAAGTCAAGACTTATAGGGTGTATAGTTTAGAAGTTTCAACATTATATTTTGCTAGTCCAGAATTTGTGATATTTTGTTCATAATTCTGGCCATTTTTTATCACTATTACATGTTAATAAAGGAGCAAGTAGAAGCAAGTGTTGAATCGTGGAATGACAGAAGGAACTGGCATGGAGTTTGTTTTAAAAAATATTTATGATATTGTGTTTTTTTTTTAAAAGAAAAAGATTAGACTGAAGTGTTGATTGTTGGCATATATTCTTATTCACAAGCCTAAAGTGTCCTTTGGTGACTGATTGGATTTGTCTGATTCATTCTATATGAAGCAAATTATACTTGAGAAATAATTTAAATATTATTGAAAAATAAGGTTTTCTTTGTAAAGTTTATTTTATCTTTTGTTGTTGCATAGCAGGTACTTCTCCTATAATCCCTCCAAATTTCTGTGAGATGTGAGGACTTCCACCACATGGAAGCAATTGGCCCTTTGCTTTGTGTTGTAGAATTAAATTGTCAGCTTATGAATCAGGGATGGCTATTTTCCCCCAGATGTGCCAAGAGAATAGGGAGTCACTCTCTTCTGCTGAAACTTCACTGTGAGACAGTCTGTTAGCTCCATGTCAGAAGTTACGGAGTCGTGTCCCTCTTATCTCCCAGTCTTCCTCACAAAAGAGGGATGTTGGGTTGCATAGTCATGCCTCATAGTGATATGAGATAAAGTTGTCTTTATGTCCTTCTTCTTTTGCATGGGACAACAGGCACACCCTTTCATCAGGTCCCCTGACTTTTCCCACCTGTCAGTTAAGACAGTAGACATGGATGAGATCAGATTACTGGGATGTGATACAGACAGAACCACTGTGTACTTGGAGAGTTTCATATATGTTTGACCAGGAAGCTTGGGTACTTCAATTGCCCTGTCCAAGCTGGAATAAATTTTAGTGTTACCTGTGTCTGATGGCTTTGGATCACTAAGCAAGAGATGAGTTGATGGGTCCAAAGGTTCAATAGTACTAGGAAAGGTTTATCAGTCAAAAGAACCATAATTTCAAAGGATCGTTTATTTGTTCAAAGGTTCATTAGTCAGAGAGCTCATGGGTACAGAAATTCAAGAGTCCAAAGGTGTCTAAGCCCAGAGATTCTTTAATATAGAAGAAAGGTTCATCTATTGGAAGAGCCATAATTCAGTTTTATTAGTTTGAAAGAAGAGTTCATGGGTTCAAAGGTTTGATAGTAATGGTTATTGGTTCAGATTTGATTAACTGGCTTCAAGTTTAGTTTTCTGAAGATTCCTGTATAGTTTGAAAGGGAAAGTGCAAAAAATAAATTGTTGTAACTTTTAAAATGCAAACACACTTGAAAACAATATAGTACAGTACTACATTTTTGTAGTTGCTTGAGGTTGTAAAGGTAGGTGTCATGTTTTGGCTTTTAGGTTGTGTTTCAGATGTTACATAATATTTAAATTTTAGTCCTTCTTTTACACTGGATCTGAGCAAGAGATTTTCCACCAGAAATAATAACAGCTTAAAATAAATTAATGTTGCTTTCTGGTTATTTTTCCATACTATTTTATTAGCTGCAAAATTATAGGGATGGCAGAATATCTGCTACCTCACCTGTTCAGTTGCTCTTGGAGTGTTTTCTCCCAATTATCTATACATGTACAGTTATCCATATCCAATTATCCATACATGTGCATGGTGATATGGCTGACTGGCCATCTCTAGTAGTAGAAGATATTTTTGATGTTTCCACTTTTAGCTGGATAGCACATAATGTTAGATTTTCTGCCTAACAGCCTGTCCTACAATTCATGTTAGGTCTATAACTTTTCAGTGACATGACAGATTTCGATTCAACTTTTCGTATATGAGCCTCTCTACTCCACAACTTTTCCCTGACCAAATACAGACCTTGTCATCTGTCAGTATAGGGATGTTTGTGTGATATATTGCCATAATAACTGCCCAAGTATCCCCAACAACTGGAGGGGAGGGTGTGCATTGCTCATGGTCCAGTTGAGGCCCAAAAATTCTCACCATTTTTTTTTTCTGCAATCATTCCCCAGAATTAAGTTTTTGCAATTGGAAGATTTCTTTTGTAAAGCCTCTGTGTCAGATCCTTAACTTTCAATTATAATTTGCACAAATATTTGTAATCACTAGATGATGTGATCACCACAACATGGCACATGATTCGAGTCTCAAAGTTCAGAGATGAGGTTCAAATGTCAATGTAGGAATTTCAATGAAACTTTGCATAATTGTGTACATAAATTAGACAATTTGTTACTTACCACACATAGGCTCATCACCCCAAAGGACAAGGTCACCAATGGGGTTCAAAGATCAATGGAGAGATTTTATTGATTGGTTTGTGAGACTTTAAAGTAGCTTTTCAAAAATGTGCATCTCTAATGGACAATGTGTTACATACCAGGCTAAGGTTAAGATTAAAGATGGAGCTCTAAGGTCAACTTCTTGTCAGCTCTTTATGTTTGTTAATATATCTTTGGCAAACAATTGATTGCATGAACATTTACTTGACTGAACAATTTCTTTCATTTAATACCTATGGTGGTGGCTTTCATGTCCAATAGACACTGTTCTCATTTATGTTACAAAGTTGTTTGAAAGTAATTTTATTATAAAAGAAAATGCTATATTTTGTAAATTTGTCACGTTTGATTACTAATAACTTACCTCTCACTATTATTAAGCTTTACTTTTGTACAGTAGAATATCTTGTTTGTGCTATATGCAGTTTTATGGGTTTTATTTAGTATTATAATGTACTATGTTACAGCTTATGATTCAGCCCCCAATATCTTGACTTATTCAAGTAGCAGTACTGGAAATACTGCATGTTATGTTTTTGCATAGATCAGCATTTTTGTATGTTTTTATTTCCTAAATTATTTCACTTTTTTAATAGATTTCCATATGCCATTTTAATAGGGTTGATTTATTTTGGCTCCTCTTACGGCACAAGTTAAATTTTTCTTATATCTAGATGGTCAACTCCAAATTATGCATTCAAACAACTAACAAGGATAGTTTTACTGTTTATTATGAAGGTGTAGATTGCAGATGTCAGACATATGAACTGTTTTAACATTATAACTTTATAATTGACAGATGAAACTGGGCATAAAAAAGATCAGGAAAATGAAGTTAGAAGCTCCCAAAATATTAATGTGATAATACTGCTTAATGAAGAAAGTCCAAGCCTTTGCTTCATTTTAGGTGTTAGGACTTACACTAGGGAAAGAATGACAACATAATGCTATACTTTTGGCAAAGACTGCTCAGATGAAGAGAGACTCACCTTGAGCAAGGAAGCTAACCAAACTGACCATTGGTGCAATTTTTATACCATTCTGGAGCAGTAGAATTGATACCCCCACCCTGCACAAGCCAATAAGAAATTGACTTAAACACAAGATAATTGAAAGTCAAAAAGAAAGTATGAATACATGGTAAGCTAATGAAGGAGGACTGTACAAGTTTCAATACATGGTTTGCCAGATGAGTTTATGTTGGGTAAGCTAGTTATGTAACACTTGATAACTAGCTAATTTCCACAACACCATAAATATGTGCATATCTGAAACATGATTTTTTTTTAGTAAATGTTATGAAAAATTATTGTTAGATCATATTATGTTTTCAAGCTAAGAAAATATTAGTTTTTATCTATAAACATTTTAATTTTACAAAATTAGTTTATCCTGATAATTCTTGATGTAAACAATTTCAGATGCAATTATGTATTTATTGTAAACATATTTTATGATCTTATCCCTTAATATTGTGTACATAAATCATGCCAGAATAAATAATACTCCCATGTAACCCTGCTGTAACATACATGATGGTTGGGGTCCATAGAACCTGTTATGTACTGAACCATGTTATAACCAACTGAGTCAGTTAGCTGAAGAAGTTTATGCATGTATCAGAAAAAGATGGCGGGGAAAGGGTAATAAGAGTGAGTGCAAAAATATGTGCTTTTGATTAATGAAGACAAAACTAGTCTGAAATACACTAGCACTACTATATTAACAACTTACATTTGTGTGGTACAATCCATAATGTATTAGTCACATCCCATAAGAAAACACAAATAACAACATATATAAAAAAATGGTGGTCCTCATTTGATATATTCAATTGTTACTAAACAATTCAGACCAATCCAGTGGCCAAGTGGTTAGAGCATCCGCCAGGGATGCAGGAGGTCATGGGTTCAATCCCCGGTCGAGTCATACCAAAGACTTATAAAAATAGTACAAACATCTGCCTCGCTTGACTCTCAGCATTAAGAGGTTAGTGTTAGGACTGGTCATCCTGGTGTCAGGATAATGTGACTGCTTAATGCATCATGCTACATGTCTGCGGCATGATGCTTCAGTGGTAGACATCATTATAAACTCCCCTACTGCAGACATCTTAGTGATATGACTGAAAAATTGTTAAAGCTATGTTAAAAATCATAATCACATCCCATCACATCTAAACAATTCACTATGATATTCCTGGAGTGTCTATAGTTTAGCACATGCTACATGTACATATACTTAAATTGGCCTAGATTTTGGTCATCTGGAAGCAGCTATCATCTTGCTGGGGCCACCCAGGGATGAGGCTGTTTATAGAGAAATGAAAACGTGAACTATTAGAAAAGTTTAACAAACACCTTTTCTTTAATTAACTTTTACATCCAGATATCTATAGATTAAAAAGATTGGAAATTTAATTTGCATTTTATGCCACTGTTGGTTGCCAGTTTAAGCAGAAGCATTTTTCCTGCAAAAGAAACTTTACTGCACATTAAATGTGTTCCAGTCATTTTGGAAAATGCAACAATCCATCAGATTCCTTTTTTTAAGTTTTGGTCCTGACTTCATTTGATAAAAGATGCATGTTTATATTGAAGATTGCAGTCAACTTGCTTTGATAAAGAATGCATGTGTTTTTGAAGTCACTGCTGAAGTCTGACATTGGACAACCAAACAAATGCCTGCTTGTTATTGTGGTGGCAACATCAAATAATTGTAGAACATTGATAGAGAAAGACTTTTATTTTTCCTTTGCTTAGTTATATACAGAATGATCAATACTTCAATCAGTTTTCTTGGAAGTTTAAGCAAAAAAATTCTTCTGTGTGCATTTTTGGAAAAAGAATTACCTGCATTTGGTTGATTGTAGCAGTTCCTGTTCCTGCCTTGAGTTTGGTTGATTGTAGCTAGTCTGGTAGCATAACTATTGAATAGTATTACAAAATACACTACTCAGGCCAGATGTCAGCATAAGTGGATTATTATACAAGAGTGCACTCTTAAGATGTTTTGTCAGGAGAAACAAAGGCTTTGTTTATATAATTATACAGTAGGTAAATTCCAGTACTTTTTATATCCAGCTGTGTGACTTCCTTTCATGGTACCTTTGAATTTCTCCACTCCAAACTGGATTGTATATACAAGTTTAAACAGCCAACAATGTTGTTACTAAAAAATTGCCAGATGGTATATTTTGTTGCCAATAAGGAAACAATTCACTCTGCAATATTAGCAAAGTCTGTTGTGATCCCTGAATAAACATTTTACACATTATTTGTTGTACTTTTAAGAAGAAAAAATATTTGTTGTGTATGAGAAAAATAGACGTATATGAAATTCTGTGAGTTGCATCACAATCATTAGAATTCTGTGCAATATCTTTCCCAAAATGATAATAAACTTTTTAGACAATATTTTTCATGCTTTTAAGAAGAAAAATGTTACAAAAGCAATACATGTTTATGAAGTTTCGTGAGGCACACCATGATATTGTTATATCTGAATTTGTGTTCTAATGGAGCATGCTGGAAGAGCATGAGGAAGGTTGCCAGGTAACTCATACATTTTCTTGTTCATACAAGCATGTATGAACAGATTCAGCTAATGCAATTAGCCATATTCATTTAATCTTTGTAAATATAACCCTTTTTTATGTTTGACAACTACCATTGCTCATCACCAAACTGAATGGGTGGGAACAAAGTTTGAAAAACCCAGGCACTTGATTCTGCATGGATTTACTTCAGTAGGGAAAAACACATGATCAGAGTAAGTTGACGTGTTCCAACTGATCTTGGACAGAAAAGATTGATCAGGCTGTAAAACATTGATTTCCCATCATGCATCTAGGGTGTAGGAGTACATTCCATCCATTAGTTTCTATTGAGAAGTAGATCTTGATTTTAATTAGACTGGGATGTATACTGGCTTTGTAAAGATTTTAATTGTGATGTATGAGAGAATGATTATTATGATTATCTCAAGTTCTGTACCTAGAATAAATATATTTGTCGATATCAGGCTGGTACTGTGTAGGTATGTAATAGTTTTATACAGATTAAATATTACACTTACCAATATCAGGCTGGTACATTTTTATACAGAATAAATATTACACTTACCAATATCAGGCTGGTACATTTTTATACAGAATAAATATTACACTTACCAATATCAGGCTGGTACATTTTTATATAGAATAAATATTACACTTACCGATATCAGGCTGGTACAGTTTTATACACAACAAATTCTTTACTTATCAATATCTGGCATATAGAGTTCAAAACAGAATAATATTATAATTTCAGCACAAGGCAGGTAGAGTTCAGTGCAGAATAAATATTGTAATTTTGCTATCAGATATATATATATATATATATATATATATATATATATATATATATATATATATATATATATATATATATATATATAATCAAACAAGTAGAGTTTAATATAGTACAAATATTATTCTGATCAATATCAGACAGGTAGAATTCAATATAGAATAAATATACTTATCAGTATCAGACAGCTAGAGTTCAATATATAGAATGAAGTGACTTATTGTTACAATGGATTAAGTGATTTCAATGTTTTCTGTAGGGTTATGCACTGGCTTAACATTTGTCCTTGTATCAGAAATGGAGTGAGGAAAGGTTGAGGAAACTTGGACATTTTTATATATATGGTGATGAAAGTTTGCATTATTCATTGTCTTTTTATTGTAGCACCCAGAAATTATAGTCAAAAACCTTATTTATGCTAAACTTTTGAACCAAATAGTGGCAAAGTATGCAATACATAGCATAAAACATTCTCAGTACAGACCTTAAGATAAATATTATCATAAATTATTAGGATAAAATAAGAAAGAAATCTTTAATTTTAATTGATTTTGTGGATGGGAAACACAGTATTATGCAGTTTAACTTTTCTAAAGTACCAATAATTTTTTCTATATATATTCAGGATATAGCCTGTCTGAAAGAGGTGACCGCTTTAATGAGTACTGGATTTCATAGCAAAGTCATGTGATCAACTGATTTGCCATATTGGTGCTCACAAGTCATATTCACTGATTTGTTGTGGCTTGATTTGGGTGTGAGGATTGGGAAACACAAGTACCTGGCCAAGTAAAAAGAGCACCTGCAAGACTGACATATGTAAGCAATAGTCTTGGAGTATTGAGAAAAAAATCTTTTCTTGCATTTGTGCATAACCAAAAGTTGCAAATATCCCCAGCCAATGAAGTGAAAAGGCAATGAAGATCATAGTATTTACAGCTTCAGAAGAAATGATTGAACTCGATGTTGAAAAGGAAATTGAGCTGGAAAAGCTCAAGGCCTTATGTAAAATAAGACTTGGAATTCCCCTATCTAATAAGTGTGTTTTGAATTGGCGTGGGAGAATGTTGACAAACCCGAGAAAGAGTCTGAAGGATTATGGCTTTATGGATGGAGATTATTTAGAGATATTTTATGATGAAGGAACTGCAAGAATGATTTCCAATGAGGAAAAGACTATGAAGATAATAATTACAACTTCAGGTGAAATAATTGAACTCGATGTTAGTAAGGAACTTGAGCTGGAAAATCTCAAGGCCATATGCGAATGCGAACTTGGAATTTCTTTGCCAGACAAGTGTGTTTTTAAGATGCATGAAAGAATATTGACAGACCCAAAAATGAGTTTGAAGGATTATGGCATCATGGACGGAGATCTTCTACATATACTTGATGATGTTGATAAGGCAAGGATGTTTTCCAGTGAGGAAAAGTTAATAAAGTTAATAATCACAGTTTCAGGACAAATAATTAATCTCAATGTTAGTGACACACTTGAGCTGGAAAATCTCAAGGCCATATGTGAATGCAGACTTGGAAATCCCCTTTCTGAAAAATGTGTTTTTAACTTGTATGAGAGAAAGTTGACAGACCCCAAAATGAGACTGAAAGATTATGGCATCATGGACGGAGATCTTATACAGATTATTTCTGATGATGAAAATAAAATGCAGATAACAATAATTACAGCTTTGGGACAAATAATTGAACTAGATGTTAGTAAGGAACTTGAGTTAGAAAATCTCAAGGCCATATGTGAATGCAGACTTGGAATTCCTCTTTCTGAAAAATGTGTTTTTAAGATGCCTGAGAGAAAGCTGACAGACTACAAAATGAGTCTGAAGGAATATGGCATCATGGACGGAGATATCTTAGAAATGCTTTATGATGAGGAAGAGGCAATGAAGATTACAGTAGTTACAGCTTTTAACGAAAGAATTGATCTAAGTGTTAATGAGGGACTTAAGCTGGAAAATCTCAAAGCCATGTGTGAATTAAAACTCGAAATTCCCCCATCAAAAAGATGTTTTTTCAAGTGGCAGGAGAGGATATTGTTGAACCCAAAAAAGTGTCTGAAGGATTATGGCATCACAGACGGAGATATTTTGCAGATTATATTCTATGAGGAAAATCCTGCTCTTAATATCTGGATACAAGGTTAATTCTACAGACATGTTACATAAGCATAAGATATCAGTCCAAATAATCATGTGACCAATGGTGCAGGAATGGGTTCTGGTCAGTCTTTCAGCACCCCACCAGTCCCATCGTCACATGTATCAGAATAGAAGTATTATGTTATTGGGCTTGATCTTAGAGAGCCTAGAGGTAACAAATTGGCCAGAGGTTCAGAGTTTAGATTGGTTTTTCTGCTCACCATTTATGTTCCATTATATTTTATTGATTGGGACACTTTGGACATTTTGTCTAAAGAGAATTTTATTGTATTCTCAAAGCATTCTTATATAGATCTGAAATATAAAAAAGGGGTAGAGTGTTTAGATTGACAATACAGTAAAACCTGTCTTGAAAGACCACCTGGCTTGAGAGACCAGATTCTTTATTATATATATATATATATATATATATATATATATATATATATATATATATATATATATATATATATATATATATATATATATATATATATATATATATATCATTCTGCCATTACATGAGAGACCACATATTTTTTTAGAGACTGATTTTGTGGGAAAATAAATGGTCTAGCAAGACAGGTTCTACTGAACCATTTTTGGAAATTTTTTGTTTAGTTTTGGAATTTGATTGCTGTTTCAAGAAAAATATATGAATAAGAGAATAATAAATGTGATTAGAATCACCTGCAAGAATAATGCTTTGAAAGTGTAGAGTCTACCAGATTGGGATATTAACAGAGTGGTTCTCTGTCAGGTGAAGAAACATCTGTAAGTATAGGGTACACCAGTTTCTCATCCTGGACTCTCAGCTTGTTGTTATAGGGTTTAATGCAATTTTTCAGCACAAAATAGGCTATACATTGTGACCAGTATAAATGGTGGCGGAAGAACACAGGAAAACCCTGGAAGGAACCACCAACACACAGGAAGCTACTGGCAAGTTTTCTCACATAGCCATATTGGCAAAGCCCGAGACTCAAACCCAGGTGAGATGGCAGTGATCTGTAACGGTGAATGCTTTAGACAACTCAGCCACTCGGGGCCCCCTCTCAGCTTATAAATTGTCTGCACTTCATTCTTTAGTACAGCTGACTATTATAAAGGCCAAGCTAGCTAATTATGACCCAACATGTGGCCTGTCCTGCACTGTGCATTTTTCATCTATCAACATTGCTTGGTACCATTCTGTGTGCATTTGGATCTGATTTCATTCAAACTATGGATATGGGTTTACATCATCAGAATCCCAGACGAGTTCATTAATGAGCAAAATTCATGTATATCAACTGTGTGATCATGCATTTGATTGGTTAACCTTGTTACCACTCTGGAGGCCATATTTTTTTTTATCCAATTGCAATCAAACATATATTTATATCATTTAGATTTTGGATGAGTATGATAATGAGCAAGATTCAAATATTCTAATTAGTTGCATCTGATAGCTGAACTTATTACCTCACTGGAGAAAATAATTCTGGTCTAATTTTAATTTAACTTGGAGTATTTGCTCTTGAAAAAGATCCACACATTTTAATTAGGTAATATGGCATCGGACTGGCTGACCATATTAACACTCTGGAAGTTATATTTAGGATCTTTTTTATATTAAATTTGACGTGTGAACTCATTTTGTCCAGCTCTTCAGTAGATTCAATAAAAAGCATGATCCATGCATAATAATGAGGTAATCTTGCTTCCATTTGCCTTACCATGCTGGAGACTATTTCTGATTCTAAGATGTTCTATTCTTGTGTCTGATTGTCTGAGCTTGTTACCACTCTTGAGACTGATTCCAATCAGCATTTGTTCTGCCACAAGCTTATATCATCATTTTAATAGACAGGTTCTGTAATAAGTTGTTGTTGTAGGGTTTAACACCCTTTTTCAGCACAAGATAGGCTACACATGGCAGCCAGTATAAATGGTAGAAGATTAACCTGGGAAAACACCTGGAAAGAACAATCGAGAAGCTCAATAATAAGAAAGATCAGTGTATGTTAATGAAATACCTTGCATCTGGTCAGCTGAGCTTGTTACCTTCCTAGATCAGGTGAGTTTTTTCATTCTGTTTCTTTAAAACCTAATTATTGGGTTTATACCATCAACAATATCAGGTGTGAGCAAGAGGCTGCATATTAATTTTGTCCTTATCTTTAGAACAAATTTATATCAAGATTTGGTAAAATAAGTTAAATCAACATGATATGAATGTAGGGGGATATGAAGTGGAATATGAAGTGGAATTAAATGTTGCAGTAATTAGGAGCCAAGCATTTCATTTTAGGTTGAAGTGTGAGTCTAGGAATGTTTTTGAAACAAATTCTGGCTCTTCAATAGCATGAAAAAGTATTCTTTTGTTCAGAGAATGCATCAATCAGATTAGTGACCAAGATTGACTCAGGATGTACTCAATTTTATGACCTTGACATAATAAAGTAAATAATGAAATAAAACATGTATTAATTTTAAACATTTATGAATGCATTTGAGAAATATAAACAAATGGAAAATATGAAATTAAAGAAAGTAACTTGGAAAAAATGCACAAACTTCATAACGTCTTCCCAATAATGCCCTTCTGTATGATGGTTAAATTGTGGGTATGATCTTAAATTTCATTTAGTGGGAGTAAAAGCATATACATATCATGTTTCCCACTTGGAGTCAAAAAGGAGTTGACAGCTAGATTGTCAATCATTATGCTCACACATATTAATTGACTGCTTCCCACTTGGAGTCAAAAAGGAGTTGACTAGATTGTCAGTCATTATGCTCACACATATTAATTGACTGCTTCCCACTTGGAGTCAAAAAGGAGTTGACTAGATTGTCAATCATTATGCTCACACATTAATTGACTGCTTCCCACTTGGAGTAAAAAAGGAGTTGACTAGATTGTCAGTCATTATGCTCACACATATTCATTGACTGCTTCCCACTTGGAGTAAAAAAGGAGTTGACTAGATTGTCAGTCATTATGCTCACACATATTCATTGACTGCTTCCCACTTGGAGTAAAAAAGGAGTTGACTAGATTGTCAGTCATTATGCTCACACATATTCATTGACTGCTTCCCACTTGGAGTAAAAAAGGAGTTGACTAGATTGTCAGTCATTATGCTCACACATATTCATTGACTGCTTCCCACTTGGGAGTCAAAAAGGAGTTGACTAGATTGTCAATCATTATGCTCACACATATTAATTGACTGCTTCCCACTTGGAGTCAAAAAGGAGTTGACTAGATTGTCAATCATTATGCTCATACATATTAATTGACTGCTCCCCACTTGGAGTCAAAAAGAGATTCAGTTACATAGGCCACTCTAAAGCCCTTATTGTAATTATTTTAACTTCATTTTATTTCTACAATTTATATTACTTATTTCTATGTCTAATGGGAACCAATCATAATGTCAAGGATAAATGTGAATAAATATTTTTGCTCTCATTTTAATATAATACTGGAAGAAATAGTGTTACATTTTGACTGATAAATAATTGTGTTAATTAAAATAACCTTAAGTTATAATTGGACAGCCAGATGTTATTGTTTGGGATCCAGATTTTTCATTCTGGTTGTTTGGTGGTCAGCCATGTACTGAATATGATTTCAGATCATTAAATACCAAAATTTTGGTTTTAAGGTTTAATTTTAAGAAATTGTAGTGTTAGAAATGACTCATTATGTTACTTGATACTTTAAATTTAGTTTTTGAATGAAAGGAAAAAGGGTGAATACATCAAACTCAAACCTTCAGTAAACTTTACAAATTATTAATATTTCTTTAATTTTATTAAATAACACTTTTTTCTTTAACTTTAGCTGGATTGGAACAAAATTTGAATTTGCGGCCAGACTTTAGCTTGGAAAAAGATTTAGACTTTGAAAATATCACAGTTCCCAAGGATAACTTATCGAGTGTAGAGAGTAGCCAAGCAACCCCTGAAGATTTGGGTAACCACAGTGTGCCCCATCTTGAGGACCCAGAAAGAATAAGGGAGTTGATCATAAAATATCCTGATGAAAGGGCAGTGTTAAAGGAGAGAAACCCACCACTGTCAGAGGCTTTAGAGAGTGGAAGTGCAGGTATAGGATTTTAACTTAATGGTTCAGGGCTGACCAAATTTTTTCATGGGAGATTTAAGCTTGTCCCAAAATATGACACCATGATTCCATGTTGCACCTGAGTGCTGTATCATAGGTTTCCTGCAATTTTTTTATTTTATGTCCTTCAAACCATGGCTCTTTATGAATCATCCATTTCTTCATTGATGCTTCCAAAATCCCAGGTTCCCTGCTGTTTTTGTTGTATGTTCTCCAAATTTTGACTTGTATACCCCCATTGGGAAAAAATATAAAAATACACTTAAATTGTTTCTTTAGTAGTAAAATAATGTTACCAAAATAATCACCAATCTCAATATTTTGTCACCAATTTTCTAAAACTGTCACCATTTTCATTATACAGTACTACCTGTTTATTTTGATTTCCTTGAGACCAAGGTAATGTTGACATAAGCAGATGTTTTGATAAGTGTAGGGAAGGCCTGAAAAAATAACAATTTTCATACAAGTGAAAATTTTAGGAGGTGATTTGTCATTAATGTCAAGACTTTACACCTAATGACCAATGAAAATTTTAATTAAATGAAGACAAAACTAGATTGAAATATACTTGTATATTGACAAGTTACATTTGTGTAATATGCTTCACAAGGTGTTAAGTAATGTACATGAAAAATCCTTGAATTTGAGTATTAGATCATGTTAGAAAATTCATGTATCATTCACATTCCATTAGAAAACACAAATAATACATATATTATTTGATTACTATCCCATTGTCAACAAACACATCTCTAAACAATTCCATCCAATCTTCATTGCTCACAGTAGCATGTGTCGGTATAGTTGTTTACATGCAATGTGGATATGTAATTAAATTGGCCAAGATTTTGTTCCGCCAAGGAAAATTATCATCTTGCTGAGGCAGCCATGAAGATGAAACTATTCATAGGCAAACAAAAATGTGAACAAATTAAAAAGTTAAACAAACATCCTTGCAAGATGTCCCACCTTCAGTTAACTTGAGAGCCAGATAACCAGATTTTTCTAAAGATTAGATATTTAATTTTCGTTTTATGCCACCATTGGTAGTAATCATAACATAATTTCTTTTCTTACAGCTAGGAAATTTTTACATCACAGTAAATGTGTTAAAGTCACTGTGGAAAATGAAACAATCGATAAAAAGTTTCCATTGGTTTAAATTTTTGTGCTGACTTCCATTGGTGAAAGGTACTTTTTATTTATTGAAGATAGTAGTCAGCTTGCTTTGATGAAGGTGCACATGTTATTAAAGGTAATACTATAGGCCATCTTTGGAGGAACAAATGCCAGTTTGTTATTGTAATGGCATAATGAAATAATTGTAGAGCATTCATTGGGACATAATTCATTATACAGAATGATTGGTGCTTCTGAGGTAATTAGTTTTCTTTGAAGTTTCAGCAAAACTATTTTTCTAGTACAAATTTCCATTGGTCGATTGAAAACATTTGAAATCGTTTCTTTTCCTGCCTTCTGAGGTGGTCAATCGGTATGTTTATGTAACAATAGATTCCAGTATATGTTATATCCAAGTTTTTGCAGCTTTTTTTCAAAGTGCCTTAAGATTGAATTTCTCCATTCCAAACCCAAGATTGTATATGTGAGTTTTAGCAGCCAAAAATGTTGTCTCCAGAAGAAAATGCCAGAGGGAATAGATTGTCCCCAATAAGAATAATTGCAATATGCACATTGGCTTAGACCAACACAATCCATGGTTGTCAGCCCAGTTGCAGTGTAAAGTCTTTGATGGTGTAACATATTTTCAAGATTAAAGCCACATATGCAACAAGGAAGATTCAATTTATTTTGAGTTGAATTATGCAGATACATAATTTGTCAATTAAATAATGATAGATATGCTAGCACTCATTTCTTCAACTATATCAACAGTAATGATAGTTTGTCTTTGGAAGTGAGAGTGCTTTTTTGTTGTAAGGATTTGCTTATTTAAACACCAGTATGATTTGAGAAGCCTTATTGGTATCCATGTAAAAAAATTAAAACAGAAATAATTACTTGGTAAACAAAAGGAAAAAATAATTTGTGTGTAGTTTTGCTTTGTAGGATATTTTAAAAAGAAATATTACACTATTCAAAATCTTAATCTGTTTACTAAAGAACAAACAAGATTTTTCAATAACTTTACTTATACCTATACTCTACCTTGTTTCAGCCATCTGGTAAGCAAACCAGATTTTTAGCCCATTTTAGAGAAATCCATATTGCTGATTTAAATCTCATGAGTTATACCATGAAGAGTTTTTTTAAAAGTACTTTGTTTTACAATCCCTTGCCCATGAGCTGGAATGTGTTCTGTCTGGCCATGAGGGCAGTTTGCAACAACATCAGAAATCTAGCCTGTGAAAAGTAATTATATTAAAGATATTAGAAATTGATTGAGCCAATAAAATTAAAATTACATAAAACCTTCATGTCAAGCAGTATTTTATTACAACATTTATTAATGTTAATTTTGTTTACCAAATCGCTGTTGTATAGAATATGTGGCATCATGTTTGTGGCCCTCATTTGGTCTTAGAAAATGCAATCTGGTCCTTGGCCAAATACATTTGTACATCCTTGTTTTGGTACATTGACATAGACAAGAAAGTCTGCCAGACTGTTTTCATTGGCCAGCATAATGATTAGCAAGGAGCCTGCTTAATTAATGTGGCTATATTATGACTTGAAAGTCATTGAATTGCTTAATATTATGATTTAAATAATGATGATTACACATTAGAAAAGAAATGTCTATTTCCAATTTGGTAAAATTTGCATAAAATAATAGGCATTCATATAATCATGTCTGCACAGGAAAACTTGAGACATACATTGGCATTGACTACAAAAAGGAATTGTCAGATTTTGGTAGTGTATTGTATGAAATCATGCATCAGTAAATGAAACTATTGGTACTATGATAAATGCTAAATTCAATCTGCTGATATTGGTACTATTATAAAATCACAGCACATGTATAGCAAGTTGCACAGGGCCTCTTTCTCTCACTTTTAATATTTTTTTTACTTGCCTAGGGGCAAGTAACTCACAGGATTGAGCTTGTCTGAACCTAATTTGAACTTATTCTGTGCATCAATCAGGTATATTTGTCCAAACCTTAAGTTAAAGAGAAAGTTTTATCATTATGAATGGTTGAATAAAGTTAGAACTCGAAGTACTGGTATATTACTATCGATGGAATGTTTAGGTTTGCTGCTGGTAAAATTTTTCCTTCTCTTCATTCCTTCCAAACCCCAACTCCAGAGTGATGCTGTAGTCCAGTTTTATCTATTAGTATTGTGTGCTTTGCAGATGGGTACAGTGGCCTTGACCATAGCTTGTCTTGAACTTGCTACCTCCGATATTTAGTCCACAATGTGAATCATTGGGATATATTCCTTGTATCCAATATTCAGAAGTGGAATAAACACAAATTCAAGGTTAAGTTTTCAGACTGTCCTCAGTTAATAGAGATCTCACTGTAGTCACAAACCAAACAAAATACATTTATCTTCAACTAGATTACATAACAAAATTTTGTATGATTGCACAATCTTATATGAGCACAAATGGATGCCTGAATGCCATTGTAAATGTCATTTAATAGTTACACCATTTTTTATGAGACAGATCTAGCTACAGTTACAGTTTGGAGAAAGTTTTCAGATGTCCATGATAGGTTTGTAAACACATACGGCATAAACACAGTTTTTATTTTGGGTTTGTTACTGGTGGTCAGAACAGGTGATGGAGATGAATCCAGGAAAATGCTAGTTTG
Source organism: Potamilus streckersoni (assembly GCA_016746295.1). Taxonomy (NCBI): domain Eukaryota; kingdom Metazoa; phylum Mollusca; class Bivalvia; order Unionida; family Unionidae; genus Potamilus; species Potamilus streckersoni. The sequence continues at coordinate 1,570,615 of JAEAOA010000698.1, read as the reverse complement.
CAGTTTGCAACAGATTTTCTTTGTCCAATTTAGAGTTCAAGTTTAATTTCCCATAGAAAGTTTTGAAGATAATGACATGAATCTTTGCTTTTTTCAACATAGAGAGATTTGCAGAAGTGTTCAACCGACAACAGAGAGAAAGGTTTCAAAGAGAAGAAGAAAAATTACGACTACAAAATGCTGATCAATCTGATCCAGAAGTCCAGGCTTCCCTAAGAGAACAGGAAAGGTAACCCATCCATATCAAAGAAACGGCTGTCAGACAAGTTCCAATTCAAAAGTAGACATAAAGTCAAATTATCCATTATTATTGGCATAATATCCTTACACACTTTGGACGCAAGATGGGAATCATGAAATCTTGCTTGTTTGGTCTTGAATCTGTTAATGAATGTAATTTCATACAAATCCTTATATGCCATTCAGGAAAGAGACTTAAGACATTGCATTATGCTTGGTCATAGTCTGTAAATGTGCATAATAGCTTTAGAATTTTTGTCCATCCTGTGGAAGCAGAGTTTGTGGGTACATATATGTATAATGGGGGTTAGGTATAACTGAAAAAGCATGGAGATGCTAGTTCGGAGAAGACATCAAGTTTTTTATTGAATCATTTTTTTGACAGGAAAATGATGATTGATTCATATATGTTTCAACTTTCCAGTATATCATATGTAAGTTTAAACTTTATATATTTTATGTCAGTTTTACAACACATTTTACCAGCCCATGCAATACCCTGTTGATAGTGCAGATATTTGTGCCCCAACCTCCCATCCCCGGGTTGCTGTCCCAGTTGCCCATATTGCTTTCCCCTTCCCTTTTGACTGCCCAGGGTGTAACTAGAGAGCACAGAGGAAAACACTGAACTGGGATGGGTGACCATTTATATATGCACATTCTAGATCGGGTCCACAGGCAGAACATGTTACCAATGTGCTATAAAGGTCTACCAGTATGATTTTTACATTTTAGGAAATATTCCTAGAAACATCTTGAATCTTTATTATTGTTTTTGGCCTAGTTGACAGCATGCTAGTAGCTACATTTATCTAACATTATTTATGTACAGTACAGAAAGTTGTTTGATACTTATATGAAGTAGTACCATTCAAAAACCAACCTACTTTTGGTTAGGGTCAGTGCATGAGATCAAGGTAGGGGTTGGGATAAAGCAGGATTTGATCAGTAGAGACTGATCATTTGACATGATTATAATTTTTACCCAATTAACAGTGTCCTGATTGGAAAGCATTTAAATAAAGATTAATATGAGATATAGATTTCCTGACTCGTGTTTGATGCATATTGTATATAATCTAAAATGGCATACACTGCAATCAGTTCTCCTTTTAATGCTCTTCATTATAACGAGATACAGGATACATCATGGTCATAGACAGCTGATTAGTACCATTTTCATTAAATAACAGTTAGACATCATAAAGTCTTTCACCTAGATATATAAATAGGTTTAAATAATTCTTGTTTTTATAACCATCCATTCAGAAGGATTTTCAGAATGGATGCTGTGGAGGTCATGTTGGAATTCTGAGCAGCCCCATTTTCATTTAGATCCTTCTATAATAGTGGTTCCAAATATCTATCTGCTGTGACCATAACAAAAATCTTTTCTGACCCGTTTCCACATTTTGATAAGATTTTCCACCCACAACAAAGATTCTGGTGACCCTCCAGAATTGCTTCAAGACCCTGATTTGGTTAGACATTTGGAGATTGGCAATCACTGTAATAATCGATGGGATAAATGTGTGTGTAAAGTGTCATGGCAATTCTGCAGGTAGTATAGAAGAAGTACCAATAACAAACTTGTGTTAGATGCTCAACTCTTTTCAAATTTCAAAGACGGAAACAACTCTTTTCTTTCTAATATTCATTATCTTAGGGTTTTATAAAAATGCTAGTTAATGTAAGTTTTATTTTATCCTTGTATTTATCTAGTATCAGCTTTTGTATTTGGTGCAAAAGGTCTCAGGTTTTTAGGTCCACTAATAGAGCTCTGAATCTATGACATGCAAATCTTGAAATTCTGGTATTTATGAACTTGATGAGTTTGCATTATTTAGTTCTCCATGTAGGAGCCTATGTCACCCCCACCCATGCAATACACATGTACACAATGCATGAGTTTTGGTAGGAACTTATGGAACCCAATTTACCTTGTCCATAAAAGACACAGGTAAACATTACATAAGTTTTGTGTATAAACAAGCATTCACAGTGCATGAGTTTTGGTATATGATATGGTAGGCACTTATGGAACCCAATTATGGCATTGTAGAGAGGAGAGTTGTACTTGAATCTTGTCTATAAAATGTTTGTTGTGAACTCAGATCCTCAGATTCAAGGGTAAACTATTTTTGTCAGTAATTAAATTCATGGATTATGGATAGTATCCATATGTTTTCACAGACGAATCTTAGGTCATTACACTTTTATATTTGTGTGTTTAGCATACAGCTAATTCATGAGCTCCATGCTTACGTTTTTTAACCCTATGACTCCAAAGAAGGTGAGATATGGAATTTGGTAGAACATTTTTTTAAGGTATAAATATTTAAATTTGTTTCTAATTCCACTTCTTAGATTGCAGAAAGTTGAAGAAAACATGGAGGTTGCAGTTGAGTTTGTTCCTGAAAGCTTGTGTCCAGTTTCAATGATGTATGTAGACTGCATGGTCAACAGTCATCAAGTTAAAGCCTTTGTAGACACAGGTATGCTAGTATGGATGAAACAAGATGTGTTTTCTGATAGGGATGAAATGATTCATCAATATATTGAAGCATTGATATACACATATCGATACAAAAGATGGAAAATAGATATAAAATGATACTTTCCATAAATTACTTTACTTGCAAGCAGTCTTGAAAAATTATTGTTAGTTTGCCTTGTTATTCTTTAGATACAGGGTTCATCAGAAACAGCATTACAATTTGCAGTCCCTGGCACTCATCTTTACTAGTAAAATGAAAAAAAAAACAACTATTGAGAATACTTAATCGTCACCTGTAACATAAAAGAAAGTAATGGTACATAATATTTCCCCCCCAACCCATTACATGCTAATTATCCTAATCCAGCAGCGTGTTTCAGCAATAGGATACATTCCAAATGTGTTCAACATGTATATTGAAGTACTTTACTCATCATTTAATAACCACTGTTATGGGAAGTTTCTATATTGAAGTTTATCATGTCTACTTTGGTCTATTTGAAAGCTACGCATTGGTGTGTCACACTTTTTAATATGTTACTTTGAAATCTCATTAGTGATTATTACTTGTTCTGGTCCAGGTTAAATAACAACTACCAATCAGGAATTAGTTGTAACTTATTCCCTGTGTGACAAATAGGAAGTACTGGCAAAGCAATAGAGAACTTTGCACAAAAGCTATTGATAGGTAGTACTTAAACAGATACTCTCTGGGTGTGCAATTGCATGAATAATGCAAAATTTGTACAGATTTGCACACTTGGCAAACAGTGATGTGCAAGAACTCCTTCAAATTAGTTGAAAGTCCTGCATATGAAAATGTGCATGGAGAAGCATGCAATATTTATTAACCATTCCTGTCGGGACATCTGTTTTTCAGGTAGGCAAATGTTTACACATCTAGGTGCTTAAAGCATGACATGAATGGTTGTTAAACTACATTTTATTGGCACATTTTGCCCAGGAATATGCAATATAACATAGTTTGAACCTTCCATGAAGGATGTTTTACAAATGTATGTTTAAAATACAGGCTACCTGGAAAACCCAAAATATCTAATTCCTGGCATAGTTCAAAACATCTTTGTTCTGCAAATGCTGGCTGGTGATGATGACAGTGTTATTTAAAATTATGAAGTATTTCAGATTATTGGAACTGTGAAATTGTTAATGGAAATACCAAAGAGTGATTTTGAGCCCAAAAATAGTGTTAAATACGAGTCTGATATACATTTTGGACAAAAAAATTGACTGCACGGCAGTCAATCTCCCATTCAGCTGCATTTCAAAATTAAATTTAGAAAGGCAGAATACTGAGCATATTAAAAATACAGACAATTCAAAAGTAAAATACATTTTTCATTTTTGTATCAATCCATTTAGCCTTGTTGATCATATTCTACAACACCATATATCCATATCAGAGTTGAGATAAACTGAACAGTTAAGGATAAAAAAATGAAATAAAGATGTGAAAATATTTATTTGAATACCTCTATCTGCACAAGCAGACAATGACATTGATGGACTAAAAACCCTAATACAGCATTATGGAACAGATAAGAAATCAGGCATGGTAGTCAGTAAACTACTGATTCAAGAAAGTAAATTTGTGTTTTTGAAAATTCCTATTTTGGTGCAAATCTATCCAAAAGATAATATCTGTGAGCTCTGGAAACTAAGATCAGTTATCCTCCATCTAACTCTTCATATGCCCCTTCAGAACGAAGCACAGAAAATTATTCATACACAGATAAGGAACATACTATGCTCAGAAATAATTAACATTTAAAATTATACAGCTAGAGTTGACAACTTTTAAAGATTTTGATTCAGTAGAGCTCTAAAAAAAAGTGAAGCAGGAAGAAAGATTTTGAAGTTTTAGGTAAATATTGAACTGTGACAATTTCCTCCTCCCACTCATTCTTTTTTATTCTCCCATGCTTTTAATGACAAAAGGGTGAAGTTCCCATTAAGATAAATCCTCTCCTTAAATTGTACATGGGAAACAAATTTGGAATTTTTTTGTATGCAGAGATATTTAACCAATGAATGAAGGTGTTGATTGAATAAATAAAATTAGCAGAGAATCAGCAAGAAGGCAGATTTTAAACTGCTCAAGTTTATCACCTTGTGTAAAAAATTTAAAGAGTTATAGAATAGGACAGGACTTTGTCACTAGTTTTCCTTCTTTACTAACAAATACATGTACCTGTGGCCACAGCAGTCTTTTGCATCTGCAGGAAGTACAGTATGATAGATTTTGATGGTATATATCCTCATTCACTTGCCTGGATGTGTTCTAGATGAGATTTTCTTTGTATGAGGAAATCACTTTATTTCTTCTGTTTTGAAAATAATATTGTTATATCTTCCAAGTTTAAGTGAGACATGAAAGTGGTAATAAGATATTTTTAAAGCATTCATGCTGTGTGTAAACAAAAGGCCTGGTGGCTAAAGTGATTTAAATGGAGCCACCATTAAATGGCCTAAAACATTTAATAAAATTCACTTGTTTACCAACATGTAGTCTGTTTGAATGTATGTTTGTTTCCTTGTCATCAATGACAATTGCTTAACCAGTATGTCAATATAGATAAAGGGGCACAGCCTACCTTCCAAAGATGGAAAGACCATCAAATTATATGCATGTCAATATGTATTGCATTATAGACTGTATATTATGAATCATATTGAATACACTGCACAGGTGTATCGTTTCACACCTTGTTTTGGTATGTCCCATTTCTCTTTTGAATACATTATCAGATCACCTTTACATTAGGGTAATAAGCCCCCTACCTCTAAAATCCAGTCCTACTGAAGGACAAAAAAAATTGTTTTTATTGTCTTTATCATATAGACAAAGGGCAGTAACTCTTGCCATGGCTACCACTGGGTATCTCCAGTTTTAAGCTTCTGTTCTGTATAATAAATAATAACATCATACTAGACACCCCTGTCAATCTAAGTCAGATTTGTATTAAATTTGGACCATCAGCACAAAATTTTGAATATATTTTGGATTAATATTCATTCCTAAACAGGTGGAACATACATATTTTTTTTAATTTTTGAATATTTTGTGATGTGTTTCTCGTTCTCAGACTTGTTAAATTTGAGACCACATGGTACAACTATCATTGATGCATGCTGTTATTCATGGTTTTGTGCACACTACCAATTGTTCACTCACGCAGTTAGTAATGGGTGTTGTTGAAGATTCCCATAAATGTAATTTTAATATGCAGCATCATTACTTTATACCTTTTTATTACCAGCACAGTGGTGTCCCTTTTCATGTTCTCTTAATCAAAAAGTCATGATCAAGCCTGAGATTTGATTATTCCTGTGTAAGTGGGGCAGTCCATGTCAGCTGACCATTGGAATCCTGATGGAGACTCCGCAATTGGAAATAACTAAGTAGCAATGTTAGTGTGTTACGGTGGGGGTGTCTACTTGTTGCCAACCTTCACTACCATCAATGACATGTGAGGACCAAGGGAAAGCCTATACACATCAACATCCTAGAAATGAAGGCTGTCATCAATGCTTTTCATTTCTGAAAAGATTGACTCTGAAAGTGAAAACTGTCCTCCTTAAGTCCGACAACTTTGGTGGTGACCTATCACCTCTAACAGGGAGTACCAAATCACTCAACCTGTGTGTTCTGATTTGGCATTTTCTATGTGGGTGCAACAATCTCCATATCAACATGCAAATAAGAGACATTCCTGACAGCCTCAGTGACTTAGCCAAGACTCTCTCCAGAAGTGGTCAAGTCCTTTACATGGAATGGTGTCTCCATCAATTTGTCTTACTTGGTTTGTACACTATCAATCTCTTGGTGATGAGGTGGAATCACAAGCTACCCACCTTCATCTCTCCAGTTCCAGACCCAAAAGTTTCGGTTGTGGATGCACTGTCAATCATTTGGGAGGGGTTGTGGGCATTTGCCTAACTTCCTGCATGCTCAGTCTAAAAATAATCAAGAATTTACAGGGTCAGAAATACTAAATGATACTGATAGCCCCTCTCAGATGAGACAAGGCCTGGGTCACCAATCTACACTTTCTAGCAATAGATATGCCCAGATAGATTCTGGCCAGCCTGAATCTTCTCCAGCACATCACTGGTGGTCCTTCCCTGTCCGGACTGGTCTATTCGTTTACAAGATTTGGCTCATACCAGGATAGACTTCTGAGACAAACAATTTAAGCCTTCAGTTGTGGATAGAATCTTGAGAGTAACTAACTACATCACCCCTCTGTGTACCTCTTTCCATCAACTGGCCAACTTTTCTTTGGTTCTTTGAGGAGAAACATTTGGGCCCTTAATGCTACCAAAGGCTAATGCCCCATTATATTGGGCACATTCTGGCATCAATGCCAATGTGACCAATATCCCTCATTTTGTCTCCAAAGGGATCCAATCCAGTGTTTTAAGAAATGGCGTGATTTCGCAAAAGTTATAATTCCATTAGTTTTCCTGATAGCTTTAGCTTCTACATGCATGGTAAGAGAGATGCATTCCCCATGAAATGTTTCTTTTGTTTCAGATTAGAGGGTTCTCATGACACCATCAGGCTTTGTAATTCAACTTTAGTGGCCACCATCTGTCGTTAGTTGAATAGTCATAACTTTCTCATTTTCTTATGTCAACGTGAACATTCCCTTCATTTCAGATCAGAGGGTTTAGCGGTTCTCCATCAAGCTTTGTACCCTGATATAGGGGCCACAACTCATTCAACCTGCATGATGAAGCTACAGATATAAAAAAACACATTTTGTATGATAGATAATCAAAGAGTCATCACTTGCTTGCTGTCTTCCAATTCAAGAATTCATGCAAGATCCTCTTTATACTCTTAAGCACCAACTTGAAGTGCACAGAGACAAGTCGTGGCATGTACAAATGCCTCTTCCTTCCATTGTGAACAGGAACACAGGATATCACACTTCAGGCCCTTTCTTCGTGGCTGATTCTTGGTCATATGTTTCGTGCACTCAGATGTCTTACCAATCTTTGTCGCCTCGCATAAATTACTGCTCAGATGTTTTGATCAATGTCTGCAAGCCATGCATTCTCATGCAACATTCTGACCCAAGATATAATAGAAGTTGTTGGCTGCATGCAGAGTCAACCTTCTCGAGCCTCCATCTCAGGGATTTGGTATGACAGAGGCAACCTCGAATCTGGTAGGTGCTGTCATGGCAGCACAGACAGCCACCAACCCAACTGGGTCAATCAATGCAGACTGTTAGCTTCACTGGATTCGCTGTTGAATATTGATAGGTAAAATTTCAGTAATCATTCTCTTAACTGTTTGGGTCACAGGTTAAGGTATCCTAGGCTGTGTTGCTTATGTAATTGCATGTGAATGCATGGCTTGCAGACTAATGTTCCTTTTGTTTGAGTTATGAAGAACAGTATACCAGTTTTGTGCACTCCTATTTGATTTCAACATCAGTCCATTTGTATCCATGATGATCATGTGGCATGCCTTGACAACATACTTCAAAACACATATTACAAGTTCATCTTTGGTGAAGGGTAGAAACAATCTTTTTTTCCCATTGGAGTCATATATGGTTTGTTTTGAATTGGTATGACTCAAAGTTTCAATCTATCTGAACATTTGATTCACCAGGGCATGAAACTTTTTATCAATCTCAACCATATTCACATCAACTGCTCATCTTGGCCTCCCCAGTCCTTGGCCAGAAGCAGAGTTCATATATACACTTTCAGTGAATTGCAAGGGATTTTGGGTCGAATCCTATCCTACTACTGTCCTGTTTTATTTACCAGTCTTGACCTCATTAACTTCAAAAGTTCACCTTGGTCTCCCCAGTCCTGGGCCCAAAAGCCCAGGTTATAGGTACATATTCAGTTAGTTGTAATGGGTTTTGAGTCTACTCCTCCCACCCCACTATTTTTCTGGTACAGAAGATACAGAAATCAAAGGTCACAAATTGATTTGGATAGATCCTGCATGAACCATCAGCTATGGCAAAAGTTGCTGCTTTGATCTGACACATTCAGACATCATGGTAAAATGGATAATGTTTGCTATAGAGATTTGTCAGTCAAAATCTCTCACCCTGTTTCCTGAATGAAACAGATTTTGGGTTCTTGCATGGCTCACATCAAACCTCAAGCTAAATCCTTGCTGAAGCTGCTATCATACAAAATGTGTTTTTTTTTATATCTGTAGCTTCATCATGCAGGATGAATGAGTTGCTTTCAGTTTGGAATAGATTGTTCCATGGTCCTAATTAGCAATTTAGGTTCATAACTAAAAACAGGTTGCCATCAACTGGCAATTAGTGAGGTCATCTGTTCCCTCTCCATGATTGAAACTTTTGGGAAAGAAGTGGTTCAAGATTTTTATTTCCATTGAATGGAACAGATGAAATTTGTCTTAATGGATTTGATTTATTTGAGAGTTGGTGGATTTTTTTCTTTAGTTTTAATATGGTTGGGTAAGTATTCTCAGAGAAGCATAATTTTCTAAATAACGTATTTTCAAGTTGATAGATTTTCTTTCCTTTTGTTCCATAAGCTTTTGTTGAGAATTTGATCCAGAGACAATAAGATCTTGCCTTGTAAAGATAATAAATCATAATTTTACAATCTTGGAAAAGGAAAATTACACCTACTGAGATTTTCTATTACATCTAGTATTTGCACATTAAGATAATTAAATGGCTGTAACATACGAGGATCTGTGTCAATTACAGTAAGAATTTTGAATTTAAAACCAGTTGGTTAGCAGGAGAAAATGCCCTCAATTCAATAAAAGAAAATTTTTTATTGCTGGTACTTGTAGATTCTGAATCTTATTATTGTTTAATTTTAATATAAAAAATAATTTTGAAATGTGTCCTACAGAATCAGTGTCACAAATTTCCAGACTATCTGTGGACATCCAAATTTGTGTTCATAGTGGAAGAAACTTTTTAAAAACTCTTGAAAAATATATTTTATTTGGCCAATTATTATCAGTAGTTTTTTAATAAGACAAAATTCCCGTGATTGTAGGAGCTCTATTATCAGTAGTTTTTTTAATAAGACAAAATTCCCATGATTGTAGGAGCTCTATTATCAGTAATTTTTTTAATAAGACAAAATTCCCATGATTGTAGGAGCTCTATTATAAGAAGTTTTTATAAGACAAAATTTCCATGATTGTAGGAGCTCTATTATCAGTAGTTTTTTTAATAAGATAAAATTTCCATGATTGTAGGAGCTCTATTATCAGTAGTTCTTTTAATAAGACAAAATTCCCGAGATTGTAGGAGCTTTATTATCAGTAGTTTTTTTAATAAGACAAAATTCCCGAGATTGTAGGAGCTTTATTATCAGTAGTTCTTTTAATAAGACAAAATTCCTGAGATTGTAGGAGCTTTATTATCAGTAGTTTTTTTAATAAGACAAAATTCCCGTGATTGTAGGAGCTCTTTTATCAGTAGTTTTTTAATAAGACAAAATTCCCGTGATTGTAGGAGCTCTATTATCAGTAGTTTTTTAATAAGACAAAATTCCCGTGATTGTAGGAGCTCTTTTATCAGTAGTTTTTTAATAAGACAAAATTCCCGTGATTGTAGGAGCTCTTTTATCAGTAGTTTTTTAATAAGACACGTGATTGTAGGAGCTCTTTTATCAGTAGTTTTTTAATAAGACAAAATTCCCGTGATTGTAGGAGCTCTTTTATCAGTAGTTTTTTAATAAGACAAAAATCCCGTGATTGTAGGAGCTCTTTTATCAGTAGTTTTTTAATAACACAAAATTCCCGTGATTGTAGGAGCTCAGATGACTATTATGAATCGGCCTTGTGCGATACGGTGCAAAATATATGATCTTGTGGACCTCAGATGGGCAGGGATTGCTGTCGGTGTCGGTACACAGAGAATTTTAGGACGTATTCATAAAGGTAAGCTCCAGAAAATCACCATAACTTTTCTACACATTGATATTGTGAATTCATTTTTTTTTTGGTATTAGGGGTTTTTTTTACAAAAAATTACTATATTTTCCCTTAATTTTGTGAACAAGAATGTTTTTTTCAGAAGATATCATTGGTTGCATGGTTGCTGTCATTAAATGCACTAAAATGTTACAAAAATAAGGATCCCATGAATTATTTGATTGAATGTGTCACAAATAGAAAGTCATGAATTATATTGTATTATATTTTTGAGTACAGAAATTAGTGTATGTATTTCACTTTGGGTACAAATAATTAATGTTTTGCACAGAATGATAGTTACTCATAATTAGGAAATCATCAGACTTTTCTTTATGTTAAAGTACACAAATTGTATGATTTTATTTATGCTCTTTGCTTGGTGTAAATATTTTGAAGTTTTGAATTTATTCAATCTTATGTTCAGCTTTGACTTTTGTAAAGTTGGGAAAGCATCCTGTTGAGACAGGTTAATTTCTTCTGAAGTTTTAATTATTAGGGAACTTGAGAATGTGATCATTAAAGACAATTGATTGCTAAAAAAAAGAGTTCTGTTTTTGAGTATTTTTTTGCTACAATATATGTTTGTCCATTTGTCTTGCACTTTTGTCTTTTTTTTTTTTTTTTTACAAAACTAGCACGACAAAGAAATAAAAGATGAATTGGTCTCCATAATATTCCTATATCCATTTTTTTTTAGTGAATTTGGCTAGCACACACATTTCACCTAATTTCTTTAACTTTGTTTCCTTATATGTAATTTCATATATAAATATTCTCTTGTTATTTATTTATTTTCTGTATTTGTAATCTTTGCAGTTGACATCAAGATAAATTCAGCTGTCTTTCCATCATCATTCTCAATTTTGGAGGACCAGCCAGTGGAAATGATATTAGGATTAGACTTTATCAAAAGGAATATGGTAATGTTCTTTATTTGTTTATGCCTAATCATGGAGAAATGAGAAGCAACATGGATGCCAGTCAATTTGTGTATGAGTATTTGTCCACCTTGTACAGATGTAACTCTTATTTCACTAAACCTATTTAAATTGAATTTGCAGTGTCAGCACATCTTGTGATAAAGGTGTATTGGATGCCTCAGTACTATGTTTTTTATCTACTTTGCTTGGTTTTTTAATATTGCTTTGGAAGTGTTTAAATTTTTTTGTTTGTTTTCCCCAAAGTTGTATTGTTGATTCATATTGGTATGGACATGCATCAAGCACTAAAAATGGGTTACTATAACTAACTTTCAAGTTTTCTTAGTACTTAAAACATTACATATGGTGCAAAATCAGTGGTATCTTGTGACCTACTTTTTAACAACTTTTGTATCTATGATAGAAGGGTATGAACTTCATACACTGTTGTGATCCCAACTAAAACTTGGGCAATGATTAGGGTGTGATTTTAGACAAACATGTACATTGGGCTAAGGGTTAAGTAGATTAGGAATATATTTAAATTTAATAACAGACCAAGAAATGTTAGAACAAAAAATATTTTGCTCAGTGGAGTTTATTTCTAGGCAGGTTTGGACAGCAAGTGCTTGATAAAAATTATGATAAGCTTTGGAAATCCTTATTAATAATGGCATCAGAAGATCAAAGATTATTATTATGTCTCAAAGAAACACACAATAACTTTTGTTCTAGAGTAATTTCATTGAACAAACTTTATGGATAGTTTGGACTTAAGGTAAAAAAGAAATCAATAAAATTGTGGGTTTAAATGATAAGTCTAACAAGAATAGGTCAAGGTCACTGATTGAAAGAAGAGTTATTACTGCACAGAAATATTAGTTTAACATTACAGACCTTCACCATACTTTGTGGATGGCTTGCACATTGGGATAAAGAAGTAACATATCAATTTGAGGGTAAAATGTTCCAAGGTCTAGTTCAAAAATGGTTTTGCAGCAAAATTGCAGCTATTGACTATGTAACTTTACCAAGTTCACATATAACTTACAAGTTGGGTAAGAAATAATTAATATTGAGGTCAAAAGGTCAAAGTTTAATGATTAAGAGAAGAAGAATTTGATTTTGAATAGGAAGAACTACAGTGGTACAGTATTAAGCCTTCCAGACTTAAAACTGAAAATAGTTAAAATGCTGCTATGAAATCAGCATCAGTTGGCTGCCATGAAGTCTTTTTTAGGTGGTCACTTTTTGCCAATTGACTTGGCAGTAAAAGACATAATTGTAAAAAAAAAAAAGTTTTACAACACAGATGTACATTATAGAAATTGTTTAAATTTTGTTTCATATTAATGTTTTGGACATTGACTTATTTTGGTCTGCAGTGGTAATGTAAGTGTTTCATAAACATGTCTGGTAAGGATGGGTCTGAGGTGCTGTGTGCAATGTGGGTTTATGCATTGTCAGTATGAGTGAGGTATAAAGATCTATTGATTCTCCCACCTGTCTACAATTAAATCTGTCCAAGCTCACACATGACAGTTAAATCTGCCAAAGAGGAGGACACCTTCACAAAAAGGACACCTAATAGATTAGCTAAATCTGCCCAACATAACACCTTCATATAAAGGATACCTAATTACATTTAAACCTGTCCAAGCCGACACCTTCATTTAAAAGAACTTAAATAAGAAGATACTGTTCTTAAGAAATTTTGATAAAATATAAAATTTGCTTGTCTAAATCATCAAAAACTCAGGTGGGTTAAATTAAGAATGATGTTTCCCAATATTTTGTACATGATCTGACATGTTTCTGATCAGCCACATTTATTCTAAAGAGCTCTAAGGAGTTACAAAAATGTTTTATTAAGCATATAGGAACAAGGTCTTATATTACCATACAATTGCTAAAAATAAATGAAACCATACAATGACCTATAGCAAACTTTAAATTGTGACTGACTGTGTATATAACTGTGACAGACTAAGTGTGTTGACATCTTTCTGACATTGTCCCTGAATACAATTTTACTCACATTAAAATTGCATTTGAAGAAACAAAATCTTAGATTCTTCAGAAATTCCTGAATAGCTTAATGACATAAAAGATTATAAAATTGTAAAACATGGTTGGTTGCAGCAACATAAGCCAGATAAACAGTATCATGCCAACTTTGGTTTCTTGTTTTTATTTTACTGTTATGAAATGTCCTTTGCATAATTTCTAAATGCACTTTGTAGTTAAGAACAAAATGAATATATGTGCTTCATTTTTAACTGCAGTTTCTCTTAATACAAGTAAAAAGATTTACTCAACTGAAAATAGTTCTTTAAAATATAAAAATAAAAATACTTTATTTCAGTGCACTATTGATTTGTCAAGAAATGTACTACAGATAAAAAAAACAAATGGGGAGATAGTAGAGACGCCTTTTCTTTCTGAGTCTGAGCTTCCAAGCAGTGCTAGATTGACTGTTCCCAGCAGACCAGTATTACCCCAGGTGCGTGCAGAAGCCATGAATAAGATGCCAGCAGAAGCTTTCAAGAAATGAGTACCAGAAGTCGTGTCCAGAAAGGACAATTTTAAACCTCTTAATTTACTGCATATATCTGGTTAATGTGATGGGCTGTCTTCTACAAGAAGTAGGGATCAGCTACTGTTGTGAATATGTGATCATGATACTATACTCCAGTGAGGGATTGAACTTAATTCCCATAAATCCAGTAGGCAGTGCAGTAAGAGAACCTGGTACAGTTGTGAATTCATTTTTTTGCAGAGTAGATGATAAAACAACAATAATTTAATGGTGCCTTTTACATAGATAATTTTTATACAGTTTCCTTCTTTCAAAATTTGAGTTTAATTTTTATTTTACTGTTCAATCTTAGTATAATATTTATTGTAATTATTGGAAAGTCAATTTTAGTAAAATGATCCCTTGAACAGTGGCCTCTGCTTTTAGCAGCCAGAATCCTATGGCACTGCTGAATTTAGGTTCAAAGTACATCTCTAATGCAGCCACCTTTCGAACACATACAGTGACTGAACACATACAGTGACTGGTATATTCGTGCAAAATCTGTCATTTAGCCCTCACAAACAGCCATATAATGGTGTTTACAGAGAGAAAGATTTCTAAATTCAGCACTTTGACTTTTATTCCAACTTGCTAAAGAAGTAAGTTACTTTAAGCAATGCAAGGAGGTAGGTAATCCAATTATTCTAACTGCTGTGTGGTCCTTAGATGTTAGGTTCTGTCACTGATGTTTATTTGACAAATAATTTATCCAAAAGTGAGATTTGTTATGCTTTATTACATTTCTAGGTCAGAACCTGAGACATGGTCATGTTAAACCTGTAGGTGCTATGGTCAAGGTCTGAATTCCCTATGCCTATCATTAAAATGCAACTGATGTGATTTTTGGGTATGGCTGGATGCGGTTGAAAATTTTGTCCTAATTTTTCCATTATTGCTGAACCCATGACAAATTTGTTGAGCAAGAAAACAAGTTTTATTTGTCTGAAAAATGTCAGGAGGTTTTATATAAGTTAAAGGCCATACTAAAGAGTGCATCAGTTATTTCATATGTCAGTTTACGATTTAAAATGTCTGTTAATGCAAGTGATGTTGGGATTGGTACAGTACAGATTCAAGAAGAATGAAATGATCTAGTGTGCTATTTTTTTTTTAAATTAAATAAGCACCAGAAAAATTCCACAATCAATAATAATGTATGTTGAACATAATCATGCCCAAAATCTGGTTAATTTTTTTTTTCTTGACCTGAATTATTGATTTATTTTATTTATTCTGTTAACAACTAATGCATAGTAAAATGTTCTTAGTGTATATGGGTTTAAAGTCAGGATCCTTATTAATAGAAGTAAACATGTTTATTTGAGTCTGGTTCTAGGTTATTGCAATTCCTCATCAATTTACCTGCTGTACCTGACATACCCCAGGTTACATATTCAAAGTTTAC